>LR738712.1:674959377-674977399 GCA_902687465.1 Secale cereale
CCCCGATGAAAGCCACCACCGCTAGAGCCACCGTCCACCGGAGAGCAGGCCGCCATCGACGTGGTGCTCGCCGACGTCGAACTTCACCACCCATAGACGCGGAAGAGCACCGTGAGCCCGTAGGTACCACGCACTTCCCCTACCTCGCCGTGGATCGGCGCCGGCGACCACCGCGGCTCTCGGGCGCCGGCGCGCTCTGTTTTTCCGTTCGAATATTTGAACCTGACGAGTGCGACCCCCTCGTCAGCCTCTCTGTTTTATTCGAACCATTTTTCTGGAAAACGCCTTCAGGCAAAATTTGCTTCCCACTTCAGCTGGCGCATTTCTTACTGAAACGTTTTATGTTTTTATAATCAAGCCCCTGGAAACTTTCTGTTTCATTACAGACAAGTCCCTGGACAAAAACCTTAATAACTTTTAAACAAAAGATGATTTTGAGTTGATTCTTTTTCTGTCCTCTTTATATTTCTATCTAGTTTTTTTATCATATTTATTTGAAAAATATTTGGGAGAACTTTTATGCGCGCACGGTATTTATGTTAGTATCCGATTTATTTTATCTGTAGATACCGAAGGAGATGATAGAGCCGCGAACTTCACCGAGCTAGACTCCGACTACTCCGAACCAGGCAAGCACGTTTGAACCTTTGATATGATGAGTGTTTTGCATGTTTGCTTGAGTAGTTTTCTCATGGCATGGTTATATAAGCATTGTGTGGGTGTTATATTTCATGCAAGACAAGCTCCGTGTGAGCTTCGAAAGTTGATGGTGAGCCAACCTGATCATGCGATGACATGATAGGTTGTAAGCTGGTATTGTTGAAGCATGCCAATCAACCGTTTAACTCCAGTGTTAACGTGGATAAAGTCATGATCCCGTTCGCCTCCTTTTGGTACCATCACATGTCTTCTGTAAAGAATACGGTTTAGTCAGTTGCAAACCTATCTCCTTGTACACACCAAATAGAGGGGCCGGGATGAGGGTTCCATGGCCCTGGATTAAAGCCCGTCATCCGGTGAGGGGGCCTGGGTGTTTCCGGTTGGGACCGAGAGGGGGGCACCCCTTAGAGCGCGCGATATAAATTTGATCCCATGCTATACGAGGTTGTAGCCTCCCCGTCTTAAAGTTTTTCGTGAATGTTGCCTAGGGTGATTCCGGGCAGCGGGATGTGGAATGGGTGTGTACAGATTAGTTTTGTTTCTGCTAAAATACCGTAAACGGAACTAGTCCTTTGCGACTACTGAAATCCGTTGGCTGTGGTTAAAGAGTACAAACTCTGCAGAGTCAAAGCCCATTCGAGTAGCCATGTCTATGGCCTAGCGTCAGTCTCCGTGTCAGTCTCCGTGACAGGCTCTAGTGATTTAATATAGCTCTATGAGTGGTAGACCGGCCGAATGTTATTCTAGTAAACGAACTAACCAGTTTATTCTGTACTAAATGTTTCCTTAGGATGATTTACCTTCAAGATACTACTTGGTTTCGAATGATCATATAAGCCCTTTATGTGATGTCGCTCAGACGTCCGACTATGGCATCCTCGTCATTTACTTTTGATATAAGCCCTTTTTGTGGTGTCGCTCAGACATCCGACTATGGCATTCTTGTCATTTAATTTGGATATAAGCCCTTTATGTGATGTCGCTCAGACGTCCGACTGTGGCATTCTCGTTATTTATTTTTGACATAAGCCCTTAATGTGATGTCGCTCAGACGTCCGACTGTGGCATTCTCGTTATTTTTTTTATATAAGCCCTTTATGTGATGTTGCTCAGACATCCGACTGTGGCATGTTTATTCATTTTTCCTTTCTAGGCGTCGCTTCAGACACTCGATCGGTATTCTTTTATTTCCTTGGGATTTCGGGAGGACTACCGCCTAACTTCCTTTTTATTTAAAATGCAACGCAAATTTATTCTCTGAGTACATATTACTAGTCTCCTCATATGCATCATGTTTGCATTTGTTATATCTTATGTCCGAACTGTCTTGCGAGTACATTCAAAGTACTCACCTGGCTTGTTGATTTGGCTAGATGTTGACGAAGGCGATCTCAGGGATGATGAGTTCGATAGCGAGTCCGACGCCTAGAGGAGTCCCAGTCAGTCTCTTGCGATCCTGGGGTTGATCACATTATTATAAACGCTTCCGCTACCCAAATAAATTCATCGAGTCTCACTCCGACACTCCTTGAGCTGTAAGATATTGGAGTCGTGTCACCCACTACACTGTGACATATCCACCACCACTTTTATTACGAGTCAGTAGTTATGCCACCCTACCACCGTTATGTATAATATCGGCGTGCTTGTAATAAATTGTTGAGAAGCCTCAGCTCAACCTTGTATAATATTCAGTACTCTGGAATTCTGTATCAAGGACTTGTCTACCAGTAAGAAGGATTCTTCTACATTGGTCCAATAAAAAGGTCGGTTTCTCGGTAAATGTTTTACTGGAAAACCGGTCCTGACAGTGAAGCATGAGAGTTCAACAATTTCTACAACATATTACCACCACCGTGCTCTAAAAGATATAAGTGAAGCGCTAGAGCAAAAACTATTCAACTCAAAAGATATAAGTGAAGCACATAGAGTGTTCTAATAATTTTAGGCCATATTTAACTCTCTCAAATAGGTGTCTCCAGCACGGATGATTGTGGCAAACTAACAAGAAAAGACTCAAATTTTACAAGATGCTCCAAGCAAAACACATATCATGTTGCGAATAAAAATATAGCTCCAAGTATAGTTACCGATGGATGAAGACGAAAGAGGGGATGCCTTCCCAGGGCATCCCCAAGATGAGACTTTTGATTATCTTGAATTTACTTGGGGTGCCATGGGCATCCCCAAGCTTAGGCCTTTGCTACTCTTTGTTCCATAGTCCATCAAAGCAATACTAAAAACTTGAAAACTTCACAACAGAAAACTTAGACAAAAATTCTCGTGAGCTCCGTTAGTATGAGAAAGCAAACCACTACTCAAAGGTACATCAATGAATTCATTCTTTGTTTATATTGGTGTTAAACCTATTGTTATCCAACTTCTCTATGGTTCATATCCTCCAATATTACTCATAGATGCATCGGAATAAGCAAACAACACACGAAAACAGAATCTTTCAATGACAGAAAAGTCTGTAGTAATCTGCAGGGTTCGCCTACTTCTGGAACTCCAAAAACTTCAAACTAAATTGATAAATTTGCGCAATTTGTCTGCCAATCATCTGCAAAACGAATCAACTAAAAAGCACGCAGCTGTAAAATATTAAGACCACTTTAGCGAGCGCTAACGATTCTGTTTTTCATAGCAAGATCACATAAACTTCACACAAGTCGTCCCAAAGGTTCTACTTTTCACAAACACTAAACAAGACATGAAACCACATCTAATCAGAGGCTAGATGCAATATTTATTCCCTAACAGCAACAAAAAAAAATATAAAATTGGGTTGCCTCCCAACAAGCGCTATCGTTTTACGCCCCTAGCTAGGCATTGAGATTTCAATGATGCTCACATGAAATACAAGAATTGAAGGACAAAGGGAGCATCATAAAACACATCTAAGTCTAACATACTTCCTATGCGTTGGCATTTTATAGAAAAACATATTAGCAAGACAAGCAAGATCTAGCATATGCAACGAAGAAGAAAGAAACAATAGCAATCTCAACATAACGATAGGTAATTTAGTAACATGAAGATTCCTATAACCATATTTTCCTCTCTCATAATAATTGCATGTAGGATCATATGAAAATTCAAAAATATAGCAATCACATAACATATTCTCTTCATGATCCACATAAATGCAAAGTTGACACTCATTCAAAATAGTGGGATTAACATAGAACGAAATCATTGCTTCTCCAAGCCCACTTTTATCAAAAATTTCGTAAGATTGATCAATATCTAGAGTAGTGGGATCAAAAGTTGACATTCTTTTAAACCCACTTTCAATATTATGGCAAACATTATTATCAATCTCATATTCATCATGGGGCTTAAATAAATTTTCAAGATCGTAAGAATCATCACCCCAATCATGATCATTGCAACAAATAGTGGGCATAGCAAAATAAGCATCCCCAAGCTTAGGGTTTTGCGTGTCATTAACACAATTGACATTAATAGAATTTACAAAAACATCATTGCAATCATGCTTTTTATTTAACAAGGTATCATGAATCACTTTTTCTTTTCACAATTCTTCACAATTTTCGGATTGATAAATTTCAAGCAAAACCCCATAAAGATAATCTAGTGCACGCAGCTCACTAACAATAGGTTCAACATAATTGGATCTCTTCAAGAGATTAGCAAGTGGATGAGGATCTATAATTTAGCAAGCGAAGATGCAAGCTAGTCGAGGGCACATAGCACCACAAGCAAACAGAAAGGCGAATGGTAAATACACACAGAAGAAGGGCAAATAAAACGTCAAGGGTGAAGTGGGGGAGAGGAATATGAGATGCAAATAAATGTAATGCGAAGGATAAGGGTTTGTGATAGGTACTTGGTATATGTCTTTTGCGTAAGCCTCCCCGGCAACGGCGGCAGAAATTTTTCTTGCTACCTCTTGAGCTTGCGTTGTATTCCCTCGAAGAGGAAAGGGAGATGCTGCACAATAGCGTAAGTATTTCCCTCAGTTTTTGAGAACCAAGGTATCAATCCAGTAGGAGACCACGCGCGAGTCCCTCGCACCTGCACAAACAAATAAGTACTTCACAGCCAACGCGATAGTGGGTTGTCAATCCCTTTACGGTCACTTACGAGAGTGAGATCTGATAGATGATAATTATATTTTTGGTATTGTTGGTTTAATAAAACAGGAAATAAAAGCTGTAAAATTAAAGTAGATGTAGATTGATATGTTGAGAATAGACTCGGTGGCCATAGTTTTCTATAGTGGCTTCTCTCATGATAGCGATATTCTATGGCGGGTAAACAAATTACTGTCGAGCAATTGATAGAAAAGCGAATAATAATGAGACTATCTAGGCATGATCATTGTATATAGGCATCACGTCCAAGACAAGTAGACCAACTCCTGCCTGCATCTACTACTATTAATCCACTCATCGACCGCTATCCACCATGCATCTAGTGTATTGAGTTCATACGAACAGAGTAACGCCTTAAGAAAGATGACATGATGTAGAGGGATAAACTCAAGCGATATGATGTAAACCCCATCTTTTTGTCCTCGATGGCAACAATACAGTATGTGCCCTGCTGCCCCTACTGTCAGTGGGAAAGGACACCGCAAGATTGAACCCAAAGCCAAGCACTTCTCCCATTGCAAGAACTATAGATCTAGTAGGAAAAACCAAACCAATAATTCGAAGAGACTTGCAAAGATATTATGAGCACACACAAAAAGTTCAGAGAAGAACCAAATATCTTTCATAGATAACCTTGGTCATGAACTCACAATTCATCGGATCTCGACAAACACACTGCAAAAAGAGATTACATCGAATATATCTCCTCGAAGACCGAGGAGTACTTTGTATTGAGATGCAGAGAGAGAGAAGAAGCCATCTAGATACTAGCTGTGGACCCGAAGGTCTGTGGTAAACTACTCACAACTCATGGTGAGGGGGATGATGATGATGATGAAGGCCTCCGTGATGGATCCCCTTCCCGGAACAGGCTCCAAGATGGGATCTCCACGGGAACAGAAGCTACGGCTGTGGAATTTGGGTTTTCTCTCTGCGTATGGAGTTTCTAGGGTACGTGGATATATATAGGAAGAAGCAGGGCACTAGGGGCCACACGAGGCAGCCTCGAGGCAAGGGGGCACGCCCCCCACCCTCGATGGCAGAACCTCTGTCATTTGAATTGGTCCCAAAGTTTCATGTGCGTGATTTCCTACAAAAATATCTCTCGCGAAGGTTTCATTCCGTTTGGACTCCGTTTGATATTATTTTTCTGCAAAACCCTGAAATAGGCAAAAAACAGCAATCTGGACTGGGCCTTTGGGTTACTAGGTTAGTCCCAAAAATGATGTAAAAGTGAATGATAACTCCCATTAAACATCCAAGACTTCATAAATAATAGCATGGAACAATCAAAAATTATAGATACATTGGATACGTATCAGGGCGTCGGTGGGGCGGCTCCGGGGTGTGTGGACGAAGCATCTCCGATGGGGAGTACGAATGAGCCACTGCAGATGAGCTACGGTTGACGAGAGTACCGGCGAAGCAGATCCGGCGCCGTGGACAAGGCTGGCACTGAATGGGCTATGGTACAATGGTGGATGAGCAGTCTACTTGTTTCTAGGGAAGGTGGGAGGGGTAGATGCGTCCGCAGAAGCAGATCCAGCGAGGTGGACGCCGCTGGCAGTGAATAGGCTCTGGTACACCGGTGGATGAGCAGTCTAGTGTTTCGAGAGGGGAGGGGAGAAAGGCCGATGAACTACGGATGGCGTGATGTGACATGCTCTGGTGATGTGGAGTTAGTCGTTTTTGCGGGAGGGGGAGAGGAAATGGGGGTGCCGTGTAGTGGGGGAACCGGAAGTTACCAAAGCAGCCCCGACCTATAATGTAGATGAGGGCGGTATTGTAACTGTTGGTCTCCGTGCACCAAGGACAAAAGGGGATTTTTCACATGCTAAAGACTAAGGTGGCGGGAATTTTAGAAGGAGGTGGAAGAATTTGCCGCCCGCGGGATCGTTTGTATCCAGTTTCAACTAATTTTGGACGGTGCTAGTGGGAAGGTCATGCGAGACTGTGTACACGGGGCACGCGTCAGCAGTTAATAATTGGTGTGAAGTCCACCCCAGTAAAAAAGACAATAACTCGGGATGATGCGCCGATAACATGGATGTTCACAGGGGCGCGGCCAATCATACTGGTGTAGTGGCGCGTTCACAAAAAAATGGATCAAACGCTCAGCCTATGTATTTCTCGTGTAAATAGATAATTTAGTGCAATTGGTTATTTACTTTAAACATAATGCATTGACGTGTTAGTGTAGAGGCGCACAAAAAGAAATGGATAGTGTAGTCCGCTACTTAAAAGTGTTACCTCATATGATTACATAGCCTCCATTTCATAAAATGCGTACCCGTTGAATTCATATATGAATATTACATATATTACTTCATAATAGAACCTTAAATCATCCAAGACTAATGATTTTGAATGCAAGAGTAACAGTGGTGCATGTACATGATAGCTACATTGGTTGTTTGAAGAAACATCACTATAACTTTGGCATGCACTACTGAAAAGCTTTATTTAAATAAACACAAATGTGACATGTGAGTGTCCAATCTTTATACCGTTGAATCGATATTGTACCTTTGGCCACGATACAAAGTAGATATTGATTTATGTTCAAGTGATGCACGTCCACGATCGCTAGATAGTGATACGTGAATGAATTGTGCAATCTCTCTCACACGCATATATATCTCATTTCCTTGTGGGCATCGGAATCACACACGCGCACATGGTGTATTTCTCTCCCTCCGTCAAGGTTAGAATTCGTCTTTCTAACCCGTACTACAAGTCTCTCACACAGAAACACACATGCTCTCTTTGTCGGACATGCCCACCCCTTTAATTCCGCCCACCCACAACCACTATTGTCTTAAAGTATAATAATGTCTCTCACACATATGCCTAAGGTTAACTCAAGTTCCGGAACCATATGAATACATACAGTGGGATTCCAACAGAGCACCTTTCATTTTGAGATTTCGCTCCCTCTCTCTCTCTCCCTCTCTCTCTCACACACACACGCGCGCGCGTGCGCGCACACACACATTGTTTCTCGCTTCATTTTTTTCGGCACTTGCATGCACACAATTTTGTTTAGCCTCATGATGCTTTAAGTATGCCTCGCACAAATTATATCTACCTGTCCCTTAATAAAGCTAGATATGTGTCACACAAACTCCTTCTCCCTACTAGCAAGATGCCCATGCGTTGCACCGAACATCATGATGCATTTGTATGAGTAGTTTATCTTGTGGGAGAAAAGGATGAACGAGGGAATGCCTTATTTGCAAATGTAGAGAGGGGTGTGGGTATCTTTTAGCAAAATTGCCACAGCTTCCTTCCTATCCGTCGGGTATAAATCGGATGGCCTATAGTGCAGGATGGTAGGAACCATCATCACCAACTGTGTTTTTATAAGAGTAGGGATATGTAAGTGTCACTCCACCCCTCCCCCCCTCCCCCCGACACACACACCCACACCCACACAACCACACACACACACACTTCCCAACACCAAAGGAGTAGGGTGACACCTCGATCTTGATACTAATCTATCGACTGACTTCTCTCTCAAACACACACACACGCACACGCACTACCCGACACCGAAGGAGTAGGGCGGCACCTCGTTCTTGATAGTAATCTATCTACTACTCTTTCAAACACACACACACATACACACACAGTCGCTAGTTGTGCCTTTGTGCCTACCACGCACACTATCGATACGTCTTTCTCTCCCTCCCCCTTCCCCCACCCCAACAATGACAACAGAAGGGTGACAACTCGATCAGATTGTAATTTATCAATTGGTTTCTCTCTCGAACATTGTGTCTCTGTGCCTCGCTCAGTAGCCCCCTCGATATGTAGACTTCTCGCACGCGCACAGCTGTAGTGACGATGACGTTGAACCCAGTGTGCCACATTTGTACCGGCCTCATGTGATAGTTTTCACCCTGTTTTCTATTAATTAACAAGGCAGTCTTTTCTTTGTTACTACTAGTGAATTTGAAATCATTCGGGGCAGACATAAAATATATCACTTCAACCCAATTATCGTAGTAACTATTTTAAAATAAACTAGCTAGATGCCCGTGCGTTGCACGGAATATCAAGATGCATTTGTATGAGTAGTTTATCTTGTGAGAGAAAAGGATGAACGAGGGAAGGCCATATTTGCGAACGTGGAGAGGGGTGTGGGTATATTTTTGCAAAATTGCCATAGTTTTCTTCCTATCCGTTAGATATAAATCCGACGTCCTATATTGCAGGATGGCACGGATACCATCATCACCAACTCTGTTTTCTACTCCCTCCGTTCCTAAATATTTGTCTTTTTAGATATTTCAACAAGTGACTACATATGGAGAGAAATGAGTGAATGTAAACTCTAAAATATGTCTACATACACATCCATATATGGTAGTCCATTTGAAATCTGAAGAAGACAAATATTTATCAACGGATGGAGTATAAGAGTAGACATGGAGATATATCTCCAGCATGGTCTACAACAAAAATGTGCTGGACTGGTTAGCGCCAGATGCTCGCAACGCAATGACATGTGTTCGAATTTTGTCTTTAACTTTAGATTTTTATATTATGTATTACTTATTTAATATATACTTCTTTCGCTACTGTACTGATAGTGGAACCCACAGAGTACTTAGAATACAAGATTAAGGATGGACTTGTTTCTTTTTAACTTTCTGTACGAAGCTGTAGCCACCCTGCAAATCACGTGTACACTGTACATGCAATTAACTTTTTATAGAGGGACAATCATACATGCAATTAACTCAAATGGATTGGATGTCACTCTATTATTTCCAGCATAAGAGCATCTCCAACGACAGCCGGGAAATTTCCTCCCGCTTCCTTCCGCGGAGAACGACATCAAAAGCCAACGGCATACATTTTCACAACTCTAACCAACCAGATGAAATTCATGCAAACACGGACTGATTTCATATAAGCATGAAGGATTTCGTATAAAAAACCCGGATCTTCATATAAACATGATGGATTTCATTACATTTACATGAACTAAGCGGTGCCAATCCGGCTCTATTGGTATAATTAATACTCCCTCCTTTAGTTGGATAGGGAGTACATAATCTAAATGGAGAGGGAGTAGATAATCTAAATGGACGCCCGCAGATCCCTTTGTCTTCCTCATGTCGGGTAGGCACTTTGTGGGGTCGACGAATGTCCTTGGAAGAGACGAAGAAGCAAAGAAACCACCTGAATGCATAGTCATCACCTCGGCGGTGGCCTTCATGGGACCCAAGTGGCGGCGGCCTCTCGTGTTCTACTTCTCCTCGATGATGGCGGCGGACACGGAGAAGCTGGCCACCGACTCGTCGCTCTCCACGCACCCAGCTGCTGTCTGTGCCTGCATGGCGCTGCCGCAGGCACGGGAGGCGAGCCCATAGACACGGGAGGCGCAGCAACGCAGACACTGGTGGCGCGGTACGATGCGGCAGCGACGACGCCCGTACCAGCGTGGAGCAACTCGCCACTCCTCATCGAGCTAAACTGAAGCGGCGAGTTGCTGAACCACGCGCCTGCTTGGGGCGGCAACTGCCTCCATCGGGCCAAACGAGGTTGGTGAAGCACCGGGCGGCCTCTCCCGTATCCGGAGGGCTCGGCGGGCCACCTAGCCGGGTAATATGCCGGAGAACGGCTCCTCAGAAGCAATCGGAAGAGTGGAGAAAATCGTAAAGGAGGAGATAGGGGAGCGGCGGAGGGGTGCGATTCTTGCCCGCCGTCTGTCTGGCCTCTTGTAAATAGAGGGCGGACGTTACGAGCTTTTCCGGCGTCTGGCCTCGTTTAGAGCATGATTAATAATATAGCCAGCTGCTGGCTATAACATGTTGCCATGTCATTTACAGCCAAAGTAATAGCTAACACGTAATAGTTGGCTATAAGAAAGTACTCCACCCTGTCAACATATGGTCAACCTTCCACTCTCAAAAAGCTTCTTGGACCTCGTGCTACAGCCGGCTGTATGTCTACAGCCCGCTTCCCCTCTCTCTCCTCTTCTCTCTCTTCCAACTAAGCAATAATTGTGGCACACCGGCTCAGAGAAACCGGAATGCCCCGTATTCCATCCCAGAGATCGAGGATAAGTCTTCTAGAATACGGCACTGCTTAGCATAGAACAACCCAGCTTTCTTTTATTACATGAATACGAATACAAGGTCTGTGATATTACAATGAATAACATTGGCACGATAACACTACGCCTGCCATGGTTCCTCTATGCAAGCAGCAGAACAACATGAGGCAGCGGAACCTCTACTGGCAGCGGAACAACGAACATCGATGATGGACTCCAATCCGCAAGGACTTTGGCTGGAACATTTATCCTAGCTCGCGAACACAGCAACAACACTAAACAAGCAAGCAATCCAGGCACGACCTGCAAACCGGCATGACACGCCAGGTCAGTACATTGAATGTACTTGCAAGCTCACAATAAACCAAAGGCAATTAAGACAAACAACAGCATGGCATTAGCAAGTTAAGTCATTCATGAACATGGTATTAACAAAACAACACGGCATGCACAACTGAACATGATACACCTAGGACCAGCATAGCATGGCATGAACATACGAACATGATGATGCAACATGATGATACTAGCATGCACCAACTTACTCTCCTCGGATTACCTCGTAACCATCACAAATATTCAACAACTAGGTATCCTCGATTCCATGGTGATCATTCCGGCGATCACAACGAACTTATCTCATCATCGAACCAGGGTTATTATTAATCAAGTTATTATTATTATTACTGTTGACTCACGGTGTGACCGACTCGAACTGGGACCTTATCCGCGGGCACGGCTATCGCTAGATTAAGACACACACACTCTATAGAGGTAGTGCACTGTACCCACACCACAGAACCCATGGCCTCGCACTCCCATTTGGGTGGACCAACGGCGTTCCAACAAAACCGATCTACTGCCATGACACTCTCCCGGCCATTCCGACTCACTCCCCATTGGGCTAGTCCTGGGTGGCCCCGTGTCTACCAAAGACACAATGACCACCGTCATGGCCAGAGGGTCCCAAACGGGGACCCGAGCTCAAAACAACAACAACAAAGGGCACACAAGGTTATGTCCGCCTACCTGATCGGGGTAGCGCATGTCCATAACCTTCCCTCGTTGGAGGTACCGGCGAGAGGCATGACAATAGACCCAGTTAGGACCTTCCCATAAAGGTAAGTGTGGCTGCATTGGTCAGCTCGATATGGTGGCACCATGACTCAGCCAACAGTTTTTCAAGTTCAATTTAATCCGGTTAAACTTGAATGCAATAAGTTGAGTCATAATAAAATAACATGATGCAACTACAATGCATGAGCATGATATCCACATAAGCATCTAGCATAACCACAATGAAATATTTAACCAAATGAACATGGCATACTGACGAGCATGAATATCACAAGTATAACACTACTCATGGCATACATGACTACTAGCATCATAAATAAAATACCATGCAAGAGCATACTAGCATCAACAATAAATACCATGCAAGAACATAGCAAGAACAGTACCAAGTAAGCATGTAACTAGCTAGTTGCAACGGAACATGCATATCACGGTACAACAAGCATGAATCAAGACTACTGCTAGCAGGTACTTATACTACCAAGCATAACATGTGAACATGATAATAACAAGTAGTACAAGATAACAACAAGTATCATATCATAACATGACAGTGAACATGAAACCACGAGCATAACCGAAACAACGACAACAGTAGCAAACAAGCAGACATATGACAACAATCTTTTATTAAATATTCAAGTTGAAAACCATGGCTACTACATGGCTATCATGCAAGTGGTTGTTGTGGCTTGCCTGGGAGTGAGGGAGACTCCGGGAAGAAGTGCGGTGAAGCCGCGGAACAAATCAACGGAAATAGTTCTCTCTCGGAGGGGGCTGTTTACGGCAGGGTGAAAATGATACCCACAGAACGGGCTCGACGAGACAAAGAAGTGGGCTTTGGAATCACCTGATTCGGAGTTGTGTTTAAAAAGATATGAAGGGTTGAAGTTCAGGGACTTTTCTATAAAAATATCATCACAAACAAGTCCCTAAGTGGATAAGGCAGAAGCGTAAAGTTGGAAATACGCTTTCTGTGAAAAGGAAACATATTTTGAGCTGAAACCGAATGAAACTACGCTTACCAGCTGGGAAGACGTATTCCGAGGAATACACCTCCACTTATCCAGCGTGGCAAGGTGAGGCCGGGCGGCTTAGAGGCTTAGAGGTGGGGTCGGGGAAACAGGCGGGGCCTGCCTGGCCTCTGTCTTCTTCTTCTCGCCCTGCTCCCGCACGGGACAGAGGAGGCAGGGGAGGGCATGCCACCGGCGACGGGCCAGCCGGCACCGGCCGTCTCCGGCGGGTGCGGAGACACCGGTGGGCTCAGGAGGCCGTGCCGCTTCCATTCAGCGAGGGAGAGGGTGCCGGGGAGGGAAAGAACGGCCGCGCCGCGCGGCTACAGCAAGCGGAGGAGGCGGCGGCCGGTCATGGGGACGGCGACCACAAGGGCTCCGGCGGTACGTGGAGGGGTGGGGGAGGCTCTATGGGAGGTGGGGGGTGCTCTGGTGGTGCTGGAATGGGAAGAGGAGGCGCGGCGCGCCGAGATTTAGGTGGAGCACCGCGGCGGCCATCGTGGCGATGGTAGTCATAGAGAGCTCCTCGAGCTCAAATGAGAGGCTGGGGAGGGATAGTGTACTACAAGGAGGCTACTGGTGTGTTCGAACGGCTCGGGGGAGGCCTATATATAGGCGGGGAGGGGATGGCCGAGGGGTGTGCCGCCGTGCACGTTCGGCCGATGACTTGGGGCGCACAGAGCTCACGGGAGAGGGCAGAATCACGACGAGGGGGGGTGCGGACGAGCCACAGTGTCGCACTGTGTAGGAGGGGCCGAGCGCACAGGGGGGAAACGGCCGAACGCCGCTGAAGCTCGCTCAGCCACAGTGCACTCGTGGGCGCGCGGCGACGAGCACCGACGAGGATGCGAACGGAGGAGGCAAGGGGTCAGGGCGACGCAGATGATCACGAGGAGGCTACCAGACATGGATAGAGGTCGAGACAAGGAGAGAACGGACGAGCACAACATCGGGTTCGAGCCAGAGCACGCTTACTGCATGCCAGGGTGATGGTCACCACGCGCACTGGTGCGCACAGTGCAACACTGTTTGCCAAACTTTGTCTACTGGTAAGATCGTCCAAGATAGGTTTACCCTGCGGTTGTAACTTGGTGAAAGGTGATATGGTTAAATAGAAATCTACCTCTGAAGTTTACTGCAGTACACTTGATCATGAAATAGTGATCAACTGAGGTAGGATTAGAGGCAAAAGAGTTGTCTGGGGTGATTAGCTTAGGAAGAACTACCATACTGGGGAGTTTGGCAGGAAATGGACCAAGATTTAATATGGTTGCTTTGCAACTGCCAAATCTGGTCCAGAAAATATATGATGAAGTAGCACTCACTTGGAGTAACCACTTGAGCTGAATTTTGGTGTAGAGGGATTATTTTACCATATGGAGCTGCTGTAAAAAGATCATGCCATTTGGAGTTACCAAAGTGGCACTTCCTTCACAATGCTCTATTCTGGCCAGTAACTTAGAAAATTTACTGAGGGTAAATGGGTAAGTGGATTGCGACAACACTTGATGGAGGGAGTAGATGTTAATGTAAGAATGTCCTAGTAAATTGCCAGCTCAAATGAAGCAACGTAAAATAGGGTTGCTTCACAAAGTGAAATTTTTACCAGAAAACATGATTTGGAGCTGAGCTCACATAGATGATCTCCGTGAGCTCTAATTTGGTAGAGACTCAAGATTTGGTCAAATGAAGGATGTGACCAAGTTTCATCTCATTTGGACATGCCTAGAATATACATCCTTCACAAAGTTCCTTTCTGGACAGAAACTTTGGAAAATCATTGAAAATTATTCACTCGGCAAATGAGTGTGAAAATTGGCACATGTCAATGATATGGACAGGAAAAGATGCCCAAGTAGTTTGGAGTCAATTGGCCAAAGTTAAATAGCACTTGCTTCACAAAGTGCCATTTAGGGCAGAATAGAAAAATGAATATTGGTGTATTATTTTGAACATGGCAAAGAAAAGTTTGGCCATATTTGAGCAAGATATGACCCAAACAATTTATGAGAATTATGTGGGAAATTTTAGGAGTGATGGAAATATAGGTTGCTTCACAACCTAGGGCAGACATGGTTATTCCGTTAATAGAAAAAAGGAATATTCCCTAGAAAAAGAAATTAGGGTTTGGTCAAGCACTGGAGTGACATGATCTTGGCAAGGTTTTTGGAAAGATGAGTCACATGGGAGAGGAAATGAAGATGATTTCCCAAGTGACAAGGCCACAGAATCACTCCAAAAAGAAAAACTGAGCAAAAACAATAAATCAAAAAGAAAAAGAAAAGGGCCAAAAACCAGGCTGTTATAATAATATACTCCCTCCGTCCCAAAATAAGTGTCTTGAGCTTAGTACAAATTTGCACTAGAGCTAGTACAAAGTTGAGACACTTATTTTGGGACGGAGGGAGTAATATTTAAATCCTTACAGGCCGCTTACATCACCCTATTAGGCCCTGTATGAACAGGGTGGACGACAAAGTCAAAACCTACAGGCTTGAAATTGGAGGAATTTTTCTAACTAGTGGTGCTCGGAACGCAGGAAGCTATGCTAGCTGTACAGGAGATAGAATGCACTTATGGCTGGATTAAAAATATCAAGGGCAACCTGCTATGCATGCGACTGGGTGAATCGTTGTTAGTACATGTGAACATAGACCACATACACCACCACCGTTTTAGCAACACAGGTCCATGCATGGTCCTTGTAAACCAGGTGTACGCCACTTCTGGAGCCAGACATGTCAAATCCAGTGCTCCTGCACTGAGCCAGTTTGCCTCGGGCCTACGCGAAAAATGAGCTTTCGGCAGATGTTTCAGTTCCCATGAAAAGCTCAGGTTAAGAAGCATTTCCTTTGAAATCGGTTGGGTTGTTTCCTTTATACTGAACGCTCCTGAAGAAAAAAATACTGAAGGAAAGGAAACCACCACAATTCCCGTAAAATTCCTTCGTCCCGAACAGGGCCTTATACTTGCTCTTAAACTGAGGGCGGACGAGAGGAGCTCGGCCGGTGTTGCGTTTAATTCCGACCCGCTCGGGAACGAATGTGTGGCCGGAGTAGGTTTCTCAGTTTGCATGCGGGTTTAACGGAGGGGTTTGATGGAGGCGAGGAGGCATGTTCAGCCGGGCGTGCAACGGGTGGCGCAGTACTATTCGATTTGACAGCGGGCGGCGCAGTTCCCGATACGGCTTTAATGCAGACGAGGGAGGGACTAGCGGTTCCCGAAATGTTGAGCGGTCAATGCATCCTCGTTCAATTAATGCATGAGGGAAGTAGTGGGGGGAGGACCGGGAAAAGAGGCTTCATGATGTGAATGCAACACAGTTTGCCCTCATGTAAAGGCGCCCCTCCATTCCAATGCATCTACCACATTGTACGCACCTAAGCATTTGCCTAAGCACCTACACTAAGTGCAAAAGAGCTCACTCCAGACCCATGGCAGCGATGCGCGTGAGCAGCCAGCGGCTGTGCCAGATGGTCCACGATGTCGGCCTGCGGCATGGCGCCGAGGTGCGTCTCCAGACGGTGTTGCAGACCGGCTGGTGGATGGCCGCCGTCGAGGCCAACTACGAGTCTCAGTTGGAACAGATGATCGTTGCCACCACCAACAAGATCACCGTCTTCAAGAATCTCGCGGACGACATCGCTGTACTCCTCCAGCCCGTGCGCCCGGGCTCCTCATTGCCTGCCACCCTAATCGGCCTCCATGGCCGGAACCTCTTTGAAGCACTAGTGGTCCTGCGACTGCCCACCGACACCATGAAGAATGTCCACCTGGAGGTCGCGCTCGCCGCGAGGCCCCTCACCCTACAAGAGTTTGTCGACCTACACATCGACGTGTACGAGCAAATCGTGTACATAGGTATCTACCAGGCCAGTGAGAACGCTACGACGTTGGCCTTCCTCAACCGGCTGGAAGCCTTGGATTCCTTTGCTGAGAAGCACCTCGACCTCGCCACAAAAGCCGCCGCTCCTTAGCTGCCCGTCGGTGGCCCGGCGCACTAAGTTGAGGAGGAGGTCGTACGTTGATGGATGCATCTTTCTTCTTGCCTTCTGTAACCACCACTACGATCGCATCATCATTGTGGCCTTAATTCTTATTGTGCCGTTGCATTCTCGTTCTAGTCAATACCGACATGTGCGATCCCTTTGCTTAATTATATGCATCACTGTAACTAGTACTCCATCCGTCAATTTATAAGTTGTGCTTACCTTTTCCATCAACTTCGTGCAACGCGCGACATCTTGCTAGAAACACTAGAACATGTTGGACCGCGTGTGACCAAACCGACGATGCGCCAACCTAGCTACAACGTACCCTGCTTATCTAGCGGAAATAGCCCCGCCCTAGCGTTTCCAATCGTTATATCTATCTGTCGATCATGCCAAGGAGCAGAACCAAAATGTTACAACTTATACATGTTTCTCTACTCCTGTATATTCATATAAAAGACTAAGTTGGTGATGGTGGTGTGTCTGCCATCCGTCGTTTCTGACCATTAGATCTGCATCTAACGATTGTGAGGTAAGTTGTGGCATTTTTGCAACAATAGCCCACTTCTTTGCTCCAATTTGTAGAAAACCCCTAATTATTTTGAAAGCAACCACATCCCTCCCTCACCTCATCAAAACAGCGTGAGAAATATATATATACTCCTATAAAAGACTCAGTTGGTGATGGTGGTCTGTCTTCCATCTGTCGTTTCTGACCATTAGATCTGCATCTAATGGTCGTGAGGTAAATTGTGGCATTTTTGCAACAATAGCCCACTTCTCTGCTCCAATTTGCAGAAAACCCCTTATTATCTTGAAAGCAACTATATCCCTCCCTCACCTCATCAAAACAGCCTGAGAAATATATATACTCCTATAAAAGACTCACTTGGTGATGGTGATGTGTCTGCCATCCGTCGTTTCTGACCATTAGATCTACATCTAACGACTGTGAGGTAAGTTGTGTCATTTTTGCAACAATAGCCCACTTCTCTGCTCCAATTTGCAGAAAACCCCTTATTTTGATGAAAGCAACCACATCCCTCCCTCACCTCATCAAAACAACGTGATAAATATGTACTCCTATAA
>LR738712.1:674977652-674992146 GCA_902687465.1 Secale cereale
CGTGAGAAATATTTATATACTCCTATAAAAGACTCAGTTGGTGATGGTGGTGTGTCTGCCATCCGTGGTTTCTGACCATTAGATCTGCATCTAACGCCCATGAGGTAAGTTGTGGCATTTTTGCAACAATAGCCCACTTCTTTGCTCCAATTTGCAGAAAACCCATTATTATCTTGAAATCAACCACATCCCTCCCTCACCTCACCAAAACAGCCTGAGAAATATATATATACTCCTATAAAAGACTCAGTAGGTGATGGTGGTGTGTCTGCCATCTGTCGTTTCTGACCATTTGATCTCCATCTAACGGCCGTGAGGTAAGTTGTGGCATTTTTGCAACAATAGTCCACTTCTCTGCTCCAATTTGCATAAAACCCTTATTATCTTGAAAGCAACCACACCCCCCCTCACCTCATCGAAACAGCCTGAGAAATATATACTCGTATAAAAGACTTAGTAGGTGATGGTCGTGTGTCTGCCATCCGTCGTTTCTGACCATTAGATTTGCATGTAATGGCTGTGGGGTAAGTTGTGGAATTTTTGCAACAATAGCCCACTTCTCTGCTCCAATTTGTAGAAGACACCTTATTATCTTGAAAGCTACCACATCCCTCCCTCACCTCATCAAAACAACCTGTGAACTATATATACTCCTATAAAAGACTCAATAGGTGATGGTGGTGTGTCTGCCATCCGTCGTTTCTGACCATTAGATCTGCATCTAACGGCTGTGAGGTAAGTTGTGGCAATTTTTGCAACAATAGCCCACTTCTTTGCTCCAATTTGTAGAAAACCCCTTATTATCTTTAAAGAAACCACATCCCTCCCTCACCTCATCAAAACAGCCTGTGAAATATATATATATACTCCTATAAAAGACTCAGTAGGTGATGGTGGTGTGTCTACCATCCGTCGTTTCTGACCATTAGATCTGCATCTAACGGCTGTGAGGTAAGTTGTGGCATTTTTGCAACAATAGCCCACTTCTCTGCTCCAATATTCATAAAACCCCTTATTATCTTGAAAGCAACCACATCCCTCCCTCACCTCATCAAAACATCCTGAGAAATATATTTTGAGTGAAATGTACTCGCTCCGTTCCTAAATATCTGTCTTTCTAGAGATTTCCATAAGTGACTACATACGGAAAAAATTGAGTGAATCTACACTTCAAAATATGTTTATATAATCCGTATGTGATAGTCCATTCAAAATCTCGAAAAGTCAAATATTTAGGAATGGAGGGAGTAATATATTAGGAGTACTAGGCATCAACCCATGCAACTGCACGAGCTAGTTATTTAGGACATAGCTTAGTGAATTTTGGAAAAATCCGTTATACGTGGAGAATTGGAATTAATTACAAACCCAGAGACTGTGTGTTAAGCTCTTGAAAGTATAAAATTTGAAGGATGACAATTTGTTCTGGTAACCATGCATTCATGTTATATATCCAAGACTTCTTCCATTTTTGAACCCTCCCAAGTATATTTAAAATATAATTACAATTGTGGGAACACCAAATATTCCAAATCACACCAAACAAAAATGCTCTGTGATTTCTTAAATTTGGTGCATAAGTATTTGAATGATATACAGTTTAGTATGGTCTATATAATCATGCCATTATGCCAAACTACTAAAAACACAAACCTATTGTATGTTGAAAATCACATAATTTCTTCCTGCACTCTATATTAAGCAAGTGGAATTGTTGGAAGATAGCATGTCGCTGTTTTCATCCAAATAAATCTACTCATGTACACTATTGCACCTTTAAATGTTGTAACTATGAAAAGAAATACGAATCACAAAACAGATACAATATTCTCCGAAACTGAATTCATTTATCAATAGATTTAGTACAAAACAAAAATGTACACAAACTTTGAAGACAATTGTCCACATGCATAATCTATTCTCTCAATCCACCGGCCAACTAATGTTTTTGAACACAGTACAAACGCAAACGCTCATACATATGCGCATACACTCAACTCTATGAACGCACACACGCACACCCTACCCCTATGAGCCCCTCCGAGAGATTGAGCCGGCATATCATGTTGAGATTTTACGAAGTCACCGTAGGCGCCTCTTAGTCGACGGGAATGTCCTCTCCCACTGAAAGCATGTCGCTGGAAATCCTGAAATAAATCCAGGATATATGCGAGCACCAGGATTTGAACCCTGGTGGGCTGGGGATACCACTGTCCACCTAACCAACTCATCCACAGGTTGATTCGCCTAAAATATTTGTATAAACTTAGTGATCAAGTGGATTGCAAAGAACATTTTTGGAAAGCATCAGTAATGAATTGAAAATGTGATAGTTATTTGAGAAACATTGTTTTCTTTTCAGTATCCACTCCGACTCATGTAACACTTTTTTAGAAGAGGAAACAAAAATTCTTGAATGTACGAAATATGTCTAAGTAAGGATAAATGCCACCTTCCTTTGTAATTTCAATATATATCAGTATAAATACACAGAAATAAAAGCTACCAAGCAACTCCTCTGGGGATAAAACTTGTCAGAGCAATAACTTCTGTCGGGGCGATGTTGATGATTCCTGCCAACCAAGGTAATTGGTAGTTATGGAGTAATTACTGAGAATGTAGAAGGCAATTAGTACTTAGTGGCAAGGTATGTAGTATTTACATGTTGATTAAGGTGTAGTAAGATAATTTGCTGGACAAAAGAGGTATCAACACAATCATATTGGAAGAGAGGCTAGAAACATGAATGGCTTAGAATGTTGGGATGAATTTGTGCTTATATGATTAGAAGAGCAATTCAGACCTCGAAAAGGTTTCCCGGGGGAAAAAATAAATCTCTCTTTGTATCAAGAATGTTGATAGCACCATGGGACATTGTAGAACAACCAAACATATGAGATAATACTATCAACTCCACTGAAAGAAGAAAAAAAAACTAAGCTAAGGCATGCATTCTTACTTTCAAAAAAGACATGAGGCACATGTGTCCATGTTTTTATATTGTGCCTTTCATGAAACATATATGTGACAATTGAGTACTGATGATTGAGAGAGAAAAAGCGTAGTTCAAAAATATGGCAATACCAAGGTTAGGATTATTATCATAGAAGATAGATTTTTCTAGTCCAAATAATGTTATTTTGAGTATTCTTGAGGAAACATAATATATTTTCAAGACTAATTTCTTCATTCAAGATACAACGGCATTTATTATATCTTATATGTAACAATTGTATTATAGCTTCGATTCCGAAGACGCTAAAACAAAAAATTAACTGAACTATCAACCCGGCCATACTAGATAAGTAGAAATGATAAATTTCTCCTAGAACCGGCAGTTCGTGACATCGGCAGATGACCAGATTACATGGGAAAGATCTGATCTATGTGAACATATAGGAACAGAGTTGTAATTCTGCTGGTCTTGTTTAACACTAGTGGCTGGGGCGCCACCTGGTGGCGCCTCTTGAGGCAGAATTGTGCAGACTAATAAGCTGGCGTATTAGTGAACGTCTCTGTATGACAGGATTCTTACTTCAGCGAGAAGAAAAACAGTCGAAAAGAGCGATAGCTTCATGTTCGTTGTTAAAAATACAAGACATGCAACCGAAAAGAGCAAGAGTGTGCATTGATAAAGCAGAGCAAGCATAACAGTAGTAGATTCAGCTGAGAACCGGAAAGAAATCAAAGAGAAAAGACAGAATCAAACGACGCAGCCCTGGAGCTCGCTTGTAGTGTTCTAGCATTTCCATTCTTGAGCATGGCCTCCAGGGAAGGAAACAGATCTATGCCACCAAAGGGCAAAGGTTGGCAGCTCTCCATGCCTGAACATACTCGAGGCATTAGCATCCAGTAGAGGTGATACCTCTTAAGAATTACATAGGCGTATACAAGCTGACCAACCTGTCCAGCAGATCGACACAATTCACATGCCTCTTCTAATCTTCCAGCTCTTAAAGAGAATCCAGATATCTTCTAAAAGCAATTCATCTTGTTTCTGCTTACACATAAAGGAAAGGTGAGTTCTGATTTTACTACATAAAAATTCTAGTTAATTCACCAAAGATGATTAATGAGAACAGATCTTTAACAATTGAAAGAGATTTGTCTTCTTTATAATGCTATTAGTCCAATAATTGTTGCTTTAACATAAAGAATTACATTTGAAGGTTAGGTACTGCACAGTTGTCCAAGGCATCCTCTGTTAAAGTGAGATTATGAGGTGAAAGTTGGCGTGTTATCACATAATGAGTTTGAAAAATAATTATGGAAAGGCCAAGTCGAACCAATTATAATGCATAATTGTAGCATTTAGATATCATAATAAATTATTAGCAGTTTTATGATAGGATCTTTACACTGCATTTGAGATAGATACCAAATAGCCTACCATGTAATGAGGAAGAAGTTGGGCTACTTCAGAGTTCGAGCATCAACATCCACATGATGCACTATATTAAAATCATTATTCCTTCTCTTTCGGTACCTCTTTGTACGATGTCAAACACCATAACATGCTAGATATGAACCAACATGAGATCCTCTCACATACAGAATAGAAATATAGCACCACAAAAAATGTGTGTACGTGTATCATCAATTTGATCATGAATAGTAAGTTAAAGCATCACCTACTTGTTAAATACTCAGTTATTCTAGAGCTCATTGTGTCGTTAAAACCAAAGCAAGGTCACTCAAGGAAGAAAAATAACTACTGAAATTTAGACGATCAGGACAAATCTTCCACTTCATAGAATGGAATTGTCCTTCACCCTCACACAGAACCTCTAAGATCTCTCCCCATCAGACCAATTGAGCAGGTGAAGACGAACAAATAAAATAATGCCCGGTTAGTATGTCATATGTCAAATTGCATTAGCATGGCGTGTTAACAAGCCCTCTACCTATACTAATGGAGTCCTAGCAGAATTATGAATCACTTTCCCATCTACACAGGAAGGCTCTGTCTGAAACACGTCAACTCCGATAGAAGAGGAATTTTCCCAGTGATGGTTCACATACCTGAAATAAACAACATGGTCATGTGTTTGGCAGACCATGAAATCCGACATATTGTTATTCGTTCACATGTTTCCAACAGATTTTCAAAGGTGCCAAATGTTTGTTAGGTTAAGAGAGGTGCAAACACAAGTAAGAAAAGGAAAATGGATTCAGCAAAAAACTATATAGAACCTCTGCTGCTCCTGAAGCATGCGTCCATCTCAACATCAATATTCTTCATGCCATCGAAGAGGAGGAGAGTGGCGTACGCTTGTCCAGTGAGCCAGCCGCCACATTTCAACCGCGCTAGATCCCATCAAAGTAACAAGAACATTGTAGTCACCCTCAACACCAAATCACTTGACATTTGAAATCCAAGCCACACAATAAAAAAATGTAGCCAGCATCATAACAGCAAAAAATATCTTAAATTTATGGTCCAAGGAAAGAAAATGAACGTGTATTACTTCCGCCCTGCAGTACCCTGTACAACTTTGACTCATACAGCAACTGAGGATGCTTCGCCTTCACATTTTCCTGGACAGAGCAAAAGCATAAGGCCTTATCAGTTCTTCTGGCTTATCGACTTCTCCTATCCTCTCTTTTATGTACTCTCTCTGACGTTTAATTCTCGGGAACTAAAATGAAATAATGCAAGATTGCAAATGCAGGAGAGCTTACACAGCTCAGTGCATATAAAAGCTACCATTAATCCTTGGCAGAAAATAGTTTTCAGCGGATTGAAGTGATCATCAAAGAAGTTTGACTCAGAGGAGCTGCCAATTTGGGAACAATAAGCCTGAAGAACATACTTCCATTATTGTACTTCCCACAAGAGTGAGATATAAAGATTGTCAGGCTAATCTTTGGCCCTTTTTTTCTTCACAAAATCGGCAATTATCAAGTTAAATACCTAATAGAAATACCTGCACCCACATCAAAGAGGAAATACTGACACTAAAAGCAATACTGCCACTGATTATAAACTCACAAGCTTAATCGCGACCTCCTCGTTGCTCTGCACTTTAGTACCTGCACCGGCAACCCTGAGCAAGGAAAACACACTTAATCAGTAATGCAGTAGAAACGGCACAAAAGTGAGAGCTTTGGTGTCTTCCTACCGGCGTCCTTGCCCATCTGTGCATCGTGGCGACGACGGCTTCCTATCGGCGAGTATCACCAATTCACATTATGTAAAAAGAAGTGGAGCATTGATCAGATAGTATATACACAACTTTATTCTTCCATAATGAAATGTTGTCTTCGACCTACTTTCCTTTTAGGTAAAACGAGCACAACAATACAACTATTGTGCCTTTGTTTTGCCTGCAAGGAGAAGTACTGAATAGAAAAATACAACTGATCTACTTTCCTTTGATCTACAACAATACAACCGATCAACAAATCATATATGAGAATGGTACATCTCTATCTTGCAGCGCCTCTTAAAATTGTAAGAGCAATGGTAGCTTTTCTTCTCTGCAAAATTAAATCGCGGTCATGTAGAACCCATAACACAATAAAGAACCCAACAGATCTCTGTAGGTGTATACACCAACAAATATCAACTTGGTCATAGGACACCATAATATATAATCTTATATTCGGGAAAATTGTATCCCCCAAGCAACACATGAATAAATAGTTACCAACGGAAAAAGACAGACACTTAGAAATCATTCATGACCCGAAGCACATTAATAAGAATAAAGAATGGGTATACCTGTAGATCCACGAGAGACTGACACAGTCTCAACCAGCCGAGGTGAAGGAAGCAGATGCAAACAACATCACAAGGACCTTGTAAATCAGCAGCCACCATGAAGCGGCCAAAAAGGAACAAAGAAGAGCAAATGGGGGCGTCAAACTGAAGAAGTAATAGAAGAACATGGCGAGAGAATGATCCATTGGAATACATGTATAAATAAGAGAAAAGATATGCCAATCCACTACATGTTTAGGAAATTACATTTACGGTCAGTGCAATGCAACGCGTAACAAGCTAAAACTGAGACATTACACAGAAATTCAAAATTACAGCTCCCACAAGACATTCTTTTCAGCTGTCTTCGCGTTGATAAGAAACCAAGAAGGCCTTGGCATGAGAGAACAATAAAATGCTGCTGCTTTGATAAGGAATAGCGACATAGATAACTGAACGACTGAACCCGAGAACCTTCTAAACTCCTTTTAAAAAGCAAGTAATTCCAGAAAATGATAACTGAGGAATTAATCCAAATAAAATGAGATCGTTTTTGTCATCTTCCTAATTTGCTAGTCTCAGCAGCTAAAGGTCCATCCTAGATATTGCATTATATAACCACATGAGTAATTGAAATTGCCTTGACCAGGAGAAAGAGAATCTATAAGCTTGTCGGTTCATGACAGCCATGAGCTTCGCATCATCCTAAACCTCTACAATATCACATCATGCTTGGTGAAAATAATATGCTAAAATATTCAGTTTGGAAATCACAACACTTCGAATGGACAGAAGAATTATTGCTAGATAGTAAGGGCCCGTTCGGCAAACCACCGCTCCTTGAAATACCAGGATCTGCGGAGCTACTGTTTGCTCGCTCCAACATTTTAAGCTACTGCTTCGTCCGCTCCGGGAGCGGAGTCGTGGAGCCGGAGGGACTCCGAAGAGCCCTTAAGCCTAGATTTATTCTGTTTTTGGCAGAGAACAGAGAATATGGAAATGTACAGTGCTTGGTAGATGCAGTTTGATAGGAAACAAGTACGTACTGCTCTTAATACTTACTTGAACAACAGTACAGACAACGTCATAGGAAATCAGTTATGCAAAAAAGAAAATGGCCAAATCTATATAGCCTGTTCGTAGTTTCATTCTTGTTACTTGCAGACGCATGGCAGGTTGTACAAGACATTCTCTTAGAATTAGATTTACTTTCAAGTGTCTTGTTGTAGTCAATTATCTCAAATACATACTCCCTCCGTCCGAAAATAGTTGTCATCAAAATGGATGAAAAGGGATGTATCTAGAACTAAAATACGTCGAAATACATCTCTTTTTATCAATTTTGATGACAAGTATTTCCGGACGGAGGGAGTACTATGTAAAAACCTAGCTAGATCTAAATCTCCAGGACAGCAACGTGCCAAGGTACCAACATAACAAGACTAACCCAAAACTTATTTGGAACCTAGCTAGACCTGAGAATCTACTCCATGAGAAGAAACCAACAACCTATTTACAAAAACCTAGCCTCTCGTCAAAAAAAAAACCTAGCTAGTACTTGACTCCTCTCCTCAAACTGGAAGGGAGTGAGGCCACCAAATGGTACAGGAACATAACAGGAGAAGAAGCTCACCAGACTGTGGCGGGCGTGGTCGCTGGAAGCAGAGGCGGAGCGAGCGCAGTTGATGCGAAGACCAACTTCAGGAAGGAGGGAGCCATCTTCTTCCTTCCCCGTGGCCTCCATGTCCTCCAATTCTTCCTCCCCCATGACCTCTTCTCCGTCCTCCCCCACGACCTACTCTCTAGGGTTATCTGTGCGGGCGCAAGTGGGGGCTTAGAGCAGCGGCTAGGGCGGGAAATCGGTAGAATGGGGCGAGGTGGAGTCCTGTCTATTGATGGCGGCGGCGCCAGAGACGGCCATGCCCAGGAGGAATCGGCGGCGGCGGCGGCGGTGTTTTGTGGAGAGAGAGAGATAGGAAAGCTAGAGGAGAAAGGGGATCGAGCGAGCTGCGCGGGAGCGTGGACCTTGTTTTTCTGTTTGTCATTTTGTGACGACGTGGCTAGCGCGAGAGTGAGCCCTTTGCGCCACCGTTAAAGGGTTGTATGTGGTATAACCTTTAGTGATGCTCAAATGACCCGGGTAGCCTTCGCCCTGCAACTTCAAGAAACTCAATTCCAAAGATGCTACATATCCCAAAATATAATTCGTAAATCTTCTTCCCATTGTGCTAGACTCTGCAAGATCACGTCTTCATGAGGTGAATATAAAATAGACACCAAGACTGGCAACTACATGTGGCGGCCGCAGCTACAATCAAACATGTACTAACAGCAAGACAATACCAACGTGCTGACCTGATTTCATAGATTTCGTGACTTTCCAGATTAATAATTGACCCAGTGTGCATGGGTAAATCTGCTTAGTGTCATAGAATACCTTATCACACGTGTGTGCTTGCTAGCTCCGTGCCTCAACCTCGCGTGGTCTTATGGGGCATGGACCATGCTATATGCCTTCTGCTGGCGGGGGATGGCGATGCACTACATTGTTGTCGGTCCTATCCAGGCGACCATGGCAAGTATTGTCACCTTCATAGAGTATACTACGTCACCCACCATGTACGTGCAGGGTGCAGCCATGCATCATGTTATCAGTGTTCGCATCTGCTGCTCCTGTGCAGGGTACCATGCCAACAAACGACGCCCACACGGATTACTACTTCTCCCACTATGTACGTGCAGCCATACATCATCATCTTTGTGTTCACATCTGCCACGAAGGAGAGCGAGGATGTTTCAGAAAGAGAAGGCCACATCTGTAGCCACGATCGGGCTAGTTCATCTCCTCGTCACAGCTCTACCATACCATCCAGAGCATCAAGGAGCCCACGACGGGGGCGGCGTGGGCTGAAGACGGCGGCGGCGTGGGCTGAAGACGGCGGCGCATCATGGAATGGCGGCTGCGATGGTGCGCCCAGGGACAGGGGCGACATCATGCGATGGCTCCTGCGATGGCACGGCGTGGGATACCAGCGATGGCCTATAGGTTGAAGAAGCCAATTGTCACTTCTTTTTTTATCTATATCAGATCGTGACCTAGTGTTTCAGTTTTTTTTGGAGAACGATCATTTATTTCGTGGAAAAAGCAGCTACTATATTAATACGTATTCAATAAACTTATCGAGAAGGATATTCTGCTTTTTAAAAAATGAGATAGGGGGTCGATTGGAGTCGTGCTGTTTGTGGTTTCTGCATGGCATGAGTACATCCTACGGCTTTACATTGATCCTAGGTTGATTGGACTAAAAAAACATATGGAACGATCTCCACCGTAATTATTTGGTTCAATCAGATGAAGATTAGATGAAGATTATTTTCCTCCGATTCCAGGTTGATCTACACCGTTATAATTTGGTCCCACCAAATTAACGGCTCAACATGGATGAAGATTAGATGAAGATTATTTTCTTCCGATTCCAGGTTGATCTACACCGTTATAATTTGGTCCCACCAAATTAACGGCTCATAAATTCTAATTAACGTGGGATTTTCTAGAGAGTCTAGGATTAGTATAGTAATAGATATCAAAACAAGAGTGATTTCTTTCAAGTTTGTGAACAAGTACTACTATTCTACTACTGTGGATCCGTCGCAACGCACGAGCACATTGCTAGTAAAAGGAAAAGGCCTGCCGCGTTCGCGTCGCACTCCCCCCACCCCCCACACGCCCGAGAATCGGGAGTACTCCACGGCCCGTCCTGCACGACACATAGCTTAGGGAAGGCGTGTTTCCTAGTATTTTCACTTTCATGTGGGACCACCATTGGCAAACCGCACCCCACCCGCCGCCGGGTTTGAAAATAGAAACGAGGGGAAGATCTAGCTTTAGCATGGAAGACAAGAAATTTGGTGTCAGATAGGTCTCGTTGATAGAGTAGGAGCATTCCGTACTACTCTACTCCTACTAGTACCACTATACAACTAGTACTACCACTATACAACTAGTAGGTACATGCATGACACAGCATCGTAGGAACAAAAAACGGGAAGATTCTATTTTTTGGGTGATTTATCTTTTTTCTCTCAATGTAGTATGAATAATATGATGTGGGGGCACCCATGAAGCTTATGTGGCTTGGTTGCGTGGCTACAAAAGGTTAGAGAAAAATAAATAGATAATGTGTTTAGAGTGCACTCAACTAAACATATATACTTTGGATCCATTGCAAGCGGTCGGCACATCTATATCTATACACCCTATATAGTGTGTGAATAACTTTGAAAGTTGGTCGTTGGATGAAGCCAATCTGACGGTACAAAGATGGCAAATCCGAGCACTACTGGCCGTTGGATATCATCTGTACATTCCACCAGATTTTGCCACATGTAGAATCAAGAAGACACCACATGTAAAAGCATAAGGCACAAACCACCAGAATCTCATGCGTGCAATGAACGTGTACCTTACTAGTACGTAGTTGGTAGTAGTAAGAAACAAATTCCGGGTTTGGCATTAGCTCGTATTGCGGAGCAGCACAAGGCCTGCTGCAGGAGTTACATTTCCTTATCGGGGCCCACGGGCCCGAACTTCAGCGGCTTAGTGCCCGGCCTATGAGTCAATGACATGCGGACCTTAAATGCGGCTGGCCTACATGTCATTCTCATGGTGGTGATGTGGTTCGCGTCTCACTAGTTCGAGATGAATCGGCCGGTGGTGGCGTGGCCGTGGCGAGGGTGCCACAGCTGGGTGTCGAGCCGTTACGAGGCGTAGATGGCCACACTGGCGAGTACTACCTGTAGTACAGAAGTACTCCAGCTGAGGATTGATGACCGGGGCGAAATGTGTCACAGCCGTTGGATGAAAATTCGATGGTGCGGGACGTGTGGTGTCATGGGTTCGTGCGGCGTCGTGGGAATCGCGTGTGGCTGTGGTAGAAACTTGATGCTCGCCGCATTTAAGGTGGCCCACATGTCATGCACACAAAGGCAGAGGATCGATGCTGCCGAGAGGGGTGAGGCGCACGTCGGGGGACGTGGTGCCGTGGGTTGGAGCGACGTCATGGGAATCGCGAGTGGCAGTGGTTGAAACGTGATGGTCGCCGTAGTTGAACTTCCATGGACAAGCTGTCATGTCTATGGACACATGCATTGCATGCCGATCACTGGAAGGAGTAGTAGAGAAAGCTAGGCGGATAAATAGTTCCTTATAGTCAAGCGGACACACGCAACTACTTGTTCCAAAGACATGCACACCATCGAAATAGTCCATCATTATCAATATACATAGAGTGGGAATATTTTTTTACAAGAGAGGAAATAGTTCATCTATCCACAGTGCCCTGCTGTTGGTGCAACATCTTCTTCTTCTACTACTTCTTGTACTTCTTCTTCTTCTCATTTTCTATGGAAGACGGGTTCGCAACAAGCTCTCTAAACCTTGCAGCTATCTCGAAACTCACACGGGCATCTAGGGCAGCATATTTTATCTGCTCATACATCAATAGATAATTCTCCCATCCAGACGGCCTTAATGCCAGCGTCTCATCACCCTTCTGAAGATTTGTTCGTAGCAAAAAATTTGCTACGTCCAATAGGGATGGTGTCGGTTTATCACAATCTTCTACATGAATTTTATTCTGGTTTATAGTTCAGTGATGCCATTCAAATAAGAGTTGTACGGCTCCAACTTCTGTTTGTCCCCTGCGATGGCTATCCCGCAGAAGTATATGTCCTCCCGAGACAAGAAATCATGAAGCTCGCCTGGTATGGAGGGCGCGTTTATGATGTGGTACACCAAAACATCATCTTCGAGGCACAACTGAAGGACGGCAGCGCGTTGGATCTTCCCAGTGGCACGCTCCGTGTACTCTGCGTCAAGACCGATGACAATCATCTCCACCTTTTGGAGGGAGTTGGATACATTGTTGATCCACTTCCGAGCAACCCTTGGGTGGTCGGTGACTGTGGAAACTATGCTCAACGAGTCTTCGACGAGGACATGTTGGACGCCAAAAACCTGCATCTCGATCTCTTTCGCCATTTGGAACTGCTGGACCGGAGGGCTATGGTTTGGAGAATTAGGATTAGATGGCTAGTCTAACTAAAGAAGATGATTATTTATAGGGGCTTCGGAATTACTCCAGGTGGATGTGAAGAGGTTAAAAAATGTCAATGCAGTGTGGTTTGGATGGAAATGAAGATCAAGGAGTAGTGAAGAAGCCAAGGAAAATCGGTTCCAGATGGAGAAGTAAATGGTAGAAGTGGCCTACAGGCAGTTGATTAGACGGCTAGGTAGACTAAACGAAAAGGCTACGTGGGTAGGCTAAGGAGTGGGGCCTGTCCCTGTACGTGCCCATCCTTCCAGCGCTACATCTGCCACTAGCTAGTTGAGGTCACTCTTTCGAATCACCGTGGCGTGACATTTTATGATTCCTTTTTATTTCTGCACCCCTCCTGACAGGTGGGACCTATGCAAATGAGAATTTGGTTCTGCTCGCAATATGGATGATACCTGGAGGATGAAGTGAACCCAGAGGCATGCTAGCACGGGATTACTACTTATGTTCCTACTACTCCTACTAGTAGTAGTAGTAGTACAACTATGGTACACTTGATGGCCAAAATACTATTATTCATCCGGTCCTCACAGTGCAGTGACAAGACCCTGTGCCCGAGGTGACAGCAGTCCAGGCGGCGTGTCCGGGTTACCAAAGTCAGCCTCACCTTGTGCAATGTGCAGTCACTATCACCACCGTTGTATAGCATGCCTCGCCTCGTCTCCCTCTCCCCTAGCACCACTCCATCTCTATCTCCGTCTCGCCGGAGAGCCTGAGGTCACTCTTCATTATCTCACTGTGCCCCTGCATACCCTCGCCTCATTCGCCTCCCCTAGTACCTGTCGGTGTACAAAAAGAGGGGTACACTTTTTGTACCCCTATGACTGTGCACGAGCAGTCTGAGCCACGGGTACCACGACAGCAAGCATGTCCAAGGAGGTGAGCCGGGGCAAGACCGAAGATTGATGGAGACTGGAACAAAGCCAAGAACAAGACCACAAAGAGCAAATGGACGAAGCGGCTTTCCCCGGCAAGATCCTTGCCGGGAGCCAGTTTCAGCAGCCCTGTCAAGACCCTTGCCGGGGCCGGCTCTGGCAGCCCCGACAAGACCCTTGCCGCGGCAGCTCGCCCCCCGCCTACGGAGTAGATCACCCTTGAGTCCACCGCCCCCATGGGGCGAGGATTCGGGAGATATCCCCGTGGTGGCATGCAGATCTTTGTGAAGACATCCAAGATCAGATACAAGTTAAGAAGACGACGACCCTTGGCGGGATCCTAGCCAAGAAGAACCACAAGGCCTCCGGCAAGCACCTTGCCGGGGATGACAGCAGGAGCCGCGGCAAGACACTTGCCGGGGCCCCGGCAAGGCCCTTGTCGAGGACACCCGCGGGGCCACCGTCAGGCCCGCACAACCTGGGTTTCCACCGACCCACGCAGCTGCCGACCCGACCAGCTGGACAGGCTCCTGCGTGGTGATACGTCCAAAACGTATCTATAATTTCTGCTTGCTCCATGCCACTTTTGGGTGATATTGCTATGATATTTATACACTTCCATACACTTTTGATCATATTTGGACTAACCTACTAATCCAGTGCACCCCAGTGCCAGTTTTTGTTTTCGGCTGTTTTTGTATTTCAGGTTTTCACGTTACGAGAACTGCCAGGAAAAATCCAGAAAAATTATATAAAAAATCAGCGTTCCGGCAACTTCCTTGTGCCCGAAGGACAGCCGG
>LR738712.1:674992254-675043381 GCA_902687465.1 Secale cereale
GGGCACCAGGGCTCCAGGCGCCCTGGCGGCGCCCCCCCCCTGGGCCGCGCCGGGGGGGCGCCTAGGCACCCCGAGCCCCGTCCGGTGCCCCCTTTGCCATATATTTAGAGCTTCCTTCGAAACCCTCGGGACGGGAACTCTTTTTCGTGATCTCATCTCTGTTCCGTCGCCGCCGCCGCTTCCAAGATCGGGAGCACCAGGAGAACTCTTCCCGGCACCCTGCCAGAGGGGAGGATCATCATCGGGAGCCTCTCCACCACCATGGACGCCTCCCGGATGAGTTGTGAGTAGTCTCCCTTGGACCATGAGTCCATGACCAGTAGCTATGTGATGTTCTCCTCCCGTTCTTGTGCTTCACTGATTAGTCCTTGTGAGCTTCCCTACATGATCGAGGCACTTATGTAATACTTATGTTGTTGCTATGTTGAGTTTGCTGGGATCCGATGGATTATGAGATTATGTCCAGATTGATCTTGAGTAATATATTTGATCTACCTCTTTTATATTTATGTTCATAAGTAATTCTTGCATGTTCTCCGTTGTTATTTATTGCTTTGGCCAAGTAGTAGGTAGTGACTCCAAGAGGGAACGTTATGCTCGATTGTGGGTTCATGCCCCTCGATGACTAGCTTGAGTGACAGAAACATGAGTCTAGGGGATGTGCTGTTGCCACAAGGGGGAAAACAACGGTGCTTGTGCCCGCGGGTGCAAGGATTGTTTACTTTACGCAAAGTTCTTTTAATGCAGTTGTCTGTTGCTTTGAGTTTACACTATGGGTGGGACTCGCAACTTAATACCAGCGAGATGTTCTGGATAGATATCTCAAGGTGGATGATTAGTAGTAGATATTGATGGATTTCGGTCTACTTACTTTGGCGTACCGCCCATGCTTTGAACCTCAACCTTTCTTGCAATGTAGTCAGCATTGGTTTGCGTTCGTGGTCCTGTCAATTGCCCAGCTGTAATTCGTTTACCTCACATAGCTGTTTTATCGTCTTTTGGGAGAGAGACATCACTAGTGAACATCATGAGACTCCGGTCCATATTACCATCATTGATCACATCCGCTATTTACTTTTCACTTTTACTTACTATTGCAAACATTATCTATCACTACTATCATTTGTGTTTAATCCTTTGTGAGCTACAAGGCCGGAGGGATTGACAACCTCTCTGTACTCATTGGGAGCAAAGTTATTTGTATCTGTGTGCAGGTCCACGTTGATTGCTAATATCTGGCGCCGTTAGCAGTTGACACCTACTTGTTGAACCTAGGAGTCTCTGGGGATTCGATCCTTGCCATCTTTGCTAAGGGAAAAACTTCCACAACACTGCATCTTACACCTTCCACTTGGGGTAACCAACGAGGGGTTAGAGGCCCATCATAGGAGTTTTTCTGGCGCCGTTGCCGGGGACTCCACTCTTCAGGATAGGGGAGTTGTATGCTATATTTTACCTTTGCTTTTTAGTCTTGTTAGTTTACCTTTCAGTTTTTGCTTTAGTATCCTTTATCAAAAATTAAAAAAAAAATTTTGCCTTCCTGTTAGTAGTCCTATCTGTTTAGCTAAACATGTTAGGATATGGTGCTTTGAGGGAATCAGAAGTTCTAGATTTCCATCAAAGGGATGGAAAAAATATGAAGAAGGCATGGGACAGAATTTCTGATGCACATAGGAGAATTATGCCTTGGATACCTATAAAAATTGTGCTTAGAAATTTTTACTAGGGTCTTTTTAAATGGTGTAAACACTCTCTTGATATTATAGCCGAGGGAGATTTCCTAGAGTGTGATGAAGCTAGAGCTCTTGAAATTATTCATGGTCTATCTAGTTACTTTGTTTATGATCATAATTTTGATACTATCATAGATAGACTTGCTACTATTGAAAAGAGAATGGATGCTCTAGACTTAATGAAGGTAGAGAAATCCAAACCCAATAACAGAGATATTTTGGAAATAGATAATGACTGGGAGCCTCTTGTTAGGATTAGCATCTCTAATAAAGACTTCCTTGCTTATTGTGATATTGGATCTATGGTTTCTACTATGCCAAAAATTGTTCATGATTCTTTAAAATTTAACATGGATAGACTATCATCTTATCATGAACACACTAATGGAGATATTTCTGAAATCCAGGGAAGAATAAAAGATGTGCCAGTTAAATTCCTTAAAGGGATTGCAATGGTTGATTTCTTCATCATGGAGCCAAACCAAGGAAATATAGTGCTTGGAAGGGACTTCCTCCGAGCAGTTAAAGGCTTCATTGATACATGTAAGGGACAAATCCGCTTACGCCGGAAGGCAAAAGGTTTGTACCCCTTTCCTAGGAGGAACAAGAGTGAACTTGTTGAGCAACCATATGAATCAATTTATAACTCCGATTATTATGATGGTTATTGATTCCTGTATGCATTATGCCTAGCTTAAAGGCATAAAAGAAAGCGCTTTTGTGAGGCAGCCCACATGAATAATTTTTTTGCTTTTGTTGTGTCTTGATGTTGTTTACTGCTGTAGCATCATCGTTGTATCTTTGCTTTTCATATTTGTGCCAAGTATAGCCTCTGATTGCTAGAAAGTTCAAAAGTTGTGAGGTGTTGTCCAGGAAACAGATTCTGTCCTTGGATAGAAAATTTCGTATAAAATCACCAGATCATCTTTTTGGTCTGAATTTTTTCGACAGCGTTTTCTATATAATTGTATTTCGTGCGTCTGTTCTGAGTTTTTTGATTTGAATTGCAGAAGTACCCCGAACAGATCAATTACTACCTGCTGTTCTATTTTTCACAGATTCTATCCTGTTTTGCCTTTCCTTCATTTTGCAAATCAAGAGCTTGTTTTTTCTTTGCAAAAACCTTTTGGCAATCTTGAGAAACAGTAGAACTTCAAGAATATCCTTATTTCCAGCAAGGTGCAATTATTTTATTAAGGGTACTAACCTCACTAATCAGATTATGATGAGTTATGTATGAAGGGAGTTTTCAAGTGTGCGAGGGAAGATGATAAAAAGTTTCAGGAGTGTCAAGCGCTCAAGCTTGGGGATGCCCCCGTGCACCCCCAAGAAATATTCAAGGAGACTCAAGCGTCTAAGCTTGGGGATGCCCCCATGCATCCCCTTCTCCATCAACATTATCAGTTCGTCTTTCGTTCCGCTATATTTTTATCACTTCATGTGTTATGTGCTATGCTTGGAGCGTCTTGTTTTTAGTTTTTCATAACGAGTCGGAACTCAGCGTTCTTTATGTGGGAGAGAAACACGCTCCACTTCTACCTAGAACATAACATATAATTTTCATATCTATCTTTGCTGTGTGTGTTCTTTGTCTTTTAATAGCTACTATCATGTTCAGCTCTTAGTATTCATGCTTTTCTTTTCAAAGAGCTTTTGTTTAGTTGGTTGCTTGAACTCTCTTTAATTACCATGCTCACCTTATTAATAGAGTTTGCTTCCATTGCATTGGTTAATATGTCTATGATAAAGATGCTACGTGCATGATGGCGCTTAGTAGTTCAGGTTTTCTTATGGTTAGTCTCAAATAGCTGGGGGATTCCCAATGTGTTAGTGGAGTACCAACATGATTTGTTTGCCAATGATGTGGTATGGTTTAGTAATATCTTCCTTTGAGAATTTATTTTGATTGACTTGGCGTATGCTCACGCATATTTAAGACTGTAAAGAAAGTCTGTCAAGCCTTGATGATCTTTTATTTCTGAGTGGTAACTTCCATGCCTAATTCAATATTGCTTTGTCGCTCTGCATGATTATGACCGTCATTGCTCTCTTAGTTGGTCGCTCCCAGTCTTTTGCTAACCTCCACCTGTACTAAGCGAACTAACTTTGCAATACATAGCTCATGGGAAAGTAGCTTAAAAACTATTGTGGTAAAGAATATGTTGCTTATGTATCTTATTTCTTATAAGTTGCTTGCTGAGCGGTAACCATGTTTCTGGGGACGCCATCAACTGTTACACTTTTGTTGAATATCATGTGAGTTGCTATGCATGTTCGTCTTGTCTGAAGTAAGGGTGATTTGCCGTGGGTTGAATGAGTATGCATATTGTTAGAGAAGAACATTGGGCCGCCAACCAAAGCCATGTATCATGGTGGAAGTTTTAGCTTGGACATTAATCCTCAATCTCTTATGAGAATATGCTTATGCATTAAAGAGGAGTCCATTATCTATTTTCTATGTTGTCCCGGTATGGATGTCCTCAAGTTGAGATCTATCAAAAACGAGAAATCAAATGCGATTTATCTCCTTGGACCTTTGTACAGGTGGCATAGAGGTACCCCTTTGTGACACTTGGTTGAAACATATGTAATGCAATGATAACCCATGAAAATCCGAGCTAATTAGGACAAGGTGCGAGCACTATTGGTATTCGATGCATGAGGCTTGCAACTTATAGGATGTCTTATGCATGACACATATGAAGTACTACTACCGTTGACAAAATTGCTTCTATGTTTTCAAAATAAAAAGCTCTAGCACATAACCATTCTTTTACTTTTTGAGTCTCCACCTTCTTTTAAAGCACCAACTACTGGGAGCATGATTGTCATTCTGAGTGTAATGTGCATTGTCCCAAAGTAGCATTGTCTTTTGCATGATTGTGATATCGTTTATTCTGAAATCATTGTATCTAGTCATCACTTAAACCTTGAAGGTGCCCCTCCATTTATGTTTTGCTTCACTAAAGGGGGCAGGCTAGATATCACTTTATCATATTTGCACATCATGATCATTGCAAATCTTTTTGATGTTTCAATATCATATTGAAAAACTTTCAGTCATTTGTGATTTTCTCATGAGGCAACTTAATTACTATAGAATCATTGTCTCAGTAAGCTTTTGTCATATGACTATAAAAAGTCCTATATGGTTAATAGCATGTCACCACAGAAATTATTCTTGTTATCATTTACCTACTCGAGGACGAGCAGGAATTAAGCTTGGGGATGTTGATACGTCCAAAACGTATCTATAATTTCTACTTGCTCCATGCCACTTTTGGATGATATTGCTATGATATTTATACACTTCCATACACATTTGATCATATCTGGACTAACCTACTAATCCAGTGCACCCCAGTGCCAGTTTCTGTTTTCGGCTGTTTTTGTATTTTAGGTTTTCACGTTACGAGAACTGCCAGGAAAAATCCAGAAAAATTATATAAAAAATCAGCGTTCCGGAAACTTCCTTGCGCCCGAAGGACAGCCGGGGGGGCACCAGGGCTCCAGGCGCCCTGGCGGCGCCCCCCCCCCCCTGGGCCGCGCCGGGGGGGCGCCTAGGCACCCCGAGCCCCGTCCGGTGCCCCCTTTGCCATATATTTAGAGCTTCCTTCGAAACCCTCGGGACGGGAACTCTTTTTCGCGATCTCATCTCTGTTCCGCCGCCGCCGTCGCTTCCAAGATCGGGACCACCAGGAGAACTCTTCCCGGCACCCTGCCGGAGGGGAGGATCATCATCGGGAGCCTCTCCACCACCATGGACGCCTCCCGGATGAGTTGTGAGTAGTCTCCCTTGGACCATGAGTCCATGACCAGTAGCTATGTGATGTTCTCCTCCCGTTCTTGTGCTTCACTGATTAGTCCTCGTGAGTTGCACTACATGATCGATGCACTTATGCAATCCTTATGCTGTTGCTATGTTGAGTTTGCTGGGATCCGATGGATTATGAGATTATGTTCAGATTGATCTTGAGTAATTTATTTGATCTACCTCTTTTATATTTATGTTCATAAGTAATTCTTGCATGTTCTTCGTTGTTATTTATTGCTTTGGCCAAGTAGTAGGTAGTGACTCCAAGAGGGAACGTGATGCTCGATTGTGGGTTCATGCTCCTCGATGACTAGCTTGAGTGACAGAAACACGAGTCTAGGGGATGTGCTGTTGCCACAAGGGGGAAAACAACGGTGCTTGTGCCCGTGGGTGCAAGGATTGTTTACTTTACGCAAAGTTCTTTTAATGCAGTTGTCTGTTGCTTTGAGTTTACACTATGGGTGGGACTCGCAACTTAATACCAGCAAGATGTTCTGGATAGATATCTCAAGGTGGATGATTAGTAGTAGATATTGATGGATTTCGGTCTACTTACTTTGGCGTACCGCCCATTCTTTGAACCTCAACCTTTCTTGCAATGTAGTCAGCATTGGTTTGCGTTCGTGGTCCTGTCAATTGCCCAGCTGTAATACGTTTACCTCACATAGCTGTTTTATCGTCTTTTTGGAGAGAGACATCACTAGTGAACATCATGAGACTCCGGTCCATATTACCATCATTGATCACATCCGCTATTTACTTTTCGCTTTTACTTACTATTGCAAACATTATCTATCACTACTATCATTTGCGTTTAATCCTTTGTGAACTACAAGGCCGGAGGGATTGACAACCTCTCTGTACTCGTTGGGAGCAAAGTTATTTGTATCTGTGTGCAGGTCCACGTTGATTGCTAATATCTGGCGCCGTTAGCAGTTGACACCTACTTGTTGAACCTAGGAGTCTCTGGGGATTCGATCCTTGGCATGTTTGCTAAGGGAAAAACTTCCACAACACTGCATCTTACACCTTCCACTTGGGGTAACCAACGAGGGGTTAGAGGCCCATCACGTGGCAACTTGCAGATCTTCGTGGAGACCCGCCGTTGCACCACCTCAGCTGCCTGCCTGCCTACATGGCACCTCAGGCACCGCTAGCCAGGGCGCGTGTCAACACGAGGAGCGGCGACGGACAAGACGGACGTCTCCCCTCGTTCCCGATAAAGCAAGGACACCTAAGCTAAGCGCATTAAATGCGCCTTGTCCTGTAATGAGAGGGATAACCTCGCATCACTGTACCCTTTCCACCTCCTGTGTGCCACTGTGGCAACACCTTTCTTCTATAAAAGAAGGCCCGAGGTGACCAGGAGAAGGATTCGGCTTTTTAGAACTCCTCACGACTCTTTTGGAGCTCCTCACTAGCTGAAGAACACAAACAGATAATCCACCAAAGCAGGAGTAGGGTTTTACGCATCTTTGCGGCCCGAACCTGGGTAAAGGAATCATGTCCTGACTGTTAGATCCGCTCTTCTCTCAACCCCGCGCCACGCAACCGTAGTAGGGATTCTTGTGATCCCATAGGTGTCGATCCAAATACACCGACAATTCCACTATTCCCTCGCTAGGCGCTCTAGCACCGATAGCCTTCTCCCCCGTAAATCAAGCCCCCCAAAACCCCACCTTCCAAACTCCACCATGGTCGAACGCGAACTGCGCATGATCCATATGAGCCGCGATTGGAGCAATCTCCCTAGTGACATCCTCGACCTCTGTTGTTCGTGTATGGATATGTTGAGTGCCCTGCGGCTGGCAGCATGCTCGAGGGGCATGCACACGGCTATCATCGAAGCGAGCCGAAAGCTTTTCAAGACACCCTGCTTGCTGCTATCTGATCTTGCGAGATTGGCTCACCATGATACGGAGGCATACGTGATGCCCCTCGACTTCAATCCGATCTCCATTAGCTGAAACTTCTTTGCAGGTATGTAGTGGGTCGCCGTACATCATTGTTGGGGAACGTTGCATGGGAAACAAAAATTTTTCCTACGCTCACCAAGATCAATCTAGGAGATGCACATCTATGAGAGGAGAGTTGGATCCACATACCCTTGTAGATCGCTAAGCGGAAGCGTTGCTAGAACGCGGTTGATGGAGTCGTACTCGTCGTGATCCAAATCACCGATGATCCTAGCGCCGAACGGACGGCACCTCCGTGTTCAACACACGTACGGAGCGGGGACGTCTCCTCCTTCTTGATCCACCAAGGGGGGAGGAGAGGTTGATGGAGATCCAGCAGCACGACGGCGTGGTGGTGGAAGTAGCGGGATTCCAGCAGGGCTTCGCCAAGCGCTGCGGGAGGAGGGAGATGTGTCACGGGAGGGAGAGGGAGGCGCCAGGGCTTGGGGTGCAGCTCCCATGCGCCTCCCCACTATATATAGGGGTGGAGGGGGCTGGTTTCTTGCCCTCCAAGTCCATTGGGGCGTTGGCAAAGGTGGGGGAAAGAAATCCCATCATTTCCTTTCCCCACCGATTGTTATCCCCCCTTTTTAGGGATCTTGATCTTATCCCTTCGGGATATGATCTTATTCCATCTAAGGGGGGATCTTGGTGCGCCTTGACCAGGGGTGTGGGGCCTTGCCCCCACTACCCACGTTCATGTGGGTCCCCCCATGCAGGTGGGCCCCACTTCGGAACCTTCTAGAACCTTCCCGGTACAATACCGAAAAAACCCGAACATTTTCCGGTGGCCAAAATAGGACTTCCTATATATAAATCTTTACCTCCGGACCATTCCGGAACTCCTCGTGACGTCCGGGATCTCATCCGGGACTCCGAACAACTTTCGGGTTTCCGCATACTTATATCTCTACAACCCTAGCGTCATCGAACCTTAAGTGTGTAGACCCTATGGGCTCGGGAACCATGTAGTCATGACCGAGACAACTCTCCGGCCAATAACCAACAGCGGGATCTGGATACCCATGTTGGCTCCCACATGTTCCACGATGATATCATCGGATGAACCACGATGTCAAGGATTCAATCAATCCCGTATACGATTCCCTTTGTCTATCGGTATAGCACTTGCCCGAGATTCGATCGTCGGTATACCGATACCTTGCTCAATCTCGTTACCGGCAAGTCTCTTTACTCGTTCCGTAACACATCATCCCGTGATCAACTCCTTGATCACATATTGTGCACATTATGATGATGTCCTACCGAGTGGGCCCAGAGATACCTCTCCGTCATACGGAGTAACAAATCCCAGTCTCGATTCGTGCCAACCCAACAGACACTTTCGGAGATACCTGCAGTGCACCTTTATAGCCACCCAGTTACGTTGTGACGTTTGGTACACCCAAAGCATTCCTACGGTATCCGGGAGTTGCACAATCTCATGGTCTAAGGAAAATATACTTGACATATAGAAAAGCTTTAGCATACGAACTACACGATCTGTGCTAGGCTTAGGATTGGGTCTTGTCCATCACATCATTCTCCTAATGATGTGATCCCGTTATCAACGACATCCAATGTCCATGGTTAGGAAACCGTAACCATCTATTGATCAACGAGCTAGTCGTCTAGAGGCTCACTAGGGACATGGTGTTTGTCTATGTATCCACACATGTATCTGAGTTTCCTTTCAATACAATTCTAGCATGGATAATGAACGATTATCGTGAACAAGGAAATATAATAATAACCAATTTATTATTGCCTCTAGGGCATATTTCCAACAGTCTCCCACTTGCACTAGAGTCAATAATCTAGTTCACATCGCCATGTGATTAACACTCACAGGTCACATCGCCATGTGACCAACATCCAAAGAGTTCACTAGAGTCAGTAATCTAGTTCACATCAATATGTGATTAACACTCAATGAGTTCTGTGTTTGATCATGTTATGCTTGTGAGAGAGGTTGTAGTCAACGGGTCTGCAACATTCAGATCCCTATGTACTTCGCAAAACTTTATGTCATATCGTAGATGCTGCTACCACGTTCCACTTGGAGCTATTCCAAACTGTTGCTCCATTATACGTATCCGGTATCTCCACATAGAGTTATCCGGATAGGTGTTAAGCTTGCATCGACGTAACTCTTTACGTCGAACTCTTTATCACCTCCATAACCGAGAAACATTTCCTTATTCCTCTAAGGATAATTTTGACCACTATCTAGTAATCCATTCCTGGATCACCTTTGCACCCTCTTGCCAGACATGTGGCAAGGCACACATCAGGTGCGGTACTTAGCATGGCATACCGTATAGAGCCTATGACAAAAGCATAGGGGACGACCTTCGTCCTTCCTCTTCCTTCTGCCGTGGTCAAGTTTTGAGTCTTACTCAACTTCACACCTTACAACTCAGGTAAGAACTCCTTCTTTGACTGATCTATTTTGAACTCCTTCAAAATCATGTCAAAGGTGTGTGTTCTTTTGAAAGTATCATCAGGCGTCTTGATCTATCTGTATAGGTCTTGATGCCCAATATGTAAGCAGCTTTATCCAGGTCTTCCTTTGAAAAACTCATTTCAAACAACCCTTTATGCTTTCCAGAAATTCTACATCATTTCGGATCCACAATATGTCATTCACATATACTTATCAGAAATGTTGTAGTGCTCCCACTCACTTTATTGCAAATACAAGTTTCCAACAAACTTTGTATACCCAAAAACTTTGATCACTCCATCAAAGTGTATATTCCGACTCCGAGATGCTTGCTCTAGTCCATGGAAGGATCGCTGGAGCTAGCATATCTTTTAGCATCCTTAGGATCGACAAAACCTTTCTGATTGTATCACATACAACCTTTCCTTACGAAAACTGGTAAGGAAACTTGTTTTGTCATCCATCTGTCAGATTTCATAAATGCAGCTAATGCTAACATGATTCCGACGGACTTAAGCATCGCTACGGGTGAGAAAATCTCATCGTAGTCAACTCCTTGAACTTGTGGAAAACTCTTCGCCACAAGTCGAGCTTCATAGACGGTGACATTACCGTCCACGTCCGTCTTAGTCTTAAAGATCCATTTGTCTCAATGGCTTGCCGATCATAGGGCAAGTCCACCAAAGTCCATACTTTGTTTTGATACATGGATCCTATCACGGATTTATCGGCTTCTAACCATTCGTCGGAATATGGGCCCACCATCGCTTCTCCATAGTTCGTAGGTTCATTGTTGTTCAACAACATGACATCTAAGACAGGATCACCGTACCACTCAGGAGTAGTACATATCCTTGTCGACCTACGAGGATCGATAGCAACTTGATCTGGAGCTTCATGATCACTATCATTAGTTTCCTCTTCAACTGTCGTAGGTTCCACAGAAACATCTTTCTGTGTTGCACTACTATCCGGTTGAAGTGAGGGTTCGACAACCTCATCAAGTTCTATCTTCCTCCCACTCAATTCTTTCGAGAGAAACTCCTTCTCGAGAAAGGACCCATTCTTAGGGACAAACATTTTTGCCCTTGGATCTGAGATAGGAGGTATACCCAACTGTTACCTTTGGGTATCCTATGAAGATGTATTTGTCCGCTTTGGGTTCGAGCTTTTCCCGGCTGAAGCCATAAGCATCGCAGCCCCAAACATTAAGAAAACGACAACTTTGGTTTCTTGCCAAACCATACGACGTCGTATCAACGGACTTAGATGGTGCCCTATCTAAAGTGAATGCAGCTGTCTCTAATGCATAACCTTAAAATAACAGCGGTAGATCGGTAAGATACATCATAGATCGCACCATATCTCATAAGGTTCGATTACGATGTCCGGACACACCATTACGCTGTGGTGTTCCAGGGGACTTCAACTGCGAAACAATTCCACAATGTCTTAAGTGATTGCCAAACTCATAATTCAAATAATATCCCCTTGATCAGATCGTAGGAACATGATCTTCTTGTTATGATGATTCTTAATCTTCACTCTGAAATTTTTGAACCTTTCAAACGTTTCAGACTTTTGCTTCATTAAGTAAATATACCATATCTACTCAAATCGTCAGTGAAGATGAGAAAATAACGATATCCACCACACGCCTTAATTCTCATTGGATCACATACATCAGCATGTATGATTTCCAACAAGTCACTTGCCCGTTTCATTGTACCTGAAAACGGGATCTCAGTCATCCTGCCCATGAGGCATGGCTCGCATGTGTCAAGTGATTCAAAAACAAGTGACTCCAAACATCCATCAGCATGGAGTTTCTTCATGCATTTTATGCCAAAATGACCTAAGCGGCAGTGCCACAAGAAAGTGGTACTATCATTATTAACTCTACATCTTTTGGCATTAATATTATCATCATGTGTATTGCTATAATCAAGATTCAATAAACCATTGGGTGCATGACCATAAAGGTATTATTCATGTAAACAGAATAACCATTATTCTCTAACTTAAATGAATAACCATATTGCAATGAACATGATCTAATCATATTCATGGTCAACGTAGACACCTGATAACATTTATCTAGGTTCAACACTAATCCCGAAAATAGAGGGAGCGTGCGATGGTGATCTTATCATCCTGGGAAACACTTCCAACATATCGTCACCTCGCCCTTAGCTAGTCTCCGTTCAGTCCGTAGCTTTTGCTTCAAGTCACTAATAATAGCAACTGAACCGGTATCCAATACCCATGTGCTACAAGGAGTACTAGTAAGGTACACATCAATAACACGTATATCAAATATACTTTGTTGAAGTTGCCAGTTATCATATCTACCATGTATTTGGGGTGGTTCCGCTACCATGTGACCGTTCCCCTTACAATAGAAGCACTTAGTCTCGAGGTTTGGGTTCAACCATGGGTTCCTTCATCAGAGCGACAACAGGTTTGCCATTCATGAAGTTTCCCTTCTAGCCCTTGCCCTTTTGAAACCAGTGGTCTTGTTAAACCATCAACACTTGATGCTCCTTCTTGATCTCTACTTTTGCGGTACTAAGAACCGCTGACAGCACCGGGATTATCACCATCCTTTGCATGTCATAGTTCATCACGAAGTTCTAGTAGCTTGGTGATAGTGTCTAGAGAATTCCGTCAACCACTATCTCACCTGGAAGATTAACTCCCACTTGGTTCAAGTGATTTCAGTACCCAGACATTCTGAGCACATGCTCATTAGTTGAGCCATTCTCCTCCATCCTTTTGGCAAAAGAACTTGTCAGAGGTCTCATACCTCTCAACACGGGCATGAGCCTGAAATCCCAATTTCAGCTCTTAGAACATCTCATATGTTCTATGGCGTTCAAAACGTCATTGGAATCCCGATTCTAAGCCGTAAAGTATGGTGCACTAAACTATCAAGTAGTCATCAGGACGTCTCTGTCAGGTGTTCACAACATCCACAGACAAAGTTGTAGGGGTTTGCACATCGAGCGGTGCGTCAAAGACGTAAGCTTTCTGTGCAGCAGTGAGGACACTCCTCGGACTACGGACCCAGTCCGCATCCTTGCTTACAATATCTTTCAACTTAGTCTTTCTCTAGGATCGTATGAAACAGGGAGCTACAACGCAAGCTATTGATCTACAACATAATTTGCAAAGGCAACTTAGACTATTGTTCATGATAAGTGAGTTTAACTAATCAAATTACTTATAACTCCCACTCAAATTGACATCCCTCTGGTCATCCGAGCGTGACATGATCCAAATCCACCAACCCAAGTCCGATCATCACGTGAGATGAGGTGGTGTCAATGGTGAACATCTTCATGTTGATCATATCTACTATATGACTCATGCTCGACCTTTTGGTCTTCCGTGTTCCGAGGCCATGTCTGTACATGCTAGGCTCGTCAAGTCTAACCCGAGTGTTCTGCATGTGCAAAACTGGCTTGCACCCGTTGTATGCGAACGTAGAGTCTATCACACCCGATCATCACGTGGTGCTTCGAAACGACGAACCTTCGCAACGGCGCACACTCGGGGGGAACACAATTTTATCTTGAAATTTTAGTGAGGGATCATCTTATAATGCTACCGTCGTCCTAAGCAAAATAAGATGCATAAAAGGATTAACATCACATGCAAATCATAAGTGACATGATATGGCCATCAACTCGTGCTTTTGATCTCCATCTCCAAAGCACCGGCATGATTTCCATCGTCACCGGCGTAACACCATGATCCCCATCATCATGATCTCCATCATCGTGTCGCCATCGGGGTTGTCGCGCGCCCACCATGCTCTTACTACTATTGCTACCGTTTAGCGATAAAGTAAAGCATTACATAGCGCTTAATGATTGACACGCAGGTCATACAAAAATTAAAGACAACCCTATGGCTCCTGCCGGTTGCCGCATACATCGACATGCAAGTCGATATTAACTATTACAACATGATCATCTCATACATCAAATATATCTCATCATGTCTTTGGCCATATCATATCACATACATACCCTGCAAAAACAAGTTAGACGTCCTCTAATTTGTTGTTGCATGTTTTACGTGGCTGCTATGGGTATCTAGCAAGAACGCTTCTTACCTACGCAAAGCCACAACGGTGATATTTAAGTTGCTATTTAACCTTCTACAAGGACCGCCTTCGTCGAATCCGATTCAACTAAGATAGGAGAGACAGACACCCGCCAGCCATCTTATGCAACAAAAGTCGCATGTCTGTCGATGGAACCGGTCTCATGTACGTGGAAATGTAAAGTTGGTCCGGGCCGCTTCATCCCATAATACCGCTGAATCAAGAAAAGACCAAGGAGGGAAGCAATCTAAACATCAACGCCCACAAACTCCTTTGTGTTCTACTCGTGATTGCATCTACGCAAAGACCTAGCTCATGATGCCACTGTTGGGGAACGTTGCATGGGAAACAAAAATTTTTCCTACGCTCACCAAGATCAATCTAGGAGATGCACATCTATGAGAGGAGAGTTGGATCCACATACCCTTGTAGATCGCTAAGCGGAAGCGTTGCTAGAACGCGGTTGATGGAGTCGTACTCGTCGTGATCCAAATCACCGATGATCCTAGCGCCGAACGGACGGCACCTCCGTGTTCAACACACGTACGGAGCGGGGACGTCTCCTCCTTCTTGATCCAGCAAGGGGGGAGGAGAGGTTGATGGAGATCCAGCAGCACGACGGCGTGGTGGTGGAAGTAGCGGGATTCCAGCAGGGCTTCGCCAAGCGCTGCGGGAGGAGGGAGATGTGTCACGGGAGGGAGAGGGAGGCGCCAGGGCTTGGGGTGCAGCTCCCATGCGCCTCCCCACTATATATAGGGGTGGAGGGGGCTGGTTTCTTGCCCTCCAAGTCCATTGGGGCGTTGGCAAAGGTGGGGGAAAGAAATCCCATCATTTCCTTTCCCCACCGATTGTTATCCCCCCTTTTTAGGGATCTTGATCTTATCCCTTCGGGATATGATCTTATTCCATCTAAGGGGGGATCTTGGTGCGCCTTGACCAGGGGTGTGGGGCCTTGCCCCCACTACCCACGTTCATGTGGGTCCCCCCATGCAGGTGGGCCCCACTTCGGAACCTTCTAGAACCTTCCCGGTACAATACCGAAAAAACCCGAACATTTTCCGGTGGCCAAAATAGGACTTCCTATATATAAATCTTTACCTCCGGACCATTCCGGAACTCCTCGTGACGTCCGGGATCTCATCCGGGACTCCGAACAACTTTCGGGTTTCCGCATACTTATATCTCTACAACCCTAGCGTCATCGAACCTTAAGTGTGTAGACCCTACGGGCTCGGGAACCATGTAGTCATGACCGAGACAACTCTCCGGCCAATAACCAACAGCGGGATCTGGATACCCATGTTGGCTCCCACATGTTCCACGATGATATCATCGGATGAACCACGATGTCAAGGATTCAATCAATCCCGTATACGATTCCCTTTGTCTATCGGTATAGCACTTGCCCGAGATTCGATCGTCGGTATACCGATACCTTGCTCAATCTCGTTACCGGCAAGTCTCTTTACTCGTTCCGTAACACATCATCCCGTGATCAACTCCTTGATCACATATTGTGCACATTATGATGATGTCCTACCGAGTGGGCCCAGAGATACCTCTCCGTCATACGGAGTAACAAATCCCAGTCTCGATTCGTGCCAACCCAACAGACACTTTCGGAGATACCTGCAGTGCACCTTTATAGCCACCCAGTTACGTTGTGACGTTTGGTACACCCAAAGCATTCCTACGGTATCCGGGCGTTGCACAATCTCATGGTCTAAGGAAAATATACTTGACATATAGAAAAGCTTTAGCATACGAACTACACGATCTGTGCTAGGCTTAGGATTGGGTCTTGTCCATCACATCATTCTCCTAATGATGTGATCCCGTTATCAACGACATCCAATGTCCATGGTTAGGAAACCGTAACCATCTATTGATCAACGAGCTAGTCGTCTAGAGGCTCACTAGGGACATGGTGTTTGTCTATGTATCCACACATGTATCTGAGTTTCCTTTCAATACAATTCTAGCATGGATAATAAACGATTATCGTGAACAAGGAAATATAATAATAACCAATTTATTATTGCCTCTAGGGCATATTTCCAACAATCATTTCCCTCGACATCGATCCGATCACCATTGACTGAAACTTCTTGGCAGGTATGTACTGGGTCGGCATGAACTCCCACTGGATGGCTGCCTTCAGAGAAGACGGTAATAAGTTGGTGCTCGTTAACTTCTAGACCTCGCATGAGATTATCCTTCCTCCGTTGGATTATATAGAGGTTTACCATCGCGGTCCTAGTCATCTAGATTACCATGTCAGTTGGACGAACCTTGTTTTGCAGAAGATTGTAATCTGCCAAGTGCCCACACGACATGCGAATTACGCAGACTTCAAGCTAATTGCCTTGTTCGACCGCGGACTCACCTATCTTTACGTCGGTGCCTTCTTTAGCTGGAGACAACTCAGCTCGCAGTGGATCATCGTCAAAGCTGATACACACTTCTGTGATGTTATTGAACACAATTGCATCATCTACGCGATCGACAAAGCAGATAGCATAAAGTATTGCTAGGACGGCGCGTGTAAGTTGTTTACATCTCATGTTAATGATGACGCCATGACACTGTTTGAACTTTTTGTGATGATTTGCATATCCCTGTTTGAGCAGAATTTGAGTAGAAATATGGCAATGTATTAGAGACGCCATAAATCAGCTATATTTGGAATGAGTTAATTCATGCGATTGTGATCATGTCATTACAACCAATTTGTATCCCTCAATAATCAAACGGTTAGGAATATATGGATACTGTCCTTATTTTACAGTAATCTATATACTACTACTAAATATGAGTGTGTATCAATGGCCATGTTAGTTTCCTCATTTTCATGATGTAGAAACATGCACCACACTATTGGTTTCATCTAACCATACATTAGGGAAGTAAATGTGCATATGGAGAACTCTATATTTGGAAGTAGTGAAATCCTGTTATGCTTACCATGTGTACATACCTATATTCGCCCTTCAGCAATCAATGGATAGAATAATATCCTCACAAAAATTTTGCCCATAGAACACGAGTATATAAGAATGCATGGTTTGTTAGTTACCTTGAAGAAGTTGTTTGTGAGGACAGAGCATGATTCCATAACGTGCATGACATGGTAGTTTCCTGTGAAGAATCGATTGCGAGATAATATGAGTATAACCATGCATGGCACTTCTATGTTTTTGAACCCAGTATACATTTCCCTGTATTTTCCTCCCAGTTCCAACATGGACATATCAATGTTGTTTCTTGCATTATCCTTCTCATACTATGAACAATGCTGATCTTACATTAACAATGCCTATCCTTTTTGATATGATGCAGTGTCCCTACAGTTACTGCCCTTTGTAATCACACCACCTTTGCCAAAAACAGGGAAGCACAACTGGTTCCTCGCTCGATAAGACGACGACAAAAGACTGATGATCATTCGAACACGTGAGCCGGAAAAGTTATATTGCAAAACCCCCACTGTATACAAGCATCATGAAATACGTGAGTATCTGGACAGTGGCAGTTACGTCTATGAGAAGAATACCAGCTTGTTGGGTCCTTCAGGATTTTTTAATTGCAAGCGGGTAAATAGCCTTGGTTCACACTCTCTGTTTCTCGGAGTCAATTATCCGATTAACCAGGAGATCACCGTTGGCAAGGACCTTGATGGCAGAGAGGCTCTGTTTGCTATGGAAAACAGTGTCTACACGGCGAGCCCTAGGAGTTCGGGAGCAAACTCCCCTGATTATCAACGATACAACCTGCATCTAAAAGAAGGTGAGAATGACAAAGGCATCTGGGTCAACTTTGATCCTTGGATGTCTTAATTACGACAGGCAGTGATGTGGTTCAAGCCTTTAGGTTGATAGGTAATTGGGCTGTTGCGTCGAAAGGGTGGATTACTGGTGTCTCCGGATCATTGGTCGCTGAAGCGGGGCTGCAAATTATGGTGGTGTTGGATCATCTCTTTGAATGATTTTGTTGTCTTTGCTTCTTGTTTTGGATGGGTAGTTCTTTCTTTTGTCACTCTTACTATGTAATAGTTGGCTCTGTTTAGAATGTCATTCTCGTCTGGACCACGCGTGTCTGAGCGCTGCAGATGGGTGCATTTTGGTGGTGTAGGAAGACTTCTTATGAACTATCATGTCTTGTTGTTTAAGTCAGTAGTAGTCACTAGTCAGTGTTTGAATGTTGTATATATCGTTGTTTCGAACTGTTTATTATCTCAAACTACTGGTGGGCAAAATGAGGGCATCACCATTCTCAAGTGTTCAGAGTGTATCACCTTTTTTCAAGTTATATAATTTGAGCCCAGTGTCTTTTCGATGATGTACACTTGTTTGGGCTAGTGAGGTGTCGTTGAATATGGGCCGAGTAGTAACGCAATGCCAAGCAAGTCAATTATGACTCTCAGGCCGGGCTCTCAAAAGATCCTCAAAAAAAGGCCAGGATCTCCAAGAAAGAAAGAATAAGGACTCTTAGGCCAACATGTGGGTGCCACCGGTGTTTTCGTGCGCTTGCGCATAGAGAGCATATTGGCGCGTGTTCGAAATTCAAGCTACCTTCTCATCCCCAATCTCCTGCCCCTCCCCCACCTCTGGAATCTCGATTCCTACTACAATTCCCCCAAATCCCCCTGTTGTACTCCCTGTAGTCAAGCTCACTATCGTGTCGCCGGTCTACGCGGATCTCCGACCCGGAGATCCTGAGGTCCGTCCTGCCTTCGGTCGCTGCGTGCTGTCGGTCAACAGTGGCATAGCGGCGCTTGACGACCAGTTTGCCGGGAAAGTGCTGATGGTAACCATCAACGGCGACCGGCCTCCCATCTTGCCGGATGACCTTGTCAAAGCTCTTGGCATTTCGCAAGACATCCAAATAAGTGACTTGCTCGTCGAAGTCTGTCCGCCACCGGCTGATTTCTTCGTCAGGTTCTGGACAACTTTCGACTACAATGCTGTGCTCAAATCTTCCCGGCGTTTGTGCTGTGATGGCACGCTGGTGAGCTTTAGTCGGTGGCACACAAGATGGGGCTCGGTGCCCTCTGAGCTTCAGCTTTTAACAAAGCCTTCCTTTCACGGCATGCATCGACGTGCTTGGAACAACGAGTCCATGAATGAGCTTATCAACGACCTTGGAGGTGAGCTCGTAAGTATGTTTGTCCCTCTAGACAGCTGGGCTCTGACGGTTATGGCATGGATGAAGAAGCCGTCCACCATACCGAAGGTGATTGGTGTTGAGATACCGGTGCTGGAACCGGAGTTGTACTATTCATCGCCACCAAGGCCGCCGCGGACCACGTTAGGGATGTACCCGTATCAAGTATTCGTGCATGTCGAAGAAGTGGTCAATCCATCAATTGAAGTCCTGTCGCCGCCGCTGGTGCCAGGGTCCGTCGACGACGTCCATTACAGGGGTCAACTGATACGTCTCCAACGTATCTACTTTTCCAAACCCTTTTGCCCTTGTTTTGGACTCTAACTTGCATGATTTGAATGGAACTAACTCGGACTGACGCTGTTTTCAGCAGAACTGCCATGGTGTTGTTCTTGCGCAGAATAAAAAGTTCTCGGAATCGCCTGAAAATCAACGGAGAATTATTTAAAAAAATCTACAGGAAGATACTCACCGGGGGGCCCACACCCTGTCCTCGAGGATGGGGGCGCGCCCCCTGCCTCGAGGGCCCCCCGATGCTCCACCGACGTATCCCCAGGTCCCTTCCGTTTCGGGGAGAAAAAAATCAGAGAGAAGGAATTATCACGTTTTACGAGACGGAGCCGCCGCCAAGCCCTAATCTTTCTCGGGAGGGCTGATCTGGAGTCCGTTCGGGGCTCCGGAGAGTGTAGATCGTCGCCATCGTCATTATTAACCTTCCTCCATCACCAATTCCATGATGCTCACCGCCGTGTGTGAGTAATTCCATCGTAGGCTTGCTGGACGGTGATGGGTTGGATGGGATCTATCATGTAGTCGAGTTAGTTTTGCTAGGGTTTGATCCCTAGTATCCACTATGTTCTGAGATTGATGTTGCTATGAGTTTGCTATGCTTAATTCTTGTCACTAGGGCCCGAGTGCCATGATTTCAGATCTGAACCACTTATGTTTCCATGAATATATGTGTGTTCTTGATCCTATCTTGGTAGTCTATAGTCACCTACTATGTGTTATGATCCGGCAACCCCAAAGTGACAATAATTGGGACCACTCCCGGTGATGACCATAGTTTGAGGAGTTCATGTATTCACTATGTCTTAATGCTTTGGTTCGGTACCATGTTAAAAGGAGGCCTTAATATCCCTTAGTTTCCAATAGGACCCTGCTGCCACGGGAGGGTAGGACAAAAGATGTCATGCAAATTCTTTTCCATAAGCATGTATGACTATATTCGGGATACATGCCTACATTGCATTGATGAACTGGAGCTAGTTCTGTGTCACCCTAGGTTATAACTTCTACATGATGAATTGCATCTGACGTAATTTTCCATCACCGATCCAATGCCTATGAGCTTTACCTACATTGCTAGTTGCTATTTACTTTTTCGTTGCTACTATCACAAAAACTGCAAAAACACTATCGTTACTTTGATTGCTGCTACCGCCACTATCATATTACTTTGCTACTAAACTATCTTGCTGCAGTTACTAAGTTTCCAGGTGTGGTTGAATTGACAACTCAGCTGCTAATACATTAGAGTATTCTTTGGCTCCCCTTGTGTAGAATCAACAAATTTGGGTTTAATACTTTACCCTCGAAAACTGTTGCGATCCCCTACACTTGTGGGTTATCAAGACTATTTTCTCGCGCCGTTGCTGGGGAGAATAGCTCTATTCTTTAAGTCACTTGGGATTTATATCTGTTTATCACTATGATGAATTTGAATGACTCAAAAACCAAGATCTTACCCTCAACTACGAGGGGAGGTAAAGAACTGCCATCTAGCTCTGCACTTGATTCTCCTTCTGTTATGAGTAAACTTGCGACACCTACTCGTGCTATTGAATCTGATATGTCGTATGTTCTTGAATATGCTACTTGTGCTATGTATGATGAAACTACCTCTATGCCTGATACTGCCACTTGGTGAATTTCTAGATGAACAAATTGCTAAGGTTAGGGAGAGTGCAAATGTTGATGATATTTATGAAAGTGATAATGAAACTACTCCCAATAGATATGAATTGCCTGTCGTGCCTAAGGATTATGTTATGGATGAATAAACTTCTAGAGACTTTCTTGCTTGAAATGACAGATATGATCTTAAGAAGTTATTAGCTAAGCTGAAAGAAAAGTCCTTGAATGCTAGAATGAAACATGACCCTTCTTTTGCTACTTCACCTATTTGTGTCACTAATAAGCATTATCAATTCTTTGTTGATCCTGAGTTAATTAATTTGGTTGAGTCTGATCCTTTCCATGGCTATGAGTCTGAAACTGTTGTGGCACATCTTACCAAGTTCAATGATATAGCCACCCTGTTTACCAATGATGAAAATATTCTCTATTACTATATCCTTGATCCTGGTTGTGTACGTAGTCCCTAGGATATGATGTATTACTTCTCTGCTAAATATATTCCCGCTCATAAGAAACAAGTTGCCTTACGGGAAATATATAACTTTGCTCAAACTGAAGAAGAGAGACTCCCACAAGCTTGGGGGAGGCATCTCCAGTTACTTAATTATTTGCCTGATAATCCTCTTGAGATGCATGATATACTTGATCTCTTTTATGGTGGACTAACCGATGCTTCCAGAGACCACCTGGATAGTTGTGCTGGTTGTGTTTTCAGGGAAAGAACAGTCGAACAAGCTGAATTACTATTGAATAATATGCTAACGAATGAAAATAATTGGACACTTCCGGAACCAGCCCCTAAGCCAACTCCGAAGAAAAGAGGTGTTCTATTTCACATTCCTGAAGACATGCAAGAGGCAAAGAAATATATGAAAGAAAAAGGTATTAAAGCTGAAGATGTTAAGAATTTACCACCTATTGAAGAAATACATGGTCTTGATAACCCGACACAGGTAGTAAAGGTAAATTCTATTTATAGATTTGATGAAGGTGATATTCCTAGTTATAAGTGTGCTTGCCAATGCTTAGATGAGTTTGACAATTTCATTGTGAAACAAGAAATCTCCAATGCTTATGTTGGTAGACAATTACAACACAATGCTTAGATGATTGAACGCTTGAGTGATTATTTGTCTAGTGCTAAAGATGAACTTAAACTTATTAGTAAACATGCTGCTATGGTTACCACTTAAGTAGAACAAGTACTTAAGGCTCAGAATGATTTGCTCAATGAATTAAATAGCAAGAATAATGATAATGCCATTAGAGTTGTGATAAGAGGTGGCAGAATGACTCAGGAACCTCTATATCCTGAAGGCCACCCTAAGAGAATTGGGTAAGATTCTCAGAGAGCTAATATAGATGCACCTAGTTCTTCTAAGCAGAAGAAAAAGAAAAATGATAGGACTTTGCATGCTCCTAGTGAACCTGTAGCTGACAAACCTGAGAATCCTAATTATATATCTGTTTCTGATGCTGAGACACAATCTGGTAATGAACATGAACCTAGTGATAATATTAATGATGATGTTCAAGTTGATGTAACACCCCAAATTTTTGAGTTGGCTTTCTTCCAAATTTTTGGCCTTTTGGAAGAGGGTTATTTTATCTTTTCTTGAACCTCTTCTAAAATCTTTCTGGCCAAGGTTTTTGGAGTTTTCTCAAGCTTGGTTTATGACCTTGAAGATATTCTCTTGGGTTGACTCAAGCCCAAGTTGAGTTTCAAAGAAGTTGGTTGTTTTCTCCCCTACTTGAGTTTTGTCTATCAAATTTGGTCTTGGACTTATCTTCCCCCCCCCCCCAACCTTCATCTTGCCATGACCCCAACAGAAATATTTATCTCCAAAACCCTCTTCACACATTAGGACAAGTCTCTCAAGAATTCCAGTGAGTTTTGACCTTATTGGGATTTTTCCTCCATTTATTTCACTCCAAAACTATTTCTGTCTTTTATAGTGGACCTTGGTGATTTACAAAGGAGCCACCCTTTCCATCCAGATATTTGATTCCAAACCAACTCTCCTAGATGGTCCTTAGTACCCACAACCTAGATCCATCTTGTTTCACTGGTCCATAGTTCAAAATTTTCAAATTTCACCTGCTGCAAGTTTGGACCAGATTTGCAAAATTTGGTGAAATTCATATTTATCTTCTTCCAAAAATCCTGTGAAAAATCAGGCAGCCTCTAGATGCATCAAGAGGCCACTCCACCAAATATCAGCACCAGAAATATTTCACACATGCCAGAAACATTTCATCAAACACTTAGCATACACTGTACTGTCAAGTTCAGAAGCTGTTAATTGAAACTGTTGACAGACAGTTCGACAGTTCGTCAGTTTCGTCAGTTTCATCAGGCGCAGCGACAAATCTTGCCAGTACCTCCTTGACCCGACGCTGCACTGCACCTTCTTCTTATCCAGTGCGCCGCACGCTCGCTTGGCCGCTTCTGGGCGTCGGTGGCGCTCTGGCCCGACCACGCCGGCGACATCCGCGGCAACAACACCGCCCGTGGCGGCTGACAGAAGTCACCCCACGACTCAACGCCGTTTGGCGCCGCCCAAACCATCCCAGCGCTCCACGTGTCCACCTCAAGTGCCAGCACACACCTGCCGCACCATCGCCGTGGCCTGGCGCACGCAGAGCGCGATTTCTGCCGCCGACGTGCCGCGCGGCCGTTCCGTCGGTGACAGCCCGTAACTCCCTCTCCCCTGCTAAGTTAGGTGCGGGAATGGAACCACTACACCCCCTAGACGATGCTCAAGCCCCTAACTCCGCCGTCCAACCACTGCAGCACCGTAATCGACTCGCCGGACTTATCCATTCACGGCAACCACCTTGGGCCGGCTATATAAGGCACCCCCGAGCTCGTTCTCGAGCCCGCACACCTTCACTACCTCCCTAGACCATGCCCAGCCACTGGAAGAGCCTCGAGGGGCCCTTCTTCCCCAACTCCGGCCAACTCCCTCCGCCTCGGGCTCCAGCATCGTTCACTCCGGTGAGAGCCTCTCCGCCGCCGTGGACTCGAGCGTAGCACCCTGGCACCCACCTAAACCTAACCCCCACCTTAATTTGATCCCAGGAACCCTCTTCGACGAGGCCCACGACCACCCGAGCCGCCGTCCGCCGGAGACAGGGTCGCCGTCGACGTGGGGCTCGCCGACACTCAACTCCACCACCGTTCGACGCGGAAGATCACCGAGAAGCCGTACGTATCACTCCCCTCCCCTAAGTCGCCGTGGATCGACGCCGGCGATCACCGCAGAACCGGCGCCGGCGCAACTCTGCTTCAGTTTTCAAACCTGACGCGTCGGGCCCCTTGTCAGCCTCACACCTCTCCCCTCGGAACCGTTTTCTGTAAGCGCATTCGGGCAAAGTATGTTTTCCCTCTACGGTTGACGTACTGCGTACCTATTCGCTTTGCTGTTTTCTGTTCTAGCCCCTGTAACTTTTTTGTTTCATTACAGATGAGTCCCTGGGTAGAAACTCCAATATCTTTTAATCTAAAAATGATTTTGAGTTGATTCTTTTTCTGTCCTCTTTGTTTTCTGCCTAGTTTTTTGTCATGTTTATGTGGAAATTTTTGGAGCAACTTTATTTGCACGCGCGGTATTTATGTTAGTATTTATTGGTTTGAATACATAGATACCGGAGGCCGTGACGGAGATGCGAACCACACCGAGTTAGGCTCCGACTTCTCAGAACCAGGCAAGCATGTTTGAACTTTTGATATGATGAGTGTGTTGCATGTTTGCTCGAGTAGTTCGTTTCATAAGCATGACCATATGGGCATAAGTGTATGGTTATATTTCATGCTAGTAAGCTTCGGGTGAGCCCCGAAAGATAATGTTTGAACCACCTCGATCATATGGTGATATGAGGGGTGGAATGCTGGTATTGTTGGAGCATGCCAGTAGTTGGTTAACTCAGTATCAACGGAGATCATGTCATGATTCCATTCGTCTCCTTTTTCGGTACTATCATAGGCCGTCCGTTGGGATTACGGTCTAGTCAGTTGTAAACCACTTCCTGAGTACACACCAAGTAGAGGGGCCGGGATGAGGGTTCCATGGCCATGGATTAAAGCCCGTCATCCGGTCAGGGGGCATGGGTGTTTTCGGTTGGGACCGAGAGGGGGGCACCCCTTAGAGCGTGCATATATAAATTTGATCCCATGCTATTCGAGGTTGTAGCCTCCCCGTCTTAAAGTTTTTCGTGAATGTCGTCGCGGGTGATTCTGGATGACAGGATGTTAAATGGGTGTGTACTGGTTAGCTGGGTTTCTACTAAAACACCGTAGACGGAACTAGTCCCCATGGCTAGTTGAGTCCGTCGGCTATGAACTAATGGTACAAGCTCTGCAGAGTTAAATTCCTTCCATAAACAGGTTCATGGCCTAGGGTCAATCTTTATAACAACCCGGTGACCGTCTCTAGGAAATTCTTGTGGGTAACCACAGTAGTGTTCTTGTCAAGTTCATTTGGTAGATGAACTCACCAACTATCTCAATATTGATTTACTTTCAGAAGTACTTCATCATTATACTCTTTTTATTTATAAGCCCTTTATGTGATGTCGCTCAGACGTCCGACTATGGCATTCTTTTATTTATAAGCCCTTTATGTGATGTCGCTCAGACGTCCGACTGTGGCATTCTTTTATTTATAAGCCCTTTATGTGATGTCGCTCAGACGTCCGACTGTGGCATTCTTTTAATTATGAGCCCTTTGTGTGATGTCGCTCAGACGTCCGACTGTGGCATTCTTTTTATTTATAAGCCCTTTATGTGATGTCGCTCATACGTCCGACTGTGACATTCTTTTATTTATAAGCCCTTTATGTGATGTCACTCAGACGTCCAACCGTGGCATTCTTTTTATTTATAAGCCCTTTATGCGATGCCGCTCAGACGTCCGACTGAGGCAGCCTTGTTATTTATTTTGCTATAAGCCCTTTAGGTGGTGTCGCTCAGACGCCCGACTGTGGCCTGCTATCATTATTTTTCTTATGAGGCGTCACTCAGACACTCGTTTAGTCTCCTTCCATTTATCTTTTGGATTTCGGGAGGATTACCGCCCGAATCCATCATTGCAAACAGCACATTAATATTTTATTCCGGTCGCATTTTTGTTGGAATACTCATATGCATCATGTTGGCATTTATTATATCTTAAGTCCGAACTGTCTTGCGAGTACATTCAAAGTACTCACATGGCATGTTGATTTGGCCAGATGTGGACGAAGGCGATCTCATGGATGAAGAATTCAATAGCGAGTCCGACGCTTAGTGGAGTCCCAGTCAGTCCCTTGCGATCCTGGAGTTGATCACTGTCTTATAACCGCTTCCTCCTGCCACCAAATAAATTCATCGGGTCTCACTCCAATACTCGATGAGCTGTAATATTTTGGAGTCACATCACCCACTTCACTGTGACATATTCCACCACCTTTTATTACGAGTTAGTAGTATGCCACCCTGCCTTGTGTCATATCAGCCTCTATGTATTATTTTGGCGCACTTGTAATAAAATTGTTGAGCAACCCCCAGCTCAACCTTGTATAATATTCAGTGTACTGGAATTCTGTACCAGGATTTGTCTGCCAGCAGGTAATAATATCCCTCGCTGGTTTAATAAAAAGGTCGGCCTTCCGGTAATTATTTTACTGAAGGACCGGTCCTGACAACCTTGGTATCAGAGCCAGGCTGACTGTAGGAAGCCACTAGGTGCGCTCGCTAATCGGTTATTAGCGAAAAATTTGCTTTTCAGCATTTTTACATCTGTAGCAATTTTCTGTTGGTCAGCATAAATTTATGCTTGACTATTCGGAATTTTTGTCTACTTTTGCAGATGGCCAGCAACGACTGTGATGCATAGGTGTTCGCCAACATTCCTGAGGGGTTTGTCAAGCTCTTCTTCGCCATCACCAAAGTCGCGATCGGGCCATCCACCCGTCCCGAGTTTACACTCTACCGTCACAAGCTCAACGATAGCGTGTCTATGCATCAGGCCGTGGTGCACTTCAAAGGAGGGCGTTCTAAAGCGCGCCGCCTCCGATTTGTGGGCAGAGCCATGCCTACAGAGAGGCATGCCATGCAGATGGCTGCCCGTGAGGCGATAGCTCATCTCCGGGACATTCTTCCTTCGATGAAGACTCGTCGCTACCGTTACCTCCCATGCCACGTGCCATATACATGTCACTATGCATTTGCATGCGCAAATGGGGAGCGTGACGAAGCCATTGAATCAATTGTTGAGTACCTCAAGGCACTTGAGGCAGCCTTTGATAATATGGTGGACGACCTGGTGGCCACCCGTATGGAGTTGGTCCAGAGTGGCTCCGCCAACAGGAGGGAGCTACTCCATACTGCATCACCAATGACATTTGTCTCGTCCGCCGCATCCTATGCACCTTCCATCTTAGCCACTGCTCGCCGTCTGCCTACCACTAAAGAGTTTGACCAAGTCATTGCTCCTACCCAAGTCAGAGCTGGACCGCCTGCTGCACCTGCTTCGACACCTCGTACCCTTACTCCGCGCCTGGAGCCCATTAGTGAGGAGGAAGTTGAGTCTCCGGCAACACTGGGCCTTACCCTCGGCAGACCGAGGGAAATCCTGAACATCTCCGACTAGCGCGTTATTCCGCGACGCACCGCGCTCGCTTGTAATATTTGTGTGTTATGTAAAATAGGTTGATGGGAGTAGTCTGTTTGCGCATCATGTAGGATCTTGGAGGAGTGCACTAGTTTTAATATCATGTCAGGATGTGTACGCACACCCTGAGTGACGTATGTATAATTAGAACCTGCGTGTAAAATATGTACTAGCAGCCCTTCTCCGTGCGCAATCAACCAGTTATTTTTCAAAAATCTCTTTCGATGTCGTGTTTGGTCGCTTTGCAAAGTCTTGGTTTATTTTGCTGCTCGGTTCTTCTCAGATTTTCTGCTTTATTACCCCAGAGTAAGAAATGACTCGTCCCTGGACACGTTCCATGCCAAGTCCGCCAGAAGAAAATTATGGCACACAGACAGACAACAATTTCACACAGGGGCAGTCAAGTCAGCAGGGCAGTGAAACGGCATTTTCTCAAGTTTGCCATCTTTACGAGCAAAGTCAGCAACAACACCAAGAAATGATGAACCATGTCATTAACATGGGAAATCACCGCGAGCCATACCAACAGCACTCAAAATTGTCTGAATTTCAGAAGACACGTCCAACAACGTTTTCGCACACAGACAAACCTCTTGAGGCCGATGATTGGCTTCGAGATATTGAAAGGAAATTAATTGTGGTACAATGCTCAGACCGTGAAAAAGTGCTGTACGCACCACATTACCTTACTGGAGTAGCCGCGTCATGGTGGGAAAATTTCCTGCTTATGCATCCCGACATAAATAATATCACCTAGGAAGATTTCAAGGAAGGCTTTCGTGGGGCACACATCCCTAAGAGTATTATGAAGATCAAGAAAAGAGAATTTGATGACCTCAAGCAAAGAGGCATGACAGTGCAGGAGTACAACAGTCAGTTTGCACAATTATCACGTTATGCCAACGAAGAGCGAATGACGGAAAATAAGAAGATGGAGATGTTCCTGGACGGACTGGCACCAGCACTAAAATGCCAGTTAGTCGTACACACTTTTCCTGATTTCAAGACACTGGTAGACAAAGCCATTACGTTGGAAAATGAATGTTGCAGTCTGGAAGACATTCGCAAGAGAAAAAGGGGTCAGACCAACCACCCCCGCAACAACAAGAATAAGGTGAATTTCCAGAGGAATGGGGCGAACAGACCCACGACCAATGACACACGCCCAAATAAGAATTTTAATGCAAGAGACAAGAATTTCACCTATCGCCCGGGTGGTACCTGCTACGCATGTGGAGAAGAGGGACACTATGCTAAACAGTGCCCTAAGCCAAGAAACTAAGCACCGAAGCCAAACAGCAACAGAAACAATTCCGCGCCCAAGCGTAACAACTTCAACCCAAATAAGAATCACAGGAAAGGCCACCTGAACCATGTGACCAAGGAGCAAGCACAAGATGCACCGGATATCGTACTCGGTACGTTCCCTGTCAACACAATACCTGCCGCGGTTTTGTTTGATTCTGGAGCTTCTCATTCGTTCATTTCGAAGAATTTTGCTTTGCAACATGGTTTTTCAATGCTTCCCTTGGGAAAATCAATGACCATCAAGTCCCCCGGAAGTAAGCAGATCACTCAGGATTACTGCCAAGGTTTGACCATTGAAATTGAGGGATTAAAGTTTCACGCAAACCTCACCGTGTTGGAAAACAAAGGACTGGATGTTATCCTGGGTATGGATTGGCTAACCACCAATAAAGGATTTATCGACTGCTTCAACAGGACAGTGATTCTTACTCATCATCATGGAAAAACAATAAGAGTCGCAGCTCAGGAAAGACAGGTATCGCGACAACCAAAATTAAACAAAGTTGATACATCTGAGTTAAGCAAGGTTCCAGTTGTATGTGAATTTCTGGACGTATTTCCCGAGGAACTACCATGCATGCCGCCAGGTAGAGAAATAGAATTCACTATTGAGCTAGCACCGGGAACCACCCCCATATATAAGAAACCATACAGAATGGCACCATCCGAGTTGGTTGAGCATACAATACACTTTCCGAGGAAACAACCTCAGGTCCATAGTATCAATTATATTGGAAAAACTTCAACTATCACTATTGGAGGTTTTGAGTTTCCCATTCCTATTATCAAGAAGGCCTATGACATACTTATTGTTGGGGATATACATATCCCCATTGAGGTAACCTAGTGTTATTCGAAAATTCTCCGGTTTCATGTTGCTCGGAAAGAGTTTATTAACAAGAGCTGATCAACCTTGTTAATGGATTCCTTTTGATGAGCATGGGATAGGTGAATCTTGATAGCACAAACCTTCTGTACCCTCCTTTTACTTTCTGTTAATTAGTTTAAATAAACGAAAAATAGCATTGTCTATCTGTTTCCAGACTTTCCCGCTCAATAAAAAAATATCCCGAAAATAAAAGTCCTCCAAATGCCATGAAAATGAAATATGATTGTTTCTAGAATATTTAAGAAAATATGGCAGTGAACACACAGCGAGGGGAGCCATCACATGGCCTCAAGCGCACAGGGTGCGCCCCGTGCCTCGAGGGCTGCACGTGGCCCCCCTCCACTTATCCTTTCACCCATGCTCTTCTTCTTCCTCCCAAAAAAATCCCCAACCAGCTCAAACCCGAGTTCTAGCTCATTTTGCTGCCATTTTCAATCTCCTTGCTCAAAGCACCATTCACCAAACTGTTTGGGGAGATTGTTCCTTGGTATGTGACTCCTCCATTGGTCCAATTAGGTTTTGCTCTAGTGATTTATTTGTTGCAAATTTATGCTGCTGTGGTGACCTTGTTCTTGAGCTTGCATGCCAAATTTTCTTGGTCCCAAGTAGTTCTAATGCATGATATAGCCTCTAGGCACTTGTAGGAGTTGTTGCTATCAATCTTGTTGAGTTTGGTTAACTTTTATTGTGAGTTACTAATTTTTTTTGAAAATTTCAGAAAAATGTCTAGGAGAAACTTCCAAGGTGGCCCTTCAAGGAAGCAAGAACCAAGGCTCGCCTTCCATGAGCCGGATGATGAACCACCGAGTGATGCTGATGTGCGGCCGTGTGAATGGCCGTCACATGAATTTATGGGTCAAGCAGGCATCAAAGATGAATTTTATGCATATGTGCACAACGCTGACCTCGAGGACATCATGCAAGATAAGTGTCTTCAATACCGTGGCTTAACTGATAGCTTTGTTAGAAGGTTTCAAGTTTCATCTTCACGTAATTCTCACATTGTCATGTTTGACCTTTATGATGAATCTTATACCATGGACTTAGAGGATTTTAATGTTGCCTGCAAGCTCCCACAATGGGGCAGTATGAGTGATCCTCGCAAATTTGAATTTAGAGAATTCCTAGCTAGTATTACAGTGGGGGAATCCAGGGACATCACATAGGCTACCACGGGGAGCATACATTTTCCTGCTATTCATTACTTTGCTCTCTTTATCAGTAGATGCATAAACGGTAAATATGAGGCTTGTCACATGTGTGTCCCTGATCTTAGTGTTGTCAGGAGTGCTGTGCTAGGTGATAGGCAATATAATCTGGGAGCTATTGTTGCACGTAGACTACATCATAATGGTTTGCATGGAGATTTATTTGGTGGGATCTATGCTACCCGCATAGCCCGCTATCTTGGTGTGTCTGCGCACACGTATGATGAACCTTTACCTCCTGCTCATTGAGATTGTAATGCTATGGCTAGTCACCGATTTATAGAGTGGGACAATCAAACCCTCAAATATCGAGTAATCTTTAGCAGGCAACATGTCATCCCTATTGTTCTTCCTGCCCGTACTTTGTTCAATTTTCAGGAAAAAGGAAGATGCACTATAACTATGGAGGAGGCAAATGCCTATTGTAACATGACGGAGGCAACCCGCCTTCGAGCTGCAGCTCAGCATGCAGCATCTGTTGCATCTCAGTACGACCCCAACTAAAACTTTGGATATCTGTCAGGCCAATACTGGCCATAGATCAACTTAGGCCAAAAGCCTAAGCTTGGGGGAGTATGTGTTTCTCACCGACTTACATTCATGTTCACACACTTACTCTAGTTGTGGGTGCTCACACTCTTTCACCGTACCATCCATGCTTAGTTCCAATTTCTTTTTCTTAGTCTTTTTCTTGTGTGCTAGAAAAACCCAGAAAAAAAACTAGTTGTAGCTTCTAGCCAGTTTTCTTTCTTTGCTAGTACTAGCTAAAAAATGAAAACCCAAAAAGATTTAACGTTCTTGTTTAGCTTGTTGGGAGATTTCCCGTGTAAATAGTTTCTTTTAGTTCCTTTTCTTTAGGGGCTAAGAGTAGAAGACCATGATTTAAAATGCTTAGTGGTTCTCATATACTTTGTTGTTGATTTACCCTTGAGCCATATTACCTTGTCTTCTCTCTTGTATTAAATGTCTGCAGATTCCAGCTTAGTCCAATGCATGTGCACTATTATTATTATTCACACCGTTGGGTCGCGCGAGTGAAAGGCAATAAGGATGATATATGATGAACTAATTGAGATGAGAAAAGCTGGTACAAACTCGACCTCTTTTGTTTTTGTAAATATGATTGCTCGTAGTTCTTGATTCAGCTTATTATGAATGAAACATGTTTGCAATGACAATTAGAGATCATAGCTGCTTATGCCATGCTTAATTAGCTGAGAGTTTATAATGGTCTACCTTGCGTGCCAACATGATATTAAAATGGTTGTGATGTGGTATGATGGGTGGTATCCTCCTTTGAACGATTTAAGTGACTTGACTTGGCACATGTTCACGCATGTAGTTGAAACAAATCAACATAGCCTTCACGATATTTATGTTCATGGTGATTTATCTCCTACTCATGCTTGCATTCATTGTTGATTACTTTTAATGCATGTTCATGACCGTTGTTGCTCTCTAGCTGGTCGCTTCCCAGTCTCTTTCTAGCCTTCACCTGTACTAAGCGGGAATACTGCTTGCATCCACTTCCACAAACCCTAAAGTTATTCCATATGAGTCCACCATACCTTCCTATATGCAGTATTTACCTGCCGTTCCAAGTAAATTTGTATTTGCCAAACTCTAAACCTTCAAATGAAATTCTATTTTATATGCTCGAGCAGCTCATGTATCAACTATGGCTGTCTATATCTTCCATGCTAGGTGGGTTATTCTCAAGATGAGTGGACTCCGTTCGTCATTCATGAGAGCCCAGTCCCATGCTCAAATCATAATAATTAAACAAAACTCCCCCAGGGCTGTTGCTGGTTTGGACGGCACCCGTTGTTTCGGGATAGCCGTGGAGTGTGCTTGTTGGTGGTTGGGGGAGTATAAACTTTACCATTCTGTTTGGGAACCTGTCGGGACCCCGATCCTAAGTCACAAAGGTCTAGCCTGTAACACATCATATCACTTTGCGGCCTCACGCACGGTATCCCCACGGGTGCCACCTTACCTGGCCCGGGAACGTTTGCGCATTTTGGCACACGTATATGATAGTGTCGCTAGCATCAATATGACGGAGAACCCGGGCCGACATGACCAGTTATAAACCAAAAGTCGCACCAAAATACAGAGACAGGCATACATGACCCAGCAACGAACGTGTCGGTCATCAACGTATGAACCCAAGTCGTAGCAAGCTACAAGGACTTAAAGGAACAACGCGTGACATTTCTCCTAAGGGACAGACACAGGAACGAAGAAGGACACATGCCGGCCAGCCTAAGTGTTCCGGAGCAGTAGCAAGCTACCAAGGCTCAGTGGAAGCACTAGGAGACATTTCTCTGTAAGATAGGCTACCGAAGGTAAACAACTAGGTGTCGGATCCCACACATAGCAATACACATTACACGTACGCATAACATGCAAGTATGTGCTGTACAACATGGCATCACAACATAACTTAACAACTCATATAGATAAAGGCCCAGAAGAGCCATCATAGCATTTATTACAATCAAAGGTCACATGACCCAGCATACAGAGCATACAGGCAACAGAAGCATAACATGTCTGAGTACAGACCACTACAAATGAAAAAGACTAAGAAGCCTGACTATCTACAAGACCCTCCCAAGGGTACAAGATCGTAGCTGAGGTAACAAGGTAAACGTCGAAGTCCACGCGGAACCACTAGCGAGACTGAAGTCTCTCTGCAAAAACATAAATTAAGCAAACGTGAGTACAAAGGTACTCAGCAAGACTTACATCAGAACTAACTACATATGCAACAATATCAACAAGGGGGTGGTGGAGTTTGACTGCAGCAAGCCAGCTTGACTCGGTGGCTATCCTAAACTACGACTGCAAGTAACTCTTTTGAGGTGGCGCACACGAGTCCACATATTCAACAATCAATACACCACTATGGACCCGCTCCCGTCTCCCTAAGAGAAGGCCATCCATACTACTCACACTTGTCTTGAGTATTTTAGAGTATCCACTTTCACTTGTCTATGTACCACGTAAGCATCCAAGAAGTCCATATCCGCGGACCCGGCTATTCGAATAGATCATGTTAACCCTGCAGGGGTGTACTTCTTCACACACGCTCTCGCCACTTACCGCCATGTAAACGTCATGCATCTCGGCAACCTTCAAGCGGAGGCCTGGCGAGGGTGTCGGCCACGACCTGACTAACCACACAAGTCTCTCGTCCAGGTTTATCGCCTATTCGGGTTCCATCCGTGGGGAGATCCGGCCGTGGTGTCGCTCATGGCCCCAAACGATGCGCTTAGGGTTCCCAAGCCCACCTCGACGGATGGATCTACGCTTGGTACACCGTGCCACGGTGCCTAGTCTGCCCCAAGCCCACATGTACCGTGTGCCACTTGGTAGACTACTAACACTACCTACAAACACCAGAAACTAGTTGCAACTCCTGGACAGAGATCTAGTTGATTAATAAGTCGAGAGGGGTCGAGTTACCGGAACCCAATGTGTGGTAGTAGCTAGTCATTGGACAACTTACACAGAAGTCAGTTCTTAAGGACGGTTCCAGTGAGACAACCCACCATGTACTCCTACATGGCCTCTCACCGCTACCTTTACCAAATCGTGTTCACACACTTAGCTCTCAACAGTAGGACATGTTCATAATTCCAATTCATCCCCGATGAATCAGACCTGACACAACTCTAAGCAATAGCAGGCATAACCAGAAAGCATGAATGAGTAGGCACAACATGGCTCAAACAACTCCTACTCATGCTAGTGGGTTTCAACTATTTACCGTGGCAATGACAGGTCATGCAGAGGAAAGGGGTTCAACTACCGCAGCAATAGCAGTTCAATCGTTGTTGTCCTAATGCAGTAAAAGAGAGCAGGAGCGAGAGAGTGGGATTGTATCGGGATGCTCAATGGGGGTTTGCTTGCCTAGCACTTCTGAAGATAGTAATAGTTCTTCATCGGTGTCATCGAACTCATCGTCGGAACGTCGTCTACTGAGAGGGCACAAAACCGACAAACAGAGAAAGAACACAATCAATGCAATGCAACAATATGATGCATGAATGTGACATGGCAATATGATGTTTATTGAGCTAATGCAACTAGCAACACAATTAAATGAAGTTGGTTTGAACCAAAGGTTCAAATTCAAACTCCATATGTAATTATTCAAATGCCATTTATTCAAATTGCCCTAAACAGCAGTCATAAGTTGTTCTAACATGCACGAAAATGCCATAAACATATTCCTTGGATTTTTCTGATCAATTTTCATATATAAATTATTTTCATCTGAGCTACGGTTGATTTTATATGATTTTTAGAAGTTTAAAGCATTTTCTGGAATTTCTAAACCTTTTCTGATTTATTTTAATTCCAGAAAACACTTATTGCGTCAGCATGACGTCACTGTGATATCAGCAGTCAATAGGGGCTGGTCCAGGTCAAACCTGACGTGTGGGGTCCACACGTCAGTGACATAGCAGTTAAACAGACTTAACTAAACTTAACAGAAGATTAAACTAAACTAAATAGGCATAGGGGCCCACATGTCAGTCTCTCAGGGCCTAACTAAGTTAGTTTTAAACTAAACAAATTAGACAGGGGGCTGACCCCACCTGTCATTGGCTCATAAAACTAAGCACCGTAGTTAGCACTTAATTAACAACCTAAGCTAATTAGTCCAACGCCGGCCCAACATGTCAGTGACACAGAGGGGGGGTCCAGCCGTGGTCAAAGGTGGTCAAACCCACCGGCGGCTCGACGCCGGCGAGGCCAAACGTGGCGGCGGTGCTGGGAAATCGCCCTCCGGCGACCAAATCAACGGCTGAGCACATCTACGAGTAGCTGGAGCTCGCGCGGGTCGATTGGTGCCCTCAGCTTCGCCGGAGGTGGCCTAAAGTGACGACGACGACGGCCTAAAGTGACGACGACGACCTCAGACACGGCGGCCGGCGTTCGGGTGATGAAGGAAACGACGCTACGGACCTCTTCAGGAGCAACGGGTGGGGTTTTGGGGCCTCTGGTGTTGCGCTGAGCTCGTCTGTGTGCTCGGTTGCCGCTCTAGGTGACGATGGCCACGGCGGCGGCATCGCCGGCGGATCCAAGCTCTCGGGCTCATCGGCGACGGTGGTTAGAGGGCTACTCGGATGGAGTGACTAGGGGGGAAAGAGAGAGGAGCTCACGACGGTTGCGGCGGTGGCATCAGTGAGCTCAGGGAGGCGACGGACGTTGCGAATCGACGGCGAGGTCGACGGCGGCCGAAGGTTGAAGACGAGCGTGATGACGATGACGCAGGGCCTCCCGGCGTTCCGTAGCTTGGTGGAGAGGACGAGAAGGACGCAGCGGAGCTCGTTGGCGCGTCGGGGAGGCGAGGGGGTCATGGTGGCTACGGCTACGGCAACGACAGCGACGGTGGCATTCGGCCATGTATGGAAGGAAGTGAGGGAGAGGCGAGGGGATGGACTGGAGAGGCCGGCTCGATCCAGGCGTCAGCGGCGAGACGATTCGCGGCGTCGCGCTGGCGAGGGGAGGGCCAGGCAGATAGGTGGCGTGGAGGCACGGCCGTGCGCGCACGCCGGCCACACGCCTGGCCGACTGGCGCCAGGAGGACGACGGCGGTGGTGGGCTGGGCCGGCCACTTGGGCCGCTAGGTGGGCTGCACAGGTAAGTGCTCTCTCTCTTAAATTCTAAAATAGTTTTTGTTTTCTATTTTCTGCTTTTGTTTTGATTTAATAAAAATGCCAGAACATTTTCATAAATCTTGGGAATATTTGTGGGCACTGTCTGGATTAATCCCAACAACCCTCATTTACTTCCAAGATTATTTGGGCATTTAAAATTATCTATAGGATTTAAATGTCCAAATGCAAATATCTATGATTTAATTCAAGGATCCAAAATGGCTCCCAAAATTACGAAACCATTTTTGGCAGAGGTTTTAGCCAAGACCAAAAATGATGAACATTTTGTGAAGGGCACTTTTGGATACATTGAAAATTATTTAGGTTCAACCTAGTTGAGTTCCTTTGGTGCTAGGGTTTGAACAATCCCCATTTCAAGTTAACAAAATTTTAAACATGATGACATGATGATCAGGCAAGGACCACAGGGGTTGAACTAGGGATGTGACAGAACCGCCTATAATGTGTGTAGCGTGGGAGATATTGAGATTCTTGGTTGTTATGTTGACAATGAAAGTATACCGCTCAAAATGTTATTCAATCTCTATTTAAAATTGAGCTCTGGCACCTCTACAAATCCCTGCTTCCCTCTACGAAGGGCCTATCTATTTACTTTTATGTAGAGTCATCCTCCTCTTATCAAAGAGCACTAGTAGGAGAGCACCTCTGTCGTTGCATGTATTACTATTAATTTGCATTGAGTATGATCATGACTAGATATCTTTTACCATGAATTTCAATATCTAGTCAGTCCTTGATCCTTAAAGGTGCTCTGCATTTATGTTTTGCGGTCTCAGAAAGGGCTAGCTAGATACCATCTTGTTATATCATATCATGATTGTTTTGAGAAAGTGTTGTCATCCGAGGTTTATTATTATTGCTCGCTAGTTGATTATGCCATTGATGTGAGTAGTCTTGAGACCTGGAAGTTATTGTGAATGTGGTTAGTTCATGATCTTGTTGAAAACCTGAATGCTAGCTTACATATTTACAACAACAAGAGCAAACAGAGTTTGTCAAAGTTTTTCTTTATCACTTTCAGTTTATCAATTGAATTGCTTGAGGACAAGCAAAGGTTTAAGCTTGGGGGAGTTGATTCGTCTCCAACGTATCTACTTTTCCAAACCCTTTTGCCCTTGTTTGGACTCTAACTTGCATGATTTGAATGGAACTAACCCGGACTGGCGCTGTTTTTAGCAGAACTGCCATGGTGTTGTTTTTGTGCAAAATAAAAAGTTCTTGGAATCGCCTAAAAATCAACGGAGAATTATTTCAGAAAATATAAAAAATATCTGCAAGAAGATATTCACCGAGGGGCCCACACCCTGTCCTTGAGGGTGGGGGCGCCCCCCCCCCTTCAAAGGGCGCGCCCCCTGCCTCGAGGGCCCCCCGATGTTCCACCGACGTATCCCCAGGTCCTATATATCTTCCGTTTTGGGGAGAAAAAAATCAAAGAGAAGGAATTATTGCATTTTACGAGATGGAGCTGCCGCCAAGCCCTAATCCCTCTCGGGAGGGCTGATCTGGAGTCTGTTCGGGGCTCCGGAGAGTGGAGATCGTCACCATCGTCATCATCAACCTTCCTCCATCACCAATTCCATAATGCTCACCGCCGTGTGTGAGTAATTCCATCGTAGGCTTGCTGGACGGTGATGGGTTGGATGGGATCTATCATTTAATCGAGTTAGTTTTGTTAGGGTTTGATCCCTAGTATCAACTATGTTTTGAGATTAATGTTGCTATGACTTTGCTATGCTTAATGCTTGTCACTAGGGCCCGAGTGCCATGATTTCAGATCTGAACCTATTATGTTTCCATGAATATATGTGTGTTCTTGATCCTATCTTGCAAGTCTATAGTCACCTACTATGTGTTATGATCCGGCGACCCCGAAGTGACAATAATCGGGACCACTCCCGGTGATGACCATAGTTTGAGGAGTTCATGTATTCACTATGTGTTAATGCTTTGGTCCGATAATCTATTAAATGGAGGCCTTAATATCCCTTAGTTTTCGATAGGACCCCGCTGCCACGGGAGGGTAGGACAAAAGATGTCATGCAAATTCTTTTCCATAAGCACGTATGAATATATTCGGAATACATGCCTACATTGCATTGATGAACTAGAGCTAGTTCTGTGTCACCCTAGGTTATAACTTCTACATGATGAATTGCATCCGACGTAATTTCCCATCACCGATCCAATGCCTATGAGCTTTACCTACATTGCTAGTTGTTATTTTCTTTTACGTTGCTACTATCAGAAAAACTACAAAAATACTATCGTTACTTTTATTGCTCTTACCGCCACTATCATATTACTTTGCTACTAAACTATCTTGCTGCAGATACTAAGTTTCCAGGTGTGGTTGAATTGATAACTCAACTGCTAATACTTATGAGTATTCTTTGGCTCCCCTTGTGTCGAATCAACAAATTTGGGTTTAATACTTTACCCTCGAAAACTGTTGCGATCCCCTACACTTGTGGGTTATCATCAATGTCAGACTTTCCCCATGTTGCTCGGAACGATGGATGGCACAGGGCCTACTCCATCGCGTGGCAGAGGCCACTTCTTCTTTGGGTGAAGAGGCAGGGCTAGTGTCAGGGATATTACTAGCAGGTATAAACCGGCCAGGAAGATCCGGATTACACTAACTTACTTGTGTTATCACAAGCCCGGTAGAATTTGTACAAAGATTAAAGCCCATAGAAGTTAGGGCCCATGTGTAAAGCCCATGGTTTGTAAACCGTCATGTCATGTAACTTGGGATGTAAGACAGGAAGAGTAGAGACCAAGGCGGACACGTTTATGAACCGGCCTCGGCACTCTGTAAACCGGGCCGGGCGTTGCCTCCTATAAAAAGGAACGACTGGGTCATGGTTCAAGGAGAGGCAACAACAACTCGAGAGACAGGCAAGCGATCCACTCCCTGTTCATCGACGCACAAGAAATACCATACCAAACTAGACGTAGGCTTTTACCTTCATCGAAGGGGCCGAACTAGTATAAACCTTCTGTGTCCTTTGTGTGCTTTTAACCCCTTCAAGCTAACCCGCGCGATGGCCTCACACCTAAGTCCTCTAAATCGGACATCTGCCGTGCCAATTCCACGACTGTTGGCGCCCACCGTGGGGCTATCGCACGATGGTTTTGAGTTCTTGAAGGGCAGCTTTGAAGGACTGAAGGGTTACGCGGTTGGCCGGATGACCAAGAGTCGCCGCGGCCGGATCTACATCGACGACGCAGGCTAGGGCCCCGAGGCCGATTCAATCGAATACGGGTATCGGGTCCCCTCCGGCGGCATCCACGTCTTCATCGGCAAGATCGGTGAACTGGGACCTGAGCCGGACATCTTCCCCAACATCATCGAGCCGGCTCAGCGTGCGAGATCGGCCTGGATTCAGCCCGCCGTGAAACGTGTCTTCGTTGGAGCAGTACATGGAGTCCAAGCCGAGGACGGATCGGATTCTGGTGGCGAGACAGTTGTCTATTCTGACGATGAATCTTCATCCAGGGAGACCGAGTCTTTGTATCTGTTGCAGGACGACCGATCCGAGGATATATCCGATGGCGATAGTATTCTGGACCCCTTTGATCAGCCAAACCGGGTGGCTGTTTTCATGGCCGGATCACAGTCTAAGCAGCAACCCTCTGTGACCGGGGCATTCACCTCAGAGGTAGCTGGTGCTGGGGCGGGCAGCCAGACCCCATCACCCTCTGACGTTCCATCCACCTTGGTTGAGGAGTTGACGGTGCGCGCAACAGCGGAAGTAGGCCCTGCCAACAAGGCGCAACATGATGCGGAGATCCTTCAACTGAAGGGCCGGATTGAGCAGGCTAAACGGGATATGGACGCAGAGAAAGTCAGAATGGCCACGAGGCAAACAGAGCAAGATTCCCAAGCTTTCCGGCTCAGGGTGGATCAGACCTCGGCGCAGGAAGTAATGCACAGAAGACAGCAAACTCGTCTACCGCCGGTTTACCAGGCGAGGTATCTCTTTGGCACACCGGGAGCGGGAGCCAGTAATTACGCAGAGGTAAACCGAGGGGAGCCCCGGGGGCTGGCGAGCCGGTCCAGCCGCCGGCTGCAGAGCGAAACCACCAAGTTGTGCCAACGCCGCACATCCCCAGCCCTCCCGGCCATTATTCTAACCCGTTGGACAACATTGTCGCCGCCGCTTCACGACTGGCCGATTTACCCATTGAGGGGACATCCCCCGTGGCGGTGGAAGCACGCCGACCTAAGGAATTGCTGGACACGGCGTTGACTCAGCAGCAGGCATACTCATATAGCAGGGAAAGGATTCATTCAACCCCCCGCCCAAGCCGGAGCTACACTAGACACTGGGACGAACCGGCCGTGTCTAGCAGCGAGCGAAGACGTCACCGCCACAGGCAAGATAATCCAGCAGGAGCAGAAGCACACGCCCAAGAGGCGGTAAACCGGGCTAGGCATGCCGCCCGCGAGGACACCCGTCAGGTGATGCCGGTTCACACGGCCATAGCAGAAACGGGGGCCACGACAAGTTCCTTCGGAGTGCCGTGCCTCATCCCCGCCTTACGGAGCGTGAAATTGCCCAAGGACTTCAAAGGCCCGCGCAAGGTACCTAACTACACAGCGGATCTGGCTCCAGAGGCGTGGGTTGAAAGTTATGAAATGGCTATGGAGATGCTGGATGTGGATGAAGCGGCATGCGCCAAGTACTCTACCATGATGCTTGAGGGTACAGCCCGGACATGGTTAAAGGGCCTGCCGCCTAACTCCATCGGATCATGGGGTGAGCTGCGTCGCCAGTTTATCAAAAATTTCAAAGACACGTGCAAGCAGCCAATGTCAGTGGTAGATTTAGCGGCATGTGTTCAAGGAGAGCAAGAACCTACGAGCGCCTGGGTGCGACGAGTATCAGAAATCCTGCATTCTTCCAATAGCATCAATCCTAGTACGACGATAGTGACATTGGAAAACAATTGCCGGTTTGAGTCTCTAAAGCTGAAGTTAGGACGACTCAAGCAGGATTGTAATGACATGGGGACACTCATGACGGCTCTGGTGAAGTATGGGGATTCTGATAACACTAAGTACCTAGAGGCATATGGAGACAAGTCCGGGAATGCAAACAAGACCGGTAAACCAGCGCAAGCTAATCCGGCAGGAACGAGTTACAATAGTAAGCGAAAAGCAGAGGGTGGTTCTGATTTTGTGGCTAATACCAATGTTCAGGGAAACGGGCAGCGCCGCAAGGGTAGACCACCTCCTCGTGGTGAAGGGCAATTCCTCAGTCTAGAACAACAGTTAGACGCGCCTTGCCCTAAACACAGCAAAGAGGGAAACCCGTCTAAACATTCATGGAGGGAATGCCGAATCATGATAGAGGCCATGACACTACTAGGAAAAGGCCTACTAATAGCGCACCTAATTTGGCCATTAATGGCGCATTAGTGGTGCGCCATTAGTGCCACGCCATTAGTATATTTTACTAATGGCGCACCTCTGGTGCGCCATTAGTATCTTGTATACTAATGGCGCACCACAGATACGCCATTAGTATACACAGCAGTGCGCCATTAGTATGCCTCACAGGGGGCCATGTATACCCAGGTGCTTTAGCATACTAATGGCGCACAACAACAAGATGCGCCATTAGTAACTTCGGCATAGTAATGGCGCGCTGTTTAATGATGCTCCATTAGTATCCTTTGGCATACTAATGGCGCACTGTGATGTGATGCGCCATTAGTATGAATATTAGGTTTTTTTATTTTTTTATTTTCTGTTTTTTGCACAGGTTACAAAATGTATAATTGGACAGAATATAGACAGCACACATCAACAACAGATTCATCGGATACAATAGAAGATTAGTCTCTGAATACAATTCATCATATTAGTCTCCGAATACAATTCATCATATTAGTCTCCGAATTGAAAAGACCGAACAAAGATAGAACATTATATTACAAGTCTCGAGACCGCGAGTAGTGTGTTTGTCTTCACATTACAAGTCGATATCGATCATATAAACTACCATCACATAGAAGAGAGCTGCGTTCATCACGATGAGCATCATCATGATGAAACTCGTCTTCATCCGGTTCCTCCAACACTCCCTCCCCTCTCCCGCTAGATAGCGGGCGTATCTAGATTCGGCCTCGGCCCTATTGGTGTACCCTTTGTAACTGTTACCGCTAAATCAGTGAACCTGTCTCCGACACTCCTCCCAGTCATCGTAGACTCCAGGAACCTTACCCTTGTACACGACATACGACGGCATCGCTATGCACTAGCCAAACGAAACGTTAGTACCAATTCACAGACAATACATAAGCAATATATTAGTATGTAACAGAACGATCGAAAGAGAAAAGCAAGACATTAATAGCATCGATTACATCTAAGTTGAACGACTCTCGAAACCAAAGAGACATACTACAAGTTCATTAAAGTTTAATTACAACATGAGCCAATCGATGTTTCAGAACTAGACACAGCATCACTGCTTTCGACTCGACTCAAGGGACCGGAGCATGGATGAAGCTACCGTCTATCGTGGGAGTGATGAAATCACGGGCGTTGTCAGCCTGCATTTGTAGCATTGTGTCGATGTCACTGTTGGACGGTTGATTTCTGAGGTAGAACTGCCCCGAGGTACGAAGGACATCTTGATGGATGATTTCCGCAAACTCCGACTGGATGCAAAAGAATTCTTGTCTGATGTCCGCGTCCTGGATTGCCGATACGCTCGCGGCCCAATCTTTGAGTTTACTCGGTAGCAGAAGTTGATGGTGGTCCCGTACGACCGCCCGCATGTGATGGATGGCGTAGTAGGCACCCTTCTGACCGCCAGGCGGCTGCTTGACGCAGCAGAACATCGTATTGTGGGAGAACACGTGCTTGCCGTACTTACGAACTGTCCTGGTGAAGGTGCCTCCAGATTGGGCGTAGCCGGGAAGAACATCATCAAGAACCTTCTTGACATTTGTGTAGTCTACGTTCGACTAACGGTCCGGGTCGAAATACGTGGCCATGGAATATTTGGGGCTTAGGAGGATGAGCGTGCAATGTGTGTCACTGTAGAAAACACGGAATGTTAAAAGAAAAACGATTGAAATCTAAGAATTCATATGTTACGGGGCGGTTGAGGGGAGGACTTACTCGGGAAAGTAAGGCACGGGGAAGTTATCCTTATCTCGGTTTGCCAGAATGACGCCTTCGAGGTAAGAACTCGCGACTTGCCGGTCCCCAGCGCTGCCCAAGATCTTGGCACGCATGTAGAAGGGGTCGACTATCACGATGTCCGGGGTGTTGTCGCGAATGATCTGCATCTCCATACTCATCGAAAATAGCCAAATGAAGGTGTAGTTCAGCGGACGAAGGTTCAACATAGCGTGGATGTCATCAAACCGCAGGACGATCGTACCCCCGATGGAGTTATCCACAAAGCCCTTGCCCTCTGGCACCTTGGCCGCGAAAACCGGGTATGCCACATCCTTCTCTCTGAGACGCCGCTTCTCCAAAGAAAGAACACTGTCATGCAGACTCGGCATAGCACCGATTGCAGCTTCGAGCATATTTCTCGGTAGCATCGGCCTACCCGCCACATGAACCCTCCTCATTACATCCTCGGGTGATGGTGGCCTGTCCTGAGCACGGATCATACTCGGTGCCGGCTGGCTCGCACCCTTGTTAGTCTTTCTTTTGCGTGCCTTCCTCTTCTACTGTAATGGGACCGAGGTCTGCTCACAGACCGCCTTCTTGAGTGTGTTGAGGCTGATAATATTTCGCACCTCGCCTATCTGAGGCTCGGTGAAGTCGGCAGCTGGAGGCGTCTCCTGAGAGCTGAACGGCAGACGACGCCTGTTGCAACTTGGCTTCTCCACGGTACCAGCTAGATCGCGCACGTCTTTTGTTGGGTTGGGTTCTTGAGAAGGAGGCCCCATGAAGTCGCCACCGTACCCATGATCGGCAAAGTACTGATCGACGTTGGCAAATGTATCGTCGTCGTCGTCGTTCTGATCCTGTGCCATATGCATGTTAGGATCCAGTGGCATAGGGATGTCCGGCACCGTTGCGGCGGTGTTGCCATGGGGCCAACCTGGCGCCGGCACGACTGGCGGTGTTGTCTTTGGGGTGGTGTCCCCCGCCCCCAAACGAATCTGGCTCTTCGGCCAAAGCAGGGGCCAGCTCAGGCAGGTGCTGAGGGTCATCACGTCATCATCGTCGGCCCCGACGGGTCGAATCGGAGGTAACACCTCGTCGCAGCCTGGCAGCACCCGAACCAGTTGAACCCTAAACAAGTTGGGTGGCATCTGGGTACTGTGGAACAAGGTGTTGCCCGGTTGAACGATTTTGCCCTTGGCGACATCGACCAACTCGTTGTTCACGAAGTGCAGGAGAGTGCACGGAACATCGGCGGCGCCTTGCGAAAACATGTAGGGCGTCAGGGATGCCCAGTCAAAGGCAAGGAGATGAAGTCCTCGGCCGGGAGAGGCTTAATTAGTTACCGTGATGATGGCGTCGAGCTCGGCTAATGTCGAGGGACCGCCAACGGCGGGCATGCAGTTGACGGAGGGGCCGCTTGCTGCAGAGGTGCCGGCCGGCATACACCCGGGTGCATTAAGCTCCCGTGCCGTGCCTCGCGTGCCTGGCTTTCCGAGCTGGTCTTTTTCTCCTTTCGCCCACCAGCGTTATAGTATGACGACCATTTTGTCGACAAGCCTTTGCCGGCCACCCGACCAGCTGGCGTGGGCTTACTGAGCTTATCCTTGTTCTTCATTACATTCAACGCCCTATTTAGAGTCGTGTCCCAAGGGTTGCTCTTAGTCGACCCCGCGCTACTGCTTTCAGTCGCCTGCGGAAGGAATGTGAACCATTTAGAAATTTGGCTTCATTAATTAGAATGCAACCATATGGAGCTAATTACGCGGGCGTGTATTCCTTACCAGAACAAGCTCAAGTGCCCTGGTCTTCGTATCCGTGGTAAGCTCCTTTGTTTTCGGGTCCTTCTTGTACCGGGCCTTGACAAAGTTCCTGGTCTGCTTTTCACCGTATTTATCGAAGAGGGGCGGTAGGCCTTGCTCGGCACGGTCCGCCTCCTCCTTGTCCCATATAGGCTCCGCCACTCTATAACCGCCGGGACCGAGTGTGTGTTCCCCTAAGTTCAGCTCCCGCATTTCTTTCCCCCACTGACTTGATTCGGAGTTTGCGGTGCTCGAGCAATTGATATTGAAGTCGTTGTAGTCATCTTCGGTGATCGAAGGATTTTTCTCCTCAATCTTCTCATAACTCTCTCCTTTCTCGATCATTCTCTTCACATTGCTATTCCAAGTAGACAGGGCCTTGCTCATCTTCGTGGGGGCAGCATTGTTCACTTTATTCCCTTTGAGGCTTGTGTTTTCAAATTCAGCGGGGAACTTGTATCGTTCGTGCAGCTTCGTGAAGAGGAGGTTGCGCAAATTCCCTCGGTCAGGATGCCTCAGGTTCTCGGTGTTGATCGAGACGGTGCTCCGGAGAATGCACCCGAGCTGAAGCGAGTACCCCTTGACTATTCGTCCGGGCACCGTTGGATTCCCGTCGGAGTCCACTTCAGTAACTTCCTACTTGAGGGTGCGCAGCACGGTCGGGCGCCGGTCCATCCGTTGCCTCTTCGGTTGGCTGCCATCTGTGCGTGCGCCGCCATCATCAGTGGTGGCATCCTCGGCGGCACCATCAGTGGTGGCATCAGTGGGGTCATCCTCGACGGTACCATCAGTTGTCTCAGGATCGGTGGGGAAGGCGGCGTCCTCATACAAGTGAGGTTGTTCCTCCGTCTCCTGGGACAGCTCCCAGAATGCCTTGCCGCCCGAACCCCCGGCCTCATCGTTGTTGGCCATGTTTCTCTCTAAATAGGAACAAAGTTTGGTCAAAAAGTTGGTTATTGTGAAGGAACAAGATCATGGCTCATCATTTAGGGTTTGTCGACACCGAGGCATCCTAAAAGCTAAGCTTTTATAATTGAGGGTTTTTCGACGCCGAGGCACCCTAAAAGCCTAAGCTTTCTCATTTCGGTTTTTATCGACACCGAGGCACCCTAAAAGCCAAGGTTTTATAATTTATGGTTTGTCGACACCGAGGCATCCTAAAAGCTAAGCTGGGAAGGAGAATTCTAAGTTGATCCTAATCACTTGGCTCTATTGCCGCCTATGGTTTAATGTAGCTAGAATAAAGGGGCACTTGATCCTACATAATTAACTACTAAGATACCCCGGCCCACACATTAGTCACAAGTACCCCATATGTCCTATTTTTAGCAAAGTCATGCTAAAATTCATGGAAAATTTCAGCATGACCTTTGCTGAAAATAGGACATATGGAGTACCCGAATTTGCCGGAACGGAAGTTAATCGACATTCCAGCAAACTCAAGGGCCTCTCGGGTGGACAAGGCAAAAAAGGCCTCCATCACAACATGGAAAATACATTGGCATGTGAAGAGGTGAAACAATATATGCATCTCCAAGCAGTATCATTCAACATTTTGGACAAACCACTACAAGCAATACTGGATCAGATACAAGAAGAATGTGAGAAAATGCAGACAAATACTAACAGATTGAGGTGCTGTGCTATTAACATTTCAAGTCAAAACCTTTTCTGGTTAGTAAGTGTTTCTTGAGCATATGTATGTAGTAAGTGTTTCTGCTCTCAGTGTTTCAGAACACATATTTTAGCTACCTAATACCAGTGCTATTACCTAGCAGTTAATTAGCTTTTGCTTTTGCTTTTTAGTGCCAAATTCTAGCTAGTACCAGCAAATTAACATCTAGAAGCAATCATTTTCAAATATATATACACTGGACATTTTTATATTAACTAGCAGAAATTGTTAGAATATACTGCCAAATCACAGCATAACCCTACCAAGAGAACAATGATGTAAACAGCACAACACATGAAAACAGAGTTTACTTACTGTGGTAACCAGAAAACTGGCTCAAAGCTTTCAAACCACAGCACAAATCTGCACACAAAAACATGAAGTAAGTCAGCCAACAGTAGTATAAGTGGGAGTACAAAAGTAATATACTCTACAACTAATAAGTAAACTAACAAAGTGAGAGTTTGACAAATAACTTGATATCAACGAAGAAGGGCACAAAAAAGTTACCCTCCATGGAAACAGAGGTGATAAGCAACAAGTCACAAAAGAAGAGCAATGCTGGCACTACATCCTCAAGAAGTGTACCCAAATATATTAGCAATCAAACAGAATGCACATCATGAACCCTACTCAAGCCTTCCATCTCTACCAATATGGAAGGACTCCATTCAGAGCACAATTAATAAAACAGTACAAGCGTGGTAGGTAACATAGTATACATCATTTGTAGTGTTGGAACCCAAATTGTCCCGAATATGCACATAAACAAGTGAAGTAAGCCATCTAGCAACTATTGAAGTGTAGGAAGATATCAACCGTTCTTAAAATAAGTTTGGAGGAAGATCAAATCCACAAGGGACAGTCACACACGCACACACAATAAAATTACATGCCTTGAGGGGGAATTACATGCCTCAAGAGTTCGGTTCATTAAATTGAGCAAGATAACAAATAGGAAGAACAGACATACATGCAAGGGGGAATTGCTAAAGACTTGAGTGTGCACACATCAACAGTTCTATTAATCCATGTTAACAATTCATACACCGACAGCATATGTTTTTGTCCCATGATACTACAGTTGCAATCTAATAATAAGGCATGTAGGCACAGCCGTGGATAGCAAAATGTGGCTGACAAGTTACTGAAGCATTCAACAGCATCGACCAACCCATCACCACCATGAATCAACTGTTAACTCTATGAATCGATGATGATGCCAAATTACACTATAAATGAGTACACTACTGGACATGCCAAAATCAGATTGTGCAATTTCTAAAAGAAGAGGAACAGAAAAAAACTCCTAGAGAACTCTAATAATGTGAAAGGCATATGATTAATTTGTTATGGCTTCAGCTCAAAAAAAATTGTTATGGCTTGATGAGTCTAACGGAAAAGTAAATGATTGAATTTTGGAAACATCACTTTTGGGAGGTCAGACTTTCAACCAAGTCTAAGCTTGTGTTACCAAAACTACAACGGATAGAGTAATTCCGTAAATTATTATATTATATGTTCTTCCAAAAGTATGTATATCAGTTTTGCTCATAGATTCAAAAATCTTTAATTTTTCTCTAAAATACCAACCAACTACAGTGTTGAAGCTTCATCAAAATTTCAAAGGGGGGCAAAGGAAAATACAGATATCAACCATCTATTTGCGCTCTATGGAAAATTGTGTGCAATTAGTTCATAATTGAATACACACTATTTGCAAAACTGATATATGAAGCCATCCCGGGGAATGTGCATAATACGAGCTGCTCTCAAAAGGCACAAAAAATGGCATCGGTCCATTCCATGATTGAAACAATGCATGGGCTTCAACTTAACACCCTACTGCAACTTGTGACAGAATAAATCCATTTCAAGGGTTTTGATGGCTTATTCTCCGCATCATTTGCTCGCAACTTGGAAGTGAAACACGGGACTATTTAACCACAACCAGAATATAAATGAGCAAAATACTTGAGCAAGCATATGATTTATCATCATAGTAATGGGCAAGCACCAGAATTGCCTGAAATTGAAATTCAGACTGAGAAACCCCATGTATGCCTGTGGCAGCACCCAATTTCACTATTGAAGCACTCCAAGTCTGCAACTGCAGCCACACTGTCATAAGATTTACTATCATCAGAGGCTCCATCTGCAGACGATCAAGACACCTGACTATGGCTCTAAGCAGCATACTGCATACATAAGACAATAAACAGGAAGAGGAGAAAAAATAAATCCATCCATGGCTGCTGCAATGCTTCCAACCTTGGAACTGGGGACAGAGGAGAGGTCGTTGTCGTTGTCATTGGACCACCCCCGGCCTGAATGAGTCCCAAACGGCGGGAAAAAAGCAGAGGAGATGGTGGCGGATTACGAAAGAATCTCTAGTCTAGTCCCAAACAATCTGTGTGCCCCCATGTAGTATCGTGTGCTCATTTGCTGCCAGTGCATATTTTAGTTTAGTTGCTGGGCTAAAAGTAGCTGCATTTCTTATGCTGCACCGGAGAAGGTGAAAGCAATGGGAGTGCCCGGAAAACTTTTAGTTTATTGTCTTCCAGAAAGCAGCTTGCCAATCAAAAAAGATAAATTGTACTGTCATCTGTGAGTGGATTGAGATGATGCTATGTGTCCATCTCTGAGTGTACGTACCAGTGGTGGAGACTAACCGTATCATAACCAGAGGGATGTGTGGTTCAGTGTGAAGATGCGCATATAATTGAAGCAAGAACCAAGATTCGTTGAACGTTGCAACAGGGTTATGGAGATATGGCTCATGCGTCAGGCCTCAAAAGGACTGATGGGTTCAAGCTTTTCTGCAGCTGCTTTCTTTATTGCCACTGCCGCTGCCTACGGTGCCCCTCACCACTTTGGATCCATCCATATCCACCTCCAAATCTCTTCGGAGCAAAGGCCCCACGTCTCAATTCACTTCATCCCCAATTGATCTTCACCTCATGGAAGATCGCCGCCCCTATTCAAACCCTAATGGATCTAAAAGAAGAAGAAGGAGGAGAACTTACTTGGGCTGATGACCGGCGGTGGTGCATGGATGATGCAGCCGTCGTTGTGGAGGAGAGGCGACGTCGAGGCGGCGGGGCAGCGGCGTCGGAGCGGCGTCGAGGCGGTGGGGCAGTGGCGTCGGGAGAGGAGAGGGGAAGGGGATCGAGGGCGCGAGGGCGAGGGAGAGAGAGAGGGGATAGGTTTGGGCCGGCCGGGGAGGAAATATGGATGGTGGGGGCGGCACAATACTAATGGCGCACCACCCCTCGGTGCGTCATAAGTACATCCATACTAATGGCGCACCTCACCCTGGTGCGCCATTAGTATTTTTTTGTTATCTCCCACCTGACCTGATCCACATCAAGTTCCCTCTACTAGCTCGACTGGTCACCAGCCAGTTCTCACACCAGGAGGTCCTGGGTTCGATTCCCAGGCTCCACAATTTTTTTTATGCATTTAAAATGTTGTTTGATACTTATTTGTGTTTAAATATGTTCAAACTTGTTTAAATCATAACAGTAATTTTTTTTTATAAGACAGTAATAATTTTTTAAAAAATATCATCAAACAGTAATGCCGGTGGAGCGGGGGAGGGTGCGGGGGGTGC
>LR738712.1:675043544-675066833 GCA_902687465.1 Secale cereale
GGTGCGGGAGGTCGGCGGCGGCAGCCGGTGGACCGAGGGGTGCTCGGCGGCGGCGGTTGAGTAGGGGAATCAAGGGTGCGGGGGGTCAGCGGCGGCGGCCGGTGGACCGGGGGGTGCTCGGTGGCGAGGGGGACCGGATCTGGCGAGGTGGGATAGTGATCGAGATGGAGGGGGGTCGAGATCGAGTGTCCATGAAATTTAAAAATATTCCTGATAGTTCAAAAAGTGCCCATGAAATACAATCGAGAAATGAAGGCTATGATTTAAATACAATCGATCTTAGCTAGCTATCTGTTCACAATCTTCTTGCCCTTCTTTTTCGCAAATGGAGTTCTTCTGTGGAACGGACGTCCTTTAGGTAGGGTGGTCCTGCTTCTTCTTGTGGTGTATGCTGCTACTTCATTATCGTCGTCATGTTCGATCCTCGGGTCGTCGTACTTGTCGAAGTCTTGCTCATTGGCTACTCCATCCATTCCAATGATCTTCCTTTTGCCTCTCCTCATGACAACACGACTGGGCTTTGACGGGTCGGTAATGAAGAAGCATTGGTCAACTTGGGAAGCCAGTACCCATCGCTCATTTTTCGCGGTGATGTTTGCGCCCGCGGTCTTGGATTTGGCTTCGGGTATAACCATGGTGGTGAAATACCGGTCTTCTTTTAGGACGCTCTTGGCCCATCTGACACGGAACATCGGGACCTTCTCTCTAGCGTAGCTCAGCTCCCAGATCTCCTCGATCCTTCCGTAGTATCTGTCCTTGTCATTACCGGTGTTGGATTCCATCGTTACCCCGGAGTTCTGATAACCATCGCTCTTCATGTCCTTGGCCTCGGTGTAGAATGTGTAGCCGTTGATATCGTACGCCTCATAGGTCATCAGGTTGTGCTCGGCGCCCTGTGACAAGGCGAATATGAGTTGTTCTTCCGCGGAAGAATCCTCATGTAAAGGGTACGACAGAAGCTTCTGCTTGAACCAACGCGTGAAACATGAGTTGTGCTCTTTGATTATATATTTGTCCGTCCTCTGTTGGCCTCGGTCATTGTACGTCTTCTCAATGAAGGTTTTGTGCTCTACCACGCAAGGATCGACCACGTCTATGTGTTGTAGCGCGACTAGGTTTGCTCTTTCAAAGTCGGCGAGTCGACCCTCGAAGTCGACATGCATTTTGCGGCGACCCTCACGGTGACCCCATCCAGCGAGCCTGCCGAGGTGCCTATTGACGGGCAGACCAACTGGGTTCTCGATGCCTAGTTAATTCGTGCAGTAGGAGATGCACTCTTCGGTCAGAAAGCCCCTGGCTATGCTTCCCTCTGGACATGACATGTTGCGAACGTATCCTTTGATGACACCATTCATCCTTTCGAATGACATCATGCTGTGCAGGAACGTCGGCCCGAGTTGGATGATATCGTCCATGATATGGACCAGCAGATGCACCATAACATCGAAGAATGCGGGCGGGAAGTACATCTCAAGCTCGCATAGTATCACCACGATCTCTTCCTGTAGCCTTCTAAGTTGCCTCACGCCAACAGTCTTCCGAGAGATGACGTCGAAAAAGTTGCATAGGCCAAATAGGGTTTCACGGACGTGCGCGTCCATGATCCCACGGATTGCAACTGGAATTATCTGCGTCATCAGCACGTGACAGTCGTGAGACTTCATCCCGCTGAACTTCAGCTTCGCTGGGTCTAGGTATCTGCTTATCTTCCCCGCGTAACCGTAAGGAAGTTTTACTCCTACGAGGCAGGTGAGAAACTGCTCGATCTCCTCCTGACTTACAGTGAAGCATGCGGGAGGGTAGTCATTTCCGGTCTTCTTGGCTTTTTTGCCTTTGCGACGACTTTCCGTGTCCTGCTTCGCCTCATCATCATCATCATCATCATCATCATCATCATCATCATCATCATATATAGCGTGAAGCTCCTGCCTGATGCCCATTGATTTCAAGTCTGCCCTTGCTTTCGGCCCATCTTTGGTCCTCTCTGGCATGTTGAGCAGGGTACCAAGCAGACTCTCGCACACGTTCTTCGTGATATGCATTACATCAATGCTGTGAGGCACACGGTGGATCTTCCAGTACGGCATGTCCCAGAAAACAGACCTCGTTTTCCATACCTTCAGCAGCGGCTCTGGCGCCTTTCGCTTCTTTCCCGGCTCTGGCGCCTTTTGCTTCTTTCCCGGCAGTGGGCAATCTTTCCAATTTTTCAACAGCTCGTCTATTTCCTCGCCGCTCCTCGTACGCGGGCGTCCTCGGGGTTCGGTTTCACCATCGAATAGATCCTTGCGTTTTCTCCACAGGTCATCGTCGCGAAGCCACCTTCGATGTCCCATGAACACGGTTTTCGAAGACCCGGGATCTCTATCTAGCTGGCGATACATTGTGTCATCCATGCACCCGACGCATCCAGAAAATCCATGGACCACCTGCCTCGCGACATATCCGTAACCGAGATAGTCGTGCACCGTCGTGAGCAGCGCGGCTCTCATAGGGAAATATTCTTTCTCTGCGGCGTCCCACGTATTGGCTGGCATTTTCCACAGCGTGTCAAGCTCCTCTTTCAGCAGCCCCAGATACAGATTGATGTCATTCCCTGGTTGTTTTGGTCCTTCAATTAGCATACTCATGTGAATGTACTTCATCTTCATGCACAACCAGGGGGGAAGGTTGTACATCCACACAAACACAGGCCAGGTGCTATGTGTGCTTCTCTGGCTGCCAAAGGATTGACTCCATCGGTGCTCGCGCCCAGCACGATGTTCCTTGGATCGTTCCCAAATTCTAGGTCTTCGAAGTTCAACGCTTGCCACTGGCTCGCATCCTTAGGGTGACTCAGCATCTTGTCTTTTTATCTGTCTCCGGATCATTTGCGTCATCTTCTCGCTTCTTCTCCTCCCTATCCGCGTGCCAACACAGGAGCTTTGCTACCTTAGGGTCTGCAAAATACCGCTGCAGACGAGGAGTGATCGGAAAGTACCACACCACTTTTCAAGGAGCATTCTTCCTCTTCTTGTATCGAGTGACGCCGCACACCGGACATATGGTAGACTCCGCGTGCTCGTCCTGATAAATGATGCAATTGTTCATGCACACATGGTATTTCACGTGCGGTAAATCCAAAGGACACATGATTTTCTTCGCCTCCTCCAAACTGGTCGGGCACTTGTTCCCCTTGGGAAGACGTTCGTGCCAGAATGACATGTTCTCGTCGAAGCATGCGTCGGTCATTTTGTGTTTTACCTTCATCTCCAGAGCCATGAGCGTTACTTTCAGGCGGGTATCCTCGGGCCTGCATCCTTCATACAATGGAGTAACCGCGTCTAACTCAAGTTGATCCATTTTGGCTTTCTCTCGGGCGGCAGTTGTTGCATTATCGGTCTGCTTGAGAAGCAGCTCTTGAATATGAGGGTCCTGCACCCAGCCCATCGATGGTCCAGCATCGTCTGCTCCGCCGGCATCATCATCTTCATGATCATGCCCGTCGTCTGCTCCGGCATCTTCCTCATCATCATGTCCTGCATCTTCTACATGATGACTGTGTACAGCATCACCGTCGTGATCATCTCCTGGGGATTCTTCGTCTTCTCGCCCGCCCGAGCCGCGGTGGTTGTCTTGCTGCCCTTCCTCATTTCTTGCCCGGCCCCCATGGACGACTTTGTAGTCATCTTCATCACCTTGCCACCGATAGCCATCCGTGAAACCACGCAAGAGCAGGTGGTCCCGCACCTGCCCGGAATCCGGGTCCGCAATAAGGCTCTTCAGCTTGCATCTTCGACACAGACATCTTATCTCCGTCTCGTTCTTTTGAAGCATCTCGGCCTTCGCGGACCTCAAAAACCTATTTACGATGCCTTCGGTCATCGTGCGCACCATGGTCGCCTGCGGGGTAGAGCAAAACGATATTTTAGAACCAAGAAAAAATTTGCCATGACTTTCCCTAAAAATAGGACAAAAAAGAATGCTTAATGCCAAAATTCTCACCGAAACGGAAATGAATCAACATTCCGGGAAAATATTGGCAACTATCGCATTTCAAATACCGGTACACCTCCAAACACAAACACATATGCAACACAACAAACATATGCAACACCACGAACATACATAGATCTAGCTAGGCCATAAAAAGTGCATGTGCACATTGTTGTAGGGAGAACAACATAAATATAGCTTCCCCCCTTACTTACCTATCAAAACAAGGTAATTTAACCACTTAATTTGAATGAATCTATGGTGGAAATGAGGTGAAAAAGAGGAGGGACCCGAGACAAGGAGGAGGTGGAGAGAATGAAGTGGGGAGAAAGTGAGTGTGGGTAGGAGAGGCTGTCCAAAATATCTTGTTGCTGCCCACTTACTAATGGCGCACCCACTCTAAATGTGCCATTAGTAATCAAGGTTAGTAATGGCGCATCTTCAGTTAGTGCGCCATTACTAGTTTTGGAAAAAAAATACTAATGGCGCACTGTCCCACAGTGCGCCATTACTAGTTTCAACTAGTAATGGCGCACTGTGGAACAGTGCGCTGATACGTCCAAAACGTATCTATAATTTCTGCTTGCTCCATGCTTCTTTTGTGTGATATTGCTATGATATTTATGCACTTCCATACACTTTTGATCATATTTGGACTAACCTATTAACTCAGTGCACCACAGTGCCAGTTCCTGTTTTCTGCTGTTCTTCTATTTCAGGTTTCCCCCATATTAAAAGTGCCCTAAAAATTCCGGGAAAAATATAGGAAAAATCAGCGTACCGAGAGCTTCAAGAAAAACCAAAGCAGTGCCAGAGGGGAGCCAGGGGCAGCCCAAGCGGCCAGCCCAGGCGGCCCCACCCCTGGCCGCCCTAGGGGGGCGCCTGGGCCCCCCTCTCCGCTCCTGGTGACCCCCTTTGGCATATATACTCCTCGCGTCCCGAAACCCTCGAGGATGGAACCCTCTTTTACGATCTCGCCTCTGTTCCGCCGCCGCCGCGCTTCCAAGATCGGGAGCACCAGGAGAACTCTTCCCGGCACCCTGCCGGAGGGGAGAATCACCACCGGGAGCTTCTCCACCACCATGGACGCTTCCCAGATGAGTTGTGAGTAGTCCTCTTTGGACCATGGGTCCATGACCAGTAGCTATGTGATGTTCTCCTCCCCTCTTTGTTCTTCATGGTTTAGACCTCGTGAGCTGCCCTACATGATCGAGGCACATATGTAATCTTTATGCTGTTGCTCTGCTGAGTTTGCTAGGATCTGATGGATTATGAGATTATGTTCAGATTGTGTGTGAGTAATATATTTGATTCACCTCTTTTATATTTATGTTCTTGAGTAATTCTTGCATGTTCTCCGTTGCTGTTTATTGCTTTGGCCGAGTAGTAGGTAGTAACTCCAAGAGGGAACGTTATGCTTGATTGTGGGTTCATGACCCTTGATGACTAGTTTGAGTGACAGAAACATGAGTCTAGGGGATGTGCTGTTGCCACAAGGGGGAAAACAACGGTGCTTGTACTTGCGGGTGCAAGGATTGTTTACTTTACGCAAAGTTCTTTTAATGCAGTTGTTTGTTGCTTTGAGTTTTGGGACTCGCAACTTAATACCAACGAGATGTTCTGGATAGATATCTCAAAGTGGATGATTAGTAGTAGATGCAGATGGATTTCGGTCTACTTGCCTTGGCGTACCGCCCATGCTTTTGAGCCTCTACCTTTCCTACAGCATAGTTAGCATTGGTTTGCGCACATAATCCTGTCAATTGCCCAGCTGTAATTTGTTTACCTCGCTTAGCTGTTTTATCGTCTTTTGGGAGAGAGACATCACTAGTGAACATCATGGGACCCCGGTCCATATTACCATCACTGATCACACCTTATATTTACTTCCTGTTTCTATTCCCTAGTTGCAGTCATACCTATCATTATTACCTCTTGTGTTTGATCCTTTGTAAACAGCAAGGCCGGAGGGATTGACAACCTCTCTGTACTCGTTGGGAGCAAAGTTATTTGTATCTGTGTGCAGGTCCGCTCAACCGCTAAGTATCTGGCGCCGTTAGCAGTTGACACCTACTTGTCGACCCTCGGAGTCTCACGGGATTCAATCCTTGGTATCTTTGCCAAGGGAAACTTGCCGTTACGCTACATCTCAAACCTTCCACTTGGGGTAACCAACGAGGGGCGAGAAGCCATCAAGCAAAGTTTCTGGCGCCGTTTCCGGGGACTCCACTCTTCAAGATAGGGGAGTTGCACGCTATCTTTTACCTTTGCTTTTTAGTCTTGTTAGTTTACCTTTCAGTTTGTGCTTTAGTGTCCTTTATCAAAAATCACAAAAATAGTTATCTTGCTTTTAGTTGGCATTATGTCTGGTCCTTTTGCCTTTGGTGAGGGAGAAGTGCTCACCTTTAAACAAAGAGGTGGTGAAAGTCTAAAAGATGCTTGGTATAGAATTAATGATTCTCAAAAAAGAGCCACCAAGAAGCAATCTACTACTATCCTGCTTAGAAATTTTTATGTTGTATTTACTTCTTGGGATAGGTTTATTCTAGATTCTGCTATCAATGGAAATTCCCTAGAAGCCCCAGTTTGGGAATCTCTTAGTATTATGGAACATCTTGTTGGAAATCCCCCTGTTGTTAGCATTCAAGAGGACATTACCCTAGCTCACATTATGAAAAAACTTGAAAAGATAGAGCTAGAGATGCCAAGCATTAATAAGATAAACGAGTTGGACATTAAGATCCAAGGGAATTTGAATAGGCTTGATAGCTCCATGCATAAAATTCTCAAAACTTTGGAGACCATCAAATCCCATGACCTGGACTCTTCTAGGATAGACAAGATTGAGGAAATCTTTGACACTTTAGGAACTACTTTCTCCTCAATCAAAGCCAAAAAGGTAGAAACTCCGGCAAAGAAGGAGCCTAAGTTTGTTTACGTTCCAAAGGCTCCTCGTTCCAAAAGTAATCCATCTATTGCCAAAGGGGTTGAAATTGTGAAGACTTTGGAAGAAATACCTCTCTTTGATAAATTTATAAATGAATCTTCCATTGACTTTCCACCTTTTGGTTTTCTCCCTAGAAGTATCTTTATTAGGCCTTTATTTGAAAGTCCTCTTAAGACTAGTTGTACTTTTGAAAAGCTTTTTGATGATCTTGATGATGGTCAATTGATACAACTTGATCTTCTTGCATTATGCCTAGCTTAAAGGCATAAAAGAAAGCACTTTTGGGAGGCAGCCCACAACGAATTAGGTTTTATTTTGCTTTTGTTGTGTCTTGATGTTTGTTACTACAGTAGCATCATCATTGTATCTTTTCTTTTCAGCTTTGTGCTAAGTTTAGCCGCCGATTGCAAGAAAGTTCAAAAGTTGTGACGTGCAGTCCAGAAAACAGATTCTGTCCTTGGACAGAAAAATTCTTATAAAATCACCAGTTCATCTTTTTGGTCTGAAATTTTTTGACAGCGTGCTCTATACAATTGGCTTTCGGGCGTTTGTTCTGAGTTTTTTTATTTGAGTTGCAGAAGTGCCCAGAAATTTTTTTTTACTACATGCTGGTCTGTTTTTCACAGATTCTGTCCTGTTTTGCCTTTTCTTCGTTTTGCAAACCTTGCGCTTGCTTTTTCTTTGCAAAAACCTTTTGGCAATCTTGAGAAACAGTAGCTCTTCAATATTATGCTTATTTCCAGTATGGAAAGTTATTTTATTATGGGTACTAACCTCGCTAATCAGATTATGATGAGTTATGTATGAAGGGAGTTTCCAAGTGTGGGAGGGAAGATGATAAAAGAAGATTCAGGAGGGTCAAACGCTCAAGCTTGGGGATGCCCCCGTGCACCCCCAAGAAATATTCAAGAAGACTCAAAAGTCTAAGCTTGGGGATACCCCCATGCATCCCCTTCTCCATCAACAATTATCAGTTCGTCTTTCGTTCCACTATATTCTTATCACTTCATGTGTTATGTGCTATGCTTGGAGCGTCTTGCTTTTAGTTTCCTTTTTAAGTTTTCTTTAGCTTTGCTTGCTGTTCATAACAAGTTAGAACCCAGCTTTCTTTGTGTGGGAGAGAGACACGCTCCACTTCAACCTAGAACACAACATAGGATTTTCATACTTATCTTTGCTGTGTGTGTTCTTTGTCTTTCCATAGCTGCTGTCATATTTAGCTCTTAGTTTTCATGCTTTTCTTTTTAAAGAGCTTTTGTTTAGTTGGTTGCTGAACTCTCTTGAGTTTTCATGTTTACCTTGTTAAGAGAGTTTTGCCTGTTGCACTGAGTTGTGTGTCTTAACTTAAAGTAGGTAACTGAGGTTGCTATTTCATTTTAGTAGTAACTTGCAATAGTTTTGAGGTATTGCCATGAGTAATGTTTGAACTTTTGGTGACAAGAGCTTTAGCCTATTAGTGATAGACATCGTATTTTGGGCAATCCATGTTTATTTTCGAAAACCTACAAAATAGTTGAGAACTTTAGCTACTAAATGGATCACTAATCTTTGGAGGGATCGAATAATAGAGTACACTCACGTACCATGAGCCGAGGATGCGCAAGGATAACCAAACCCCCATACACTCCTCCTCGGGGTACTTGTCTCTTTGTGAACCTCCTAATTAGATTGAGAGTTACCGATAATAAGTGCATCAGTTCTTCGGACTAATGTGAGTATTCGAAAGTTGACACTTCCACCTAACCATATTTTTCTAGCCTGTTCGTTACCGTGCATTGCCCTTTCTCACCTCGAGAGTTGGCGCATACTTCGCCGGTGCATCAAATCCTTGGCACGATACGCTCTGTAATCATAAGCCTCATTATATCCTTCCTCGAAACAGCCATCATACCTATCTATCAAGGCATTTCCATAGCCTTTCCGAGATACATTGCCATGCAACATCCATCTTCTCATGACTTGATCTTCATGTCATACATGCTTTTTGCTTGATCGATGAGCCGCATGCTAGTTGGGCCTTACCCTAATCATTGCTACATGACGCGCTAGTATCATTGCATATCCTGCTACACCGGCAGAGGCATACATTTGCATACATCATGATAGTTTCATTTTCTTTATGTTGATTACTTTTGTAAAGTGTGAAAGATCTTCTATACTTCTTGTAATACATAGAGTGTTGCCCCTAAAGTTGGAAAAGATCCCAAAGAGGACAAAATCAAAAGATCCCAAAGAGGACAAAATCAAAAGATCCCAAAGAGGACAAATGAGAGTTAAATAGAAAGAGCCATTGAGGCCACAAAAAAATAAAAAAAAATTAGAAAAAAGAGAAAAAGAAATAAAAAGAGAGAAGGGGGCACACTACTATTTTCCCTTGAGAGATCCACACTCATACTCCATCTTATACCTTGTGCTCCATAGAGATTATCATTCATGCATATAGCTATGTGGGGACCTTCACACTATAGAACTTGGCTTGTATATTCCAATGATGAGCCCCCACTAGTTCCATTGGAGAGCTTACCTTAGCTCATATGTGCATCCGTTGCATGGCAATCCCTACTCCTCACATCATATCTATCATTTGGCTTTCTCTCGCTGATGATTGTCCTCATTGATGTGAGCCTTTCACACCTTTTTTGTCTTCCCCCTCTATCATTTTTCTCTCTTTGCCATCCTAAGTGTCGACTTTCTTGCTTACGCACATCCATTGCATGAGTGCTCAAAATATCGAAATGGAGTGGATCATTTTGACTTGTACCTGGCTGACGGTCTGGGGATGAGTCAACATAAGATTCCAAAGAAGACTAAGTGTGAAACTTTAGTAGATTAAGTTCTCAACAATATAAAAACTATGTTTTACTCTCTCATATATCCCTATCCCCTTTTTTGCACGCAAACACCATTTGGAGACATTCGAGTCACGGACAGCGAGAGCTCTTGCACCTTTATGTTCTTATGTTACTTGTTACAATGCTAATATAGACTCTTGATTGTTATGACTTGAATTGAACTACATGCCTTGATTGCTTTACTTAAAATTTCTTATATGATTGGTAGCATGTCACCACAGAAATTATGCTTGTTATCATTTACCTACTCGAGGACGAGCAGGAATTAAGCTTGGGGATGTTGATACGTCCAAAACGTATCTATAATTTCTGCTTGCTCCATGCGTCTTTTGTGTGATATTGCTATGATATTTATGCACTTCCATACACTTTTGATAATATTTGGACTAACCTATTAACTCAGTGCACCACAGTGCCAGTTCCTGTTTTCTGCTGTTTTTCTATTTCAGGTTTCCCCCATATTAAAAGTGCCCTAAAAATTCCGGGAAAAATACAGGAAAAATCAGCGTACCGGGAGTTTCAAGAAAAACCAAAGCAGGGCCAGAGGGGAGCCAGGGGCAGCCCAGGCGGCCAGCCCAGGCGGCCCTACCCCTGGCCGCCCTAGGGGTGCGCCTGGGCCCCCCTCTCCGCTTCTGGTGACCCCCTTTGGCATATATACTCCTCGCGTCCCGAAACCCTCGAGGGCGGAACCCTTTTTTACGATCTCGCCTCTGTTCCGCCGCCGCCGCGCTTCCAAGATCGGGAGCACCAGGAGAACTCTTCCCGGCACCCTGCCGGAGGGGAGAATCACCACCGGGAGCTTCTCCACCACCATGGACGCTTCCCGGATGAGTTGTGAGTAGTCCTCCTTGGACCATGGGTCCATGACCAGTAGCTATGTGATGTTCTCCTCCCCTCTTTGTTCTTCATGGTTTAGACCTCGTGAGCTGCCCTACATGATCGAGGCGCATATGTAATCTTTATGCTGTTGCTCTGCTGAGTTTGCTGGGATCCGATGGATTATGAGATTATGTTCAGATTGTGTGTGAGTAATATATTTGATTCACCTCTTTTATATTTATGTTCTTGAGTAATTCTTGCATGTTCTCCGTTGCTGTTTATTGCTTTGGCCGAGTAGTAGGTAGTAACTCCAAGAGGGAACGTTATGCTTGATTGTGGGTTCATGCCCCTTGATGACTAGTTTGAGTGACAGAAACATGAGTCTAGGGGATGTGATGTTGCCACAAGGGGGAAAACAACGGTGCTTGTACTTGCGGGTGCAAGGATTGTTTACTTTACGCAAAGTTATTTTAATGCAGTTGTCTGTTGCTTTGAGTTTACACCATGGGTGGGACTCGCAACTTAATACCAGCGAGATGTTCTGGATAGATATCTCAAGGTGGATGATTAGTAGTAGATGCAGATGGATTTCGGTCTACTTGCCTTGGTGTACCGCCCATGCTTTTGAGCCTCTACCTTTCCTACAGCATAGTTAGCATTGGTTTGCGCACATAATCCTGTCAATTGCCCAGCTGTAATTTGTTTACCTCGCTTAGCTGTTTTATCGTCTTTTGGGAGAGAGACATCACTAGTGAACATCATGGGACCCCGGTCCATATTACCATCACTGATCACACCTTATATTTACTTCCTGTTTCTATTCCCTAGTTGGAGTCATACCTATCATTATTACCTCTTGTGTTTGATCCTTTGTAAACAGCAAGGCCGGAGGGATTGACAACCTCTTTGTACTCGTTGGGAGCAAAGCTATTTGTATCTGTGTGCAGGTCCTCTCAACCGCTAAGTATCTGGCACCGTTAGCAGTTGACACCTACTTGTCGACCCTCGGAGTCTCACGGGATTCGATCCTTGGTATCTTTGCCAAGGGAAACTTGCGGTTACGCTACATCTCAAACCTTCCACTTGGGGTAACCAACGAGGGGCGAGACGCCATCATGCGCCATTAGTAGTTTTGCAAAAAAAAAGAATAAAAAATATAATAAAATAAAGAACATTAGTGGCGCACTTCCCTACAGGTGCGCCATTACTAGTTACAACTAGTAATGGCGCACTGTGTCTGGATGCGCCATTAGTATGTTTGGACAGGCGCACTAGTTAAAAAAAATACTTTTTGATACTAATGGCGCACCCTGGGCCAGGTGCGCCATTAGTAGTTTGAACTCTAATGGCGTATCAGAGGGTGGTGCGCCATTAGTATATACTAACGGCGCACTGCTTGTCTATTGCGCCATTAGTATCAATTCCATCTATAGCCCTTTTTCTAGTAGTGTTAGACAAGCCAAATATAACCACGGACCGCCGGGCGGCGGCTCGAGTTCCTGTTTTCAGGGTCCGGGTCACCAGGGTAATGGTTACGGGTCAGCATATCACGGCGGTAACAACAACTATCCCAGCAACCACTGTAACGGTCAGCATCAACAGAACCAACAACATGGTCAGGGTGTTTACAATAACCAAGGCAATTAGCAGAGCCAACAGCAGCAACAATCCGGACATCAAAGTAATCCGAAGGAGCTAAGTAGTGGACAGTACCATGTCTTTACCACGAGTTTGTGCAAACGAGATCAAAATGTTCTGAAGCGGGCAGTACATGCAGTTGAGCCGGCAACGCCACGATTTCTACGTTGGTTGGAACAACCTATTGTGTGGAGCAGAGAGGATCACCCGCCACGGGTTGATAATCCGGGCCAGTTGGCCCTAGTGGTGGCACCACAGGTGGGTGGCTACAAATTCACAAAGGTACTCATGGATGGCGGCAGCAGTATCAACATCTTATATTATGAGACTTTCCGTCGTATGGGGTTGACAGACAAGCAGTTGAGACAATCCAACATGGTGTTCCATGGAGTGGTGCCAGGTAAATCGGCTTACCCAGTCGGGAAAATTGATCTGGAAGTTACTTTTGGGGATGAGCAGGATTCTAGGTCAGAGACGGTGACCTTTGAGGTCGTAAATATCCGGGGCCCATATCATGCTCTGTTTGGGAGGCCGGTTTACTCCAAGTTCATGGCTAGACCGTGCTATGTTTATCTACAACTCAAGATGCCGGGTCACAAGGGAACCATCACGGTTCACGGAAGTCGCAAGATCGCATTGGAATGCGAGGAAGGAGATGCAGCCTATGTAGAGGTAGTCTGTGCTACGAAGGAATTGAAATTCTATAAGGACAACGTCGATCCGGCAGATATGTCCTCGTTAAAAAAGCGAACTACAGAGCATGATCCGGCGTTAAAGATTAAATCGGCAGAGGAGACCAAGCAAGTTGACTTTGTACCAGGCGATTCATCCAAGCAGTTCACTATCAGCGCTAACCTAGACCCCAAATAGGAAAGTGCGCTCATCGAGTTCATCCGTGAGAATCGGGATATCTTTCCATGGAAACCTTCTGACATGCCAGGTGTACCGAGGGAACTCGCTGAGCACAGTCTTAATATTGATCCGAAGTTTAAATCGGTCAAGCAGTACATGCGCCGCTTCAATGAGGAGAGGTGCAAGGCTATAGGTGAGGATGTGGCCAGGCTTTTAGCCGCAGGGTTCATAGTTGAGGTGTTCCATCCAGAGTGGTTGGCTAATCTAGTTCTTGTGTTAAATAAAAATGGAACGTGGAGGATGTGTGTGGATTACACAGACCTAAACAAGGCTTGTCCAACTGATCCTTTTGCCCTCCCCCGTATTGATCAGATTATTGATGCTACGGCCGGATGTGAGCGGCTAAGTTTTTTGGATGCATATTCAGGGTATCATCACATCAAGATGGCAGTTAAGGACCAGGAGAAGACAACTTTCATAGCTCCCTTTGGAGCCTTCTGCTATGTATCCATGCCCTTTGGGCTCAAGAGTGCCCAAGCAACTTACCAGCATTGCATACAGAACTGTCTCAAAGGGCAGATCGGCAAAAACATCCATGCCTATGTCGATGACATTATGGTGAAATCAAGGAAGGAGGAGACGCTGATAGAAGACCTAAATGAAACCTTTGACAACCTCCGGGTTTATAAGATGATGCTTAATCCGGAGAAGTGCGTTTTGGGTGTTCCGGCAGGCAAGCTCCTTGGATTCTTAGTATTAAACAGAGGAATAGAGGCCAATCCGGAGAAGATCAAGGAGATCACATCCTTGACTAAACCGGCTTGTATCAATGACGTCCAGCGCATAGCAGGCCGGATTACAGCATTAAGCCGATTCATAAGCCGTTTGGGAGAGAAGGCAATTCCACTTTATCAGTTGTTCAAAAAGACAGATTGGTTTATATGGAGCGATGCTTCAAACGCTGCGTTCGAGGACTTCAAGCGGCAATTAGCAGAACCGCCAGTTCTTGCTGCCCCTGTTGACAACGAGCCGCTGCTGCTATACGTGGCTGCCAATGCTCGTGCAGTTAGCGTGGCAATTGTGGTGGAGTGCAAGGAAGCATGCAAGGAATATCCGATTCAGCGCCTGGTTTACTACATCAGTGAGGTTCTCATTGAATCAAAGCAAAGGTATCCGCACTGGCAGAAGTTGGTGTACGGCGTGTTCATGGCAAACCGGAAGCTGAAGCACTACTTCCAGGGCCACCCAATTACTGTTATTAGCTCAGCTTCGTTGGGGGATATAATCCAGAATAGAGAAGCCACTGGCAGTTTGGCAAAGTGGGCCATTGAGCTTAGCCCACATGGATTGAAGTATGTACCCCGTACTGCTATCAAATCCCAAGCACTGGTTGATTTCATCAATGATTGGACAGAATTGCAAGCACCAGAGGAGAAGCCGGATCATACATACTGGACTATTCACTTCGACGGTTCAAGGCAATTAGAGGGCTCGGGGGCTGGAGTCGTGTTAACTTCCCCACGCGGTGACAAGTTTTGCTATGTTCTCCGACTAATGTTCCCTTGCACTAACAATGCTGCTGAGTATGAAGCTCTCCTTCACGGCCTACGGATAGCTAAGGAGATGAACTTGAGCTGGGTCAAATGTTTTGGTGATTCAGATCTAGTGGCGCAACAAGTGTCTGGCAAGTGGGACTCTAAAGACCCTCTCATGGCAGCTTACAGGCAAGAAGTTGAAACGGTCGCAGGATATTTCAAGGGATATCAGGTGGATCATATAGACCGTCGGAAAAATGAAGTGGCCGATGCGTTAAGCAGGCTTGACTCTCAGCGTAAACCGGTTCCACCCAATACCTTTTTGGATGAATTGCATAGTCCATCGGTTCAGGTACCATCAGAGGAGGGTTTGGCTGTTCCTGATCCGGAAGCATAGTTAGTTGCAGCGCTGCATGTTATTTCGGATTGGACACTCCCTTACTTGGCGTACCTAAGCACAGGAGAGTTGCCAGACGATGAGGTTGAAGCTAGGCAGATAATCTGACGATCCAAATCTATGACCATCGTTAACGGAGAACTTCATCACCGCAGCGTTTCTGGGGCATTCCAGCGCTGTGTATCATCAGAAGAAGGCAGTGATATTCTTCGAGAGATACACGAAGGAGATTGTGGTCATCACGCTGGTTCAAAGTCATTGGTAGCCAAGGCTTTTCGTTACGTGTTCTACTGGTTAACGGCCCATGCTGATGCGGAGGATTTAGTCCGGAGATGCGACGCTTGTCAGAAATTTTCACGGCGTGCTCTTGTTCTGGCGCAAGAGCTACGGATGATCCCAATTACTTGGCCGTTTGCAACTTGGGGGCTTGATATGGTTGGGCCTTTTAAACGATCCCAAGATCAGAAAACCCACCTATTGGTGGCAGTGGACAAGATTACAAAGTGGATTGAGGCAGAGCCTGTCAGTAAGTGTGATGCGGCAATAGCGGTTAAATTCATCAAAAAGGATATTTTCCGGTTTGGCTTTCCACACAACATCATTACTGATAATGGCACCAATCTATCTAAAGGGGAGATGGAAGAGTTTTGCCAAAGGGAACATATTCGCCTGGATGTATCTTCAGTAGCTCACCCTCAATCCAATGGTCAAGCTAAAAGAGCCAACCAAGAGATCTTGCGAGGCATCAAGCCCCGGCTTATGACTCCCTTGCAAAGAACACCAATGTGCTGGGTTGAGGAGTTACCTTCTGTCCTCTGGAGCATCAACACTACGCCTAACAGGTCTACAGGCTATACGCCCATCTTCGTGGTATATGGTGCCGAAGCGGTTCTCCCTAGTGATATCTGGCACGACTCACCACGGGTGGCGGCTTATGTTGAAGCGGCCAATGAGCAAGCAAGACAGGACAACTTAGACCGGCTGGATGAGGAGCGGGACATAGCAGTGGCACTATCCGCAATTTATCAGCAAGACCTGCGCCGATATCACAGCCGCCGGGTTAAGACCAGGACGTTCCAGGAGGGGGACCTGGTGCTCCGGCTCATACAAGACTAGACAGATATGCACAAATTATCCCCACCTTGGGAAGGACCCTTTGTGGTCAGCAAGAACCTACACAACGGTTCATACTACCTGGTGGACGTTCGAGAACATAAAGACTCACGGACAGCAGAGGAAGAGATGAAGAGGCCGTGGAACATTGCTCTTCTGCAACCTTACTACGCTTGAGCCGTGGGCTTCGCTTCATGTATCATGTATATATTATGATTAATAAATAAACCGGCACCACCGGTAAACCGGGGGATCAACCATCTTCTACAAATATAAGTGTCTTATGGGAGTTCACTCAGGTGATATCCATCTAAAGTTTATTTCTCTTGATATATATTATTTTCATCAAGAAAACAAGATGCTTTGATCAATCTATTTTGATATGCAGGACAATTCTGTAAGGGACCAAACTAAGTTTGCCATACAAGCGCAACTCTCATATAGGTACCCTGCCTCTAGGGTCACTAGGGGGCTTCCTGTTCAAACATAGGTCGTATTCGAACCAAAGAGAACATAACCAAACTCACTAGGGGGCTTCTTGATCGTATTTGAATCATAGCTTAACCCCTTTTGGGTCCGACTTGGATCGCATTCGAATCCACTGATCGGCGTAATGTCAAAGCCACTGGGGGCTACGTGATCATATTCAAATCCTAGCTTAACCCCTTTGGTCCAATGTATATGATCGCATTCGAATCATAGCTTAAAATCCGTTTGGGTCCGCCTTGGATCGTATTCGAATCCACTGATCGGCAAAATCTCAAGGCCACTGGGGGCTACATGACTGCATTCGAATCCTAGCTCAACCCCTTTGGTCCAGTTTACTAATCGCATTCGAATCAGAAGCCTCTTAAAAATTCTCAAGGCCACTCGGGGCTACATGGTCGCATTCGAATCCTAGCTCACCCTTTGGTCCGGTTTACTGATCGCATTCGAATCAGAAGCCTCGATTTTGAGCCTGGCAGCTCATAAAAAGCCTCGATGTGGAGCCTGGCAGCTCGTAAAAAGCCTAGACTACATGGTCTTATTTGCCAAAAAATGCTTTGCTTCTGCGATTTTACAAGTTTTTGTGGTTAACCAAGTTTATTGATCCGAAATTGGGCAACCTCAAAGTTGACCACATATCGACAAAGTTAAAAGTCTGGGTCATGAATACCAGCATGAGTTTAAAGTCTGGGTCATAAACACCAGCATGATTTAAACCGGCGATTATCATAACCCGGAACAGTCATGAGGCAAACGCCAAGAGGGCCAAGAGCCTCATCAGAATCTACACATTCAATTATGCCTACCGGATTAAGGACGTCAGGCACACTTAATCAAAGGTATGAGGTATTTTTGGTAGAAAACAGATACTTTTTTTTTCAATACATATATCTATGGGAGCAATGTAATAGGTCCGATGGTAAACCACCAGGACATATTTTTAGCATTGTTTATGCAGATGCAGATAACATAGACGGATCAACCATAGCAGACAAGGGATTAAAATTGGCAAACGCCAAGTCAAGCTATGACATCCTCATTGGGACAAAGACAATGTTTCCAACTATCCTATTACAAGGCACTTGCAGGCCCGGAAGGATTAAAGTTTTTTGCAAAAAATTTCAGCAACTATGAATTAAACCGGGATGTTTATGATTCCTCTTCATGCTGCGAAGGCTGAGGGTCGGCTTGTTCCGGATCTTCTTCATCTTCAGGAAGTGGCTGGAAGTCAGGAACGCGCCAGTCAATCTTGGAGAGTGCACGGAAGTACATTTCCTCAGTAATAAGATCGGACGGATCAATATCTGGAGCAAAAGTATGGCCATGCACTGGCGGGATCAGATTCTCGGTGTCACAAACCGGCCGCTCCACCCGTTCATTTTCTAAGTCATAAGCCGGATGATACCTTGTCAGATCAGCTTCATCGGCAAGTTTGCTGGCGAGGGGGCGCATCTCTTTGGTTAAGGCACGGAGGTCTTCGGCGGAGAAGGTGGATCCATCCTCTTTATTGCTGGGATATCCGTTCGTAGCCTCCTCCGGATCAAAGTCCGGAACCCATGCCTTGGCCCGGGTCAGGGCTATAAGAGAGCCGGCCCGTGCAGCAGATCTCTTCACTTCCACCAAGCGCACAGGTGGGACATATAGCTTCTCCAAAGTACCTTGGATGGTTGTTGTGGCCGGTTTCTGATGGGACATTGCACTTACAACCCTTTGAGCGCCGGAATACAGCTGCTCCACCAGGGTATAAGAGGCCTTGAGCTTCTTCTGGACATCATCTCCAAGATGAGTTATGCATCGCCCTAAATATGTTTGTTAAAGTTAAACCAGAGAAGAACAAGGATTGCAAAGATGAAAAGCATATATAGTTGAGTGCTCACCAAAGATAGCAGAGGTCATAAGTTCGGTTTGCTGTCTTAAACCGGTCAACTCCTGCGTAATCGGATTAAGGGCAGCCTCAGCATCCTTTGCTCTTTTCTCAAGAGCATTCCTCTGCACCTCCCAGGCGGACCGCTCTGCTTCAAAGTCCTTTTTCATTTTTTCCATGCTGGTTAGGTTCAGCACAAGTTCCTCCTTGGCTTTGGCAGAAGTAGTTTCAGTAACAGCCAATCTATCCCGGAGTTCAATTCCCTCTGCAGCCGTCCGGGTCAAGTTAGCCTACAAGGAAATCAAATGGATTAGAAAGACAAGTCAATCAAGTCTCAAGCATATAAACAAGTTATCCACTCGACACTTGGGGGCTAATGTGCAGTTGAAGTACCAAAAGAGAATTTCAGACAAGTCTCAAGCATATAAACAAGTTATCCACTTGACACTTGGGGGCTAATGTGCAGTTGAAGTACCAAAAGAAAATTTCAGACAAGTCCCAAGCGCATAAAACAAGTTATACCCCTGGCACTTGGGGGCTAATGTAAGTTCATTGTCGGATACACTGAAAGTCCCGGTTCATCTACAACGAAGCTAAACCGGCACTTCGGGGCTACTATGGCCCAAAGATAGGATTGCAAGAACACAAAACAGAGACAAGTAAAAGGAAAGGAAATTACCTCATATTTATCCTTCATCAGGTTAACCAACCCGGCTTCATACTCACGGCTGGTAAAGAGTCAGTTCAGATACCCGGAATGAAGTTCCTGGGCACTCAACTCGTCATAGCTGGATAAATCCGTGCTCCACTTGCATTTCTCTTGTTGAAGTTTCTCTTCCTTGGCAGTATGTCTGGCCAAGATGACGGGTTCGTTGGGAGCGGTGAAGCCTAATCCGGTTATCTCACAATCCACGGATGAAGCAGCAGTCGACTGGATAGGAGCAGCAGTAGGCGCCAGGCTAGCCTGAGGAGGGCTAACCCGGACAAGGCTCGCCGGTTCAACTACATTCTCCGTATTAACATCCTCCGGAGCAGCAATGTCGTCACGATCCATGGGAATAGGGTCATCAAACTGAGCTGTAGGATTATCTTCTGGAGGGATAACTTCTTCCGGATCAGCGGCCGGTTCAACGGTAGCAGTTTCGGCAGCCGCTTTGGTTCCTTTCGCCTTCTTGCTAGGCTTCGGCTTGCTGGAAAAAATCAAAGGAACATTGAGAATCATAAGGGTACAAATACAAAGATAAATCGGATGTTGACAAGGACTTACCCAGGCACGGTCTTCAGCACAGGGACCTGTGTAGCAGTCGACTCGCCGGAAGAGGACAAAGGAGCCTCCTGGTAGTTAGGATCAGACGGTTTAAGCAGTTTACGTATGAGTCTGGCTTTTGGATTGAGGAGAGTTGGAGAAAGTAAAACCTCAGAGCGGCGCCTGCGAGCTGGAGTGAGAGGTATTCCGGAGGACACCACTACATGGCCACTATGGCGCGTGGTCCAGCGCGCCTCATGCTGCTGCTTCTTCAAAAGAAATTTAGGGTCCAATTGAGCGTAAGGATGAGAAAAAGGGTATTTCCGGGACACCCGGCGGATTTTGGGGGGCGGCGGTTCTGAGTCTGAAGAGAGAGAAATTACCTCAACTTCCGCCGCTTTAATTCCTTCCGCCAGATCTTGTGGAAAGACACTGTTAAATATAAATTTAGACAAAGGGAGGATAAAGCGTATAAGGTTTCATTCATACCTCTGAGTCCGGATCATCTTCCTCGGGGTGTGAACCAGAGGCGGCAACAGCCTTCTTTTTCTTAATAGCATACGTCTTCCGGCGCGGTTGTTTGGCCGATTTGTCTTGAGGTTTCCTCTTCCAGAAGGGGTCGTTGGCCTATACAGACGATAGGAAATAAATGGAAGACAATTGATATTGCCAGATCAGAACCAACAGAAAAGATCAGAAAAGAACTTACTGCTGGCGGTTTATTGTTTTCCCAGAATGGAGCTAAACCAGTCCGGTTGCACTCTTCCAGAGAGATGTTGAGCATTTTCTTTGCGGATTCAGCTACTTGTTTTTCAGGAAGTATTATATCAATGTGGCGCTGAGGATCGTCCGGTTTACCAGTATACTCGCACATCAGGCTTGAGCGCCGTCTCAGTGGAAGAATGCTCCAGGCAAGCCAACAGCGAACAAAGTCTACTCCGGTTAAGCCGTTGGCTACAAAGGCCCTAAGCTTAGAGAGTTGAGGGGCAAACCGGGCACGGTCCGGGGCGCTGAGGCTCTGCGGCAGGCGCTGAGGCTCTGCGGCAGAGGCTCTGCAGCGTAGATGGTATGCGCGGCAACCCGGCAGTGGGTTCTCTCCTTCAGGCGAAGAATCTATACAATAGAACCACGTTTAGTTCCATTCCTTGGGGTGCGTGTGAAGGGCAGCGTGAGGGAAGCTCTTATTCTTTCTCTTTTTAATGCTGACGCCGCCCAATTCTTGATGCGGCCCATCAGAAAACTCTGTCCGCCGGTTTAAATGAAAAAAGTCTCTGAATAGATCCACTGAAGGTTCTTCTTGAAGATATGCTTCTGAGAAGACTTGAAAGTTACAGATATTTGATATAGAGTTCGGACCTACGTCCTGAGGATGGAGCTGAAAAGCGGCTAATACATCCCGGAAGAATTTTGAGCCGGGAGGGCTAAAACCCCGGGACAAGTGATCAAAGAAAACAATGACCTCTCCTTCTTTAGGAGTAGGGCGGCATTCATTTCCTGGGGCCCGCCAGTGTATAACCTCTTTAGGACCCAAAATACCGATTGAAGCAACGTTCGTTAGGTCATCCTCAGTAATGCGGGAAGGATCCCAGTTGCAAGCAACGAACTGCTTGGCCATCGTTCGGAATAAGGAAATGCTGAAAAGTACAGTATAAAATCCAGATTACCATGGCATAAAATTATGGACCTAATCGACGGTTTAGACAAGGGACTAATGGCATTGACAACCCGAAAGCAGATGTGAAGCGAACAGCTACCGGTTTATGATAACAGGAAAATAGGAAGCTAAACCGTCGGGATTACGTCTAAGTCTTTAAAGAAAATATAGGATGGATTAAACCGGTGAAGACAAACTACAGATCTATAGTGCGAAGAAATAGTTTTCATAAAAGGCTGAAGTAAAAATGGATCTGAGGCATAAGGAAAAAGATGGAATAAATGCAGGTCATATACAGGAAGAACTTCGGAGGTTTTATACAGATCAAATCTAAGCTGGTAAACTAGAAGAACTAAAAACGTGAGCGCGGAGCAGGAGCGCATTCAGGACGAATCTAAATAAAGTTCGAATCTATCGCAAGGTTAACTCACCGGGATGAACAGCAAAGCTTCGAAATTTCATGGCGGAAGCTATGGAAGGAACCCTAGATTGAGATCTACAATGAGGAAGAAGGAATACCTCATGAAAAAGAGGACGGCGACAAGATGCTCTGGACACAATTCAGGGTGATGCAGCGGCCTGGCTCGAGGACGGCGACGGGCTCGAAGAGCGGCGGCGGAGCTTCGAGCGACGGAGGAAGACAAAGGCAGAAGGGGGAAAAGAAGGCATGCCCCAGCTGTATTTATAAGCCAAAGGGTGAAAACGGTAAGTGCGAGAATCGAGGAGGCAAGAGATTGGATAAAGATTGCGTTGTCGCCTCGATTTTCGGTGCAGCATTTAATAAAGGTAACAGACAGAGGCGAGCATTCAAGTGCAGAGATGACGTCACGACGGATTAAGGCGATTCCACGAAATGACGTCATGGCCGGTTTACAAAGCAGATAAATTGCAGGGAAGAAATTTATGCAAGACTTAGAAGACTGACATGAACAAGTTCAAATCAATTTGGGGCCTAATGTCAGGGATATTACTAGCAGGTATAAACCGGCTAGGAAGATCCGGATTACACTGACTTACTTGTGTTATCACAAGCCCGGTAGGAAATGTACAAAGATTACAGCCCATAGAAGTTAGGGCCCATGTGTAAAGCCCACGGTTTGTAAACCGTCATGTCATGTAACTTGGGATGTAAGACAGGAAGAGTAGAGACCGAGGCGGACACGTTTATGAGCCGGCCTCGGGACTCCGTAAACCGGGCCAGGCGTTGCCTCCTATATAAAGGAACGACCCGGCGACAGTTCAAGGAGAGGCAACAACAACTCAAGAGACAGGCAAGCAATCCGCTCCCTGTTCATCGACGCACAAGCAATATCATACCAAACTAGACATAGGCTTTTACCTTCATCGAAGGGGCCGAACTAGTATAAACCTTCTGTGTCCTTTGTGTGCTTTTAACCCCTTCAAGCTAACCCGCGCGATGGCCTCACACCTAAGTCCTCTAAACCGGACATCTGCCGTGCCAATTCCACGACAGCTGGCTACCTGGATGTGCTCTAATTTGAGGTAACAACTGAATCTTGTCAGATACTAGTTAAATCCGAGCTATGGGTGTGAAGCACTGATGTGCCAGTACATTTGATTGTGACCTGTTCTAATTTTGTACCTGAACTTTTTTTAGAAAGGGTTGTACGTCAACTTAATGTGCTAGCAGAACTTATTGTGTTGACTGTATGTTTTCTTTGCACATCATTCAAGATATTTCCCTGTCATTGATAAAGACGATGAACCGTTATGTACGAGTTTATTGGTTTCAACATATCCCTACCCGTAGCGATCCACTGATTGTGTCGCCTGCGTGAAATTTTTGTATGCAAGTTCAGTGTGTAATGATGTTCTATATGATTGTGTCAACTATATAAGTTTTTACTGAGCATCAGCAATGCATATGGTTGAAAGATGTATTTACGAGCATCG
>LR738712.1:675066996-675101191 GCA_902687465.1 Secale cereale
ACACACACACGCACACGCACACACGCACAAGTGGGACCCATTGAATTATTTCTTTGCTCGTGACAGCTTTTGATTAGGTTCCACTTTAATCTACTCCCTCTGTAAACTAATATAAGAGTGTTTAGAATACTAAAATAGTGATCTAAACAATCTTATATTAGTTTACAAAGGGAGTAACTTTTTTCTTATGTTATTAGTTGAGCTCAGTGACTTCAAAAAGTTGTATAGAAGCCTTGTTTGGGCCTTTCCGACGTCGCTGAATGTGGGCTGAGTAGCCATGTTAGGTTGTACTGTATTACACATGCCTTTTTTTCAACATGAGCAATGCAACTGGGCCGACAGTTGTACACAATATCCCGGTCAACTTGTTATTCTTTGCCCCGCTCGGCTGCAAACTTTCGTAGGAGGTATGCATTAGGATTAACAAGAAAATGGACTTTAAGAAACAATAAATGGGATGTAATTATAATAACTGGGCAGTAACAATAAAAAATGCACCAAACGCATAATTAGTTTAAAAATATATTATTTGCGGAATTTGAAAATTTTAATTTTATTACTTATTACGCGCGCAATATTTCGTTGGATTTTAACGTAATACAACTTTATTTTGAAGTTATATTTTATCTGACTAGAAATTTCGGATAAAAATATTTTGGATCCCATAAAAATGTGGGATGTTTTTTTTGAATTCTGTTTTGAGCGGTTGGTTGAAATTATTAATCGATGTCCTAGCTAGAAAATGGGCTGTACTTTCAACAAACTGTAAATGGGCTGTAGTAAATTCCATTAGAATTAAAAATGGGCTGTACATTCTTAGAAATCGCAAATGGGCTATATGTTCTCTGCCATAAACTTGTGGGCCTTCTAAGTTGATGCGTCCCCTGAAAAAAACAAAGTTGACGCGTATGCAAGGCTTTGTCAACAACACGCGGTTCTGGAAGCTGTGGCCATTGGATGTCCATCCAACGGATGTCGTGCTTCTTCTTCAATATAGGATATTCTTGCTTGAGCAGCCCAAAAAATTATTCCTCCCCCTGACAACTGGGGCGCATCGTTTTAGAGCCTGACCTGTGGGCCTACTAAGTTAACGCGTACCAGGGGCTTTGTCAACTTAGTCAATATAAACGATTCTAGCTGCATTGGTCGTACGATGTCCATCCAATGGCCGTACTGCTTCTTCAACCTCTGGTCTTCTTGCTCCAGCTGCCCAAAGCAGCGCCGGTCGTGCCACGTGCTCCTGCCTCTCGTGGCCGGCTGTGATGCCGCGGAGGCCTCACCGACCCTACTACTCCCACCGCTGGACAGGACATCCCTCTACTCACCCACACCCCCTGTCATTCCACGGCGACGGCAGCCTCACACGGTCACACCGCAGACGAACCAGTGAAACCTCGTACTCCTCTCTGCGCGGGATTCCAATGCCACCTCTTCCCCGGCTCCATGTCGTCCCCTTCCTTGGCCTCGTCGTCGTCCACCGCCCTGGTGCTCTCGGCGTGGCGTGGTCAACTTGGTCAAGGAAAGGCTTCCATCAGACATGGACTGTACATGGAGAGGCTGATAGCTGGGTCCACGACGACAGCAAGGAAGTGCCTCGTTATCACGTGGAAAATAATGATTCCTCCACCTGACAGCAGGGACCCACCGGACGGGCCACCGTATTTCGTGAAAAATACGTTCCCCCTGACTGCTGGGACCCAGCAGACGGGCCACCGTATTGCGCGAAAAAACGTTCCCCCCGCTGTCAGCTCGGACCCACCGGAAGCGCCTCCTTATTATGCACAAAAAATGAATACTCCTCCTGCTGGTTGGGACCCACCTTGGTGGGAGGCTAACTTGTGGGCCTACTAAGTTGTCGGGGATGGAGTGCTTAGACAACTTAGTCAATTTAAACGATTCTAGCTGTAGTGACCGTACGATGTCCATCCAACGACTGTAGTGCTTCTTGAACCTCTGGTCTTCTTGCTCCAGCCGCCTAGAGCAGCGCCGGTCGTGCCGCGTGCTCCTGCCTCCCGTGGTCGGCTGTGATGCCGCGGAGGCCTCACCGCCCCCTACTACTCTCTCCGCTGGCCAGGCCATCCCTCTACTCACCCACAACCCCTATTATTCTGCGGCGACAACAACCTCACACCGCAGTGAACCAGTGAACCCTCGTACTCCTCTACGCGTGGGCATCCACTGCCGCGTCTTCCCTTGCTCCGCATCGTCCCCTTCCTAGGCCTCGCCGTCATCCACCGCCCTGGTGCTCTCAGCGCGGCATGGCCAACGTGGTCAAGGAACGGCTTCCATCGGACGTGGACTTTACGTGGAGAGGCTTACAGCTGGGTCCACGACGGCAGCATGGAAGTGCCTCCTTATTTCGCGGAAAATAATTATTCCTCCACCTAACAGCAGGGACCCACCGGACGGGCCACCATTTTTTGCGAAAAAATGTTACCCCCCTGACTGCTGGGACCCAGCGGACGGGCCACCGTTTTGCGTGAAAAAACGTTCGCCCCGCTGTCAGCTCGGACCCACCGGAAGCGTCTCCTTATTACGCACAAAAAATGAATTCTCCCCCTGCTGGTAGGGACCCACCTTGGTGGGAGGCTGACTTGTGGGCCTACTAAGTTGACTGGGACGGAGTGCTTTGTCAACTTAGTCAATATAAACGATTCTAGCTCCAGTGACCGTACGATATCCGTCCAACGGCCGTAGTGCTTCTTCAACCTCTGGTCTTGTTGCTCCAGCCGCCCAAGGCAGCGCCGGTTGTGCCGCATGCTCCTGCCTCCCGTGTCCGGCTGTGCTGCTGTGGAGGCCTCACCGGCCCCTACTATTCCAACCGCTGGCCAGGCCATCCCTCTACTCACCCACACCCCATGTTATTCTGCGGCGACGACAGCTTCACACCACAGCAAACCAGTGAACCCTCGTACTCCTCTACGCGTGGGCATCCACTGCCGCGTCTTCCCCGGCTCCGCGTCATCCCCTTCCTGGGCCTCGCCGTCGTCCACCGCCCTGGTGCTCTTGGCGTGGCATGGTCAACGTGGTCAAGGAACGGCTTCCATCGGACGTGGACTGTACGTGGAAAGGCTGATAGCTGGGTCCACGGCCGCAGGAAGGAAGTGCCTCCTTATTACGCGCAAAATAATTATTCCTCCACCTAACAGCGGGGACCCACCGGACCGGCCACCGTATTTTGTGAAAAAAATGCTTCCCCTTAACTGTTGGGACTCACCAGCTACATCTTCGCACGAAAGGAAGTGCGTCCGGGCAAAAAAAAACATTCACCCCCCTGACTGCTGGGACCCACCTGCTACATCTTCGCACGCAAGGAACTACCTGACAGTCGGGGCCCACCTGGTGGAAGCGTACGTAGCGTAGTCATTCTGTTCGCGAATGTGTACGTATATAATGGTCGATGTAGAGGCGCGCACATGTCGTAGTAGAGACGCTCACGTAGCATGCACACGTACGTACAGCGGCAAGTGTGCAAGAAAGAAAATACGACCACGTACGTAAGTACGGGCAGGGTCTCGACTGCCTACTCGCGCATACGTATGGCCATGGCTCGTGTACATGGCTGGATCGGAACGGAGAAACATCATCGTCGTCGTGTTCATGGGGAGCCAACCGGCTGGGTTGGAACAAAATTCGTCGTCATGTTCATCGGGAGGGCTTGGACGGAACAGCCGATGGAAACGAGGCATGGCATCCCGCAGAACGGAGGAAACGGCCTTGTGTTTGACCGGCCATATTCGAAACGGGATCATGTTCATCGGGAGGGGTCTGGCGTACCGCAAAACAGAGGAAACGGACCTCCTACGGTCGAAACGGGGGTCCTGTTGATCAGGAGGGGTGTGGCGTACCGCAAAACAGAGGAAACGGACTTGTGTTGGAGCGGTACAGTCGACACGGGGGTCCTGTTGATCGGGAGGGGTGTGGCGTATCGCAAAATGGAGGAAACGGCCTTGTGTCGGAGCACTATGGTCGAAACGGGGGTCCTGTTCATCGGGAGGGGTGTGGCGGACCGCAAAACGGGACTCCACGGGATATTGTTCATCACCACTGTCGACCCCCTCCAGCCTCCACGGGCTACTATTCATCCACCGTCGACCTCCTCCAGCCTCCACCTGCGACTGTTCAGCCTCCACCGTGCGCTACTCCACCAGCTACTGTTCAACTAGCCCTCTCCACGTGCTCTTGTTCAACCACCCCTCCACGGGCTACTGTTCATCCGGCCCTCCACTGTCTACTGTTCATGCAGCCCTCCATGGGGTGGTCCTGTTCATGCAGCCCTCCACGGGGTCCTATTCATGCAGCCCCAACCGGCTCAATCGAACGGTGTCCTGTTCATGCAGAGGCAACACCACGGGGTCCTGTTCAGCCACCCCCACCGGGAACTGTTCATCCAATCCCCCCAGCAACACTCATTGTTCATGTAGAGGCAGCATCAATCGTCTTCAGTTAGCACCAGTAGCGAAGGAATCGCTCGATCGGGTTCAGTTAACAGCCATCGATCGATCGCACGGGTTCAGTAACGCGTAGCCTGTAGTGCAATCACCTGGGTTCAGTTAGAGCCCAACGCCTCGCTTGGGTTGAGTTAGAGCCCAACGCCTCGCACCCATGCGCGTGCGTCTACGAGAGAAACGCGCATCGCTCGGCCCCGACCACCCACCGTAACCGGGAACACCCCGATATTTTCCTCGCCCTGGCTTCTACCACGGTTTTTTCCGTCATGGACGGCCCAAAGAATGTCATGTAGGAGCGTCTCCGGCCCGCCCAGGACGAAAAGCCCATTTTCTGTCATGATTTTTTGTCATAGAAGTAGGACCCCACCATATCTATGATGATACTGTGTTTTGTCACAATTATTGTCATCGAAGTGTCATAGGTATGACAGAAAAAAGTTTTGTTTGGACCAAAATGTCACGGATGTGTCTTTTTTTGTAGTGCAAGATGTACCATGACCTAAAGCAATCCTATTGGTGGACTCGCATGAAAAGAGAAATTGCTCAAGTCGTGAACGAGTGTGATGTCTCCAGAAGAATGAAGGCAGAGCATCAATGTCCAGCCGGAGTCCTTCAACCACTACCTATTCCCGAGTGGAAATTCGATCACATTGAGATGGATTTCGTCACCGGCTTTCCCAAGTCCAAGCGAGGAAATGATGCTATCCTTGTGGTGATTGACAAGTTCACTAAAGTGGCTCATTTCCTTCCAGTCAAAGAATCCATCAACGTAGCTCAACTGGCAAAGCTGTACAACTCCAGAATTGTCTCTTTGAATGGTATCCCTCAAGTAATCTCCTCATATCGTGGAAGCTTGTTCACTTCCAAATTCTTGGATTCCTTCCAGTCAGCTATGGGTACAAAGATTCGCTTCAGCACAGCGTTGCACCCTCAGACTAGTGGTCAAGTCGAAAGAGTGAACCAAATTCTTGAAGATATGCTCAGGGCATGTGTAATCTCCTTCGGTATGAAATTGGAAGATTGCCTTCCATTTGTTGAATTCTCCTACAATAACAGCTTCCAAGAATGTGCAGGCAAAGCACCGTTTGAAATTCTCTATGGCAGAAAGTGTCGTACCCCTCTCAACTGGTCCGAGACAGGTGAACGTCAACTCCTTGGAAATGATTTGATCTCAGATGCCAAAGAAATGTGCAAAGTCATACGTGAGAATCTCAAGTCCGCGCAATCGCGCCAAAAGAGCTACTATGACAGCAAACACCGAGATTTCGCTTTCGACATTGGTGATCATGTGTATCTTTGTGTTTCTCCCATGAAGGGCACTTAGAGGTTCGGTATCAAGGGCAAGCTTGCTCCAATATACATGGGTCCTTTCAAGATTGTTGGTAAGAGAGGCGATCTAACCTACCAACTCGAGCTTCCCTCCAACTTTGCAAATGTGCATGATGTGTTTCACGTGTCACAACTCCGCAAGTGCTTCAAGACGCTTGAACGCACCATTCCTTTCAAAGAGATTGATCTTCAGCAAGACTTGTCTTATCGTGAGCACCCCGTTGCTATCCTTGAAGAAACTGAGCGCAAGACCCGCAACAAGTCCATAAAATTCTTGAAAGTGATGTGGTCACACCATACCGACCGAGAAGCTACATGGGAACGAGAAGATCATCTCTATTCCGAGTATCCCGCTTTCTTTCGGTCCTAGATCTCGGGACGAGATCTTTTTGTAGTGGGGGAGAGTTTGTAACGCCCTGGATGTAAAACTTCCTTATATGGCAATATATGCATCGTGGACTTAATCAATTCCATTATGGGCTCTTCCTTCATTTCTGGTTTCTTCGTGTTTTCCTTGTGCGTGTGTTGCATGTCACCATGTCATTCTCACTATGTGCATTGCATTGGCATAGCATCACTTGCATCTGTGTGTAGTTGCATCGTCTCCGTCGTCTCCGTTGTCCGTTTCGTGTTCCAACACTCACACACGTGCCCGTCGCACCTCTCAAGCCTTTGTTTCCTGAGTGGGTTAAGAACATCCTCGGAATGGGCCAACAGTTGTCAAGTGGTCTTCGTATATCACCGGTAGACCGCCTGTCAAGTTTCTTCTAGTTTGGAGGTCGTTTGACACTCCAACGGTTAACCACATGGGCCGAAAACCCATATTTCTTTTGGCCCAGCACCCCTCCACAACAGCCCACTAGCCCAACACAACCACATCCATCCTCTCGGTCATCGGATCGTGATCGTGTGGGCAAAAACCCCACCCCATTTGGACACTCCTAGCTCCCTCTACATATAAAACAGCCCCATCCCCTCCATTTTCGGGTAAAAACCCTAGATCCGTCTCCCTCTCCGCGCTGGACACGTCCGAATATCGCTAGACGCATCCGCCGACCCTCTCGTCCACCCACGCGACGACACGTGGCACCGCCGCCCTCCTCCATCACAAAGCGCCGCTGGCCCGCCCGGCCCGAGCCGCCGCCCCCGCGCCGCCGCGCCTCAGCCGCGGCCTTCTCCCACCTCGGGCGCCGGCGCGCAACCCAAGGACGCCGCGACGCCGCCGCCGGTGCTCCTCCGCCCAGCCGCGCCTCCACGCTGGCGCCGCCTCTCCTTCCCGCCAGCCGCCGCCTTCACCGCCGCCCGGCCTCGCCACCGTCCTTGCCGCCATCCCCGCCGGTCGCCGGATCTGCCGTCGTCCTTGTCCAGTTTCAGATCGGGGCAAGGTGGATCAGATCCACCAGGCCCACGAACCAAACGCCATCCCGCTCCGCCCGGATCTCGTCATCCCGCTCCGTCCCATCCCGTTGAATTTTTGGACTGTAAAATTCCACTAAGTCCCGGATCTGTGTAAATTTTGTGCCCTCTTTGACATGCCACATCTTTGTGCTCGGTGCTCCATTTTCATTTATGATATATCAAAATGTTCGTCTCGAAGTGCTCTACAGGTTAGCATCAGTTTAATGCATGTTAGGGTTCATCTAGTTGTCTTAATCTTCGTTGCAAGACTGCTTCGTGATGGTACTGTTTCAGCACTAGTTGTCTGTTAACATTTTGTTGGCATGTTCGTGAGGTCACAACTATGTGCATGTTGGTCCAAATGGAGTGTATCATATGTCAAAATGTTTGTCTTGTGATTCTTTTCATGATGGATGCATTTGCATGCATGTTAGGTTGCATTATGCCATGTTTATCCCTGTTGCAAAAGTGCATGTGGCTGTTATGTTTCGGAAATTGTTATGATATGATTATTTGTCTTTTCCGTGTGTATTAATCCATGTGTCATATGACCTAGGTGTCTACATGAGTTTTGCTCATTGGAATGTGCTCTAAATGATAGATTTATTTGCATGACATATGTCTTGAGATGCGTGCAACAAGCTTGTTAACATGCCATCTATTAAATTTCTGCTAAGGCTGAATCTGTTAATTTTTATGCCATGTTTCCATGAGGCTACCGTCATTTTTGTGCATGGTTAGAGTTGTCTCGTGGGTGTTCCTTGATGTATATGTTATGCTCTAGCTATCCATGCTCTTTTTTGGCATGATGCAATGTTGTAGCTTGTTCTTTTGATGCCCTTTAGTTGCTTCAAAATGTTTTCAGTCAGCATGCCTAGATTTGCTAAGTCTGGATAAACTTTTGCACTTTTGCCATGTTGTTTGTGACATGTTCTACTATGTTGTAGAAGTATCCATGTGGTTATTTTTGAAGAGCATGTTAGGTATGTTATTGCCATGCCTTTTGCTTGCATGATGGCTTGCTGTAGCTTGTTGTTTTCATGCTCTCAAGTTGCTATAAAATGTTTCTGTCAGCCTGTTATCAGCAAGTTCAGTTTTGACATGTGAATAGCTAGTGTCCTAGTCATCCTATGACCATGTTTTTGCCATGAGTAGCTTCACAAACATGTATTCTTACTGTTGGTTATATTTACATGCCATGCTATGCTTTGAGAGGAGTTGCACCAGCTTGCAAACATGCCTACTTGCCGTTGTTGCTGCCATGCCTTGTAATTTTCACAAAGTCTGAGAAAACTGTTAACTTTTTGAATCTTGCCATGCTTGTTTAATTGTGTTCCAGCAAGTTTTTGGGTGTGCTCTGAGTGCATCTTTGTGAAGAATCATGTTTATTTCACATCCATGCCTTTTCTCTTCATGTTTGGGTGTTGTAGCATATTTATATCTTGCTCCAAAGATGCCATGTTGCTGTTAACTGCAGTTTTGCATTGCATCTTGTTTTGCTTGTCTTTTGCAAACCGTGCATCCGTTTTCGATGATCTTTATATCGATTTCGACCGCAATCTTCACCTCTATCCAGTGGCTTGCTTGGTTACCCAAGATGAAGCCATTTCCATCATCTTCTCCTTTAGGCTCGAGAGCATCCTCATGCATCCGCACATCCTACTTGCATCCCATGACATGTCTTGCATCATATTGGTTGTGCATTGCACCGTGATTGATCTTGTACCGTTGTTGTGCTCTTGTGTTGGGTATAGCCGGGAGCCGATACCGAGTTCGAGGATCTTGTCGAGACTGAGTTTGAGAAGCCGTATTACCATCGCACCGACGACTTAACAGGCAAGATGACCATTCCCCGATATCACCTCTATATTTGCCTTGCTAGATGTCTCGCTCTTTAGCTATGCCTCGATGCTTATTCTTGTCTTGCCAGCCTCCTATGTTGCCATGAAACACTCTAACTGCCTTCCTAGCAAACCATTGTTTGGCTAAGTACGCTTTTCCTCAGCCCCTCTTATAGCGTTGTTAGTTGCAGGTGAAGTTTGAAGATTGCTCCATGTTTGGACTTGTTTTTTAGGATAACACAATATATATCTTAATTAAATTAATGCACATATATATTGGTAATGGGTGGAAGGCTTGGCCTTCTGCTTGATGTTTTGTTCCACTCATGCCACCTTAGGACCCGATAAACCGGTGTTATGTTCCTTGATTTCGCATTGCTAACACGGTTGGGGTTTATGGGCCCCCCTTGATAATTCGCTCTGCTTAAAGATTTTCCAGCAATGCCCAACATTGGTACTACATTTGCCTAACAACTAAAACTTGCATAGGGAGTAATTAACCTGAGTTCTTAATCAACAACCCGAGCCAGTGCTCCTCGTGAGTGTCGGTCCAAACTGGGGGTTCTGCGGGGCCACCACGAGGAAGCTCGAGGATTGGTATATACCTATAGGATGTCCCATCCAGTCGTGGCCTGAGACGAGATACGCGCGACTACTATCAGGGTGTCGGCACACCGGGAGGTCTTGTTGGATTAGTTTTACCTTTGTCCAAATATCTTGAGCACGGGATTCCGAGAATACTCGGGTCTTCCCAATTTGGAGTTGCGACTTTGCGGATCGTGAGCTTGAGATGGGCTAAGTTGGGACACCCCTGCAGGGTTTGAACTTTTGAAAGCCGTGCCCGTGATTATGTGGCAGATGGGAATTTGCTAATATCTGGTTGTAGATAACTTAACACCATATCCTTAAGAATACACTACCTGTGTGAGTACCGTGATGGTCTCTTTTCGAAGGGGTTTCGGAAAGTGAACACGGTGGTGTTATGCACGAACGTGAGTAGCTAGGATTACTTCTTGATCAACTTTGGCGACCTTTGGCACATATTCTCATCTCGCTCTGAACTCGTAAGCTAGTTCCTTAGTGCTGCTGCAAATACTTTATTACCTCTCCACACCTATAGGCTTTGTTAGTTTTGATACTCGGGAATGGGATTGCTGAGTCCTTGTGACTCACAGATTACAACACACCCCAAATGCAGGTACAGTAGAGAACAATGCAGCAGATGGATCAAAACTTCACTGGGAGTTCGATGAAGAGCGTGGTCGTTTCTATGTTACGTATCCCGACGATCAGTAGTGGTTCCTACTAGGGGCGATCAGGACTTGTGTTTGTGGTATCTTTTCTCGTTTGGATTTCGTCCGTAGTCGGACCCTGTGTTATTTGGATGAATGTATGCTATTGTATTCATTGTGTGACGTGGCGAGTGTAAGCCAACTATTTTGTTCTTTCATCCTTCTTCTTTACATGAGTTGTGCAAAGATACCACGCTTGCGATCATTCCAGAATGCGCTTATGTCTCTAAGTCGTGCCTCAACACGTAGGAGATATAGTCGCATCCTGGGCATTACATGTAGTTGCAAAGTTGATTGAGAACATAGTTTGTTGGTTTCTAATAGATTTTATGCATTATACTTCAATTATGTGATGAACTGTTACTTTTTCATGAGAAGTCTATGATACAAGTCTTTTTCTAAAAGACTTATGTTCAAATATGTTGCTATTATAATAATCAACTAGCAAACATGCCCGTGCCTTGCAACGGAACAAACAAAATAACCACCCCTCCCCAATCCCATCTGGTTCATATTTCCACAACCTAAGGAGACTGCATGGTTCAGATCCGTCTTTCGTTATGGGTAAAACTCATGTTGCCATGAATCAATGTTGATAGTGACAATGAACTATGTCGGAGGCATGGGTCGAAAATTACAAAAATGATGGATCAACCAAGGATGGCATTCTTTGGGATGCCAGTTCGGGACATGGGATGTGACTTCTACTCAATTTACTTGGATGAACAAATGCTAACTTCAAATCATTAGTTTGTTTTAATAAAATTTACTAATTAAATAGAAAGAAACAACATTATCAGCATATAGTAGAACCTGTTTGCTTTTGTCTTACAAAACAAATACAATGCAAAGACCGCAAAGTAAGGATCACACGGTAACAATAAAGAAGCAAGGAGGAGCACGATGAGAGCATGCCAGCTCTCAAAGTTATCCATCAGATCAACGGTTATGTAGAGAAATGTGTCATCCGCTCAACCAATAATCATCGTGCACATGCCGCCGGTCTTGTGTACGTATTCATCATTGAAGCTCTTGCTCAACCTTTTTTGTTGGCTTCTGGCGTGGATCTTCCGTGCTCGCCATCATTTGGCCTTGGCATTGGTGGTGTCGCCATTAACACCAACCAAAAAGCGAAGAAGCAGCATCAACAATACCCAGAACAACAATTTTTTTTGGTAAAAGAAACTATTTTTTGCCGACAAAGAGTCTCTCACTTTCTATGATAACAAGAAGTCGCGCTACCGCAATGTTAACCTCTCTCCATATTTTTTGTCATGGTAATCATATAAGCCTGTTTGATTGATGTCTCGGAAGCTCGGAGATACTACATTGCAACCTGCCGCCAAGGTTGTGCCCTCCCGCATCAGGCCGAAGGCCACGAGCGCTCCTCCCGGATGTCAGCTAGCTCGTCCGTCCGTGTTCTTCTTGTCTATCTCACCTCTCGGCATGGTCCATCAACCACTCCTACTTCGTTTCCCAGGTCCCATCGCGGTAGTGTAGCCATTCTCCGGGTGCATAGGCCATATCAACGCCATCCAGCGGCAGCGCGGAACACTTTACAACCAGTACGATGGCCATTGCCCTCATCCGCTTCTCGGTTTTAGTTAGCTTCATCTTAACCCAGCAGCAGTTGTGCCGTCCTCTTTGAAGTCCATGGCAGCTAGCCTTGACTCGACGGCCTCAAGATGTGTACCCCATCAGCAGCGTGGTAGGCCACAGGAGTAGGAGTCGCTTCGGCTGGCGCCTTGGGGCTTCCACTCGGCCTCCAGCAGTTCGGTTCACCCGGCGGATCTCACACTCTTTTATTTGTTTCGATTCTATTCTTGTCATGTGCTGTGGGAAGGAAATCGAGAGGATTAGTCAACTTTTACTTATATAGCTTATCGTCAAGGATTGATTTACCGAATTGTATATGGCTTTAGTTCTTCCAATGGAAGTTTACACGGACATGTGATGCACAAATGAATAGAAAGCCTGGGACGAGCGATGGACATAAATTTTTTCACGGAGAAAAGCTCATACAAATCATTTTAAATCTCAGCCGTCAATCTTTATGGTTAACGCAAAATCGATAGATATAAAGGAATGACGTATGGAGAACTATGAAAGCTTCCGTCCTTTATTATTAGGTAATGACATGATGCTTCTATTTCTGTATTTTGTTTTTATCGACACCTCTGTCTAGAAGCATGTGGACATGTTTTTCGTTTTCGGTTTTCGCTTGAGGACAAGCGAGGTCTAAGCTTGGGGGAGTTGATACGTCCATTTTGCATCAATTTTTCTTACTGTTATTTATGTTGTTATAATGCATAATAATGCTTTTTGGAGTAATTCTAATGCCTTTTATCTCATAACTTGCAAGGAATGCATCAAGGGGGAGAATTCCAGCAGCTGGAAATCTGGACCTGAAAAGGCTACGTCAGGCCACCTATTCTACGCAACTCCTAACAAGCTGAAACTCCACGGAGATTTTTTATGAAATATATGAAAAATACTGGAGCTGATAACCACCAGACAGGGCCCACCAGGTGGGCACAACCCACCTGGGAGCGCCAGGCCCCCAGGCGCGCCCTGGTGGGTTGTGCTCACCCCGGCCCACCTCTGGTACCCCTCTTCTGGTATATAAGTCATCTTGACCTAGAAAAATAAATAAGGAGAAGACTTTCAAGATGGAACGCCGCCGTCTCGAGGAGGAACTTGGGCAGGAGAAGTTTTGCCCTCTGGCGGAGCGATTCCACCGGGGAAACATCCCTCCTGGAGGGGGAAATCATCGTCATCATCATCACCAACAACTCTCCCATCTTGGGGAAGGCTATCTTCATCATCATCTTCAACAACACCATCTCATCTCAAAGCCTAGTTCATCTCTTGTATTCAATCTTGTTACCAGAACTATAGATTGGTTCTTGTGGGTGACTAGTAGTGTTGATTACATCTTGTAGTTGATACGATATGGTTTATTTGGTGGAAGATTATATGTTCAGATCCATTATGATATTCAATACCCCTCTGATGTTGAGCATGTTTATCATTTGTGAGTTGTTACCTTGGTTCTTGAGGTCATGGCAGAAATCATGTTCCAAGTAATCATGTGAATTCGATATGTGTTCGATATTTTGATAGTATGTATGTTGTGATTCCCTTAGTGGTGTCATGTGAACGTCGACTACATGACACTTCAGCATGTTTGGGCCTAAGGGATTGCATTGTGGAGTAGTAATTACATGGTGGGTTGCTAGAGTGACAGAAGCTTAAACCCCATTTTATGCACTATTCCGTAAGGGCGCGATTGGATCCAAAAGTTTAATGCTATGTTTAGAATTTATTCTTAATACTTTTCTCGTAGCTGTGGATTCTTGCGGGAGGGTTAATAATAAGTAGGAGGTTTGTTCAAGTAAGAACAACACCTAAGCTCCGATCCACCTACATATCAAATTATCGAAGTAGCGAACACGAATTTAACCAACATGATGAAAGTGACTAGATGAAATTCCCGTGTACCCTCAAGAACGCTTTCCTTATTATAAGAGACCGTCTTAGCCTGTCCTTTGCCTCAAAAGGAATGGGCTACCTTGCTGCACTTTTGCTACTACTATCGTTACTTGCTCGTTACAAAATTATCTTGCTATCAAACTACTCCGCTACTTAAATTTTCAGCACTTGCAGACATTAGCTTACTAAAGAACACTTGTCATTTCTTTCTGCTCCTCGTTGGGTTCGACACTCTTTCTTATCGAAAAGAGCTACAATTGATCTCCTATACTTGTGGGTCATCAGTAGTGCAAACAGTTAATAGGTGAGCACCACATTGCATGACATATAGAATATATACACTAGAGCAACAGATTGCATGGTAAAAGTAGATAGCACAATTCACTACAATTTCTTAAGGAAAGGCAGTAGCTAGCAAAGTGAACATGGGTCCTTAGAGTCAGCTAATAAGAGAAGCTACTCCTCATTGTTGGAGATATCGATGACGATTGGCTCCTTGGACATCGTGGGTGCCCTCGTCGTAGTTGTGAGTTGCCTGAGCCGCTCCAGGCACCAACCTGCTGGATCTCCAGTTGAGGTAAGCATGTGCATGCTAAGAAAACACCTCGTTGTCCTTGTCGAAGGCACCGAGGGTGGCCTCGAGAAAACGCTACGAACTGTCGTTTAAAGTAGCGAACCACATCGCGACGTCAGCGCGCAAGGCGGCGATGGTGGCCTCGACGGTGAGGTGCTCCTCCAAGATCTGGGGTTCGGCACGAATGGCAGCCGTCGCGACCTCACCCGTGCATGCGGCTGTGATTTGCTTCTCCGCTGCCAAATGCTCCTTGAGCTCCTGGCAATATTGCGTGCACCTTGCCTTAGGGTGGCGCCTATTTGGTGGAGGGGACGGTGATTTGGGTGGAAGGTGTCGTGCTGTCGGGGCATGTGGTATGTGGAAGGAGGAGGAGGATGGGGGCCGGGTGTGGATTACCTGCCTGGATAGACGAGGCCAAGCAACCTAAAGGAGGGTCGCCGGCGAGGAGGCGGCGCTGCAAGCAAGGAGTGAAGGTTTCAACTTGGAAAGGAAGGCAGAAACATGGGAAATGTGGATTTTGGTAAGGGGGAGGGGCGGGGAGGTAGATATTTCCGCGGAAGCAGAAAATTTTGATTCGGTTCAGAGAAAAAACTGGCGCGCAATGTGTCATCAGAGACGGTCCCTTATTTAGCGGTGTGTACGATATGTGAATATCACAAATGATTCAGATAGCTTAATCTGTGTCTGATGAGTTTGAATCTCAAAAAATTTGGGTCGAATTTCCCTGGTTACAGTGGTCATCCACGTCATTGCGTAATTTGCGTACACAAAGGAGACTACATCACACCTATACTTCTTAATCGAGCAATTCCAACAATTAAACAGAGCTAGCTGACCTAAACATTACTCTAATAAATTAAAGACCGGCGCTCTTAATTAAACAAAACAAAGAGTACTACTACGACTGGTGCTCGTCGATCTCCGCCGCCACCTCCATGTCCAGCTCGTGCCCGACGATCTCCTTAGGAAGGGGCTCCCTGGAATCTATCGCACCATACTCGGCAAGCATCTCGCCATCGGCATCCGCCATATCTTTGGAATTGGCCGCCACGAGGTTGGCGTGGGTGGCCGCCATCTTGGCTTGCGCGGGCTCCGTCCTGGCAAGGTATGACGCGCAGGTAGGGACTACTACTCGAACACTCTCGGTGATTGCCAAGTCCTTGGTCATTGGTTGCCGACCATTGTCAGAGAAGCTTGGTTCGATTTGTGTGGTGACCGCCATGAGCAGGGCGTGTGTGGCCTTGACAGGGTCGTGGGCGGCCTCCAACAGGGCTAAGGCCGCCCCTGCGGAATGGATAGCTGCTGGGCCGCTCTCGCCAGTTGCTATCCCCGAGGCAGATGTTTCTGCCGCCACCAGAGAAGCAACAGCGGTCGTTTGGCGTGCCTTAGTCGCCCGGAAGAAGATCGTGGCTGCGCTCATGAAGCTTGCTAGCACGCGCCTGGCGACTGCGTCCACGCTCTCGCCAGATTGGGCCGCCGAAGTTGCCCTCACTAAGTGGATCCATGCCCCCATCTTTCACCGGTGATGATTGAACAATGAAATGATATTCGAGGAGCGATCTAGTGTGCTTGACACGTTGGCTATGGGCTGTAGCGACGCACCTTCTCGCGTATGCCGTATGCGTACGATACACCGATGGTGCCCCAGGATATTTTGTATTGCATCTCACACGGTTGGTGATAATAAACTGTCTGCGATCTACTTGATTTTTCGTCTTGATTTGAATTACATAATGGGATCACACTTGCAAAGGGTGGTGTTTGAATTGCTAGAACTTTTATCTAGAGTGAACATGCAACTATAGGTGTGTCGTCTAAAAAATTGGAATTATTCAGGTTTCGTTCCCAATTGAACCGTGGCTCTCCAGCAAATGTTGAGGCGCTTGCTTTTGTAATCTAGTAAATACAAAACTCGTCTGAAATTAATGAACCTTGGCATGCTATCATGGAACGGCATCAACATGCTGGGGTAAAAAAATTGTCCCACTTGTGGCAGGTTTCGGTATAAGCTTCTCACAAACCAGAGCTTCTCACAACAAGCCTGATGTTTTCAGTAGGTAACGTGCCACCTTTGGGGATGAAACGATATCCGTTGCCTCTTATTGCTTTCAAAAAAATTCTAGTGTCAACGTAGAACAACAGGAGTGTTGTGTTAAATTTTGGAATTTTTTGGGGTTCGTTTTGATATTTTTATACATTAACTGGGTTTTCTAGGGATTTTATGTGCATAATTCAAATTTGAACTACAGGCACATGCTCCAGTGCATATAAATTGGTTGAAAAATTAAATCTATGTCCTTGGTTGCATGCTTAGGTCCCGTGCAAGAAATGGGAATGAATGTCAGACACCCTGCCACCGTCACTCCGCCGCAAACATTGAGATACCTGGTTTTAAAATTCTAGTAAATCCAAAACTTGTCTGAAATTCATGAAACCTGGCATGCTATCATGGAGCGGCATCAACATGTCGTGGTAAAATTTTTGTCCCATTTGGGGCAGGTTTGGGTATAAGCTTCTCACAAACCAGAGCTTCTCACAACAAGTCTGATGGTTTCGGTAGGGAACGCGACACCTTTGGGGAAGAAACGATATATGTTGCCTATTATTTCTTTCAAAAAAATTTTTAGTGTCAATATAGAACAACAGGAGTGTTGTGTTAAATTTTGGAAATTTTCAGGGTTCGTTTCGACATTTTTATACATTAACTGGGTTTTCAAGGCATTTTACGTGCATAATTCAAATTTGAACTACATGCACCTGCTCCAGTGAATATAAATTGGTTCGAAAATCAAATCCGTGTCCTCGGTTGCGTGCTTAGGTCCCATGCAAGAAATGGTATAGAAATTCAAAGACCCTACAACCGTCACTCGGCCACAAACATTGAGATACATGGTTTTTAATTTCTAGTAAATCCAAACCTCGTCTAAAATTCATGATACTTGGCATGCTATTATGGAGCGGCATCAGCATGACGTGGTAAAATTGTTCTCCCATTTGTGGCAGGTTTGGGTATTAGCTTCTCACAAACCAGAGCTTTTCACAACAAGCCTGATGGTTTTTGTACACTACTAGGGAAAACCTTATACACAGAACTTTAGTAGTAGCGTTGGTTAAAATGGAGCACTATTGGTACTTACCAGTAGCGTGCACAATTGAACCGCGCTATAGATAAGGGTGTAGCAGTAGCGCCTATCCGGGGAAAAGCGCTATTACTAAAATTCCCACTACTAAGCTGGTCGGCTACGAATAGTAGCAGCGATCTTCGATAAACCGCGCTACCACTAAGTTTAATGTAGCAGTGCATTTTTCGGGAAAAGCGCTTCTGCTAATGAAAATAAAATGAAATGAAAAACAAATAGAAAAGTAAATGAAAATTGAAGAAATAGAAAAAGGAGGAAGGAAAATATAGAATGTAAAGAAAAATAAAAGAAAGGCATAGTAGTAGAGTCTATTCATAATAGGCGGTATAGATAATATAGTAGTAGTGCGCTTTTTAGACCCCCGCTATAGAAAGGGAAAAGGAAATAAGAAAAGAAAAGGGAAATAGATAGCTATAGTAGTAGCGCATTTTGTAAAAAGCGCTATAGCTAACTTAGCTATAGCGCTTTTTACAAAATGCGCTACTACTATAGCTATCTATTTCCCTTTTCTTTTCTTATTTCCTTTTCCCTTTAGCTATAGCGCTTTTTTCCTACCAGTGCTACCGTTACGTTTGACTTAACCCCCACGCGATTTCCCTCCCCCGGGCACCCACTTCTCCCCCAAATCCCTCGCCCCACTTAGCCGCCGTCTCCCCTCTTTGCCGTCACCCCACTTCGCCACCGTCTCCTGCCGACGTCGACGCCCCCGGAGGCACCAGAGTCGAGCCGTGGACGCCACCGGAGCTGCCCCCAATGCCACCTAAGCCGCGCAGCCCCAACAACGCTTTCAGAGCCGCCCCTCCGCCACCGGAGCCACCCTCGACGCCCCTGCCTCCCTCTCCAGCACTGCCTCCCTCGCGACCACCTGAGACGCCCCTGCCTCCCTCACCACCACTACCTCCCTGACCACCGGAGCCACCCTCGACGCCCCCACCCCTCCTCTCTCTCTCTAATGCATAGCACAAATATTTACTTAGGGCTTTGACAGAGAACTATCTAGGTTAACTAGGTTGATTAGGTTAATTATCTAGGTTAGTGAAAAATTTAGTTAGGGCTTTGACAGTGAACTAGCTAGGTTAATTACCTAGGTTAGTGAAAAAAATTAGTTAGGGCTTTGATAGAGAACTAGCTTGGTTAACTAGTTTAATTAGGTTAATTATCTAAGTTAGTGCAAAAAATAAGTTAGGGCTTTGACAGAGAACTAGCTAGGTTAACTAGTTTAATTAGGTTAATTATCTAGGAAAACTAGGTTAACTAGCTAGGTTAAGTAACTAGGTTAACTAGGTAGGATAATTAGGTTCATTAGGTTCGTTAGGTTAACAAGCATTTAGCTAAAAATAAAAAATAGTGTATATGGCATTTAGCTATAAACAAAAAATAGAATTGATGTTATATGATATATGTCATTGATGTTCATTTGCATATTCCATTATTCTTAATTATATCTTTTCATTCAAGTGGTCATGTATATATTTTCATTGAAGTGGTTCGATTGTGCCCAAGTGGCCTTTTTGTTGTTTCCAGGGAATGAAGCCGAGTGGCCTATGTTTTGCAGGAATGTTGATTCATTTCCATTCCGGCAAATTTCAGGTGCTCGATTTGTCCACTTTTTAGCAAATGTCATGCCGAAATTCTCCGTGAATTTCGGCATGACTTGTGCTACAAACTAGGACACATCGAGTGCCCTGGATTTCCCGCACCTGGAATGAATCAACGTTCCTGCAAAACATAGGTTTTTTATGTCATTATTCATTTTATTAGGTATAGAATTAATTGAATAGATTTAATCCTAGGAAACATGGCTAGCAACGATAAAGGACGGGGTTCTGGTGATTGCAATGTCTATGAGGCGGCAGACACTTATTTAAACCTTCTCGACGAGCAATGGTTGTTGCAGGGCCCACTTGTCACATCCGAGACCGACATCGAGACCAGCTCTGCGATTGGCATTGAGACCCAGACTAGCACCGAGATTGGCGAAGCTGGTATAGAACCGAAACCGAAAAGGATATGTCGACGCCCAATCCAGCTCCTCACTACTAGACTAGTGGTCACGGAGGTGGACGACGGCAATTTTTAGCCAACACAGCCTATGGAAGCGCTCGGATGCTACGACAATCAAATAGGTTGCATCGTACGGACATGCGCCACCATCAACGATGAGAAACTAAAGAAGATAGAAAATATGAAGCACTCCCTCCTAACGAAGCTGCATAAGATATTTTTGTTCCCGAGCCGGGATGAAATCAGATATACTGATCCAGCGAAATATCAGACAATGAAGAAGATAAACAAACGCGCCATGACCAAGTTTAGCAACGCGTTGGCCGCCTGGAAAGTAAGGGTGAAAGCAAGGATCGACAAAAAAGTTCCTATTCCAATATTGTAAAGGATAATCCAACAATTACGGAAGAGCAGTTTGAAATATTCAAGGTGGCTTGTACATGAAGGGGCTTCAATAGAGGAACATGGGGTGCCACCACCTCGAAAGTCCTGGTTACGTGGGGAAGAGGTCCAAATGGGCCATGGAGGACGCGGAACGCGAAAGTCTCGGCATACCAGACCCCTTGGCGGAGTTCACCATCCCGCAGGAGCGTAACATCATCAGGGCGCAGATCCATTGGGACCCAGTCAAAAAGGTTTTCGAGACAGATCCGGTTATGACGGAATTCATGAGACTGATGGTAATTTTTAATTTACGCCCTAATTTTAGCTTCTGATCAATCCGACTGCATGTTTAGTGATATTTGTAAACGATCCTTGTTCCTTTTACAGAAAGAGCAGCACAGGATTGGGGTCGAAAGCGACTCGCCGTCTGAGGCGTTGGCAAGGCCCAAGTGGGACACCCCATTCAACGGTCCTTGAACATATTAAAAGGACTCCCGGTGGACACTCGGCCGTCGTATGGACGCGTGCACGGTGTTGGAGACGGCGTCACATGGAAGAAGTACTACCGTGAGACCATGGAGGAGAGAAAGGAAAGACAAAGGTTAATAAATGAAGAAAACATCGACAAGAAGGTTACGATTGCGGGTGATAAAAATCAGCTCAGATAATCAAAGCAGCGGTAGCTACCGCAAAAGAGGAGTTTGCAACTTCGTATGGTGTCTTGGTTATGGCTGTCGGCAGTTGGACCAAACAAAATCAAAATAAGGATGCAGCGGACTTTCCCCTTTCCAACTTCTTGGGGAGCAGCTCGACTAGCATTGCACCTGCTCCTGCACCTGCTCCCACATCGGCTCCCACACTTGCTCCTGCACCGGCTCCCGCACTTGCTCTCGGTGGTGCTTCGTCTTCGGCTGAGCTCGACGCCCTCACGGTACATATCACACCGGCCCTCTTCAATATATGTATAATCTCCCATTTCCATTGCCTTTTGGGTGTCTGACATAGCAGACAAATCTTTGCAGGCCCATGTAACCCCGTGCACCATACTGTACAACATCAGCGGCTAGAAGGTGGACGTGGGGAAGGCGACGATAATGAAGCCGAATGAACAATTGTTCCACAGCCGACAGATCCCCCCGGACGTCTTCAAGGTTTCCGTGTCCAATGTCAAACCGGGGCAAGAGAATTGGGCTCCTCTGGTAGCACTAGGGGGAGATGATGACGAGACCCCATGGCAGCTTGGCGATTGCAAGCGTTGGGTTATGTTATGGCTGAAGAGTCTGCTCCATATGGAGGCGGCCAGGAGCCCACGGCAAGGTATGAACACCCACACCCCACCTACCCATTTCGCGTCGCCTGTCATGCCGGGTGAGGAAGAGGCTCCATTAGTGGCTGATGACGTCACCACCGTCAAAGAAGAAATGCATGATGCCACCGATGAGGATGACATTGACCCTCTACAGTTTCTCAATACAGGCGCCTCTGACGATGTAGGATTGATGGCTCATCAGTATGAGTAGTCAGGGTTTGAGCGTGATGAGTCGGTGCCTGAATTGCCGGAGGATGAACGTATTATAGGCTCACTTCCAATACAAAGAAGCATAGGAAGAGACCAAGGAAAGGCAACAAAGTTGCTTCTATGATCCAGCCGCATCAGTAGCCTCGGGTTCAAGATTTTATACCTATCCCCGGTGCAGTATAATGTCATATCCCCAATGATCTGATCCTACCTCAAGAAGCGTTAGAGGCCATACACGGCGATCTCAGGAGACCTCATGACGATGTGATGGAGAGAGAGAAAAGCCTGATAGCCTCGAGAAATCCAGGATACCCTCTCTACATGGTTAACGTGCCACAGCGAAGGTTATACATTGACACATTCCACGTGGAGAAGTTCTTCCTTCGATTCGATTACATCTTCGACCTGTTTCACTTGAAGAAGCTGGATTTTACGTTTGTCCGCCTTTATTCCTTGTACATGAACCACATCATCAGGATTGAGCACATACCTTATATCTCTATCGCTGACCCGTACTTCATGCACGAGAGCTTCTTGTCAGTCTGCCAAAAGCACCGTGATTACGCGAGTAACTCCCTTGCCAATTTCATGGTCAGCAATAAGGACAAGGATGCAATTCTCTTGTCTTATCATCCCATGTAAGTCATCCTCTAATATCCTTCGTTCGATTTCAATCATTCACTTGCACGCACGGAGGACAATTTGAGGTGTACTTATATTTCTCAGGGATGGGCGCGCCGTCCTTATCATCCTTTACCCCCGATTCTCCCAAGCTCTTTACTTGAACTCGTCAAAGAACTTGAACAAAAAGGATTACACCGACATCAAGTCTGTTCTCGACAATGCTATCTTAAGCTACGACATACAGGGTGGAGTGGTCACGGTCAAGAGGACAAGGAACCACGCGCCTGCCTTCGGCCATAAGACCGACTTCTGCTGCATCCAGCAATCGAGTGATACTCTTAGTGATGGATTCTATGTCATCCACTTCATGCTGGAGTACAGACGTGATCACCAGCACCTTCGCATGTCACCTACATCCGGTGATGCCCATACTCTTCGATGGGCAAAGGCACTAGGAGATATCCCGGATCACCGACTCCGAGCTAAGTTCTATAATATGCACCGTGAACTTGCCCAAGTCATCATGAAGAAGGTCCTCGGAAAAACAGGGTTGTTTTACGAAGAAGGGCAAATGTCGCGGGAAGACGTCCGAGCACGCATAGCCACTCAGCCCCTCGACCTGACGCCTTTCACTGCGCTCAGGGCCTATCTCCCCGATTTGGAAGGATGGCATGACCTGATCGAGTGATTGACGATATATAACAATGTGTCTGTTCAATCCATCCTTTCTCTATGACGAAACTTTGAGTTATGCATGACGAAACTTTATTTGTGACGTAATTAAACTGTCGCCCTCAACTAGCAAAGATCACTCTAATTAGGGCATTTTAAGTACGATGAACTTTGTTATTCATGCTAATGATATGTTGCTTATATTTTTGCAAAGGGTGTCTCTTTCTATTTCTCAACTATATATGTTCCATATCATTGACTCATGTGATGATGCAGATGCATAGATAATCGATGGCGAATAGGTGCTACACCAGGAGTATATACGACGAGTGGCTGGAGTGTCAGGCCCAGGAGTATACGATAGCCAGTAGTTAGTTTAGGTTCTCTCATGTATATCAATGTTAAGATGGATGATGAGGTAGTTTCAAGTATTCGAGACTTGTATTGCTATTTTCGAGATGATTATCATTGTTTAGATGGATCACTTTTTGTTGGATGATGATTATGATGATGACATGATTTGATGAGACTATTTGTATGTATATTATAAAGCTTGTTGAAATACAAAACAAATATGCAAAAAAAAAACAGAAACAAATAGAACTAGCGGCAACGAGGGAAACGAATTTAGCAGCAGCGCGCTCCTAACAGTAGTGTTGTCTACAACACAGCGCTGCAGCTATTAGCAGTAGTGCTCTCGTCTAAACAACGCTGCTGCTAACAAGGTATAGGTGTAGTGCGTGTCAAAGCGCGCTACTGGTATAGGTTAGTTGTAGCGCCGTATCAGTAGCGCGGGCACCCGCACTATTGATACACCTAAAACCCGCGCTACTGCTAGGCTATTCGCAAGTAGTGGTAGGGAACATGCCACCTTTGGGGACGAAACGATATCCGTTGCCTCTTATTGCTTTCAAAAAATATCTAGTGTAAACAAAGAACAACAGGAGTGTTGTGTTAAATTTTGGAATTTTTCGGGGTTCGTTTGGACATTTTTATACATTAACTGGGTTTTCTAGGCATTTTATGTGCATAATTCAAATTTGAACTACATGCACATGCTCCAAGCATATAAGTTGGTTGAAAAATATAATATGTGTCCTTCGGTGCGTGCTTAGGTCCCATGCAAGAAATGGGAATGAATTTCAAACACTAGGGCATTGTTGATTGCCGGCAAAATGTTGAGATACTTTGTTTTTAAATTCGAGTAAATCCAAAACTCACCTGAAATTCATAAAACTTGGCATGCTATCATGGAATAGCACCCGACATGCTGTGGTATTTTTCGTGTCCATTTTGAGGGAAGGCGTAGTCGAATAACAGCCAACAAAGGCATTTTGAAACAAATAGCTGCCACTCTAACACCGCAGATGTTTTAGATAGAACACCCATATGTAAACCGGAAGCTTCCCCAGTAAGCCAATGGAAAATGTGCCCAGCAGGATTTGTGCAGCTCTTTATCGCAAACGTTTTAGATAGCACACCTGTATGTAAAGTGAGAGCTATTCTCTTCCATAGTAGGCCAAGCGAAAATTCGCCTCACATCATTTGTGCATCTCTTCAATGCAAATGGTTCATATTGAATATGGTATGCAAAGGGAGACTTTGGCGCTAAGCTAAGAGAAAATTGGCAAGCAGGATTTGTACCTCCCTTAAAGGGAAATGATTTTTTTTGGATGACCAGTGTGCAACCACGTACAGACAATTTGGTAAGATTTGCATCTGTCATATTGGGTATATTGCCATTTGTCAAACTCGAAAGATTAACATTTTTTGATCTAGTAACATTTCCATTTGTCAATCCTTGAACATTGCGATTTGTCAACGTACGCAGCTAAATATCACTAGCACTATCTAGTTTTTGCAGCTAAAATTCAGTAACTAAGCATATATTTCATTCATAGATTAAGTAGTCGTTCTTAATTTATACAAATAGTTCAACTCGACAGTTGAACTGACCAAACTTTTCCCTAATTGTTGCCAACCACATTGTCGGTGTATTGGGAACGATACCTATGGGATCACAAGAATCCCTACTACGATTGCAGGGCGCGGGGTTGAGAGAAGAGCGGATCAAACAGATAGCACATGGTTCGTTTATCCAGGTTCGGGCCGCGAGGATGCGTAAAACCCTACTCCTGCTTTGGTGGATTGTATGTTTGTGTTCTTCAGCTAGCTATGGGGCCTGAGGAGCTCCAAAAAACCCTCCTCCTGGTCGCCTCGGGCCTCCTTTTATAGGGAAAAGGGGTTGCCATAGTGACACATAGGAGGTGGAAAGGGTACAGTGATGCGAGGCTATCCCTCGCATTACATGACAGGGCGCATTTAATGCGTCTTGCTTAGGTGTCCTTGCTTTATCGGGGACGGGGGAGACATCCGTCTTGTCCGTCGCCGCTCCTTCTTGTGTCGACACGCGCCCTGGGCAGCGATGCCTGAGATGCCATGTAGGTAGGCAGGCAGCTGAGGTGGCGCAATGGTGGGTCTTCATGAAGATCTGCACGCCGCCACGCAGGTGCCTGCCCAGCTGGTTGGGTCGGCAGCTACATAAGGCGTTGGGAGTTTAGTCGGCGTGGGCCTGATGGTGGCCCCGCGGATGTCCTCGGCAAGGGCCTTGCCGGGGCTCCTGCAAGGGTCTTGCCGCGGCACCTGCTACCATCCCCGGCAAGGTGCTTGCCGGAGGTCTTGTGGTCTTCCTTGGCTGGGATCCCGCCAAGGGTCGTCGTCTTCTTAGTGCGTGTCTGATCTTGAATGTCTTCACAAAGATCTGCATGCCATTACAGGGATATCTCCCGAATCCTTGCCCCATAGGGGCAGTGGACTCAAGGGTGATTTGCTCCGTAGGCCTGGGGCGAGTGGCCGCGGCAAGGGTCTTGCCGGGGCAACTAAAGCCGGCCCCGGCGAGGATCTTGCCGGGGCTGCTAAAACTGGCTCCCAGCAAGGATCTTGTCGGGGGAACCCGCTTTGTCCCTTTGCTCTTTGTGGTCTTGTTCTTGGTGTTGCTCCAGTTCCATCGAGCTTCGGTCTCACCCTGGCTCACCTCCCTTGCCTTGCTTGGTGTGGCAGTGCCCGTGGCTCAGAATGCACGTGCACAGTCATAGGGGTACAAAAAGTGTACCCCCCTTTTTGTACACCGACAGGAGGGCCACACATAAGGGCGACGCGTTGTTGGGCTAGGCCCAGAACGGTGCGCGGGCAGGCGGGACGGTTTTCACCACGGTAAGATTTTTTGCGCGCTGCGCTTCCCACGATCTGCGCGCTTGGCGTGGTGTGGAGGGCTGTGCGTGACGTGGGCGGCATGGGTGGGGTTGGTTCCCGCAGGCATGCGTCATGTTGTGCAATAATTCACGCCGGTCCGAGATCATCGCTATGATGTCGGACTGTAACGCACACGGCCCTGTCCCGAGCTGGAAGGAGCCGGCGGACGCGGATGTGCAGCGATTCTTTGACTCTCTGGGTGAGGTGTATGTCAATGCTGACGCCAAGCGGTGGCTTGTCATGTACACCGCCCAGGCAGAGCTGGACTACATGGCCACTTGGGCGAGGGAGGCGCAGCTTGCCATGGAGGCCGGCAGAGCCGGGGGTGTGGAGGACAAGGCCGCAACGGCTGCGGAGGAGGAGGAGCTCGCCCGGTGGGCGGCGACCACTGGGGAGGCTAGCAGCGCCAGCACTGGAGATCCACTTGTTGAGGAAGCGGCCGACGAGTCGTCGGAGGAGGAGGACGTGGAGGCGGGCTCGATGCCAGCAAGGGGAAGAGGGCGAGTCCTGCGGCGGGCTAGTTCCGGCGAGCCGGTCCGGCCTGGCAGGGCTACGCGGCCTCAATTGACCCTGGAGGGGTCCGGGCGTCACACGAGGGCCACGGCAGCGAAGCGGCTGATGAAGGCCGCTGAGAAGAAGAAGGCAGCATCCCCTTCTCCATCTGGGCGCGCACAAACTCCACCTTCTTTGCCTCCTCCGGCAGACGTCGACTGGGAAGTTGACGCGGAGCTCCCTTTTGATCTTGGGCCTCTCAGCCCGAAGAGGAAAAGGAAAGTGGTGGAAGAGGAGGAGATGGACGACGAGTAAGTACTCCGTTCCTTACTGCCATTCCCATTCCCCTGAATTGAGCCACTCATCTTGATCCGTTTTTGCTTTTGCAGGGATGCAGAGACGTTGGCCTAGAGGGTGAAGAGGGCGAAGGCCTCGGCGAGCAGTCAGCCCTCGGCTGGGGCTTGAGAGACACCACTGGTGGTGTTGAGCAGCCCGGACAGCACCCCCCGGCACAGCCCCCAGCGTAAGTTCATCACCCACCTCTTACTCGACATGTGGTAGGTGCCTGAAGCTATGGTGCTGATCTTGTCAGGTTTGTAGGAAGGGAGCGGCAGCAGGAGGAGCCGCAGGGGGCCACCCACAGCACAACGCCCGCATCGACTACGCCGCCGCGAGGGGCGTCCCCGGCTAGGGCACCAAGCACGGAGCCCACACCCATGGGGGAAGAGGGGAACTTGGGCGATGGTGGCTCTACCACGGCGCCAGGTACTGGCGGGGAGGGGGCTTCTGCTTCACGGCCTGTCACTGGTGAGTCGCCTATCCTCCGTCTCTATTTTCCCTTATTCTTTTTCTTGGCTTCGTTGCTCCCATTACTGCCCAGGCCCTCCTTCACCAGATATGGAGGACGTGGATACCGTTGTTGGAAATATTGCTGAGGAGGCCGCGGCAGAGGCCGACATGATTGCCGCTGAGGAGGCCGCCAGGGATGCTACCAGGGACACCGCTGCGGGGGCCGCCAAAGCGACCGGCGAGGCTTTTGCCGAGGGCGCCAGCGTTGGGCTTGTCGGGGAGGCCGGCAAGACCACAACCGAGGAAGAGGTGGTTGATGATCAGCCTCCTTCCTCCACAACCTCGGGCCCCGGCAGATATTTGAATGTGGGCGATGATCTTTTCGTCCATCTTCCAGGGGCGTCAAGTTCCCGAGCGCCCGCCGGAGGGGAAGTCCTCGACGGCGAGGTGCTCGCCGCCACCGGGCTCGAGGTGGTGGATGAACCAGGCGTCGGCGGCGATAGATCTCCATAAGAGCATCTTTTCCGTGCCATAGGAGCCAATTTCCGGAAGCTCCATGTGCTCTACCGTGCCCATCTGGACAAGGTTAAGTCCAGGATGCCAACGGTGGACAAGGCGGAGGTGGACTTCAAGGCGCGCGTTGCTGAGACGCAGGCCTGGTTCCACCAGACTCGCAAGGAGCAGAGGGCCTTCCAGGGGGAATTGGCCAAGCGTGATGTAGAGCTCACCATGAAGATGGCTGACATCGAGAGGGCCCAGGAAGAGGCGGCGAATTTGGCTGCCGCGGCCGAGGCCGCCCGGAACCAACATCAAGCCGCCTTGGATTCCCAGGAAGAAGACCTCTCCGTGCGTGAGGTGAAGCTTGCTGCAACGCTCCGCAGCAAGGATGAAGAGCTCGAGGCCCTTGTCGTGCGGCGGACTCGCGAGCTGGAGCAGAGGCACAAAGAGGCACTCGATGCCCAGGCTCTGGCCCATGCCGACAAGGTGATGGAGCTGGAGGTAGAGCAGGACGAGCTGAAGGAACAGACCCTCAAGATGTCCGACGAGAAGAGCACGCTCAACTGCGCCTTTGTAGAGGCGCAAGGAGCGGCCATCAGCAGGGCTGGGTAGCTCTCCGAAGCGCAAAACTCCATCAGAGATCTCAAGCTGAAGCGGGAGAATCTCGAGAAGATGTTGTCGGAGAGCTCGGCTCGGGAGGAGACCTTGACCAGGAGCCTGGAGGAGGAGAAGCTGCTATGGGCGAACGAGGCCGCCTCCCACCAGGAATATGTGGCGGGCGAGAACAGAAGGATCAGCCGGCTGGAGGACGTCGCCGGCAGGGTCACCTCGCAGTTGGCCATCATGGGTATGCCAAACGTGAGGTATGCCTCTGAGTGGAGCGGGACCGTCAACTCCAAGCTGACCCAGGTCTTCGAGGGCATCCTCGGAGCCTTGGCTGATCTTCGCTCCAACAGAGCGGCCACGCTGGCCGGGGAGGCCCGGCGACTTTGCGGGGGGGTCATGACCAAGGTCCTCACCAAGATGGCGTATTCGAATCCCACCCTTGAGTTCGAAACTGCGATGGATAGCTTGTCGGAGGGCACTGACCTCACGGCGCTCAAGGAGCGCATCAAGCCCGTCATCATCTGTATCGACGAAATCAAGAGGGTGGAAGGCCAGCGCCGGGATTAGGCATCCAGTTCTTCTTCGCCGGTGCGGGTTCATGACCAAGACAAGTTTTATCTTTAGTTAGAACCGCAGCAATGATATGATGTAACATAACTTTGAAGTACTTTTGGGATTATGCATGCTATTTCCCTGTTTGTTGCCTCTTTGTACGTCCACCCAACGCTAGCTGGGTGGGCTTGCCGGCGCGGAAACTCAGGGCGGCGTCTTGGGGACGGGTCCCCATTGGCCTGCCGGGCGAGCGTGCTGCCGGGTGAGCCACCTTACCACCCTTAACGCAGCCGCTCGAACTATCGAGTTTGACTCGAGCCAGATTCGAGAGCCTTGCCAATTGTGGAAGGCTACCCTACCGTTTCTAACGCAGCCATTTGAACCGTTGAGCGGACTCGAAACAGAACAGAGGCATTGCCGATCGGGAAGGGCCCCATTTGCACACAGGTTTCTTTTTGTACAAAGAACGATAGCTCCGAGGATAATAACTTTATATAATAGAATGGAAATATCCGGGGTTCAATGTAACTTAGCTTCTGTTTGCAGCCGCTCGAGTGCTGATCTTCCGGCCTCCTTCCTTCTCAAAGAGCCACGAAGACGGAGGAGTGCTGGGCTAACTACTAGAGCCGATTCTCACAACTGCGCCCCCTACCTGGCGCGCCAAAGATGTCGGTGTATTGGGAACGACACCTATGGGATCACAAGAATCCCTACTCCGGTTGCGGGGCGCAGGGTTGAGAGAAGAGCGGATCAAACAGATAGCACACGGTTCGTTTACCCAGGTTCAGGCAGCGAGGATGCGTAAAACCCTACTCCTGCTTTGGTGGATTGTATATTTGTGTTCTTCAGCTAGCTATGGGGCGTGAGGAGCTAAAAAAAGCCGAATCCTCCTCCTGGTCGCCTCGGGCCTCCTTTTATAGGGAAAAGGGGTTGCCATAGTGGCACACAGGAGGTGGAAAGGGTACAGTGATGCAAGGTTATCCCTCGCATTACATGACAAGGCGGATTTAATGCGTCTTGCTTAGGTGTCCTTGCTTTATCGGGGACAGGGGAGACATCCATCTTGTCCATCGCCGCTCCTTCTAGTGTCGACATGCGCCCTGGCCAGCGATGCCTGAGATGCCATGTAGGTAGGTAGGAAGCTGAGGTGGCGCAATGGTGGGTCTTCACGAAGATCTGCATGCCGGCACGCAGGTGCCTACCCAGCTGGTTGGGTCGGCAGCTGCATAAGGCGGTGGGAGTTTAGTCGGCGTGGACCTGATGGTGGCCCCGCGGATGTCCTCGGTAAGGGCCTTGCCGGGGTCCCGGCAAGGGTCTTTTCGCAGCGCCTGCTGCCATCCCCGGCAAGGTGCTTGCTGGAGGTCCTGTGGTCTTCCTTGGCTGGGATCCCGCCAAGGGTCGTCGTCTTCTTAGTGCGTGTCTGATCTTGAATATCTTCACAAAGATCTGCATGCCATTACGGGGATATCTCCCGAATCCTTGCCCCATAGGGGCAGTGGCCTCAAGGGTGATTTGCTCCGTAGCCGTGGGGCGAGTGGCCGCGGCAAGGGTCTTGCCGGGGCAGCTAAAGCCAGCCCCGGCGAGAATCTTGCAGGGGCTGCTAAAACTGGCTCCCGGCAAGTTGCTCTTTGTGGTCTTGTTCTTGGTGTTGCTCCAGTTCCATCGAGCTTCGGTCTCACCCTGGCTCAGCTCCCTTGCCTTGCTTGGTGTGGCGGTGGTCGTGGCTCAGACTTCCCGTGCACAGTCATAGTGGTACAAAAAGTGTACCCCCCTTTTTGTACACCGACACACATACTAAAATAGCTAGTTCAACTATATATACTAGCTAATTTTAAGTACTTTGTACAGTTCCACCACATCTATAGTCAGATGAACTGAATAAAATAGCCCCTAAATACTGCTAATACTATGGAAGGGCTTTGTACTACTTCGGGCAGCCTCTCCTCTGCCGAGCGCGCTCAGTAATAGGAAGAAGAGGAGGAGCCTACCGACAAGCTAGACAACTGCAATACGGTGCCTACCGCTGCTGCACCTTCAGCGACGCTCACGTCGAACGCCCTATATTGCTCCAGATGAGCCCTCTTGAAGCGGCCGGACTGCTCGTAGATCTCCAGATTCCTTGCCTCTCCATCGGCGTGTGCTGCAGCCATGGCTGCGGTAAGGCTCTTTGCGTGCTCGACGAGGCACCCCCCTCCTCCCGCAGGAACTCGATGTAGCGCGCAAGGTCGCTGACGCACATGCAGGCGTCCACCTCCGCCTCCCTCCTTCGGGCGGCGGTGGCGGAGCGGGAGATGATCCCGGTGGTCGACGGTGGGCTAGCGGCCACATCAGATGATGATGGGGGTGGCGGCCACAACCAACACCTCCAACATTCGGGCCACGGTGGCGGAGAGGGTGATGGCAACGATGGCCGACAGTGGGGTGGTGGACATGACGGCCACCTCCCACCTTCGGGCCACGGCGGGGACCAGACGATGGCCCTGGCTTTCGATAGTGGTGTGGTGGAAACTGCGGCCCGCAACATCGGCTGACGGACAGCGGCGGCCTAGCGTGTGGTGGGTCTTCGGCGAACACCCAACAGGGATGCCACGTGCACTACACTATGCCGGGGACTGCACCGCCGTGGCAGTATAGCCTCCTAGCTGGAGTTGTCCTCTAATGACGACGGAGTGGCTGACCGACGACGACGGACCGGTGCCATTGGCTTGTGGGAGAAGCAGACGAGATAAGCTACAAGGAGGGAGAGGAAAATGCGACGCAGGACTCGCCGGCCATGAGGTTTATATAGTAGGCTGGTAAGCATTGGGCTTTTGAGGGATTTCACCGAGTCCGGTGGGAAGCTTGCGCGGTTGCGCGGGAATGGGCACACCACCATTTCGCCAAAACAATGCCCCCGTGCGCTGCTAAAGCTTGCGCTCGAAGCCGTCTGCGGCAGCGGGGTGACAAGACGTGCGAGAGGATAATGAAAGGACACGTACACATACATTTAATAAAAAACATTTGCAAGTTAATTACCTACTATACCCCTGTCCTGGTTTATAAGTAGGATTTAACTAATAAAATACGAATGCATGTCGCCAAATATTATATCATTGGATTCATATGTGAACATAGTTTCCAGTTATATAATTTTTGTAACATGCATTAATATTTTGTTGGTTAAATTTAAGGTTATTTACCAGCAAGCGTTTGCCCACAACACACACGACTTATTCCATCACAAACATCGCGGATGGATCAACTGTATGCCACATATCGCAAACGCAACTCTTATGATTCGTGCTTCATGTCTCTGATATCGCTCGCACAATTCATCTTATTTGCCACATATCACTGTGTTGGCCACTGCTCGCGCCCCTCGGGAATCTCTGCTTGCTATTAGGTGCTACATCATGCTATGATCGCTGTTAGGCGCCGCGGGGCGCTCTGCTCGCGTCCATCGGCGCGCTCGGCTTGTGGACAACTTTTCCTTGCGTGTTCAACTACTATATGCATATATATGGTTGCTTGCCATTGAGGCGACCGTGGAGCGCTCTGCTCGCGTCCCTCCACGCATGCTCTGCCAAAGGTTGGGCCTGCGCACGATGACGTCGGGCCCCATATGCATGCAGTTGCGTCGTGCGCGTTGCCACGCAATGCAGTTATGTGCGGCATGATGGAGTTACGCGCTACAAATTAGAACTGCCATGAGGGCGTGCCGATATTCATGGTCGTCCGGCTTCCCCTTTAATTATCGCGGCCATTATAACCTTAGTCTCTTCAACCTTTCGACCGCGCCCCACAACACAACAAGCACACCCACGACGACACATAGAGAGGGGATGTCTAGCGGCGCTCCAATGGATTTCGGCGAGCATAAAGTGGAGACCCACGCGAGAGAGACGGATCTCTCGGTGGTGTACACCATCGACCCGGCCGTGGTGGATGACTACATCAACACCGTTGAGCAGTTGCTTACTTGAGACAAGTACAATGTGGTTGGCATCGACCTTCAGTACACCACCGGTCGTCCCAACATAGATCAGAACGTTGTCGTCTCTCTGTTGTGCATCCGCCGTCATGTCCTCATCTACCACTACTTCATGGCCATAGAGCCTTCCGACTTTTTCGCTAGGTTTGTCAACAACACCGACTACAAGTTTGCTATGGTGGAAACCACCAACGATGTAAAAGTGCTCAGGGTTACGGGCTTGGCCTGGAAGAACCTTGTCGAAATCCATGAGCACCACAGGGTCTGGGGCAGCACGAAGAAGGACTCCGTGGTTGAACTCGCCTCGGCCATCATCGGCCCATACTATGAAAATATGAAGCAAGATGCCAACAGAACACGCCCCGTATCCTGGCATGGGGCCTGAATGCGGCAACTGGATGAACCTCACCTCAGGTTCGCGTCCAAGAGCGTGTACACATGCTACAAGATGCATAGGTGGATCATTGACATGAGGAAGTGCCTCATTACCCAAATCGACGAGGTCGGATCGAGCCACAAGTAGAGCAAGCGTCACAAGAAGTAGATGATGATCAGATGACCGTTTATCCTAGTTAATCATGCATGTAATATCTAGTTTAGTTTGGTGTGTGGAAATGTCATGTGTGTAGTAGCCACCTATGTAATTATGCATGTAATAGTTTATTTTGGTGTGTGCAAATGTCATGGTTGTAGTAGCCACCTATGTAAGTGGATATTTAATTTGGTTATGAAACCATGTCCTTATAAGTGTGTGTGTGTGTGTGTGTGTGTGTGTATGTTGTTGTTGTTCTATATGCAATTCCATCACACAACACACACGTCTTATTAGCAGCAATTTTCTCTGTTATTATTGGTCTTCGCACACATTTCTGATTACAGACATGTTTGGCGCGTATCACACACATCTTGTTATATTGAACCATTTTTGTTCTCCTGTCTCAACGCAATCACTTCATCCGAGTGAACCGCATGCGGTATATCGCACACACCTTGATCTGGATGACCCTTTCTTTTGTGTTGCCTAATCACAAATAGTTCATCTCAGTGAACCATATAATGTATATTGCACACACCTTCATGTGGATGCCCGTTTCTTTTGCTCCTTCTCGTCGCAAACATTTAATTAATCTGAACCGTATGCCCTTCATCGCAGATGCAACTATAATTTGAACCGTGTTTGATGCACCCATCACCGCAATCATTTTGCACCTTTTTGATAGGTTTTTTAAACCATCGTTTGCGATTATTGTATCCCACATAGTTTCGTCAAAGGGTCTCTGAGTAGTGTCGCGTTAGCAGCATCCTACAGTAGTGAG
>LR738712.1:675101245-675251052 GCA_902687465.1 Secale cereale
AGCTTCTTACCCACAGCCCCCAATCCCCACGCCTCCTCCACCTTCTTCCCCACTCTCCTCCGCCGTCCCCTCACTCCTCCCGGCCCCATCCAACTCCAACCCCTGCCGCCCCCGCCATCCTCGTCACGACCAGCGCGCCCCACAATAGCCGGCCGCCATGCACCGATCATCCTTCTCACCGTGGGGCCACCACACCGGATCCCCTCGCTGCCCTAAAATTTGGACGGCCATGCATCCCCCTCCCCACTCCGTTGATTTCTCCCTCACCGACAGGGCTCCCCTCCCCCATACCGGGATCTGCCTACCGCTAGTGCCACGCCCCTGTCTTCCACACCGGTGGCCACAACTAGCCGGCCCCCGCTACATTACCGCCGATGAGATGAAGCTCTGACCCTTCTTCCACCTCCCCTCCTCGCGGGAGCAGTGCGACATCGGGCTGTTGCAGTGCGGGGGCCCTCGAGGTGCAGTGCAGCGTGTGTGCAGCCGAGGTGTAGGAGAGCCTGATTGCATTTTGATTTTGTTTTTCAGGTGGTCATTACCGTATTTGGGGTGCAAAAGGTAGTGTGGGCTGCTTCAGGTGAGCTCGCCTCCCGCGCGTCCGTGCAGTGCGGTGCATGCGTGTGTGTAGTCCGTTGTGCGTGGGTAGTAGCTCGCAAGGTCTTATGTGCTTCTTCGTGCGCAGTTTCTTGCGCGGCCATGCAGTTCTGCGCCACATTACTATTCTCACCTCGATCTACAGCGGCCTAGTCGACGACCTCCGCAAACTACACTCAGTTATGCCTCGCGTGCGGTTCAGTGTGCACGGCGTTGCAATCCAGCACAAATGCATGTTGTGCGGTCTAACCTTCAAGGGAATGCTTTCCCTATTGCTTGTAGCTCACTTGTTGTTTGCCGGTGCGGTTCAGAAACTTTCTTTTTCAGTTAACGGGCTATTCTACGACGTGGAAAACAGATGCCTCCGCAGTTCAAAAAAAAAGATGTCTCTTTAGATTTGTAGTACAAGTGGATAGTACAGAGGAGTAAACTTTGTAAAAAAATGTACAGAAGAGTTAACTATTCCATTAATTTTGCCGGGATTAGTTTTGCAAATTTGTATGGACATAATTTATATTTTTTTAAGAATCAATGCAGTTCGTTTAAAAAAACTTGGCAGTACACTTTGCAAAACAAAAGGCACTCAGGTTAACCTTGTTGTATGCGTCACTAAATTAAAGTGAAAGAAAAAATTTTGGTCGAAAAAACTAATGCAGTTCTTTTGGCTCATCCACGTAATTCAAAACGTGAAAAGGTCCATTACAAATTCATAAACCCAATTCAAAACGTGAAAAGGTCCTTTACAAATTCACTCATGCGGTTCATTTTTGGTAGTGTTACGGTTCACTTCTGGTAGTGTTGTAGTTCACTTACTCTCAATGTGAGGTGCAGAAAAATTGTTACAGAAATGACCAAATAAAGTAGTGCAATTTACTTTTCGCTAGTGTTGCGGTTCACTTATGTCTTATGTGAAGTGTAGTCCACTTTCTTGCTTGAGAAAATTTACGTCCGTCAAAATAAATCATGAAGTTCAATTGACTGTTTGATGCACTGCGGTTTTTAGTCTGAAGCAGTGCAGTTTTTCTGTCGGATGAAGTTCACTTGTCGATTTGGGTGTCGTGAAAAACAGAGTGTCCACAATTCGGTAATTTTAAAACTGCTCTTAAACCAGAAGGAATTAGAGAGGGTGTTCTAATGAAAAAGTTGTGTCTCGTCGATATCTTCCCAAAGGTGCATTGTATGCATCATTCCGACGAGTGGTTTGATTTTTTTTACGAAAAAACTGCCGCTGCACTTTTGAAATTACCGAAATGTGGACACTGTTTTTTGAGACACCAAAATCGATGGTTGAACCGCATCGGACAGAAAAACACACTGCTTGGTACTGAAAACCGCATGATTTCATTTTTCAGACGGGCAAGCATACGTCATGATTTCATTTCTTCAGACGGGCAAGCATACGTCATGATTTCATTTCTTCAGATGTAAAATATTTGACTATAACGAAAAGAATATACAACACATAATACCTAGAAATTCTAAATCCATGTTTATAGTCCTTCATACGTAAGAGGAAAAACATGTCAGCAATAAAAATGAAAATATTTGACAATAATGAAAACACAATGCAACATGCATTTAAAAAAACTTCATGATCCAATACATAGAACACTGAACATGCCTATTATTGCCTCGAATGGACTCAATAAATTGTCCAAATAACTTCAAATTTCCAAATGGAAATGTAACTAAATTTTATTCAATATAGTACTAAACTAAAACTGATAACTAGCGTCTAGCTAGAAGAAGATTCTGGCGGTGCATCAACCCATCCATCATTTCGCATGGAAGATTGTCCTGCATCGACACCATTATATCCCATGGAAGAATCCATGTCTTGAAATCCATTGTATAATGGTTGATCTGATAGAGCATAACCCCATGATTCATAGCCAAATGGTTCATTGATGGTGAAATCATTGCCACCGGAGGGGACCAAAAGTGGAGGGGCCTCCAAATTATACCCAGTTGTTGAGTTTGGGTTTGTATTGTTTTGTTGTGGGCTAATTGGGTTGTATTGACGTACATAGTCCGTGACACTTATATCCAGGGGTGGAGGTAGCTCATGTGCCTGATCAGATGTGGTTCGTAGTTGGGAAGCCAAAGGCATCTGGTGTTGTGGAAGATGGTGATCCCACAATGAGTGCACTGATGAAGGGGTAGTCTTCATGCGTTCCGTCGATGGACCACTTGATGGTATCATGTTTTGTATCATGCTTGCACCACCAGTCATGGACTTGTGGCCATGATGCAATGGTGGCAGTCGGTATCTAATGCCCTCATGGACACGAGAGATTTCATTGGATAGATTGTTGAGATCTTCAGGGTTGAGATCTTCTTCCTTCAAGAAGATAAGATTTGCTGTCATACCTGGGTTCTCCTCTCGGGTTTGTTTCATACGCTTGATGGAGAGTTGGTTTTCCTTATGTGCTGACATGCAATTCATATCTAGCTGAGCCACCTCACTTTGTAGTTGCGCAATTCTGGCAGTTGTTGCCTCATTGGCAAGTGGAACTGCTGGTGGTGCTCCTGCTAGGAAAGAATCAACAATGGGGTCAGCAGATGGCGTCCCAAAGGAATGCATCTTATCATTCTCCGTCTCTAGGACGACAGCAACCCTAGCATTGGTGATGGCAGACAGGTCAGCAACACCCTTGAACAAACCATTGCGTCGCTTGAAGAACGTGACATCACGTTCTTTGTCATCATGGATGTATGCGATAGTTGATCTCCTATCCTTCCTCGGCATACTAAATCCTATTACGACAAATAAACTTACTACTAGAAAAACAAACCACAAGGATCTATAAAATCCTTGAGATTTATTGAAGCCGTTGACTAACGACATATTGGTGGGAGATATGTGGAGATGTACTCCCCTTATATAGAAGGGAAGGATTTTGAATTCACGAAGTAGTCCCTTATCCAAAAGTGAGTTTTACTAACAATACGAAAGATTCATCTTTCTATGCACATGTTCGGTCCACTTGTCAGAGACATTAATAGAATGGTGTATGAGAAATTTTTGTGATCATGATACTTTTGCTTAATATGGATGATAGAAAAGTTAATCCTCATCCATACATCCAATTTAGTAGCAATTGATACAGAGCCATTTTTTGTTTGAGTAGACTGGATCATGCAAATCTTTAGCAAGCATTAACATATATACAAACTTAATAACATGGTAGTTTTTAAAGAATTGATTGTTAGTCAAATATCCATTTATGAGTAATTAACATTATTCTTTGGAATCACCGCGTATGTTGCTATATGTGTGTCTTTAAGTCCTTGTTTAGAACCATTAACACACTTCTAAATGTATTAGTAAATTAGTACCATTAAATCATTTATGTGTGATTACATACTCATCCTCCTGCATTATCATTGTATAATTAATGAGGATTTACATCCTACTAAGTATTATTTCTATGGATAGCAACAATTGTAGTAAAGTTATTTTGAATATTAATTGCATTCAAAAAACTTAATATTAAATTTAAAGCATGTGATGAGCACATTTGTTAAATTTAAAACCACCACTGGTAGTTGTTTTCTCTAGTATTATTTAATCCATAATAAGTTGTGAAAGAATGAAACTTTCTTTGCGACTTCGTCCCTTCACTAAAAAAACGAGGTACTTCCTCCACCTGAGTATAGGTCCAAATTTCAAATACCCTGTGCTAAGATTGTAGCGCGAAAGTTGGCTCTTATTGGGCTTACCAAATTGACCAGCTAACTCAATTTTTATGCTCAAATTTGTTTTGGGATCCTTGAAAATCTTGCACATAACTACTACTGTATTTTCAAGAAGATGTAATACCTGTATAATGCTACTCTCCTCTATATGTATTAATTCATAATAACATGGACCTGGTTGGCATGCACTAGTACAACGAGGTGCTATACAGACGGTTTTTAACCCCTTTCCGCGATGGTATTTGGAACCGTCGCCTAGTGAGTGTGGCCGATAGGGGGGTCCTTCCCACACAACCCAAAAACCATCGGGGATATGCCCTCCTGACACACACGCTCGGCAAAATGAGGTCATGTGTGACCGGCGGGCGACCAAATACGGTTATACGTACAGTAGTGCTCAAAAAATACAATTATACAGGCGAAATCATTTCTGGTCGTCAGTACATCCCAAAAAGTCCGTCCCCGCTAATCGTTTCCGTTCGTATATACATCCCACACAGTCGCTCCAAGGAAAATGTTTCTGTTCGCAGGTACATCACACACAATTTTTACCGTTAAATCGTTTGTGATAGTGTTTCCATTGCACACGGTATTAACAATTTTATCGTTTGCGTTGTTGAATGCATCACACACAGTGCGTAGAAGAAACTGTGTGGCAAAGGTTGTCCATCACACATTGTTTTTATGTGGTAAACGTATGCGCCAGGTGGCCTATCACAAACAGTTTTCAAGAGGATGTCGTGTGTGATTGTTCATTAATCTAAGAAGGTTTATTCCTAGGAACTATGTGCGTTATTGAATGCATCACACGCGGTGTTTTCTCAATAACCGTTTGCAATAGAAAACCATGATTAGCAGGCTAATTATCCTATTATTAATCATCCATTATTAATCTAAATGACAATTCATATTTAGAACACAATATATTTCATTTTCATAAAAGAAATACATCAGAGTATAACATCATATAGCTTCAACAATCCGCTACCCCATTACACAACTACACCAGTACCAAGTTTCACATCAACATCTATAACCTTTCAAAATTAGCAACATAGACGGTACATAGACATATGTATCTCATCTGGAAAACTGCTGAAGCAGAAGGCGAATATTGAGCCATCATTGATGTTGAAGGTCTTTGCAACTTTAGCCAGCGCCTGTGGATGATTACCGTCCATCCTTCGTCCTCTTCAGGAACACTTCACTGTTGCAGCGTGGGTGTTTTATGAATACCTTCCTCGCCTCCTAACCATACAGGTGGTTTGAGAGGTAATCATCAGTGAACTGCTTTGGAAAGGCCTGAAAACAAGGATGTGCATAAATATCTTCTCTATATTGGAAATGGGGAAAGGAATAAAAAAAGGCAAGGTATAATAGTTAGTACCATAATGTAGTGAACTGGTCTCTTCTTCATTGTGCAGACAAAGATCTTGTTGTTTTTTCCGCTAATTTCTTTATCCTAACAATATTTCTGAGTTTCTTGACTTGACTGATATTCATGGACAACTCATTTCCCCATATGCAAAAAGGTTCGAATATTGCGTCAAAACCTTTGACAGCAGGACCAAATGGCTAAAAACATAAATATTAGAATGGTTCGTGCAATTGCACAATAATGTGCTATTAGACAAAGGACCATGCACGTGCTAACCTCGATTGAAAACCTCAGTGCTTCCCATTGTTTCCCCGCAACACATATAAGGTAGTGAGTCATCAGGTTAAGTAAGCGTTCACATGCTATAAGTAATAATATGTTGATGAAAAATAAGCACATTGCAGATTCATCAGATTAATTCAAGCCACATGGAAAACCCATTTATCCAAACCAAGCATAATTAAGAACTAGGAAATATAGCACTTGTATATGTTTCTCATGTATTAAGTGCAGCCAAATTCGATTTATTCCTCACATGCACAACAATATAAAATTCTACCCACGACAATTCGACATCGCATTGCAGAATTGAACCAAGCAGTTAACTAAACAACACATCAAATGAACCAAACATTAACTGATCACCACATTGCACAATATAACATACTCCTAATAGAAGATTATACAGTTAACCAAACCAAGCATGCTTAACAAATTGGAAATATCGCAATTGTATTTCTTTCTCATGTACTTACTACAACCAAATTCAATTTATTCCTCACATGGTATACAATAACAGAATGCACCCACAATTATTAAACATCGCATTGCAGAATTGAACCAAACAGTTAACTGAACACCGCAACAAATGAACCAGACGTTAATTGAGCACCACATTGCACAATATAACATACTCCTAATAGAAGATCAGACAGTTAACCAAACCAAGCATGCTTAATATCTTGGAAATATAGGAATTGTATTTGTTTCTCATGTATTTAGTACATCCAAATTTGATTTACTTCTCACATGATATACAATAACAGAATGCACCCACAACTATTGAACATCACATTGCACAATTGAACCAAACAGTTAACTAAACACCACAACACAAATGAACCAAACATTAACTGAGCACCACATTGCACAATGTATAACCAAACCAAGCATGCTTGACAACTTGTAAATCTAGCAATTATATTTGTTTCTTGTCTATTTTGTAAAGATAAATTCGATTTATTTATCACATGGACGACAATACAAAATTGCAGCCTGAAGAATTGAACATCACATTTGCAGAATTGAACCAAACAGTTAACTGAAGATGACAACTAATTAACCAAACAGTTAATAAGTGAGCACCACACAGCACGACATATATAACATATACACTAGAGCAACATATTACATGGTAAAATTAGATAGCACAATTCACTAGAATTTGTTAAGGAAAGGCAGGAGCAGCACATGCAACGGGTAAACCGAGCATGCTTAACCAGCGCAGCTAGCAAATGGCAAGGTACTCCTCCAAGATCTGGGGGTCGGCATGAATGGCAGCCATTGCGACCTTATCCGCATTTGGCCGTGATTTGCTTCTCCGCTACAAATTTCACCTTGAGATCCTGGCTATACTGGGTGCACCATGGCTTAGGGCGGCGCTTATTTGGTGGAGGGGTCGGTGATTTGGGTGGAAGGTGTTGCGCCGTCGGTCGGGGCATGTGGGATGTGTAAGGAGGAGGAGAAGGGGGGGTCGGGTGTGGATTACTTGCCTGGATAGAACAGGCCGAGCAGCGTGAAGGAGGGTCGCCGACGAGGAGGCGGCGCTGCAAGCAAGGAGTGGAGGTTTCAACTTGGAAAGGAAGGAGGAAACAAGGGAAATGTGTCTTTTGGTAAGGGGGGGAGGTAGATATTTCCGCGAAAACCAAAAATTTGGAATCGCTTAAGCGAAAAAAACTGGCGCGCAAAGTGTCCTCAGAAATGGTCCCTTATTCAGAACTGTGTACGATATGTGAACATCACAAACGATTCAGATAGCTTAACCCGTGTGTGATGAGTTTGAACGTCAAATTTTTTTTTCCAGGTCCCCATCTTTCACCGGCGACGATTGAATAGTGAAATGATATTTGAGGAGCGGTCTAGTGTGGTTGATACTCCGACGGTGCTCCAAGATATTTTGTGCTGCATCTCACACGGTTGGTGATAATAAACTGTGTGCGATCTACTTGATTTTTCGTCTTGATTTGAATTACATAATGAGGTCACAGCTACAAAGGATGGTGTTTGAATTAATCAAACTTTTATCTGCAGTGAACTTGCAACTATAGGTGTGTCGTCAAAATAATTAGAATTATTCAGGGTTCGTTTGGATGTTTTTATACATTAACTTAGTTTTGTAGGCATTTCAGGTGCATAATTCAAATTTAAACTACATGCTCTAGTGCATATAAACTGGTTGAAAATTCAAAGGTGTGTCCTTGGTTGCATGCTTAGGTACCATCCAAGAAATGGAAATGAATGCCAAACTGTCGGTGTACAAAAAGAGGGGTACACTTTTTGTACCCCTATAACTGTGCAGAGGCAGTCTGAGCCACGGGCACCACCACACCAAGCATGGCAAGGGAAGCCGAGCCAGGGTAAGACCGAAGCTCGATGGAACTGGAGCGACACCAAGAACAAGACCACAAAGAGCAAAGGAACGAAGCGGCTTCCCCCGGCGAGATCCTTGCCGGGAGCCAGTTTCAGCAACCCCGGCAAGATCCTTGCTGGGGCCGGCTCTAGCAGCCCTGGCAAGACCCTTGCCGCGGTAGCTCGCCCCACGCCCACGGAGCGGATCACCCTTGAGTCCACTGCCCCCAGAGGGCAAGGATTCATGAGATATCCCCGTACTGGCATGCAGATCTTTGTGAAGACATTCAAGATCACATACACACTGAGAAGACGACGACCCTTGGCGGGATCCCAGCCAAGGAGGACCACAAGACCCCCGGCAAGCACCTTGCCGGGGATGACAGCAAGCGCCGCGGCAAGACCCTTGCCGAGGCCCCGGAAAGGCCCTTGCCGAAGACACCCGCAGGGCCACGATCAGGGCCACACCAGCTAAGCTTCCATCACCCCATGCAGCTGCCGACCCAACAAGCTGGGCAGGCACCTGTGTGGCGACATGCAGATCTTCGTGGGGACCCACCGTTGCGCCACCTCAACTGCCTGCCTGCCTACATTGCATCTCAGGCATCGCTGGCCAGGGTGCGTGTCGACACAAGAAGGAGAGGCGACGGACAAGATGGACGTCTCCCTCGTCTCCGATAAAGCAAGGACACCTAAGCGAGACGCATTAAATGCGCCTTGTCATGTAATGCGAGGGATAACCTCGCATCACTGTACCCTTTCCACCTCCTCTGTGCCACTGTGGCAACCCCTTTTCCCTATAAAAGGAGGCCCGAGGCGACCAGGAGAAGGATTCGGCTCTTTAGAACTCCTCACAATTCGGCTCTTTAGAACTCCTCACAATTCGGCCTTTTGGAGCTCCTCACGCCCCATAGCTAGCAGAAGTACACAAACATATAATCCACCAAAGAAGGAGTAGGGTTTTACGCATCTTTGCGGCCCGAACCTGGGTAAAGGAACCATGTGCTAACTGTTGGATCCGCTCTTCTCTCAACCCCACGACCCGCAACCGTAGTAGTGATTCTTGTGATCCCATAGGTGTCGATCAAATACACCAACATCTTTGGCGCGCCAGGTAGGGGGCGGAGTTGTGAGAATCAGCTCTAGCAGTTGGCCCAACTCTCCTTCGTCTTCGCGACCCTTTGAGAAGGAAGGAGGCTGGAAGATCTGCGCTCGAGCGGCTACAAATAGAAGCTAAGTTACATCGAACCCTGGATATTTCTATCCTATTATTTAAGGTTATTATCCTCGAAGCTGTCGTTGTTTGTACAACGAGAAACCTGCACGCAAATGGGGCCCTTTCCGATCCGCAAACGCCTTTGCTCTGTTTCGAGTCCGCTCAACAGTTCAAACGGCTGCGTTGGTAACAGTAGGGTAGCCTTCCGCAATTGGCACGGCTCTCGACTCTGACTCGAGTCAAACTCGACAGTTCGAGCGGATGCGTTAAGGGCGGCAAGGTGGCTCACCCGGCAGCACGCTCGCCCGGCAGGCCAATGGGGACCCGTCCCCAACACGCCGCCTTGGGTTTTTCGCGCCGGCAAGCCTACCCAGCTAGCGTAGGGTGGACATACAAAGGGGTAGCAAACAGGGAGATAACATGCATAATTCCAAAGATATTTCAAAGTTATATTACATCATGTCATCGCTGCGGTTCTAACTAAAGATAAAATTTGTCTTGGTCATGAACCCGCAGCGGCGAAGAAGAACGGGATGCCTAATCCCTGCGCTGGCCCTCCACCCTCTTGATTTTGTCGATGCAGCTGATGACGGGCTTGATGCGCTCCTTGAGCACCGTGAGGTCAGCATCCACCGGCAAGCTATCCATCGCGGCTTCGAAGTCGAGGGCGGGGTTCCAGAATGCCATCTTGGTGAGGACCTTGGTCATGACCCCCCCAGCAAAGCTGCCGGGCCTCCCCGGCGAGCGTGGCCGTTCTGTTGGAGTGAAGATCAGCCAAGGCACCGAGGACGCCCTCGAAGAACAGGGTCAGCTTGGCGTTTACGGACCCGCTCCACTCAGGGGCATACCTCACGTTTGGTATCCCCATGAGGGCCAACTGCGAGGTAACCCTGCCAGCGATGTCCTCCAGCCGGCTGATCCACCTGTTCTCGCCCGCCATGTATTCTTGGTGGGAGGCGCCCTCGTTCGCCCGCAGCTGCTTCTCCTCCTCGAGGCTCTTGGTCAAGGCCTCCTCCCGAGCCGAGGTCTCCGACAACATCTTCTCGAGATTCTCCAGCCTCAGCTTGAGAACTCTGATGGAGTCTTGCGCCTTGGAGAGATCCCTAGCCCTGCTGATGACCGCTCGGTGCGCCTCTGTCAAGGCGCAGTTGAGCCTGTTCTTTTCGTCGGACAGCTTGAGGGCCTGCTCCTTCAGCTCGTCCCGCTCCACCTCCAGCTCTTGCACCTTGCCGGCATGGGCCAGAGATTGGGCATCGAGTGCCTCTTTGTGCCTCTGCCCCAGCTCACGAGTCCGCCGCTCAACAAGGACCTCGAGCTCCTCATCCTTGCCGCGCAGCGTTGCGGCAAGCTTCGCTTCACGCGTGGAGAGGTCTTCCTCCTAGGAATCGAGGGCAGCTTGATGCTAGTTCCGGGCGGCCTCGGCCTTGGCAGCCAAGTTCTCCGCCTCTTCCTGAGCCTTATCGATGTCAAACATCTTCATGATGAGCTCTACGTCGCGCTTGGCCAATTCTTCCTGGAAGGCCCTTTGCTCCTCGCGGGACTGGTGGAACCAGGTTTGCGCCTCAGCAACGCGGGCCTGGAAGTCCACCTCCGCCTCATCCACCACTCCCATCCTGGACTTAACCTTGTCTAGATGGGCATTGTAGAGCGCTTGGAGCATACGGAAATTGGCCCCCATGGCGCGGAAGAGCTGCTCTTCTGGGGAACCATCTCCGCCGGCGCCCGGTTCATCGACCACCTCGAGCCCGGTGGCTGCGAGCACCTCGCCATCGAAGACTTCCCCTCCGGCGGGCGCTCGGGAAATTGACGCCTCTGCGAGATGGACGAAGAGGTCGTCGCCCACATTCAGGTATCTGCCGGGGCCCGAGGTTGTGGAGGAAGAAGGCTGATCATCGACCACATCTTCCTCGGCTGTGGCCTTGCCGGCCTCCCCGGGAAGCTCACTGCTGGCACCCTCGGCGGCGTCCTTGGCGGCCTTATCAGCGGTGGCCTCGGCAGCGTCCTTGGCGGCCTCCCCGGCGGCGATCATGTCGGCTTCCGCCGCGGCCTCCTCAGCAACTTCCCCGATGACGGCGTCCATGTCCTCCATATCTATTGAAGGAGGGCCTGGACAGTGACGGGGATGATGAAGCCAAGAAAAAGGATAAGGGAAAAGCAAAGACAGAAGACAGGCGACTCACCAGTGCCGGGCTGTGAAGCAGAAGTCCCCTCCCCGCCGGCGTCTGGCGCCGCGGCAGAGCCACCAGCGCCCAAGTTCCCCTCTCCCTCCATGCGTGTGGGCTCCATGCTTTGTGCCCTTGCCGGGGACGACCCTCGCGGTGGCGTAGTCGATGGGGTGGTGTGTTGGGGTAGCCCCCTGCGGCTCCTCCTGCTGCTGCTCCCGTCCTACAAAACCGACAGGGTCAGCACCATAGCATCAAGCACCTACCGCATGTCGAGCAAAAAGAGGATGATGAACTTACGCTGGGGGCTGTGCTGGGGGCTGCCGTCTGGGCTGCTCAACACAACGAGTGGTGTCTTTGAAGCCCCAGCCAGGGGCTTGCTGCTCGCCGAAGCCTTGGCCCTCTTTATCCTCTTGGCCAACGTCTCTTTATCCCTGAAGAAGCAAGAATGGATCAAGATGAGTGGCATGGTTCAGGAGGATGGAAATGGCAGTAAGGAATGGAGTACTTACTCATCGTCCATCTCCTCCTCCGCCGCCGATTTCCTCTTCCTCTTTGGGCTGAGAGGCCCGAGATCAAAAGGGAACTCCGCGTCGACATCCGAGTCAACGTCTGCCGGGGGAGGCGAAGAAGTCGGAGTTGGTGCGCACCCAGATGAAGAGGGGGCCGTTGCTTTCTTCTTCTCGTTGGCCTTCGTCAGCCTCCTCGCCGCTGTGGCCCTCGTGTGGCGCCCGGACCCCTCCAGGGCCAATTGAGGCTGCGCAGCCTTGCCGGGTCGGACCGGCTCGCTGGAACTAGCCCGCCGCAGGACTCGCCCTCTTCCCCTGGCTGGCGTCGACCCCGCTACCACGTCCTCCTTCGACGACGACTCGTCGGCCGCGTCTTCGACCATAGCGCGCAGAAAATCTTACCATGGTGAAAACCGTGCAACCTGCCCGCGCACCATTCTGGGCCTGGCCCAACAACGCGTCGCGCTTATGTGTGTCCCAGGCCCGGGGGCTCCTGTCGGTGTACAAAAAGAGGGGTACACTTTTTGTACCCCTATGACTGTGCACGGGCAGTCTATGCCACGGGCACCACCACACCAAGCATGGCAAGGGAGGTGAGCCAGGGTAAGACCGAAGCTCGATGGAACTGGAGCAACACCAAGAACAAGACCACATAGAGCAAAGGGACGAAGCGGCTTCCCGAGGCGAGATCCTTGCCGGGAGCCAGTTTCAGCAGCCCCGGCAAGATCCTTGCCGGGGCCGGCTCTAGCAGCCCCGGCAAGACCCTTGCCGCGGCAGCTCGCCCCAAGCCCACGGAGCCGATCACCCTTGAGTCCACTGCCCCCAGAGGGCAAGGATTCGGGAGATATCCTCGTAGTGGCATGCAGATCTTTGTGAAGACATTCAAGATCAGATACACGCTGAGAAGACGACGACCCTTGGCGGGATCCCAGCCAAGGACGACCACATGACCCCTGGCAAGCACCTTGCTGGGGATGACAGCAAGCGCCGCGGCAAGACCCTTGCCGGGGCCCCGGCAAGGCCCTTGCCGAAGACACTCGCAGGGCCACCATCAGGCCCACGCCAGCTAAGCTTCCATCACCCCATGCAGCTGCCGACCCAACCAGCTGGGCAGGCACCTGCGTGGCGACATGCAGATCTTCTTGGGGACCCACCGTTGCGCCACCTCAGCTGCCTGCCTGCCTACATGGCATCTCAGGCCTCGCTGGCCAGGGCGCGTGTCGACACAAGAAGGAGCGGCGACGGACAAGATGGACGTCTCCCTCGTCCCCGATAAAGCAAGGACACCTAAGCGACACGCATTAAATGCGCCTTGTCATGTAATGCGAGGGATATCCTTGCATCACTGTACCCTTTCCACCTCCTGTGTGCCACTGTGGCAACCCATTTTCCCTATAAAAGGAGGCCCGAGGCAACCAGGAGAAGGATTCGGCTCTTTAGAACTCCTCACGATTCGGCTCTTTATAACTCCTCACGATTCGGCCTTTCGGAGCTCCTCACGCCCCATAGCTAGCTAAAGAACAGAAACATATAATCCACCAAAGCAGGAGTAGGGTTTTACGCATCTTTGCGGCCCGAACCTGGGTAAAGGAACCGTGTGCTAAGTGTTGGATCCCCTCTTCTCTCAACCCCGCGCCCCGCAACCGTAGTAGGGATTCTTGTGACCCCATAGGTGTCGATCAAATACACCGACACAAACTCCCTGCCACCATCACTCGGCTGCAAACATTGAGATACCTGGTTTTTTAATTCTAGTAAATCCAAAACTGGTCTAAAATTCATGGAACTTGGCATGCTATCACGGAGCGGCATCGACATGTCGTAGTAAAATTATTGTCGCATTTGGAGCAGCTTTGGGTATAAGCTTCTCACAAACCAAAGCTTCACACAACAACCGTGATAGTTTCTGTGAACGTGCCACCTTTGGGGATGAAAATATCTGTTGCTTATTATTGCTTTCAAAAAAATTCTAGTGTCAACATAGAACAACAAGAGTGTAGTGTCCAACTTTGGAATTTTTCAAGGTTTGTTTGCACATTTTTATACATTAACTGGGTATTCTAGGCATTTTATGTGCATAATTCAAATTTGGACAACATGCATATGCTCCAGTGCATATAAACGGGTTGAAAATCAAATATGTGTCCTTGGGTGCATGCTTAGGTCCCATGCAAGAAATGGGAATGAATTTCAAACACCCTGCCACCGTCACTCGGCCGCAAACATTGAGATACCTGGTTTTTCAATTCTAGTAAATCCAAGACTTGTCTGAAATTCCTGGAACTTGGCATGTTATCGTGGAGCGGCATGAACATGCCGTGGTAAAAATTTTGTCCCATATGTGGCAGATTTGGGTATTAGCTTCTCACAAACCATAGCTTCTCACAACAAGCGTGATGGTTTCGGTTGGGAATGTCCCACCTTTGGGGACGAAATGATATCTATTGCTTCTTATTGATTTCAAAAAAATTGTAGTGTCAACCAAGAGCAACAGGAGTGTTGTATCTAATTTTGGAATTTTTCAGGGTTCATTTGGAAATTTTTATACATTAACTAGGTTTTCTAGGCATTTTGTGTGCACAATTCAAATTTGAACAACATGCACATGCTCCAGTGCATATAAACGGGTTGAAAAAGAAAATATGTGTCCTTCGGTGCATGTTTATAGGTCCCATGCAAGAAATGTGAATGAATTTCAAACACCATGCCACAGTCACTCGGCCGGAAACATTGAGATACCTTGTTTTTAAATTCTAGTAAATCTGAAACTAGTTTGAAATTAATGATACTTGGCATGCTATCATGGAGCGGCATCAACATGTCATGGTAAAAAAATGTCCCATTTGGGGCAGGATTGTGTATAAGCTTCTCACAAACCAGAGGTTCTCGCAACAAGCGTGAAGGTTTCGGTAGGGAACGTGCCACCTTTGGGGATGAAATGATATCTGTTGCCTCTTATTGATTTCAAAAAATTTCTAGTGTCACCATAGAACAACAGGAGTGTTGTGTCTAATTTTGGAATTTTTCGGGGTTCGTTTGGACATTTTTATACATTAACTGGGTTTTCTAGGCATTTTATGTGCATAATTCAAATTTGAACTATATGCACATAATCCAGTCCATATAAAAGGATTGAAAAATCAAATATGTGTCCTTCGGTGCATGCTTAGGTCCCATGCTAGAAATGGGAATGTATTTCAAACACCCCACCGCTGTCACTTGGCTGAAAACATTGAGATACCTGGTTTTTAAATTCTACTAATCCAAAACTCGTCTGAAATTCATGAGACTTGGCATGCTATCATGGAGCGGCATCAACATGCCATGGTAAAAAATTTGTCCCATTTGGGGCAGGTTTAGGTATAAGTTTCTCGCAAGCGAGAGCATCTCACAACAAGAGTGATGGTTTTGGTAGGGAACGTGCCACCTTTGGGGACGAAACGATATCCGTTGCCTCTTATTCCTTTAAAAAAAATTCTAGTGTCAACATAGAACAACCGGAGTGTTGTGTCTATTTTTAGAATGTTTTGGGGTTTTTTTTGGACATTTGTATACATTAACTGGGTTTTCTAGGCATTTTATGTGCATAATTCAAATTTGAACTACATGCACATGCTCTAGTGCATATAAATTGGTTGAAAAAACAAAGTTGTGTCCTTCGGTACATGCTTAGGTCCCATGCAAGAAATGAGAATGAATTTGAAACACCAGGGCTCTTTTGATTGCCCGCAAAACTGTGAGATACATTGTTTTTAAATTGTAGTAAATCCAAAACTCGTCTGAAATTCATGAAACTTGGCATGTTATCATGGAATGGAACTTAACATGTTGTGGTATTTTTTCTGTCCATTTTGAGAGAAGGCACAGTCGAATAACAGCCAACAAAGGCATTTTGAAACAAATAGCTGCCACTGTAACATCTCAAACGTTTCGTATAATTTAAATTGTGTGTGTTCTGTTAACCATTCACGTGATGCCACGCCACACCATTTTGATGGCTAGGAGGTGCTGCGCGTGCGGACATGAGCTTGAGTGCTTGACTAAACGGGAGGCGTGCGACTGTACTCCAATGCAGGATCTGTACAACTCTTGATCGCAAACGTTTTAGGTAGAACACCCGTATGCAAAGTGACAGCTAAGGTCTTCCCCCTTAAGTCGAGGGAAAATTCGCAGCGCAGGATTTGTGCATCCCTTCAATGCAAACGGTTGTTTTGGATGATCCGTGTGCAACCACGTACAAACAATTTGGTAAGATTTGCATCTGTCATATTGGGTATGTTGCCATTTGTCAAACTAGAAAGATTGACATTTGCTGATCTAGAAACATTGCCATTTTTCAATCCTTGTAACACTGCGATTTGTCAAAATATGCATCTAAAAATCACTAGCACTATCTAATTTTTGCAACTAAATCTTAGTAATTAAGCAGAGATTTCATTCATAGATTAAGCAATCATTCTTAATTTATACAAATAGTTCAACCCGACAGCTAAACCGACCAAAATTTTCCACAATTGTTGCCAACCACGTACTTAAATAGCTAGTTTAACTATATATATTAGCTAATTTTAAGTACGTTGAACAGTTCCACCACATCTATAGTCAGATGAACTGAACAAAATAGCCCCTAAATACTACTATTAAGGAGGGGCTTTGTGCTACTTCCGGCAGCCTTTCCTCTGCCGAGCGTGATGACTAAGAGGAAGAGGAGGAGGAGGTGCCTATAGGTGAGCTGGACAACTGCAATATGGTGCCTGCCGCTGCTGCACATTCAGTGATGCTCGACAACTCGAACGCCGACTACCGCTCCAGACTACCCTCTCGAAGCGGCCGAACTGCTCGTAGATCTCCTGATTCCTCGCCTCTACGTCGGCGTGTGTTGCGGCCACGGCTACGGTAAGGCCCTTTGCATGTTCGACGAGGCGCTCCTCCTCCTCCCACAAGAACTCGATGTAGTGCACAAGGTCGCTGACGCATGTGTTGGCCTCCACCTCCGCCTCCCTCCTTCGGGCGGCGGTGGCGGAGTGGGTGATGATCCTTGCGGTTGACGGTGGGCTAGTAGCCATGGTGGCTGACGATGGGGTGGTGGCCACGACGGCCACTTCCCGCCTTCGGGCCATGGTGGCGGAGCGGGTGATGGCCGGCAGTGGGGTGGCGGCCACGACGGACACCTCCCACCTTCGGTCCGCGGTGGCGGAGTGGGAGATGGCACTGGCTTTGAACGGTGGTGTAGCGGCAACAACGAACGGCGACAGCTGCCGACGGGCAGCGGCAGCGGAGCGTGTGGTGGGTGTTCCGTATGCACCCAACAGGGACGCCACGTGCACTACACTACACCGGGGACTGCGCTGCCGCCGCGGTGTAGCCTCCCAGCTGGAGCTGTCCTCTGATGACGGTGGAGTGGCTGAGCGACGACGACGGACCGGCGCCATTGGCGATTGTGGGAGAAACAGACGAGATAAGCTATAGGGAGGAAGGGCAAAATGCGACGCAGGACTTGCCGGCCGTGAGTGTTTATATAGCAGGCCGGTAAGAATTGGGATTTTGGGGGATTTCACCGAGTCAGGCGGGATGCTTGCGCAGGAACCTGTGAGGTTGCACGGTAACAGGCTCACCGACTGTCGGTGTATTGGGAAACGACACCTATGGGATCACAAGAATCCCTACTACGGTTGCGGGGCGCGGGGTTGAGAGAAGAGCGGATCAAAATGATAGCACACGGTTCGTTTACCCAGGTTCGGGCCGCGGGGATGCGTAAAACCCTACTCCTACTTTGGTGGATTGTATGTTTGTGTTCTTCAGCTAGCTATGGGGCGTGAGGAGCTCCAAAAAGCCGAATCCTCCTCCTGGTCGCCTCGGGCCTCCTTTTATAGGGAAAAGGGGTTGCCACAGTGGCACACAGGAGGTGGAAAGGGTACAGTGATGCGAGGTTATCCCTCGCATTACATGACAGGGCGCACTTAATGCGTCTTGCTTAGGTGTCCTTGCTTTATCGGGAACGGGGGAGAAATCCGTCTTGTCCGTCGCCGCTCCTTCTTGTGTCGACATGCGCCCTGGCCAGCGATGCCTGAGATGCCATGTAGGTAGGCAGGCAGCTGAGGTGGCGCAATGGTGGGTCTTCACGAAGATCTGCATGTTGCCACGTAGGTGCCTGCCCAGCTGGTTGGGTCGGCAGCTGCATAAGGCGGTGGGAGTTTAGTTGGCGTGGGCCTGACGGTGGCCCTACGGATGTAGTCGGCAAGGGCCTTGCCTGTGCCCCGGCAAGGGTCTTGCCGTGGCGCCTGCTGCCATCCCCGGCAAGGTGCTTGCCGGAGGTCTTGTGGTCTTCCTTGGCTAGGATCCCGCCAAGGGTCGTCGTCTTCTTAGTGCGTGTCTGATCTTGAATGTCTTCACAAAGATATGCATGCCACCACGGGGATGTCTCCCGAATCCTTGCCCCATGGGGGTAGTGGACTCAAGGGTGATTTGCCCCGTAGGCGTGGGGCGAGTTTCCATGGCAAGAGGCCTTGTCGGGGCTGCTAAAGCCGGCCCTGGCAAGGTTCTTGCCGGGGCTGCTAAAACTGGCTCCCAGCAAGGATCTTGCCGGGGGAACCTGCTTCGTCCCTTTGCTCTTTGTGGTCTCGTCTTAGGTGTTGCTCCAGTTCCATCGAGCTTCGGTCTTACCCTGGCTTACCTCCTTGCCTTGCTTGGTGTGGCGGTGCCCGTGGCTCAGACTGCCCGTGCACAGTCATAGGGGTACAAAAGTGTACCCCCCTTTTTGTACACCGATAGGAGCCCCCGGGCATGGGCCACAGATAAGCGCGACACATTGTTGGGCTAGGCCCAGAATAGTGCACGGGCAGGCGGGGCGGTTTTTACCGTGGTAAGATTTTTCGCGCGCTCCGCCTCCCACGATCCGCGTGCGTGGCGCGGTGTGGAGGGGTGCGCGTGACGTGGGCGGCATGCGCGGGGCGGTTCCCGCAGGCATGCGTCACGTCGTAGTAAAGGGGCGGTTCGCGCCTTCCCCATAAACGGAGGGAGGCGTGGAGGCGCGGCCCGTTTACTGAATGGGGCCGAGGCGCGGTCTTCAAGGCATCCACTCCCCACGCTCACGGGGTGGGGAGAGGTCGCCTCACCCGTCCCCTCGGTTCTGCACGTCTGCCACCTGTCTTCCATGCGCTTGGGGTGGCAAACGGTGGAGGCGGGAAACCGGGCCGTCGCTGGTTGGGGCGGCGGGTCGTTCCTGGCTCCCTGCGCCTTCCGTGTCTTGATTGGCCGAGCGGGGCGGTCGAGCCCCAACACCGTTCCTTTATAAAGAGCGGGGGGGAGGGATGGCATCTCGCACTCCTCCATCTTCTTCCTCCTTCAGCTTCTGCTCCTCTCTTCCATTCGTCATGGAGAGAGGAAATCCCGGCCCTTCAACGGTGGCGGCAAGGGTCGCCGCTCGACAACGCGTCCCTCCTTCTCCTGCACCTGTGATGGAAGAGCCGGCCGCGAGGGGAAGGGGGAGGGGGCGAGGCCGTGGGCGAGGCCGGGGCGCTCGGGGAAGAGGAGGACGGGGTGGCCCGCCGGCCTCGCCCCCGCTAGAAGCTCCTCCTTCAATGGGGGGCCATGTTGGGGATGACCCTTGTGAGTTCTTCGTCAGGTTGAGCCGGCCGCCGCGCCGTCGCCTTCGTCTCCCGAATCCATTTGCTCGGGAGATGGGGTGGATCCACCGGAGTCATTGCGGGTGCACATGAGGGGCTGCAGGATCAGTGGCACGCGGTTCCGCGTCGACTTCCCTACTCCTCATGTCATGTATCTTCGTCAGGGATGGAAGACGTTTGCTCGTATCCACATCTTGATAGATGGGCTGACTCTCCATTTTAATTTGATGGAGGGTGGGCTTCTTTCCGTCAAGGTCTTCGGGCACTTTGGGACTCGTGCAAGGTGCTGCGTGGAGAGCTCTTCTGAAAGCGAAGATTCCTCCTCGAGCGAGAGTGACGAGCAAGACAGCGGCAGCGACCACGAGGGCGGTAGGCGGCAGGATGACGGCTCCGACTAGGTGTCGGTGATACGTCCAAAACGTATCTATAATTTCAGCTTGCTCCATGCCTCTTTTGGGTGATATTGCTATGATATTTATACACTTCCATACACTTTTGATCATATTTGGACTAACCTATAAACTCAGTGCACCCCAGTGCCAGTTTCTGTTTTCTGCTGTTTTTGTATTTCAGGTTTCCCGTCACGTAAACTGCCAGAAAAATCCCGGAAAAATTATATAAAAAATCAGCGTTCCAGAAGCTTCCCGGCAGCCAAAGTACAGCCGGAGGGGGGCCACCAGGGCTCCAGGCGCCCTGGTGGCGCGGCCCCCCTCCTGGCCGCGCCGGGGGGGCGCCTGGGCCCCCCAGGCCTCCGCTGATGCCCCCCTTTGCCATATATTTATATCGTGTCCCGAAACCCTCGAGACGGGAACCCTTTTTTGCGATCTCATCTATGTTCTGCCGCCTCCGCGCTTCCAAGATCGGGAGCACCAGGAGAACTCTTCCCGGCACCCTGCCGGAGGGGAGGATCACCGCCGGGAGCCTCTCCATCACCATGGACGCCTCCTGGATGAGTTGTGAGTAGTCTCCCATGGACCATGGGTCCATGACCAGTAGCTATGTGATGTTCTCCTCCCGTTCTTGTGCTTCACTAATTAGTCCTCGTGAGCTGCCCTACATGATCAAGGCACATATGTAATCCTTATGCTATTGCTATGTTGAGTTTGCTGGGATCCGATGGATTGTGAGATTATGTTCAGATTGTGTTTGAGTAATATATTTGATTCACCTCTTTTATATTTCTGTTCGTAAGTAATTCTTGCATGTTCTCCGTTGCTATTTATTGCTTTGACCGAGTAGTAGGTAGTGACTCCAAGAGGGAACGTTATGCTTGATTGTGGGTTCATGCCCCTCGATGACTAGCTTGAGTGACAGAAACATGAGTCTAGGGGATGTGCTGTTGCCACAAGGGGGAAAACAACGGTGCTTGTGCCCGCGGGTGCAAGGATTGTTTACTTTACGCAAAGTTCTTTTAATGCAGTTGTCTGTTGCTTTGAGTTTACACCATGGGTGGGACTCGCAACTTAATACCACCGAGATGTTCTGGATAGATATCTCAAGGTGGATGATTAGTAGTAGATGCAGATGGATTTCGGTCTACTTGCCTTGGGGTACCGCCCATGCTTTGAACCTCTACCTTTCTTGCAACATAGTTAGCATTGGTTTGCGCACATAATTCTGTCAATTGCCCAGCTGCAATTCGTTCACCTCACATAGCTGTTTTATCGTCTTTTGGGAGAGAGACATCACTAGTGAACATCATGGGACCCCGGTCCATATTACCATCACTGATCACATCCGCTATTTACTTTCCGCTTTTACTTATTATTTGCAGCAATACCTATCTCTATTATTACTTGCGTTTGATCCTTTGTAAACGACAAGGCTGGAGGGATTGACAACCTCTCTGTACTCGTTGGGAGCAAAGTTATTTGTATCTGTGTGCAGGTCCATGTTGATTGCTAATATCTGGCGCCGTTAGCAATTGACACCTTCTTGTTGAAACTGGGAGTCTTAGGGGAAATCGATCCTTGGTATCTTTGCCAAGGGAAAACTTCCGCTACACTGCATCTCAAACCTTCCACTTGGGGTAACCAACGAGGGGTGAGAAGCCATCAAGCTAAGTTTTCGGGCACCGTTGCCGGGGACTCCACTCTTCAAGATAGGGGAGTTGCACGCTATCTTTTACCTTTGCTTTTAGTCTTGTTAGTTTACCTTTCAGTTTTTGCTTTAGTATCTTTTATCGAAAATCACAAAAATAGTTATCTTGCTTGCTTGCTACTATGGGTTCCACCGAGAACACCAAGTTGTGTGACTTCACTAGTCACAACAACGATGACTTTATTTGCACACCTATCACTACACCTGCCACTTCAGCACCCTCGTATGAAATTAAACCTGCTTTACTGAACCTAGTTATGAAAGATCAATTCTCCGGTGCTGGAGATGATGCTGCTTTACACTTAAACAATTTTGTTGAACTTTGTGATATGCAAAAGTACTAAGAAATAGATGGTAATATTGTTAAGCTTAAGCTTTTTCCTTTCTAATTGAGAGGAGGAGCTAAAATTTGGTTTCAATCTTTGCCTAGAAATAGCATAGATTCATGGGACAAGTGCAAAGATGCTTTTGTTGGAAAATACTATCCACCTGCTATAATTATCCAACTAAGAAGTAACATAATGAATTTTAAACAATTGGATAATGAACACGTTGCCCAAGCTTGGGAACGTATGAAATCTCTTATCAAGAACTGCCCTACTCATGGTTTGACTACTTGGATGGTTATCCAAAAAATTTATGTAGGCTTGAACTTTACCTCGCGGAACTTGTCAGATTCGGCCGCGGGAGGAACCTTTATGTCAACTACACTTGGTGCTGCCACAAAGCTTCTCGATGAGATGATGACCAACTATTCCCAATGGCACACCGAACGCGCTCCAACAGGTAGGAAGGTAAACTCTGTCGAGGAGATTTCCTCCCTAAATGAAAAAGTTGACTTGATCATGTCTCTACTTTCGAAGCAATCTTCTGTTGATCCTCGTGATGTTCCTTTAAATTCTTTGATTACTCAAGAACAAGTAGATGTGAACTTTATCTCTAGAAACAATTTTAATAACAATGCTTATAGGAGTAATTTTGGTAGCACTCCTAGACCGTTTCTCTCTAATTCTTATGGGAACAACAATGCTTATCCTAGCACCAAGAACTCCACTACTGAACTAGAGATTATGCTTAAAGATTTCATCACTACCCAAAAAGCCTTTAATAAGAGTGTAGAAGAAAAACTAAACAAACTAGATGATCTCTCTTCGAAGGTAGACAATTTAGCCCATGAGGTAGAATTGCTTAAAATTAGAACTTCTCCTCTTGAGGAGAGGAAGGTCACTCCTATGAATGCTATTCAAGTGCAAATTAATGAAAACATTAGGATGTTGGCTAAACTTAAAGATAGATGGGCTAGAGAAAGGGAGGAAGAAGATAGAATTAAGAACCTTCCTACCCACCACACTGTTGCTACTATCCAAGTTGTTGAGCATATCCAAACTCTTAGCACCCAATGCGCTCCTGGTCCCATTGGACCTATAAATGGTGATGCTATGACTATAGAAACTACCAAACAAGTGAACCTAAAGGACACCACTACCACATTACTTGATAGTAGTGACCTTGATTTTGATAATTGCACTCTTACCGAAGTTATTGATTTCCTTCACAAGATGTCTAGAGATCCCCGCACTAGCACGCTTAACCTTGCCTTCACAGAGCATATCACTAATGCTCTCATCAAAGCTAGGGAGGAGAAACTTAGGGTAGAAGCCTCCATACCTAGAAAGCTAGAAGATGTTTGGGATCCTATGATAAAAATTAAGTTGAATAACTTCTCTTGCTATGCTTTATGTGATGTTGGAGCTAGTACCTCTGTTATGCCCAAAAGAATATATGATATGCTTAAATTGAAACCTTTTGATTCTTGTTCTTTTGGTGTTCGTCTCGTTGATTCTTCCATAAAGAAACCTTTGGGGAGGATCGACGATGTTCTTATCATTGTCAATGACAATTACGTTCCCGTTGATTTAACTATTATGGATATTGAATGTGAACCTTCGTGTCCAATTATTTTGGGACGTCCTTTTCTACGCACCGTTGGTGCTATCATTGACATGAAAGATGGGAATATAAAATTCCAATTTCCTCTCAAGAAAGGGATGGAACACTTCCCTCGAAATAAGATTAAGTTACGTTTTGAGTCCGTTATACGGGCTAGCTATTCTTTTACTCTTGATAAGACTTGATCTCTATGCATTATGCCTAGCTTAAAGGCATAAAAGAAAGCGCTTTTGGGAGGCAGCCCACATGAATAAATTTTATTTTGCTTTTGTTGTGTCTTGATGTTGTTACTACAGTAGCATCCTCATTGTATCTTTGCTTTTCAACTTTGTGCCAAGTGTAGCCTCTGATTGCAAGAAAGTTCAAAAGTTGTGACGTGCTGTCCAGGAAACAGATTCTGTCCTTGGATAGAAAAATTCGTATAAAATCACCAGATCATCTTTTTGGTCTGAATTTTTTCAACAGCGTGCTCTATACAATTGTCTTTCGTGCGTCTGTTCTGAGTTTTTTAATTAGACTTGCAGAAGTGCCCCGAAAGAATCATTTACTACCTGCTGTTCTGTTTTTCACAGATTCTGTCCTGTTTTGCCTTTCCCTCATTTTGCAAACCTTGAGCTTGCTTTTTCTTTGCAAAAACCTTTTGGAAATCTTGAGAAACAGTAGACCTTCAAGAATATATTTATTTCCAGCAAGGAACAATTATTTTATTAAGGGTACTAACCTAGCTAATCAGATTATGATGAGTTATGTATGAAGGGAGTTTTCAAGTGTGCGAGGGAAGATGATAAAAAGATTCAGGAGTGTCAAACGCTCAAGCTTGGGGATGCCCCCATGCACCCCCAAGAAATATTCAAGAAGACTCAAGCGTCTAAGCTTGGGGATGCCCCCGTGCATCCCCTTCTCCATCAACATTATCAGTTCGTCTTTCGTTCCGCTATATTTTTATCACTTCATGTGTTATGTGCTATGCTTGGAGCGTCTTGCTTTTAGTTTCCTTTTTAGTTTTTCTTTAGCCTTTCATAACGAGTCGGAACCCAGCTTTCTTTAAGCGGGAGAGAAACACGCTCCACTTCTACCTAGAACATAACATAGAATTTTCATGTCTATCTATGCTATGTGTGTTCTTTGTCTTTCAATAGCTACTATCATGTTCAGCTCTTAGTATTCATGCTTATCTTTTTAAAGAGCTTTTGTTTAGTTGGTTGCTTGAACTCTCTTTAGTTGTCATGCTTATCTTATTAAGAGAGTTTGCTTCTGTTGCATTGGTTGATATGTCTATGATAAAGATGCTACGTGCATAATGGTGCTTAGTAATTCATGTTTTCTTATGGTTAGTCTCAAATAGCTGGGGGGTTCCCAATGTGTTATTGGAGTACCAACATGATTTGTTTGCCTATGATCTGGTATGGTTTAGTAATATCTTCCTTCAAGAATTTATTTTGATTGACTTGGCGTATGCTCACGCATATTTAAGACTGTAAAGAAAGTCTGTCAAGCCTTGATGATCTTTTATTTCTGAGTAGCGATATAACTTCCATGTCTGATTCAATGTTGCTTTGTCGCTCTGCATGATTATGACCGTCATTGCTCTCTTAGTTGGTCGCTCCCAGTCTTTTGCTAACCTCCACCTGTACTAAGCGGACTGACTGCTTGTGCATCCAAATTCTTTTAAACCAGTTATGCCATATGAGTCCACCATACCTTCCTACATGGTATTTACCTGCCATTCCTAACGTAGACTTTCGTGTACCATCTCGAAATTATTCAAAAAAAGCATTCCTATTTTGTGCCTCTGTTTTAGTTCATGAGGAAGTAGTAGTTAATTCATGATCTTTTTAAGTTGGACAAGCTTCACCCCGGGATTGCATGTCTAATGTGCAAACCCATAATACGAGAAGGAACTGGCATTGAGTGCGCCCGGCTCAAAATTAATATAACAAACAAACCCTCCTTCACGCTTTGTTCATGAGAAATCAGAAAACTTTGGTAGTGATAAACAAAGGAGATTAAGAGGATGTGATCGTCCTCATTCGGGAGCCGTTCCTCGAAACTTGTCCATCTCAAGAAGTGATTGAGTTGTCTGCTAGCATTCGTTGACATAACATGCATAATCTAAAAAAATAATTATTACCTCTGTTTTTAAAACCAAGAGCTCTGGTACATGTTTTGTCTTTGTTTCCGACTACGGGTTTTCAACCTTGCCAACAAAAGCCACGGTTCGAGAGTCTCCACCTTCTTTTAAAGCACCAACTACTGAGAGCATGATTGTCATTCTGAGTGTAATGTGCATTGTCCCAAAGTAGCATTGTCTTTTGCATGATTATGATATCGTTTATTTTGAAATCATTGTATCTAGTCATCACTTAAACCTTGGAGGTGCCCCTGCATTTATGTTTTGCTTCACTAAAGGGGGCAAGCGAGATATCACTTTATCATATTTGCACACCATGCTCATTTACGAATCTATTTGATGTTTCAGTATCATGTTGTAAAACTTTCAGTTCTTTGTGATTCTCTCATGAGGCAACTTAATTACTACAAGTTCATTGTCTCGGTAAGCTTTTGTCATATGACTATGAAAAGTCCTATATGGTTAATAGCATGTCTCCATAGAAATTATTCTTGTTATCATTTACCTACTCGAGGACGAGCAGGAATTAAGCTTGGGGATGTTGATACGTCCAAAATGTATCTATAATTTTTGCTTGCTCCATGCCTCTTTTGGGTGATATTGCTATGATATTTATACACTTCCATACACTTTTGATCATATTTGGACTAACCTATTAACTCAGTGCACCCCAGTGCCAGTTTCTGTTTTCTGCTGTTTTTGTATTTCAGGTTTTCCCGTCACGTAAACTGCCAGAAAAATCTCGGAAAAATTATATAAAAAATCAGCGTTCCAGAAGCTTCTCGGCAGCCAAAGTACAGCCGGAGGGGGGCCACCAGGGCTCCAGGCGCCCTGGTGGCGCGGCCCCCCTCCTGGCCGCGCCGGGGGGGGCGCCTGGGCTCCCCAGGCCTCCGTTGATGCCCCCCTTTGCCATATATTTATATCGTGTCCCGAAACCCTTTTTCGCGATCTCATCTCTGTTCCGCCGTCGCCGCGCTTCCAAGATCGGGAGCACCAGGAGAACTCTTCCCGGCACCCTGCCGGAGGGGAGGATCACCGCCGGGAGCCTCTCCACCACCGTGGACGCCTCCCGGATGAGTTGTGAGTAGTCTCCCTTGGACCATGGGTCCATGACCAGTAGCTATGTGATGTTCTCCTCCCATTCTTGTGCTTCACTAATTAGTCCTCGTGAACTGCCCTACATGATCGAGGCACATATGTAATCCTTATGCTGTTGCTATGTTGAGTTTGCTGGGATCCGATGGATTGTGAGATTATGTTCAGATTGTGTTTGAGTAATATATTTGATTCACCTCTTTTATATTTATGTTCGTAAGTAATTCTTGCATGTTCTCCGTTGCTATTTATTGCTTTGGCCGAGTAGTAGGTAGTGACTCCAAGAGGGAATGTTATGCTTGATTGTGGGTTCATGCCCCTCGATGACTAGCTTGAGTGACAGAAACATGAGTCTAGGGGATGTGCTGTTGCCACAAGGGGGAAAACAACGGTGCTTGTGCCCGCGGGTGCAAGGATTGTTTACTTTACGCAAAGTTCTTTTAATGCAGTTGTCTGTTGCTTTGAATTTACACTATGGGTGGGACTCGCAACTTAATACCAGCGAGATGTTCTGGATAGATATCTCAAGGTGGATGATTAGTAGTAGATGCAGATGGATTTCGGTCTACTTGCCTTGGCGTACCTCCCATGCTTTGAACCTCTACCTTTCTTGCAACATAGTTAGCATTGGTTTGCGCACATAATTCTGTCAATTGCCCAGCTGTAATTCGTTCACCTCACATAGCTGTTTTATCGTCTTTTGGGAGAGAGACATCACTAGTGAACATCATGGGACCCCGGTCTATATTACCATCACTGATCACATCCGCTATTTACTTTCCGCTTTTACTTATTATTTGCAGCAATACCTATCACTATTATCACTTGCGTTTGATCCTTTGTAAACGACAAGGCCGGAGGGATTGACAACCTCTCTGTACTCGTTGGGAGCAAAGTTATTTGTATCTGTGTGCAGGTCCACGTTGATTGCTAATATCTGGCGCCGTTAGCAGTTGACACCTTCTTGTTGAAACTGGGAGTCTCAGGGGAAATCGATCCTTGGTATCTTTTCCAAGGGAAAACTTCCGCTACACTGCATCTCAAACCTTCCACTTGGGGTAACCAACGAGGGGCGAGAAGTCATCAAGCAAAGTTTTCTGATACGTCCAAAACGTATCTGTCGGGCGCCGCACCTTGTGGCACCGGCGACCCCATCATCCGTGTCGCCGGCTCCTTGAACTTCTCGGGGCCGTCCCCTTGGGCGGCTGGCGTTGTGGGGGCTGCGGAAGAGGAAGAGGGCGGGCGGCAAGGTCGTCATGTCGGAGTACGCGGGCACCGACGCCTTCGACGCGTAAGGACGTCCTACCGCCTCGTCTTCGAGCTCTGCTTCCGGCGCCGCCATCACCATCCAGCCTTTGGGCGGCCACCAAGATGTTCTCTTGGTGTCTTTTGCCACCCGTAGCTCGCCTAGGCTCTCCTTTTTCCCTTCTCGCCTCCTTGACCTGCCTCCTGAGGAGAGGGATAAGAAAGGGATTACAGGCATCTTATCTCTTTTTAGTTTGTAAGCCTTCATGCGTCTGTTAAATTTAAAACTTGTAATACCCTTGTTCATGTTTTTCATTCCCTATGGACTTTACCTGAGTGGAATGTTTTTAATGAAAAAGGGATGTTTGTCGGGTCATTTGTTCGCAGGTAAAACCCACAACAGGGAACAAATCCCTGATATCTTTAAGATAAACATTTTCTCGCCCGGCAACAGGCCTCGCCATCCCCCCACTTCGCTCGACCTTTCTCACGCCTTTAGCGGAGGCAGGGATGAAGTGGGTTTAGGCTCCTTGTTTCATCCTTTCGCTGCCGCGACTACGACCAAACTTGGTCCCATGAACGAGCCCCAAGGCTTAGAGTTATGGGAGCACGGTAGTTTTAAGGAAATAAACGAGGCTTCACATACCTCAGTCCATAATGGAATGCATGATAAGGGATGAAGAACTTATCTGAAGCTGCAGCCCCCGGCAACCCTGGTTTGCCGTGGGTGAATCTTTGCTTTTGCAGCAACCGACAATACTGGCTTGCCGGGGCCTAGATGCTGGTATGTTCCTTTTTCTTCTCCCCAAGTGGTTTCGGCAAGGATATCTGTGTGTCCTATGAACCAAAGAAGATAAAAGAAAGACAAAGGGATGCAAACTCGACCTCTAAGCTAGGGGTTAGCCGCCGCTAAGCACTATCAACCCTAGCCAAGGACGAGACTCGACCTAGCATGCATGCTATAACTTAGGGCGCCAGTGCTTCATTTATTTATGCTTAGGGTCTGCGCCTGGCTTTGTACAAAGGGTTACATGCTTCATCGGCAAGGCTTGTACGAAAGGTGGCTTGCCGGGGGGCCCGGCGAGCCGCGCCTTACGGGTAAAACTTGCGAAGATGCTCAATGTTCCAGGAGTTTCTCACCGGAACGGCATTTTCAGTCTCCAGGCGGACTGCGCCAGGCCTAGTGACTCGTATTACCCGATAAGGGCCTTCCCACTTCGGCGTCAACTTCCTCAAAGCTTCGCGCACAGACCTTGCGGCTATGGTAGCGGCACAAGGCTTGCTGGTAGCGTGCTGCTCTCACAGCCACCCGAAGACGATCTTCCTCAAGGAGCGTTGCGTCATCTTGGCGCAGTTGCTCTTGCTCAAGCTCATCATAAGCGAGCACTCGAGGTGACCCGTATATGAGTTCAGTGGGGAGAACTGCTTCTGCCCCGTATACCAGGGCAAAGGGTGTCTGGACGGTGGCTCGATTTGGCGTCGTTCTGATCGACCAAAGAACCGACGGCAACTCATCCATCCAGTGCCTTCCACTCTTGCGCAGCCCGTCAAAGGTCTTTGTCCTTAAGCCCCGCAGTACTTCAGCGTTTGCTCTCTCAGCTTGACCATTGCTTCATGGGTGAGCAACGGAAGCGAAACAGACTTTGCTGCCGAGGTTTGGGTATATTGCATGAAAGTGCGGCTTGTGAACTGTGTGCCGTTGTCGGTGATGACCCTGTTGGGTACACCAAAACGGCACACTAGTCCCTTGAAGAACTTGACAGCTGACAGAGCTGTGACCTTCCTCACTGCCTCCACCTCTGGCCACTTTGGGAACTTGTCGATCACGACGTACAAGTACTCAAAGCCCCCAACAGCGCGGGGGAAAGGGCCCAGTATGTCTAGCCCCCAGGCCGATAAGGCCTAGCAGAGAGGAATGGTTTGAAGGGCTTGAGCTGGTTGATAAAGTTTCTTTGAATGGAACTGACACGCTTCACACCTGGTGACCAGTGTCGTCGCATCCTGGAGGGCGGTGGGCCAGAAGAAGCCTTGCCGAAATGCCTTGCCGGCAAGGGCTCTTGACCCTATGTGGGATCCACATATGCCTCCATGTATCTCTGCCAACAGCCCCAGTCCTACCTCTCGAGGGATACACTTAAATTTCACGCCGTTCGGTCTCTTTCTGTACAGGACGTCATCGACGAACTGGTACATAGCAGACCGGCGGGCTACTTTTTCCGCTTCTTCCTGCTCCTCAGGAAGTTCACCAATTTGGAGGAATCGGACGGTATGCTGTTCCCACACTGGAGCCTGAGGCTCGACGGCGAGGACTAAAGGCATTTCCTCCGCTATAGGAGCGGCTGTCTCGACGGCAAGAGCTCGATGCTCCGCCGGAGCTAGCCGTCCCGTGGCGGGCTCAGTGTCCCCGGCCACATCCTTGCCGGCGGCTCCGGGGAGCTCGGCGGGAAAGTACTTGCCGGACCCTGATTTCCTCCTCTTGTTTTGCTCTGTTGATGTATCAACGGATGGCTGAGAAAGCCGAAGCACAAAGGTACCTGGTTCCACAGGCAACTTGAGGGCAGCGCGCTTTGACAGGTAATCGGCGATGTCGTTCTCTGCTCGGGGAACGTGCTCCGCCTGTATACCATCTGTCGGGGGAAACTGTCCACCACGAACACCTATGGGACCGGAGCCCCTTGTCTATGCGGTACGAGGGCGGAGGGAGCACAAAGAACAGATCGAAGCAAACACGCGGGCAGTTTTACCCAGGTTCGGGCCGCACGGATGCGTAAAACCCTACTCCTGCTTGGTTGTGTATTGAGTTGAGCGCTCGGGAGCTTGAAGAAGCAGCTACACCGTGCGTGAGAGTAATCTAGGTTTCGAACCCCCTCCACGTTGTGCATGGGCCTCCTTTTATAGTGCAAGGGGTCACCGACAGGTGTCAACGTAGGAGAAAGGGGCAAAAAAGTAAAAGAGGTGGTAGTTGTAACAGTGCGGGAATAGTGGAGCTACAGTACAGAACAGTGGTCTATACCTACTTTAACAGTGGGGGACAAGGGCATTTAATGCCCGACGCCGTCGACCCCAAAAGCTCCCGCCTTAGCGTCTCCGTCCGCCACGGCGACGGATTTTATCGCCGTGGAGTGCCACCGTGTACCCCAGGCTGCACAGCCATCCGCCACGCGTCCCTGGATAGGCCCCAGGGCGACGCGTGGGCCGATGAGCTGGAGCGCGGGCACACAGCGCAGCCCTCCCGGCAAGCACCTTGCCGGGGCCTTGATCTTGCCGGGCCCGGGAACTTGCCGCTCCCCGGGCCCCTTGCCGGGGCGCGCATAGCGCCGAGGCGATATCTTCCAGTCTTCCTGGCAAGCTCCTCTTGCCAGGGTCTTGTGTTAGTGGAACAGCCTTGAGCCTGGTACGGCCTTCCCGGCAAGCTCCTCTTGCCGGGGTCTCGGTCTTATGCCTTGTATACTTTGTTTTTGAATGGTTTAATAAGGAGCAGGAAGGTCTCCGGCGAGCCCGCAGTAAACCTTGCCGCGGGAAGCTGCAACTGCCCGTGCACAAGTTGGGGTACTGGGGTACCCCTACCTTAGTACACCGACAGGAGCCCCCGGGCCTGGGCCACACACGGTGCCGAGCGCTGTTGGGCCAGGCCCAAAACAGTGCACGGGCACCCGCGGCCCGCGGCGCGCCGAATCCGCTTCCATATCCGCCGCACCCCACGGTAACGGCACGCGTCGATTGCGGCGCCGTGGGATGGGACGTGCCCACGATCTCTTAATGGAAAGGGCGAAACGCCCCCCACTCCCCCATAAAAGCAGAGGTAGCGGGCGCGGTTCCCCTCCCTGTGCTCTCATTACGTCGTCTTCTACCTGCAAAAGATTCCTTCTTGCGCTCCGCCTCCACAGCTCCGCCGCCGCCGAGCTCTTCGTCCCCTTCCTTCCGCCGCGTCCGCCATGGCCCCAAAGACCGACAAGGCGAAAGCGGAGAAGTCCAAGAAGGAGAAATCCGAGCAAGCAGCCAAGCTCATCGCTTACCGGAAGCGGCACGTCGTCTTCCCACCGAAGCTCGGCGTGCAAGAACTCTGGAACAAGTATTACTTGTTCTGGTCCAAGGGCACCGATGCGCATCCCCGCACCCGAGCATACCCGGCGGCCGCCAAGGACAACTATCCCGGCGGGTATCACTTCTTTGCTGCCTTTTTCCATTGTGGTCTCTGTCCTCCTTTTTCGAACTTCTTCTGTGATATCATGAATACGTATGGCTTCCATCTGCTTGATTTCACCCCCAACGCCATTCTCACCATGGCTGTTTTCGCACATATGTGCGAAAACTTCATAGGAGTCCACCCCAACGTAGCCCTCTTTAGACACTTTTTCACTCCTAGAGCCGAGGCCGATGCCCCCCTCTCCGGAGGAATTTCTTGGGTCTTCCGTCTCAATAAGAAGGGGTCGTACTTGCCGGGGGAGCTCCGCGGCAAGTGGGAGGAATGGCGAGCGGAGTGGTGCTGGATTGTAGAAGACCAGCCGCAAGCCTTCACTGCGCCGCGCACAACGCCCATCGTGCGCGGCAGGGATTGGAGTGATCTAGACTCCGACGACGTCAAGCTCGACATCGCCCTCGTCCGGATTCTCCGTCTTCGGATGGCCCGGCTGTCGGTTGCCGAGGTGGGCGCAGATTTCCTCCGCCGGCGCATCGCCCCTCTCCAAGACCGGAAGAGGCCGGCCTGGGAGTACGGCGGCCCGGCAGATATCATGAGGCTGCGCCCCGGGCTTAATTTCAACTTCACCACTCTGGAGCTGCGCGGGATGGTACGGGAACTCTTCAAGTACGACCCGACGCACCCCGAGTGGTTCAGGACTCCCCGGGAAGTGGTGCCGCTCTGCAACAACGCCGCGAGGGACCGGATCCTTGCCATGATGCCGATGTGCGACTCGCATGGCTTGGACCGCTCGTGGATCGCCCCAAAGCCCATCGACGTCCTCAACTTCTACGACAACCTCGCCGAGGTGGCGAGTAACAAGGAGGACCTCAAGCTGCATACGCGGGACACCACCGACCAGGAAATCGCCTACATAGCTTCTCGGGCTGAGGAGGCCGCCGCAGCCGCGGCGGCAGGAGTCTTCGGGTTCTCGCCGGAGGAGGCGGAGGCCGAAGAGGCGTCCACCCAGGCGGAAGAGGCGGAGATCCGCCGATTGCTGAACCTCCCACCCGACGCGCTCGCCGGGGTCCCCTCGTTGAGGCACTCCGGGATCGATGGGATCGCGACGGAGGCTGCGGCAAGGGAGGGCACCGCCGGAGGGAGCAGAGGCGCCGCGAGGGGCGGAGGCGCCAAGGGAAAGAGGGCCGCAGCACTGGATGCTGGGCCCAGCGAGCCGGCCGGGGCAGAGGAGGAGGAGGAGGAGGAGGCCGAAGACTCCGGCGGATCCACGGAGTTATACGCCGACGACCTCTCCTCGTCGGAGAGCTCCCCGCCCCCGGCAAGCCCGAAGGAGTCCCCGGCAAAACGCCTCCGCAAGACGGCGACGGGGGAAAGGGCGCAGGCGCCCCGGCAACAGCCACCTCGGCGGGCGGCTCCCCGGGGGAGTCAAGCCGCGCCAAGGCCGTCCGGCGCACCAGCCGCAACGGAGGCGGCCTGTGCGCGGACCACGACGGAGGCGCCCCGCAGGCCGGCAGCGAGCCGGCAGGGGTCTTCTCGGAGCGGAGCAACGGCTCCGCCCGCCCCCCGGGCGCCGGCAGCCACAGGGGCTGGGTCTTCGCAGCCCCCAGCCCCGGTGAGCACCAAGCGCGCGAGGGAGTCTTCGCCTCCCGCTCCTCGCGTCGACGCGCCCACGGTGGAGTATGACTTCTCCGCCCTGAGCGAGGACGACGAGGAGGACCAGGAGTAAGGATCCGAGATTCTTCATCTTCTTGATTTTTGTCTTGAACTTCTGTTGATGCTGACTCTGTTTACTGTTTTGATTTCAGGACCCTGGCCCACCGCGCAGCGAAGAAGGCCAAGGCGCCCGAGGCCGAGGTCGCGGAAGGCTCAGTGGCGGCGGCAACGGAGGGTGTGCCGGAGCCGAGCCTGCCGGACTCGAGCACTGCTCCGATGAGCAGCCCCCAGCGCAGCCCGCAGCGCAGCCCCCAGCGTAAGTCTGGGGTTCTCTTTTCGCTTGTCGGGGTACGCCTGAGGCTTTGATTTTGTCTTCACGTATTGACATCTCTTGTCTTGTTCCGTGCAGAGGAGGAGCCCCAGCGGGAAGAGCGCCCGGAGGCCACAGCTGAGGAGCCGCAGGCCCCGCCATCCCCGCCAAGGCAGAACTCTCCGGCAAGGGAGAGTGCTCCGTCAAGGGCGGGTACTCCGCCAAGGCAGAGTACCCCGCCAAGGACGAGCAGCCCGGCAAGGGCGGCCACCCCGCCAAGGCCAAGTTCCCCGGCGAGGGCGACTACTCCGACGAGGCCGAGCTCCCCGGCGAGGGAGCCCGCCGCTGAGGACGTCCGCCAAGGTAATCTTCGTGACTTGTCTTCTTGGCTTGTCTCTTTTTTGGATATTTGCTTGAGTCTTGAATTTCTTTGTCTTCTTCTTCTTTCTAGATCTTCCTCCTCCCGCGCCCATGGAGACGGAGGTGATTATCCTCGAGGAGGAGGACGCGCAGGGCGGCGGTGGCGACGCTCCAGTCGTCGAGGAGGTGGGCGAGGCCGCCGAGCCGGCCGCGCAAGAGACTGCTCCGGCTGCGGACGCAGCGGCCGGGGAGGGGGACGGTGGCCGCACCGCCGACCCGGAGGCGGCGGGAGCATCGGATGCTGCACCGGCCACCGGTCCCTCCGCCGGCGAGGAACAAAGGTTCTATCTCGAGGCCCCCAATGGCGTCTTCATCCAGATGCCGTGGGGGTCTTCGTCGCGAGCTCCTGCGGAGGGCGAGGCGTTCGACGGAGAGGTCCTCGCCTCCGCAGGCCTGAAGATCGTCCAGGCGCCTAGTGGAGGTGAGGGGCCGGAGGAGGAGCGATTGCTTCATCAGCTCCTGGCCCTTTACCGGGCCAGGCAAGCAAAGCTCGCTTCCCGGGAGGCTCTTGCCGCCAAGGCCGCGGCAGAGATGGAGAAGCGTGCGGCGGAGCTCAGCGCCGCCAATCAGGCTGCCCTCCGCCAGGTGGCGGAGGAGCGTGAGCGTCTCGCCGGCGAGTACCAAGAGTGGGTACTTGAGAGGGCCGAAGCCGATGAACAGCAGCGTCTCGCCGGGGTGGAGATGTCCCGGCGAGAGGGAGAGCTCGCGCAGCGGAAGGTTGAGCTGGATTCTCATGAAGAAGACCTTGCCGCTCGCGAGGCTGCCCTTGGCGGGGAGCTGAAGGAGGCGAAGGCCGCCGCGGTTGCCGCGGAGGACGCCAAGAAGGAGCTCGCCGCCAAGGTCGAACAACTGGAGAAAGCGATGAAGGTGAGCGCCGAGAAGGTTGCCGCGCTCATCTTGGAGCGCGAGAAGGATGCTCACACAAACTCAGAGCTCCAGGTGAGTTTATCCAAGAGGGGTGACGAGCTGAAGGCCGCCAAGGACTCCATTGAAGACCTGGAGCTGAAGGTCACCACCCTGAAGGAATCGCTCGATGCTGCCCGAGCCCAGGAGACCAAGTTGAAGGATGAGCTCCGCAAGGAGCGAACCTTGGTGGAGAGCGTCAACAAGGCCTCCGAGCTCTTCCGGCAGACTATTGAAGTGTGGACCGAAGAGCTGGTTTCTTCTGCGTCCAATATTGATCAAGAGCTGCTGGCGCTGAAGGTTGAACACCTTATCTACTCGCCGGATCCAGATCTCCCGCACAGCGCCAAGCTCAGCCTCTTCTTCAGAGGCGTCGCTCCGGCTCTTGCAGGTCTCCGGAACCGCATCCCCGCGCAGCTGGCCGAGGAGTCGCGCCGGCTCTGCGCGGGAACTCTGGAGCGGGTCTTGACGAAAATCGTGTACCGCAACCCGGGGATCAACCTCACGAACGTTCTTCGCACTCTGCCGGCAGATGCAGACACGGAGGCCCTGAAGGAGCAGGTCGGCCACATCATCGCCAAGGTGGCAAAGCTTGGCAGGAAGGAAGGCGACCGCGTAGACTAGGGCCCCATTTATCTTTATCTTTTTATTGCTGCACATTATGTTATGAACTCATTAGTCCATTGTGACAAGTTATCCTTGTAAGATATTTGCTTTACTTCAATCAATCAGTGCAATGTTATCTTCCTTGTTCCAATCTTTGACTTTGTATGTTTTTCACCCTACGCTCCCGGGGAGCTCGCCGGCAAGGGGCCCTTGTCGCGAGCGCTGAGTGTTGGACTCTAAGCAGCCTGCTGGCCAAGGTCCTCGCCGGCAAGCAACCTTGCCGCAGCTGGTCGCAACGCACTTAGCTTGCTGAGCGTACTCGGAAACGAGGCAAGGGCGCGACACTTGTCGCAGCTCACTTAAATCGTTGAGCGGACTCGAAAACAAGATAAGGGTGCGGCAAGCTACGGGTAGGTTCCTCCGCGCACAGGTTTTCCATACAAAGTGTGATCGTTCAAGGAAGACAACCAAAATTTAAAATTTGAACTGGTCAAATTCTAACAACTTATCTTTCATATGCTGCTTGCTCATATTGTTTATTCTCCGGTAAGGCTTCTCTTACTTGAACAGCACTTAGTTCCTCCTCCATCTCCTTCCCCCCCGGCAAACTTGTGCGCGAGGAACGTTCCTTCTGCTTAAGGGAAAAGGAAAGGGAGAGGGAAACAAGCATATTGCCTTTCGGCGTAATAGTGCTTACCGTATGTCTGAGTGTTGCATCAAATGCCAAACAGAACATGCAAACAGCAAAGAGAAGCATGCAAAAGGCAATCGATGCGAAAAACACGAAAACTTTACTGATGCACGGGGTCTGCGCCCGGCTTTGTACAAAGGGTTACATGCAACAGCGGCAAGGCTTGTACAAAAGGTGGTTGCCGGAGCGGATCACGGCAACCGCGCCTTAGGGGTGAAACTTGCGAAGATGCTCTATGTTCCAGGAGTTGCTCACCGGTAAGCCTTCTTCGGTCTCGAGGCGGACAGCGCCGGGCCTCGTAACTCGTCTCACCCGATAAGGGCCTTCCCACTTCGGTGTCAACTTGTTGGAATTCTTGGCGGACTGAACACGCCGAAGAACAAGGTCGCCTTCCTCGAGACTCCTGGCCTTGACTTTGCGGCTATGGTAGCGGCGCAAAGCTTGCTGGTATCGAGCAGCTCGTACAGCAGCCTGGAGACGTCCCTCCTCAAGGAGCAATGCGTCATCTTGCCGCAGTTGCTCTTGCTCGAGCTCATCATAAGCGAGTACTCGAGGAGATTCGTATACGAGTTCCGTGGGGAGAACTGCCTCTGCTCCATAGACTAGAGCAAAAGGTGTCTGCCCGGTGGCTCGACTTGGTGTCGTTCTGATTGACCAAAGAGCCGCCGGGAGCTCCTCTATCCAATTCCTTCCGCACTTGCGCAGCCTGTCAAAGGTCCTTGTCTTGAGTCCGCGCAGCACTTCAGCATTTGCCCTCTCCGCTTGGCCGTTGCTCCTTGGGTGAGCAACAGAAGCGAAACAGACCTTGGCGCCAAGGTCTTGGACGTACTGCATGAAGGTGCAACTAGTAAATTGCGTACCGTTGTCGGTGATGATCCTGTTCGGGATCCCGAAACGGCAAACAATCGACCTGAAGAACCTGACTGCTGACTGTGCTGTCACCTTCCTCACCGGCTCTACTTCTGGCCACTTTGTGAACTTGTCGATTGCAACGTACAAGTACTCAAAGCCCCCGACAGCGCGAGGGAAAGGGCCGAGGATATCGAGCCCCCAGACCGAGAAGGGCCATGACAAAGGGATTGTTTGGAGAGCTTGAGCTGGCTGATGAATTTGCTTTGCATGGAACTGGCACGCTTCACACTTGGTTACTAGTGCAGTTGCATCTTGGAGGGCTTCTTGCCAAAAGAACCCTTGCCGGAAAGCTTTCCCGGCAAGTGCCCTTGCGCCAATGTGGTGGCCGCATATGCCTCCGTGTATTTCTGCCAACAGCTTCTGTCCATCTTCTCTGGAGATGCATTTCAACCTGACACCGTTGAGTCTTCTTCTGTATAGCTCGTTATCCACGAACTGATACATACTTGACTGTCTGGTTATCTTCTCTATCTCTTGAGGGTCGTCGGGAAGTTCTCCAGTTTGCAGAAAACGGACGATCTGCTGCGCCCATGCTGGAGCCCGAGGCTCGACGGCAAGGACCAAAGGCTCGAGGGCCGCTGCGGGAACCTCAGCTTCTACGGCAAAGACCTCTGATCCTGTCGGAGCTGATGGTCCCCCGGCAAGCTCGCCGGGGCGAGACTTGCCGGGAACACTTGCTTCAACTGCACAAGCCCGAGGGCTTGCAGGAGCAAACTGTTCCTCAGCGTTGTTGTTGATCTTGGGAACTTTGGCGGCGGGTTCAGGAAGATCCGCCGGCAAGTAGTCACCGGAGACCAACTTTCTCTTCTTGGACTGCCCAATTGTTGGTGTAACTGATGGCTGAGTCAGCTTGAGCAAAAAGGTCCCTGGTTCCACAGGTAACTTCATTGCGGCGCACTTTGAAAGGCCATCTGCAATCTCATTTTGAGCTCTTGGGACGTGCTCCATCTGCAGACCTTCAAAGTGCTCTTCAAGCTTTCTCACTTCATCGACATATGCTTCCATCAAAGGACTCTGATAGCTCTTGTTAACTTGTCGGACCACCAACTGAGAATCTCCCCGCACAATCAGCTTTCTGATCCCAAGTTCGGCCGCAATCCTGAGGCCGGCAAGCAAGCCTTCATATTCTGCGGTGTTGTTTGTCGCTTGCTCCCTGGGAAAGTGCATCTGGATAACATATTTGAGGTGCTCTCCGGTGGGCGCGATGAGTACCACGCCGGCACCGGCGCCTTGCAGCGAGAAGGCACCGTCAAAATACATTACCCATTCACTTGTCGCTTCTTGCACGGGTGCGCTTGTTTCTTGAACCTCATCTTCTGGTGTTGGGGTCCACTCAGCAATGAATTCTGCCAAAGCTCGGCTCTGTATGGTTGAAGTACTTTCAAACTTGAGTCCAAAGCTTGATAGCTCCAGTGCCCACTCGACGATCCTGCCTGTTGCCTCAGGATTGTGCAATATCCTCTTCAACGGAAAGCGAGTGAGCACTGTTATCTCATGGGCTTGGAAGTAGTGGCGCAGTTTTCTCGAGGCCATGAGGAGGCCGAAAAGCAATTTTTGCACACCAGAGTACCTTGATCTAGCTCCCTGGAGAAGGGAACTTACAAAATACACTGGGCGCTGCACCATCTTCTTCCGCACCTCTCCTTGTTCCTGCGCAGAGTCTTCCTTGTCGGGGCCAGAGCTTGTCGGGACAGCCCCCTGCTTGTCGCTAGATTCGCTTGCCGGTGATGCTGACTCCTCGTCGGACTCCCTCTCCGCCACTAACGCAGCACTAACCACCTGGTTGGTTGCCGCTAAGTATAGCAACAACTTTTCCTGTGGTCTAGGTGCGACAAGTGTAGGAGTGGAGGACAGGTACCGTTTCAAATCCTGCAACGCCGCCTCCGCTTCCGGAGTCCACTTCATGGGACCTGCCTTCTTCAAGATTTTGAAGAAAGGTAGGGCGCGCTCTGCGGATTTTGAAATGAACCTACTGAGGGCAGCAACACAACCTGCAAGCCTTCTGACATCCTTGACGCGCTTCGGGGCCTCTATCTGCTCGATGGCTTTGATCTTGTCGGGGTTGGCTTCAATCCCCCTCTGTGATACAAAGAACCCGAGAAGCTTGCCGGAGGGGACTCCAAAGACGCACTTCTCGGGGTTCAGCTTGAGCTGTATTCTGCGCAGGTTCTGAAACGTTTCTTCCAAGTCTTGAATCAGGGTTTCTTTGCTCTTGCTCTTCACCACGATGTCATCCATGTAAGCTTCTACATTCCTGTGAATCTGTGGCTCAAAAGCAGTGTACACTACCCTTGCAAAGGTTGAGCCTGCATTCTTCAATCCAAACGGCATGCGGATAAAGCAATATGTGCCACATGGAGTGATAAACGCAGTCTTCTCTTCATCTTCCTTGGCCATGAAAATCTGATGATAGCCTGAGTATGCATCAAGAAAACAGAGTAGCTCACATCCGGCAGTGGAGTCAACGATCTGGTCAATGCGCGGCAAAGGGAAAGGATCCTTGGGACATGCTTTATTGACATCGGTGAAGTCTATACACAGTCTCCACTTCCCGTTGGCCTTGCGCACGACGACTGGGTTTGCCAGCCACGTCGGATGGGTCACACCTCTAACTAGGCCTGCTGCCTCTAGTTTCTTGATCTCCTCATTGATGAACTCTTGGCGCTCCACGGCTTGCTTCCTCACTTTCTGCTTGATGGGCCGCGCATGAGGACAGACAGCAAGCTTGTGCTCAATCACCTTCCTGGGAACACCGGGGATGTCAGATGGTTGCCAAGCAAACACATCGACATTCGCCCGCAGGAAGGCGACGAGCGCGCTTTCCTATTTGCTGTCAAGGGTGGCACTGATGGTGAAGGTACCACCAGTGCCATCCTCCTTTGCGGACACTTTCTTGGTTGCCGGAGGAGCAGCCATTCCTTTCTTGCTCTTGCCGGTGGAGCTCGATGGAACGTCCTCGACGGCAGCGCAGCACTCCGAAGAGGTGCGGTTGCCGGAGTGGGTCCCAGAGCACTTGCCGGACTTGGTCTTCGTCTTCTTCCCCCCGGGAGCTTCAGCGGCAAGAGTATCCTTCTCGGCCGCAGCTGCCGCATCCCGGTAAATCTTGTTGGCGCAAATAAGCGCATCTTTCTTGTCGCTGTGGACAGTGATGACGCTTATCGGCCCCGGCATCTTCAGCACGTTGTAGGCATAGTGGGAAGCTGCCATGAACTTGGCGAGGGCGGGACGGCCGAGTATTCCATTGTAGGGCAATGGAATATCAGCAACGTCAAAGGTGATGCGCTCAGTCCTGAAGTTGAGCTCCCCGCCAAAGGTCACTGGCAGAGTAATCTTTCCCTTGGGCTTGCTCCTTCCCGGGTTGATTCCTTGGAATGAACCGGTCTCTTCGAGCTCGCCGTCTTGAATCTGGAGTTTCTTGATCACAGCGGAGGAGATCAAGTTCAGCCCGGCCCCGCCGTCAACCAACATTTTGGTGACCTTGAGGTTGCGGATGGTGGGAGAAACCAGCATCGGCAAACACCCGACCGCCGTGGTGCGGTCAGGGTGATCCTCAAGGTCAAAAACGATGGGCGTGCTGGACCATTTGAGGAGCCTGCGCGACTCCACGGGCGGCTCCGCTGCATTCACCTCACGCACCCACTGTTTCAGCTGGCGGTGGGAGGTGTGCAGGGAGGCGCCACCGTCGACGCACAGGACCTCCGTGGCCTTCTGGAACTCCTGCTCGCTGTTCTCGTCGTCCTCCATGTCTTCATCGTCGTCTTCGTCGTTGTCGCGGCCCCGGGGAGGTCGATCTCCTTGCCGTTGTTTGGCCTTGCCGCGGCGTCCTCCCCGGCCGTTGAACGGCCGCTTCTTGCTGGGCTCTTCCCCGCCACCTTGGGCCTTCTCCTTGTCGCGCCTCTCGTACTCAGCTTTTTGCTGCTCGACGAGGTACTCGACGCGCTTGCAGTTGGAGAGATCGTGACCCTTGGTGCGGTGAATCTTACAGTATTGCTTGTCGGAGCTACCCGGCTTGTCGGCCGCCGCCGCAGGGGCAGGCTCCTTGCCGGAGCCGCCAGCCTGCGCTTGCTTGGCGGGGGCCTCCTTGCCGGACTTCTCGACGGCAAGCACTTCCTTCTTGCCCTTCCTTCTGTTGTTCCGCCGCCGGCTCTTCTTTGCCGGGGCGGCGTCGTCGCTGTCGCTTCCCCCTGCGCCAGCATCCTCCCCGGGGAGCTTCCTCCCCTCTTCCGCGCGGGCGCACTTGTCAGCAAGAGCGTAGAGCTCGCTGACGTCCCGAATCTTCGTCATCGCCATCCCCTCACGCATGCGGCGGTTACGCACGTTCTGATGGAACGCGCTGATAACCGCGGCAGGGTGAACGTCGGGGATGTTGTGCTGCACCCGGCTGAAGCGTTGGATATACTTGCGCAGGGGTTCGCCTTCCTTCTGGGCCAAGATGTGGAGATCGCTCTCCTGGCCATGGGGTTTGTGGCCGCCGGTGAAGGCGCCAACAAACTGATGGCAGAGGTCGGCCCAAGAAGAGATAGAGCCTTCCGGCAAGTGCATGAGCCACGAACGGACGTTCGGCTTCAGCACGAGCGGGAAGTAGTTGGCTAGGATCTTCTCGTCGCGCCCCCCGGCAGCTTGCACTGCGATAGTGTAGACGCTGAGAAACTCCGAGGGGTGCGTCTTGCCGTCGTACTTCTCCGGTACGTCGGGCTTAAAGTTCTTCATACTGGGCCACTGGACGCGCCGCAGCTCGCGGGTGAACGCAGGGCAGCCTGCCGCGTACGGCAAGTCGCCTGGCTCACCGGGCGCGTGCGCGTCGACAGTGTTCCCAGCTCTCTTGTCAGATTGTCGCCGAGCTTCTCGGCGGCGCTCGATCGTGGTTCGAGCGTCTTCATCTCGCCGGTCGTCGAGGACCTGGCGCTGGTCCCGACGGGCCCGCGGATCCGACGAGGCTGTGGAGCCGTCGTCGGGGTTATTCCGGCGGGGCGGCGTCTTCTGCTTCTGCGGCGGGGAGTGCACGCTTGTCGCACCCCCGACAGTCTTGTCGCCGATAGCCTTCGTCTTCTCGGCTTGCCGCGGCCGTGAGGCCGACGGCTGCGGCGGAGAGTCGTTGTTGGCGAAGTCTATCAGGCTCCGGATAGTGGCCCTCCATTCTTCGGCCTTGTCGGCCGCCGGAGGAAAATCGAGGAGCAGCTGCGCCCTTGCGAGCGCTTCTGCCGGAGTAGTGGGGAACGCGGGCGAGCGGTGCGAGGAGCGGGATACGCTCGGACTTCTAACGATGTTAGAAGGAGCGGGGTCCCGCGCCGGCGCCTTCGCTTTGCTTGTGCCCGGACGGGGGTCCGGGGCGTCCCGCGAGCCTCCAGTTTGGCCTTGCCCCAGCAAGCGGATACCTCCTCCCGTGGTATGGCGCTGCGGGGTCGTCGTGTGCTGTGATGGACGCGGCGCGTCCACGGAGACCGAGGTCCGGTCGTCCGTCTTGTTCTTGGACCTGGTGGCACCGTGAGTGTCCTCGCCGGCAACCACCCTTCCGACGGCGTCTCCCCCGCCCACCGTTGGCTCCGGTGGCGGCGGATGAGACGCAGACGGGCCTCCGACCTCCGAAGGCTTCTTCTTCGGGGCCATGGAGTTGTCGCTGATGAAGTTGCTGATGAAGCTGGAGAGGCTGATGAAGAATGCGCCCGCGCGAACGCCGGATCAGGTTCGCACAACCTCGACGCCCCCTACCTGGCGCGCCAAAGATGTCGGGGGAAACTGTCCACCACGAACACCTATGGGACCGGAGCCCCTTGTCTATGCGGTACGAGGGCGGAGGGAGCACAAAGAACAGATCAAAGCAAACACGCGGGCAGTTTTACCCAGGTTCGGGCCGCACGGATGCGTAAAACCCTACTCCTGCTTGGTTGTGTATTGAGTTGAGCGCTCGGGAGCTTGAAGAAGCAGCTACACCGTGCGTGAGAGTAATCTAGGTTTCGAACCCCCTCCACGTTGTGCATGGGCCTCCTTTTATAGTGCAAGGGGTCACCGACAGGTGTCAACGTAGGAGAAAGGGGCAAAAAAGTAAAAGAGGTGGTAGTTGTAACAGTGCGGGAATAGTGGAGCTACAGTACAGAACAGTGGTCTATACCTACTTTAACAGTGGGGGACAAGGGCATTTAATGCCCGTCGCCGTCGACCCCAAAAGCTCCCGCCTTAGCGTCTCCGTCCGCCACGGCGACGGATTTTATCGCCGTGGAGTGCCACCGTGTACCCCAGGCTGCACAGCCATCCGCCACGCGTCCCTGGATAGGCCCCAGGGCGACGCGTGGGCCGATGAGCTGGAGCGCGGGCACACAGCGCAGCCCTCCCGGCAAGCACCTTGCCGGGGCCTTGATCTTGCCGGGCCCGGGAACTTGCCGCTCCCCGGGCCCCTTGCCGGGGCGCGCATAGCGCCGAGGCGATATCTTCCAGTCTTCCTGGCAAGCTCCTCTTGCCAGGGTCTTGTGTTAGTGGAACAGCCTTGAGCCTGGTACGGCCTTCCCGGCAAGCTCCTCTTGCCGGGGTCTCGGTCTTATGCCTTGTATACTTTGTTTTTGAATGGTTTAATAAGGAGCAGGAAGGTCTCCGGCGAGCCCGCAGTAAACCTTGCCGCGGGAAGCTGCAACTGCCCGTGCACAAGTTGGGGTACTGGGGTACCCCTACCTTAGTACACCGACACCATCAAAGCAATCTTCCAGCTTTCTCACTTCATCGACGTAGGCCTTCAACAATGGGGTCTGGTAGTCTTTGTTGACTTGTTTGACGACAAGCTACAAATCGCCCCTGAAAATGAGTTTCTTGATTCCGAGGTCTGCCGTGATCCTAAGACCAGCAAGCAGCCCCTCATATTCGACAGTTTTGTTTCTTGACACCTCCTTGGGGAAGTGCATCTGGACCACGTAGTTGAGGTGTTCTCCGATGGGCGCGACAAGCAGTACGCCAGCCTCGGCGCCCTGTAAGGAGAAAGCTCCATCAAAGTACATGATCCAGTTGCTACTCGCCTCTTTGCCGGGGAGAGCGGTTTCCTGGGCTTCTTCATCAGGCGTCGCGGTCCATTCTGCAACAAACTTCGCCAGGACTCGGCTTCGAATCGTCGAGGTACTTTCAAACTTGAGGCCAAAGCTGGAGAGCTCCAGTACCCACTCTACAATTCTTCCCGTTGCATCTGGATAGTGCAATATCCGTTGCAGAGGGAGGCGAGTGACGACAGTGATCTCGTGTGCCTGGAAGTAGTGACGCAGCATCCTCGAGGCCATAAGAAGGCCAAAGAGCAATTTCTGCACACCGGAGTACCTTGATCTAGCCCCCTGCAAGAGGGAGCTAACAAAGTAGAACGGGTGCTGCATCATTTTCTTCCTTGGCGGCACTCCAACCGGCCGTGTCGTCTCTGCACCAACGGCATCAAGCTCTGTCGCTGCTATCACCTCGTCATCAATTTCTCTCTGCACCACTAGTGCGGCACTGACCACCTAGTTTGTTGCCGCTAGGTATAGCAGCAACGGTTCTTGTAGTCTAGGCGCAACTAGTACTGGCGTGGAGGAAATATACCTCTTCAAATCTTGCAATGCTGCCTCAGCTTCTGGCGTCCACTCCATTGGGCCCGCCTTTTTCAAAATCTTGAAAAAGGGGAGGGCGCGCTCGGTAGACTTGGAAATGAATCTTCTCATGGCGGCAACGCAGCCAGCAAGCCGACGCACATCCTTGACCCGTTTGGGTGCTTCAATTTGTTCTATAGCTTTGATCATGTCCGGATTGGCCTCTATCCCACGCTGCGACACAAAGAACCCGAGAAGCTTGCCGGACGGGACGCCGAAGACGCACTTCTCAGGGTTCAGCTTCAGTTTGATCTTGCGTAGGTTTGCGAATGTCTCTTGTAGATCCAGTATGAGGGTTGCCCTGTTCTCGGTTTTGACCACTATATCATCCATATAAGCCTCCATATTTCTATGGAGCTGGGGTTCAAAATCAATCTGGACTGCCCTTGCAAACGTCGAGCCAGCACTCTTCAACCCGAAAGGCATTCGTACGAAACAATACGTACCACATGGGGTGATGAATGTTGTCTTCTCTTTGTCTTCTCTTGTCATGAAGATCTGGTGGTAGCCGGAGTAGGCATCGAGAAATGACAACAGGTCACACCCAGCCAGTGAGTCAACAATCTGGTCGATGCGCGGCAACGGGAAGGGGTCTTTGGGGGCAAGCCTTATTGATATCTGTGTAATCAATACACAGCCTCCACTTCCCATTTGCCTTGCGCACTACCACCGGATTGGCCAACCACGTTGGATGGAGCACTCCTCTTACCAAGCCCGCTGCTTCCAGTTTCCGGATCTCCTGTGTGATGAACTCTTGTCGTTCCAAAGCTTGGTTCTTGACCATTTGCTTGACGGGCCGCGCATGAGGACAGACAGCAAGGTTGTGCTCAATCACCTCCCTGGGAACGCCGGGGATGTCGGATGCTTGCCATGCAAACACATCGACATTTGCCCGCAGGAAGGTGATGAACGCGTCTTCCTATTTGTTGTCAAGGGTGGAGCCTATGGTGAAAGCCCATCCTGTGCCGTCCTCCTTGACAGAAACCTTCTTGGTTCCCGGAGGTGTGGCCTTGGACTTCTTGTTTCCGTCGGTGGAGCTCTCTGGCACGTCCTCGACGGGAGCACTACACTCCGAAGAGGTGCGCTTGCCGAAGTGGGTGTCCGAGGTCTCATCGTCTTCTTCTTCTTCTTCTTCCCGCCCGGGGCTCCAGTGGCAGGAGCAAGTGCCCTAGTGGCGGCAGCTGCTGCAACTGCCTGTTGGTATAGTTGGTCAGTGCAAATCAGCGCATCTTTCTTATCGGAGGGGATGGTGATGATCGTCAAAGGTCCTGGCATCTTCAGGGTGTTGTAGGCGTAGTGTGACACCGCCATGAACTTGGCCAATGCTAGGCGGCCAAGGATCCCATTGTAGGGCAAGGGGATCTTGGCGACATCGAACATGATCCTTTCCGTCCTGTAGTTCAGATCACTTCCAAAAGTCACGGGCAGCGTGACCTTCCCCTTTGGATGACTTCTCCCCGGGCTGACCCCCTGAAACATGCCCGTCTCTTCGAGGTCTCCATCAGGAATCTGCAGCTTCTCGATCACGGTGGGCGAGAGTAAGTTCAGACCGGCCCCGCCATCGACTAGCACCTTTGTCACCTTGACGTTGCATATTGTCGGTGAAACCAACAATGGCAAGCACCCGACCGAAGTAGTGTGGTCAGGGTGATCCTCAGTGTCAAAAATGATAGGCGTGCTGGACCATTTCAGCGGCCTTTGGGCACCAGACGACGGCTCCACCGCTGTAACCTCACGCGCCCACTATTTAAGTTGGCGGTGAGAAGTATGCAGCGAGGCGCCGCCATCGACGCACATGGCCTCCGTGGCTTTCTGAAACTCTTGGTCACCGGACTCGTCGTCCTCTTCGTGATCGTCGTCTTCTGGCTTTCTGTAATGGCACGGGGCGGGCCTCTCCTGCTTTTTATCCTTGCCGCGACGGCCTGCTTGGACGTCACGCTTCTTGCCGGACCCCTCAGCATCGTCCTAGCCCTTCTCCTTGTCCCGCCTCTCATATTCAGCCCTCTGCTTCTCAGCAAGGAGCTCAACCTGTCGGCAGTCCTGGAGATCATGGCCTTTGGTGCGATGGATCTTGCAGTATCGCTTGCCGGAGTTTCCTGGCTTCTCGGCAGCCGCCAAGGCCCGGCAGGCGACACACCCGGAAATTTCCTTGCCAGGGTCATCCTCCTTGGAATTGTTGGTGGTGCCGGTGTCATCAGATCCCTCGACGGCAAGCACGGCTTTACCTTTGCGCTTCCTGTTGCCGTGCCGGCCCTTCTTCGTCGGGGCGGCAGTATCCTCATCTGAAGAGTCGGTTTCCGCGCCGGCCTCTTCGCTGGGGTACTTCCTTCCCTCTTCAGCCCGGGAACATCTGTCAGCAAGAACATAGAGTTCCACCACATCTTTCACCTTGGTCATCGCTAGTTCTTCACGCATCTTGCGGTTACGCACGTTCTGATGGAACGCGCTGATGATGGTGGCAGGGTGAACATTAGGGATATTGTACTATACCCGGCTGAACCTCTGTATATACTTGCGCAGACTCTCGCCTTCCTTCTAGGGTATGACGTGCAGGTCACTTGCTTGGCCATGGGCTTGGTGACCTCCAGTAAAGGCGCCAACAAACTCAAGGCACAAATCCGACCAGGAGGAAATAGAGTCTACTGGCAAGTGCATCAACCACGACATGGCGTTGGGTTTAAGAGCCAATGGGAAGTAATTCGCAAGCACCTTATCGTCGCGGGCTCCAGCAGCTTGCATCGCGATGGTGTAGATGCTGAGGAACTCCGACGGGTGGGTCTTGCCGTTGTACTTCTCGCCAACGTCAGGCTTGAAGGTACGGTGACTGGGCCATTGGAACTGCCGCAGCTCACGGGTAAAAGCCGGACAGCCTACCTCGTAAGGTAGACCTCCAGGGCTCTTCGGTGCTGGGCGGTCCAAAGCAGGCCCTGCTCGCCTGTCTGACTGGTGGCGCGCTCCGCGCCGTCGCTAGATCGGGGTTCGAGCGTCTTCATGAGCTTGCTCCTGAAGAACTTGGCGCTGGTCGCCGTGGGTCCGTGGGTCGGATGACACTATGGAGATGTCATCACCCGCGACGTCTCGACGAGTCGACACATGCGGTACCGGGGGAGGAGGAGGCGAATGCACCGTGGCCAAGGTGCTGCCGGTCCTCCCGCCGCCGGTGCGTGGGACCCCATCGGAGTGCCGACCCAGGGGCCTCGCTGGACTTGGTTCATCCTTGTTGGTGACCGCGACAAGGCTTCGGATGGTGGCTCTCCATTCATCGAGTTTCCCCGTAACGGGAGGAAAGTAGAGGAGCAACTGCGCGCGCCCCAGGGCTTCTGTTGGGGTTAACGGTAGCGAGACCTGCACGGACCGCGACGAGCTTCGACCCCCGACCATGTCAGGAGGAGCTCCATCACGATCCCGCGGTTGCATGCCATTTTCACCAGCGTTTCGGCGGGCGGGCAGGTCTTCTACGTCTCGGGAGTGGCGCTCGGGGCTCTTCCCGCGGCGACGCCCGGGATCTTCGGTGTGATGACGCCGTTCGTCGCGCGTTGCTTGGGAGGAGCGCGCTGTTGGTGCCGGCGTGGGATCCTGGAGGCCCTTGCGTCGCCTTCGGGTGATGCGGCAGTGATCCTGGAAGGCCCCGCGCCACCCGCGGAGGGCCTGGCTCCGTCTCTGGATTTGGCGGCGTGTGGCCCGTTACCAGGCGCACAAACATCGTCACCTCCCAAACTCCGGCTACTGGAACGGTGTTGGTGTTCGCGAGCAGTGCCCCGGGTCCTTTCCGCGACCGGTCCGCTACTTGCCCGCGTCGGGACGGGCTGTCCGACTTCCGACTGGCCAACCGCCACCGTCTTCTTCTTCTTGGGCGCCATGATGATGAAGAAGCGTCGAACTAACTGCTAAAGCCGATTCTCACAACTGTGCACCCCCTACCTGGCGCGCCAAAGATGTCGGTGTATTGGGAACGACACCTATGGGATCATAAGAATCCCTACTACGGTTGTGGGGCGCGGGGTTGAGAGAAGAGCGGATCAAACAGATAGCACACGGTTCGTTTACCCAGGTTCGGGCCACGGGGATGCGTAAAACCCTACTCCTGCTTTGGTGGATTGTATGTTTGTGTTCTTCAGCTAGCTATGGGGCGTGAGGAGCTCCAAAAAGCCGAATCCTCCTCTTGGTCGCCTCGGGCCTCCTTTTATAGGGAAAAGGGGTTGCCACAGTGGCACACAGGAGGCCGAAAGGGTATAGTGATGCGAGGTTATCCCTCGCATTACATGACAGGTCGCATTTAATGTGTCTTGCTTCGGTGTTCTTGCTTTATCGGGGACGGGGGAGACATATGTCTTCTCCGTCGCATCTCCTTCTTGTGTCGACACGCGCCCTGGCCAGCGATGCCTGAGATGCCATGTATGTAGGAAGGCAGCTGAGGTGGCGCAATGGTGGGTCTTCACGAAGATCTGCATGTCGCCACGCAGGTGCCTGCCCAGCTGGTTGGGTCGGCAGCTGCATAAGGCGGTGGGAGTTTAGTTGGCGTGGGCCTGACGGTGGCCCTGCGGATGTTGTCGGCAAGGGCCTTGCCGGGGCCCCGGCAAGGGCCTTGCCGGGGCCCCGGCAAGGGTCTTGCCGTGGCGCCTGCTTCCATCCCCGGCAAGGTGCTTGACGGAGGTCTTGTGGTCTTCATTGGCTGGGATCCCGCCAAGGGTCGTCGTCTTATTAGTGCATGTCTGATCTTGAATGTCTTCACAAAGATCTGCATGCCACCACGGGGATGTCTCCCGAATCCTTGCCCCATGGGGGTAGTGGACTCAAGGGTGATTTGCCCCGTAGGCGTGGGGCGAGTTGCCGCGGCAAGAGGCCTTGACGGGGCTACTAAAGCCGGCCCCAGCAAGGATCTTGCCGGGGCTGCTAAAACTGGCTCCCAGCAAGGATCTTGCCGGGGGAACCTGCTTCGTCCCTTTGCTCTTTGTGGTGTCGGCTTTGGTGTTGCTCCAGTTCCATCGAGCTTCGGTCTTACCCTGGCATACCTCCTTGCCTTGCTTGGTGTGGCGGTGTCCGTGGCTCAGACTGCCCATGCACAGTCATATGGGTACAAAAAGTGTACCCCCCCCCTTTTTCTACACCGACACCAACGATTCATTGGCGCCACCGTTTGGCCAAAAGAAAACCCCCGCGTGCTACGCAAGCTTGTGTTGCAAGCCGTCTGCGGCAGCGGGGTGACATGACGTGCAAGAGGAGGATGAAAGGACACGTACACATACGGTTAATACAAAAAAACGTTTGTGATTTAATTACCTACTATACCCTGTCCTGGTTTATATGTAGGATTTAACTAATAAAATACGAAAGCACATCGCTCGCACAGTTCGTCTTATTTGCCACGTATCACTATGCCGGCCTGTGCTCGCGTCCCTCGGCAATCTCTGCTCACCGTTAGGCGCCGCAGCACGCTCTGCTCGCCGTTAGGCGCTGCTGCGCACTCTGCTCGCATCCGTTAGCGCGTTCTGCTCGCGTCCGTCGGCTCGCTCGGCTTGTGGAAAGCTTTTCCTTGCGTGTTCAAATTCCATATGCATACATATATATGGTTGCTCGCCGTTGAGTCCACCGCGGAGCGCTCTGCTCGTGTCCCTCTGTGTGCGCTCTGCCAGCGGTTGGGTGGGCGCACGAACACGTCGGGGGCCCGATATGCATGCGATTGCACTGCGTGCGTTTGCACGCGATGAAGTTATGTGCGACATGATGGAGTTACGCACTGCAAATTAGAGCTACCATCAGGGCCTGCCGATATTCCTGGCCGTCCGACTTCCCCTTTAATTCCCGCGGCTATTATGACCTTAGTCTCTTTAACCTTTCGATCGCGCCCCACAAAACAACAAGCACACCCATGACGACAAATAGAGAGGGGAAGTCCAGCGGCACTCCAATGGAGTTCGACGAGAATAAAGTGGAGACCCACGCGAGGGAGACGGATCTCTAGGTGGTGTACACCATCGACCCAGCCGTGGTGGATGACTACATCAACAACGTTGAGCAGCTGCTTGCTCGAGACAAGTACAAGGTGGTCGGCATCGACCTCCAATACACCACCGGTCATCCCAACATAGACCAGGAGGTTGCCATCGCCCAGTTGTGCGTGCGCCATCATGTCCTCATCTACCACTACTGCATGGCCACAGAGCCTTGCGACCGTTTCAACAGGTTTGTCAACAGCACTGACTACAAGTTCGCCACGGTGGAAACCACTGATACGTCTCTAACGTATCTATAATTTCTTATTGTTCCATGCTATTATATATTCTGTTTTGGATGTTTAATGGGCTTTATTATACACTTTTATATTATTTTTGGGACTAACCTACTAACCCAAGGCCGAGTGCAGATTGCTGTTTTTTGCCAATTTTAGTGTTTCGCAAAAAAGGGATATCAAACGGAGTCCAAACAAAATGAAACCTTCGAGAGAGTTATTTTTGGAACCGTATCCACCCAGAAGACTTGGAGTACACGCGAGGGAACGAGAGAGGTGGCCACGAGGGTCCAGGGCGCGCCCAGGGGAGGAAGGCACGTGCCCCACCCTCGTGGGAACCCTCTGGCTCCCCCGATGCCCTCCCTCCTCCTATATATATCCATGTACCCTGAAAACATCGAGGCAACAGAGAAAACCCTAATTCTACCGTCGTAACCTTCTGTTCTGTGAGATCCCATCTTGGGACCTGTTCCGGAGCTCCACCGGAGGGGCGATCCATCATGGAGTGCTTCTACATCAACACCATAGCCTCACCAATGAGTTGTGAGTAGTTTACCACAGACCTTCGGGTCCATAGTTATTAGCTAGATGGCTTCTTCTCTCTTTTTGGATCTCAATACAAAGTTCTCCTTGATCTTCGAGGAGATCTATTTGATGTAATCTTTTTGCGGTGTGTTTGTCGAGATGCGATGAATTGTGGGTTTATGATCAAGATTATCTATGAACAATATTGGATTCTTTTCTGAAATCGTTTATGTATGATTATAATATACTTGCAGTTCTCTTCGAATTATTGGTTTGGTTTGGCCTACTAGATCTATACTTCGTGCAATGGGAGAAGTGCTTGGCTTTGGGTTCAATTTTGCGGTGCCCTTTCCCAGTGACAGCATGGGCAACAAGGCACGTATTGTATTGTTGCCATCGAGCATAAAAAGATGGGGTTTATATCATATTGCTAGAGTTTATCCATCTACATCATGTCATCTTGCTTAAAGCATTACTCTGTTCTTATGAACATAATAATCTAGGTGCATGTTGGATAGCGATCGATGTGTGTAGTAATACTAGTTGATGCAGAATCGTTTCGGTCTACTTGTCACGGACGTGATGCCTATATATAATGATCATGCCTAGATATTCTCATAACTATGCGCTTTTCTATCAATTGGTCGACAGTAATTTGTTCACCCATCGTAGAATTCTTCTATCATGAGAGAAGCCACTAGTGAAACCTATGGCCCCCGGGTCTATTCTCAAAATATTAATCTTCCATCTACTTTACTTTGCTTTATTTACTCTCTGTTCTTATACCAAAAATACCAAAAATATTATACTATCCTATCTATCAGATCCACTTTCGTAAGTGATCGTGAAGGGATTGACAACCCCTTATCGTGTTGGCTGCGAAGTCCTAATTTGTTTGTGCAGGTGCGAGGGAAATACTTATGCTACTGTGCTGCATCACCCTTTCCTCTTCGAGGGAATACAACTCAAGCTCGAGAAGTAGCAAGAAGAATTTCTGGCGCCGTTGCCGGGGAGATCTACGCAAAAGTCATATACCAAGTACCTATCACAAGCCCTTATCCTTTGCACTACATTATTTGCCTCACGTTTTCCTCTCCCCCACTTCACCTTTGCCGTTTTATTTTCCTTTTCCGTTCGCCTTTCTGTTTGCTTGTTTTCCCATGTGCCATCTATTAGCTTGCATCTTTGCTTGCTAAATTATGGATCCTCATCCACTTGCTAATTTTTTTAAGAGATCCAATTATGATGAACCAATTCCTAGTGAGCTGTGTGCACTAGATTATCTTTATGAGGTTGTGCTTGAAATTCGTGAGTCCGAAAATTGTGATGAAGTGTGGAAAGAAGAAGATTATAAAGTTACGATAGCTCCTTGAATAAAAATCATGATTGCAATGATGTTATTATAAATCCTTTTAATGTCAATTGTGATAATGATATGCAAAACCCTAAGCTTGGGGATACTAATTTTGCTATGCCCACTACTTGTTGCAATGATCATGATTTGGGTGATTCTTCTTATGAAATTAAAAATTTATTTAATCCCCATGATGAATAGGAGATTGATAATTATATTTCCAATAATATTGTAAGTGGGTTTGGAACAGTGTCAAATTTAAATCCCACGTATTTGGAGAATGTTCAATCTTATGAATTTTTCGATAAGTGGGCTTGGAGAGGTCATGACTTTAGTTAATGTTGATCCCACTATTTTGGAAGAGTGTCAACTTCGTATGCATGTGGATCATGTTGAGAATATGTTTTGTGATAGCTATATTGTTTAGTTTGAATATGATCCTACATACAATTATTATGAGAGAGGAAAATATGGTTGTAGAAATCTTCATGTTACGAAATTATCTCTCTTCATGTTGAGATTGATCTTGTTTTCTTTTTCTTCCTTGCATATGCTAGATATTTCTTGCCTTGGTTTGTTTTACTAAAAAATGCCTATGCATAGGAAGTTTGTTAGACTTAGATGTGATTTTCACATGCTTTATGAAGCTCTCTTTGTGCTTCAATTCTAATCTTTCATGTGAGCATCATTGAATTCTCAAGCCTATCTTAATGGCTATAAAGAAAGAGCTTGTAGGAGGCTACCTGTCGTGGAATTAACACGTCAGATGTCCGGTTTAACGGACTTAGTGGAGGAACCATCGCACTAGTTAGCTTGAAGGGGTTAAAAGCACACAAAGGACACAGAGGGTTTATACTAGTTCGGCCCCTTCGATGAAGGTAAAAGCCTACGTCTAGTTTGGTTTGGTATTGCTTGGGCGTCGATGAACAGGGAGCGGATTGCTTGCCTGTGTCTCGACGGGTTATCTCTCCTCCTTGAACCGTCGCCGGGTCGTCCCTTTATATAGAGGCGACGCCCGGTCCGGTTTACAGAGTCCCGAGGCCGGCTCATACTTGTGTCCGCCTCGGTCTCTGCTCTTTCTTCCTTATCTCTCAAGTTACATGACCAGACGGTTTACAAACCGTAACTCTACACATGGGCCTTAAGCCTTCATGGGCCGTAACCTCTACTGGATATTTACAAGTATACAACTAAATTACCATAATCCGGTTTACAATAGCCGGTTTAGACCTGCTAGTAATATCCCTGACATTAGGCCCCAGAATGATTTGAACTTGTTCACATCAATCTTCTCAGTCTTGCATGATCTTCTCTTCTTGTGTTTTCTCATTTTTGTAAACTGGCCATGACGTCATCCTTGAAAATCACTTAATTTGACCGTGACATCACTTCCGCATTTAACATGCGCAGCTGTCTATCACCTTTGTTTAAAGGCTATCCCGAGAATCGAGGCGACAGGGAATCTTTATCCAATCTTCTGTTTCCTCAAATCTCGCGCCTGCCGTTTCGTTCTCTGCCCCTTTATAAATACTGCTGCCTCTCTTCCTAATTCTCCTTCCGCTCGTCTTCTTCCTCTACCGCTCGAGCTCAAACCTCCGCCGTCGTCTGTCAAGCTCGCCGTCGCTAGCAAGTCCGGCCGCCGCATCAACCCGAACGTAACCAGATAACTCCGCCGCCATCTCCTGCTGCCTCAGGTAACCTGTCTCCCTTGCTGTAGATCTATAACTTTTAGGGTTCTTCATGTGCCTCCGCCATTGAACCTAAGAAAGCTTCATCTGCTCGTCCGATAAGCCATGCTCGCCGTGGCTTTAATCTTTAGATTTTGTCTTCAAAATTTACTTCTGCTCCGCTGCCTTATGCTTAGATTTTTGGCATTAGATTCGTCCTTAGATTCATCCGCTCCGTATACGACCCCCGTAGTTCTTTCTGTAATAGTCTTGCATTTGTTTTTCTTTTTCCTGGGCGCTCAGATCTGTTTTACTTTAGCTGTCTGTAAAAACTTGTTTCTTCATCCTTGTAGATCTGTAAAATATTCTCCGGTTTAACCAGTCATATGTTGCTTCTGTAATAATTCAACGACGAACGCGACGGTTTAGCTCCTTCTCTTTTGTTATCATGAACCGGTAGTAATACGTTTTCCTGCTTACTGCCGGGTTAGCCATATCATTAGTCCCTTGTCTAAACCATCGCGTGATCTTTGCACATGTCTTCCGGTTGATGCCACTGTACTCGAATAATCCGGGTTTTATACTTCATCTTTTCAGCACTTTCATTCGGCTGCTATGGCTGCCAAACAGTTTGTTGCTTGCGACTGGGTCCCTTCCATTATCACGGAAGAAGATTTAATTAACGCTGCCACAGTTGGTACTCTGGGTCCTCAGTCCGTTTTAAAATGGCGAGCCCTAGGGAATGAATGTCCCCCTACTCCTCAAGCAGGGGAGGTTATTGTCTTCTTTGATCACATGGCCCGAGGTTTCACTCCTCCCGGTTCAAAATTCTTCCGGGATGTGCTTGCCACTTTTCAAATTCACCCTCAGGATATAGGTCCAAACTCTATTTCAAACATCTGCGACTTCCAAGTTTTCGCAGAGGTGTATTTGCAAGAGGAGCCATCAGTCGACTTGTTCCGGGATTTCTTCCACTTGAACCGGCGAACTGAGTTTACTGGTGGTCCTCATCAAGAATTGGGAGGGGTCAGCATCCAAAAGAGAAGGGACGCAGTCTTTCCTCATGCCGCTCTGCACACACACCCTAAAGATTGGAACAAGTCTTGGTTCTATTACCTTGACACTTCACCTGAAGGGGAAAACCCACTGCCGGGTTACCGTGAGCATCGTCTTCCTGAAGATCACCCTTCGCCACAGCGTCTCAGTTCATCCGAACGGCCCCGGTTTGCTTCTCAACTTTCCAGGCTCAAGGCTTTTATGGCCAACGGATTAACGGGGATTGATTTCATGCGTTGCTGGCTTTCTTGGAGTATACTTCCTCTGAGCCCGCGCTCTAGTCTGATGTGTAAATATTCTGGTAAACCGGATGTTCCTCAACGGTTTTCCAAAGACAAACTTTCTGAATCGGAAGTCAATGAGTCTGCTAAGAAGATGCTCAATGTCTCCTTAGAAGAATGTAGCCAAACCGGATTGGCTCCGTATTATAAGAAGAACAAGGTGCCTGCAGTAAGTCGTATTGTCTTTCTTATGTTTGTAATCCGTTCATTTAAACCGTTTTTCAATTATCCTTCACCTTTTGAACAGGCTGATGATCCTTTTTGGAAGAGGAAGCCTCAGGAGAAGGCTGGAAAACAATCACGCCGGAAAACTTACGCTATCAAGAAGAAAAAGGCGGCTGCTGGCTCCGGTTCACATGCTGAAGATGATGATCCGGACTCTGAGGTATGAGTTAATTCGGCTATGATTTGTTCACTTTTATACAGATTTGTGTTAACGGTATCTTTTCACAGGATTTGGCTGAAGGAGATAAACCGGCAGAAATTGAGGTAGCTATTCTTTCTTCAGATTCAGAACCACCTCCACCAAAAATTCGTCGGATAATCCGGAAATATCAGTTTTCTCACCCTTATGCTCAACTGGACCCCAATTTTCTTTTGAAGAAACAGCAACATGAAGCCCTTCGCCGGACTACCCGCCATAGCGGCCTTGCAGTTGAATCATCCGGAATATCTCTTACTCCGGCTCGGAGACGCCGCTCTGAGGTTATACTTTCTCCAACTCTTCTTCATCCCAAGGCCGGGCTTATACGCAAACCACTTAAACCGTCTGACCCTAATTACCAGGAGACTCCCTTATCTTCCTCTGGCGAATCCACTGCCACACAAGTCCCAGTTTTGAAGACTGTCCCTGGGTAAGTCCTTTATCTTATCCGGTTTATCTTTGCATTTGATTTACAGTTCTGACTTCTTTTTCAATTTCTTTCAGCAAGCCTAAACCCAGCAAAAGGGCCAAAGCCAACAAAACGGCCGCTGAGACAGCCACTGATGATCCGGTGGCTGATCCGGGCACCACCATCCCTCCGGAGAATGAACCTATAGTTCCGCTTGAGGATCCTGCTCCCATGGAGCACACTTATACCATTGTTCCTGAGAACCCCAACGTTGAGAACGTTCATGAACCGGCGAGTCCTGCCCGGGCCAACCCTCCTCGGACCAGCCCGGTACCTGTTAGTCCGGTTCACACTGCTAATCCACCACCGGCATCTGCCCCTTCTCCGGACGTTCAAGTAACCGGTACAGCTTATACCGCTCCTGCTGAGCCCACTGTTTTGGCCAAGCACACAGCTAAAGCGGAGAAAATCCATCAAGAGAAGGGCAAATGGAGCACGAAGTTGTCTGGTTTCGCCGACGTGAGTGCCCAGGAGCTCTATTCCGGGTATTTGAACCGGCTTCATGCTAGCAGAGACTATGAAGCGGGTTTAGTCAACATGATGAAGGATAAATATGAGGTATCTCCCTTGCCTTTGATTTTTGCCTTTGATGCGTTTCTTCCTATATCATAGTAGCCCCCAAGTTCCGGTTTAGCTGATTTTAGAAGGTGAACCGGTACTTCCAATTCCAGCAAATGATCTTACATTAGCCCCCAAGTGCCAAGGGCATAATTCGGTTTATGTGCTTGGGACTTGTTTGAATTTTTCCTTTGATGTTTCAACTATCCATTAGCCCCCAAGTGTCAAGTAGACAACTTGTTTGTGTGCTTGAGACTTGTTTTGAATTGCTGTTTGACACTTCAATAGCCCATTAGCCCCCAAGTATCAAGTGGATAACTTGGTTATGTGCTTGAGACTTGTCTGACTTTTGCTCTTATTCCACTTGTTTTTCCTTGCAGGCTGATTTGAACCGAAGGGCTGAAGAAATTTCTGAATTCCGGAACAGACTTGCCGAAACTGAATCTGCCGCTGCTAAGGCCAAGAAAGACTTGGCGGTGAGCTTAACTACTGCAGAACAACTGAAGAATTTTTTTGAAGAGGAGCGGACGGCCTTTGAAGTACAAAAGAAGGATCTGGAAAAAAGGGCAAAGGATGCTGAGGAAGCCCTTAATCCGGTGACTGAAGAGTTAACCGGTTTAAAGCGGCAAATAGAACTGATGACTTCTGCTGTCTTCGGTAAGTACTTAATCTGCACTCATGCTTTCATCGTTGCAACCTTTAATCCGTTCCTGTTTAACTGTGATAATCATATGTAGGGCGCCGTGTTACCCATCTTGGGGATGATTTACGGAAGAAACTCAAGGCGTCTTATACTCTGGTCGAGCAGCTGTATTCCGGCGCTCAAAGGATCATAAGCGCAATGTCCTTCAATAAACCGGCTCCCACTACCATCCAAGGCACTTTAGAAGAACTTTTTGTCTTGCCTGCACGCTTAGAGGAAACGAAGAAGTCTGCCGCTCGAGCCGGTTCTCTCATGGCACTCACCAGAGCCAAAGCATGGGTTCCAGATTTTGATCCGGAAGAAGCCTTGAACGGGTATCCCGGTACTAAAGAAGACGGATCAGCTTTTACTGCTAAAGACCTTCACGCTTTGACTAAGGAGATGCGTCCTCTCGCTAGCAAGCTTGCTGCTGAATCAGATTTGTCCAGGTATCATCCGGGATATGATTTACAGAATAAGCAGGTGGATCGGCCGGTTTATGATACCGTGAATCTAATCCCACCAGTGCGCCCTCATACTTTCGGCTGAGATATTGATCCGTCTGAACTTATCACGGAAGAGATGTACTTCCGCGCTTTAACGAAAATCGATTGGTGCGTCCCTGACTTCCAGCCGCTTCAAGAAGAGGAAGAGACTCCGGAACAAGTTGATCCTCAGCCTTCGCAGCAGGAGGAAGCGTAGGCCACATATTTATCTTCGTAGTTGTAGTCTCATTTTGCTGGAAAAAACTTTGATCCGTTCAGGCCTGTTGTGCCTTGTAATAGGATAGATTAAAACATTGTCCATCTTGATCTGGATGTCCCAACTCTGCTTTGATGTTGCCAATTTAAATCTGATCTGATATGGTTTGTCTTGCATATTATCTGTTTCTGCATAGATAACACTTAAAAGATGTCCTAGCGGTTTTACCGCTGGACCAATTAAATTGCTCACAAAATATGTCAAACAAGTGTTTGTTTGTACCAGAAAGAACTTCATACCTGCAATCAAGTATACTTGATATTCTTAAACCGGCGAAATTTGTAGTTTTCTGAGGGAACCTTTGTGATAGACCCAATAATAATTCCGGGTTTGATAGCAGCTACCGGTTTAGATCATGTTGGAGCTCTGTTCAGACTTTTGAAGATATGTGGTCAACTCTGGAGTTGTCCCAGTCCGGATCAAAGAACCATAAAACACAAATACCAGAAATGCAAGTGTGCAAATAAAACCATGTAGTCGAGGCTTTTTACGAGCTGCCAGGCTCCAAAGCAAGGTTCAGCCAAGCAATGGATTCGGGTACAATCCATTGAGCCTATGGTTCGGATACGACCATATGAACTGGATACAACCACAGGGGCTAAGCTAGGATTCGGATACGATCCTGCCCCCTGCTGGCCATATAAAAATTTAGCCAAGCAATGGATTCGGATACGATCCATTGAGCTTATGCCATGTTCTCTTTGGTTCGGATGCGACCCATGTTTGAACAGAATGGCATTATTAGGTTTGGGTATGTTCTCTTTGGTTCAAATACGACCTATGTTTGAACAGGAAGCCCGTCAATAAGTTTGGGTATGTTCTCCTTGGTTCGAATACGACCTATGTTTGAACAGGAATCCCATCGATAAGTTTGGCTATCTCCTCTTTGGTTCGAATACGATCTATGTTTGAACAGGAAGCCCTTTGCTCTCTTTGGTTCGAATACAGCCTATGTTTGAGCAGGATGGATGTGCTCTCTTTGTTTCGGATATGACCTATGTTTGAGCAGGAAGCCTATTAGTGATCACAGCTCCAGAGTATATCTACGACAATTGTCCTGCACAGCCTGATAGACTGATCAAAGCATTGTAAGATATGACACATAATAAGAAACATAAGTTGCAGATGGCTATCACAATAAGACAATTATACTGGAAAAAAGGCTGAGCCCCCGGTTTACCGAGGGTGCCGGTTTATTCATTAATCATAATATATACATAGGATACAGCGGAGCTCCTGGCTCAGGTATAATAGGGCCGTAAGAGGGCGATGTTCCACGGCCTCTTTGTCTCTTCCTCTGATGTCCGTGAGTCCTTGTGTTCTCGAACGTCCACCAAGTAATATGAACCGTTGTGTAGATTCTTGCTGACCACAAAGGGCCCTTCCCAAGGCGGGGATAACTTGTGCATATCAGGTTGATCTTGGATGAGCCGGAGCACCAAATCTCCCTCCTGGAATGTCCTGGTCTTGATCCGGCGGCTGTGATATCTGCGCAAGTCTTGTTGATAAATCGCAGACCGTGCTGCTGCTATATCACGCTCTTCATCCAGCCGGTCCAAACTGTCCTGTCTTGCCTGCTCGTTGGCCGCTTCAACATAGGCCGTCACCCTTGGCGAATCATGACGGATATCACTTGGAAGGACCGCTTCAGCATCATACACCATAAAGAAAGGTGTGTAACCTGTGGACCGGTTTGGCGTAGTATTGATACTCCAAAGGATAGAAGGTAACTCTTCAACCCAGCACCCTGGTGTTCTTTGCAAGGGAGTCATAAGCCGGGGCTTGATACCTCGCAAGATCTCCTGATTTGCTCTTTCAGCTTGACCATTGGATTGAGGGTGAGCTACAGAAGATACGTCTAGTCGAATATGCTCGCGTTGACAAAACTCTTCCATCTCTCCCTTAGATAAATTCGTGCCATTGTCTGTGATGATGCTGTGTGGAAAGCCAAACCGGAAAATTACCTTTTTGATGAATTTAACCGCAGTTGCTGCATCACACTTGCTCACAGGCTCTGCCTCAATCCATTTTGTAAACTTATCCACAGCCACCAGTAGATGAGTTTTCTGATCTTGGGATCGTTTGAAGGGTCCAACCATATCAAGCCCCCAAGTCGCAAACGGCCAGGTTATCGGTATCATCCGGAGCTCCTGTGCCAAAACAAGAGCACGTCGTGAAAACTTCTGGCAAGCGTCACACTTCCGGACCAGATCCGCCGCATCAGCATGGGCTGTCAACCAATAGAACCCATGTCGAAAAGCTTTAGCCACCAAGGATTTTGAACCGGCGTGATGACCACAATCCCCTTCATGGATCTCACGAAGAATATCACAACCTTCCTCAGCTAACACACATCGCTGAAACGCTCCAGAAACGCTGCGATGATGAAGTTCTCCGTTTGCAATTGTCATGGACTTAGAGCGCCGTATTATCTGTCTTGCTTCGATCTCATCGTCCGGCAGCTCTCCCCGGCTTAGATACGCCAAGTATGGGAGCGTCCAATCCGGAATAACATGAAGTGCTGCAACTAGCTGTGCCTCCGGATCAGGAACAGCCAGGTCTTCCTCCGATGGTACTTGAACTGATGGACTGTGCAGTTCATCCAGAAAAGTATTCGGTGGTACCGGTTTACGTTGAGAACCCAGCCGGCTTAGAGCATCGGCCACTTCATTCCTTCGCCGGTCTATGTGGTCCACCTAATACCCTTTGAAATATCCTGCAACTACTTCAACTTCTCGTCTATAAGCTGCCATGAGAGGATCTCTTGAATCCTACTTGCCGGATACTTGCTGTGCCACTAAATCTGAATCGCCGAAGCACTTGACCCGGCTCAAGTTCATCTCCTTGGCCATCCGCAAGCCATGAAGCAATGCTTCATACTCTGCTGCATTATTAGTACAAGGAAACAATAAACGGAGGACATAACAAAACTTGTCTCCTCGCGGGGAAGTTAAAACAACTCCAGCCCCCGAGCCTTCTAACTGCCTTGAACCGTCAAAGTGAATCGTCCAGTTTGTAAGATCCGGCTTCTCCTCTGGTGTTTGCAGTTCTGTCCAATCATTGATGAAATCCACCAATGCTTGAGATTTGATAGCGGTGCGTGGCACATATTTCAATTCGTGTGGGCTGAGCTCAATGGCCCATTTCGCCACTCTGCCTGTAGCTTCCCTGTTCTCGATTATATCCCCCAATGATGTTGAACTAACAACAGTTATTGGGTGGCCTTGAAAATAATGTTTCAACTTCCGGTTTGCCATGAACACACCATATACCAACTTCTGCCAATGTGGGTACCTTTGCTTGGACTCAATGAGGACTTCGCTGACGTAATAGACCGGACGCTGAACCGGGTATTCCTTCCCTGCCTCCTTGCGCTCAACCACGATTGCTACGCTGACTGCCCGTGCATTGGCGGCGACGTATAATAGCAATGGCTCATTATCAATAGGGGCAGCCAGGACCGGCGGCTTTGCCAGCTGCCGCTTCAAATCCTCAAACGCAGCGTTCGCCTCATCATTCCATGTAAACCGGTCCGTCTTCTTCAACATCTGATAAAGCGGGATTGCCTTCTCCCCCAAACGGCTGATGAACCGGCTCAATGCTGTGATCCGGCCAGCGATACGCTGAACATCATTGATACAAACTGGTTTAGTCAAAGATGTGATTGCCTTGATCTTTTCCGGATTAGCTTCTATCCCTCTGTTTGACACCAAGAATCCAAGGAGCTTGCCCGCCGGAACACCAAAAGCACACTTCTCCGGATTAAGCATCATTTTATAGGCTCGGAGATTGTCAAAAGTCTCCTTGAGGTCCTCTATCAGTGTCTCCTCCTTCCTTGACTTCACTACAATATCATCCACATAGGCATGAACATTCCTCCCTATCTGCCCCTTAAGACAATTCTGCACGCAACGCTGATAGGTTGCTTGGGCACTCTTGAGCCCAAAGGGCATAGAAACATAGCAAAAAGCACCAAAAGGCGTTATGAAGGACGTCTTCTCCTGGCCTTTAACTGCCATCTTGATCTGGTGATACCCTGAATATGCATCCAAAAAACTTAGCCGCTCACATCCCGTTGTAGCATCGATGATCTGATCAATACGAGGGAGAGCAAAAGGATCAGTTGGACAAGCCTTGTTTAGATCCGTGTAATCCACACACATTCTCCACTTTCCATTCTTGTTTAGCACCAGCACTGGATTAGCCAACCACTCCGAGTAAAAAACTTCAACTATGAACCCTGCGGCCAAAAGCCTGACCACTTCCTCTCCTATAGCCTTGCGCCTTTCTTCGTTGAAATGGCGCAGATACTGTTTCACCGGTTTAAACTTCGGATCAATGTTAAGATTGTGCTCAGTGAGTTCCCTCGGTATACCTGGCTTGTCAGAAGGTTTCCATGCAAAGATATCCCGGTTCTCATGGATGAACTCGATAAGCATGCTTTCCTATTTGGGATCAAGGTTAGCGCTGATAGTGAACTTCTTGGATGAATCGCCTGGCACAAAATCAACTTGCTTGGTCTCCTCCGCTGAATTAAACTTCAACGCCGGATTATGCTCTGTAGTTGGCTTTTTCAACGGGGTCATATCTGCCGGATCAACATTGTCCTTATAAAACTTCAACTCCTCTGTAGCGCACACTGCCTCCGCGTAAGCAGCGTCTCCTTCTTCACACTCCAATGCAATCTTGCGACTTCCATGAACCGTGATGGTTCCTTTGTGACCCGGCATCTTGAGCTGCAGGTAAACATAACACGGCCTGGCCATAAACTTGGCATAAACCGTTCTTCCAAACAGAGCATGATAGGGGCTCAAGATCTTGACAACTTCAACGGTTATCATCTCTGACCTGGAATCCTGTTCATCTCCAAAGGTAACTTCTAGGTCAATTTTCCCAACTGGGTAAGCTGATTTACCTGGCACCACTCCATGAAACACCGTGTTGGACTGTCTTAGTTTCTTATCCGTCAGCCCCATGCGACGGAAAGTCTCGTAATACAAGATATTGATGCTACTGCCGCCGTCCATGAGGACTTTGGTGAATTTGTAGCCACCCACCTGTGGTGCTACCACCAAGGCCAAGTGGCCTGGATTATCAACTCGTAACGGCTGATCCTCCCTGCTCCACACAATAGGCTGCTCTGACCAGCGCAGGAATTGTGGTGTCGCCGGTTCAACCGCGTGGACCGCCCGTTTTAAAACTTTTTGATCCCGTTTGCACAAACTCGTAGTGAACACATGATATTGACCACTACTCAACACCTTTGGATTACTCTGATAACCGGATTGCTGCTGCTGCTGCTGCTGACGCTGCTGATTACCTTGGTTGTTGTGATTACCCTGGACTTGCTGTTGGTTTCTTTGGTTATTGTAACCACCTTGACCGTGCTGCTGATTGCCTTGGTTATTATAACTGCCCTGACCATATTGGTTATTGCCTCGGTTATTATAACCACTGTTGTTGCAACGATATCCTGATCTGGAGCCGTTCCCCTGATGACCCGGACCGTAAAACCCCAGGCCTGAACCGCCGCCCGGTGGTCCGTTGTTAGAGATGAACCGGCTCATGGCATCCGTCATGGCCTTGCATTCTCCTATAGTATGTTTTGCTGGATGTTCCCTTGAGCTGTGTTTCGGACAAGGCTCATTTAACTCTTGCTCCCAGCTAACGGGCCCTCCGCCGGTTTATGGAGGCGGCTTACCCTTATTGCGCTGAAAGCCCCCTTGAACCTGGGTATTGGCCACGAAATCAGAGCCACCTTCTGCTTTCCGCTTGCCTAAGAAGCTTGTACCAACCGGACTAACCTGCGCCGGTTTACCAGGTTTATTGATTTTTCCAGCTTTGTCTCCTTCCGCTTCTGGATACTTAGTGTTGTCGGAGTCCCCGTACTTCACCAGAGCGCTCATGAGAGTCCCCATGTCATTACAATCCCGTTTGAGCCGTCCTAGTTTTAACTTCAGAGACTCAAACCGGCAATTGTTTTCCAGTGTCACTATTGCCGTACTGGGATTGATACCGTTTGAAGAATGCAAGATTTCTGATACTCGCCGCACCCATGCGCTTGTAGACTCCTGTTCTCCTTGTATACATGCTGCCAGATCCACCACTGACATTGGCTGCTTGCACGTATCTTTGAAATTTTTGATAAACTGGCGACGCAGCTCTCCCCATGATCCGATGGAGTTAGGTGGTAAGCCTTTTAGCCAGGTCTGGGCTGTACCCTCAAGCATCATGGTAAAGTATTTCACACAAGCCGCTTCATCCACGTCCAGCATCTCCATAGCCATCTCGTAGCTCTCAACCCAAGCCTCCGGAGCTAAATCTGCTGTGTAATTATGCACTTTCCGCGGGCCCTTGAAATCCTTGGGTAACTTCATGCTCCGCAGAGCAGGGATAAGACAATGTACCCCAAAGGAACTCGTCGTGACTCCTGTCTCTGCTGTGGTTGTGTGAACCGGCGTCGTTTGACGGACCTCCTCACGGGCCGCAGACCTAACCCGGTTTGCCTCCTAAGCCTGTGCATCTGCGCCTGCCGGATTACCTTGTCTGTGACGGTTTCGCCTGCATTCACTACTAGACACCTCTGGCTCCTCCCAATGCCTAGTGCAACTCCGGCTGTGGCGTGGTGTTGAATGAAGCCTCTCCCTGCTATAAGAATACGCTTGCTGTTGTGTTAATGCCGTGTTAAGCAGATCCTTGACCCTGCGTGCCTCCAACGCCACGGGGGATGTTCCCTCAATGGGTAAAGCGGCCAGACGTGAAGCGGTAGCAACAATGTTGTCCAAAGGATTTGAGTAATGACCCGGAGGGGTAGGAACGTGAGGCATAGACACAATCCGCCGATCTTGCTCCGCAGCAGGCTGCCAAACCGGCTCGTCCCCCGCCGGGGCCGCCCTCCGGTTTACCGCCGGATCATTGCTGGTTCCCGCTCCTGGCGTCCTGAAAAGATCCGTCGCCTCGTAAACCGGAGGTAAACGAGACTGGTACTTCCGACTCCTTACTCCCTGTGTAGAGGCCTGTTCCATCCTCAGCTGAAAAGTCTGAGCATCCAGCTCTTCCTGTCTCACTGCTATCATAGCCTTCTCTGCTTTCAGATTTTCCTTTGCTTGATCGATCCGGCCCTTCAGCTGAAGGAGCTCTGCATCATGTTGCGCCTTGTCTGCTGGAGCTACCTCTGCCATGGCTCGGGCTGTGAACTCCTCGACCAAGGTGGATAGAGCGTCAGAGGGCGAGAGGGCCTGGCCGCTCCCCCTACACCAGCTTCTGCTGTCGCCCCGTTCACCGTGGATTGTGGCGTAGGTTGTGAACCGGCCATAAACACAGCCACTCGGTTTGGCGGGTCAAAGGGGTCCGGAATACTGTCTCCGTCGGACACACCCTCAGACCGGCCGTTCCGCAACTGATACAAAGACTCAGTCTCTCCGGATGAAGATTCATCGTCAGAATAGATAAGTGTCTCGCCACTGGAATCTGATCCGTCCTCGGTTTGAACCCCGTGAACTGCTCCAACGAAAACGCTCTTCATGGCGGGCTGAATCCGGGCCGATCCCGCACGCTGAGCCGGCTCGACGATGTTGGGGAAGACGTCCGGCTCAGGTCCCGGTTTGCCGATCTTGCCGATGAAGACGTGGATGCCGCCGAAGGGAACCCGGTACCCGTATTCGATTGAATCGGCCTCCGGTCCCCAGCCTGCGTCGTCGATGTAGATCCGGCCGCGGCGACTCTTGGTCATCCGGCCGACCGCGTAACCCTTGAGCCCTTCAAAGCTGCCCTTCAAGAACTCGAAACCATCGTGCGGAGGCCCCACGGTGGGCGCCAACTATCGTGGAATTAACACGTCAGATGTCCGGTTTAACGGACTTAGTGGAGGAACCATCGCACGGGTTAGCTTGAAGGGGTTAAAAGCACACAAAGGACACAGAGGGTTTATACTAGTTCGGCCCCTTCGATGAAGGTAAAAGCCTACGTCTAGTTTTGTTTGGTATTGCTTGGGCGTCGATGAACAGGGAGCGGATTGCTTGCCTGTGTCTCGACGGGTTATCTCTCCTCCTTGAACCGTCGTCGGGTCATCCCTTTATATAGAGGCGACGCCCGGTCCGGTTTACAGAGTCCCGAGGCCGGCTCATACTTGTGTCCACCTCGGTCTCTGCTCTTTCTTCCTTATCTCTCAAGTTACATGACCAGACAGTTTACAAACCATAACTCTACACATGGGCCTTAAGCCTTCATGGGCCATAACCTCTACTGGATATTTACAAGTATACAACTAAATTACCATAATCCGGTTTACAATAGCTGGTTTATACCTGCTAGTAATATCCCTGACACTACCCAATTCTATTTTCTTTGCTTTTGCTTCTGTTTAGGAATAAATATTGCATCTAGCTTCTGTTTAGATGTGGTTTTGTGTTTTAATTAGTGTTTGTGCCAAGTAGAACCTTTGGGAAGACTTGTTTGAAGTTTATGCGATCATGCTGTAAAAAACAGAAACTTTAGCGCTCACGAGATTGGCTGTAATTTTTTACTGGAGTGTGCTATTTAGTTGATTCTTTTTGCAGATGATTAATAGACAAATTCCTCACGTTTACCAATTTTTTTCAATTTTTTGGAGTTACAGAAGTATTCGAAAGTTACAGATTACTACAGACTGTTCTGTTTTTGACAGATTCTGTTTTTCGTGTGTTGTTTGATTATTTTTTGATGAATCTATGAGTAGTATCGAGGGGTATGAATCATGGAGAAGTTGGAATACAGTAGGTTTAACACCAATATAAACAGAGAATGAGTTCATTACAGTACCCTTGAGTAGTGGTTTGTTTTCTTATACTAACGGAGCTCCCGAGATTTTTGGCTAAGTTTTGTGTGGTGAAGTTTTCAAGTTTTGAGTACGGCTTTGATGGACTATGGAACAAAGAGTGGCAAGAGCATAAGCTTGGGTATTCCCAAGGCACACCAAGGTAAAATTGAAGGACAACAAAAAGCCTAAGCTTGGGAATGCCCCAGGAAGGCAACCCCTCTTTCGTCTTCATCTATTGGTAACAATACTCGAGACTATATTTTTATTCACCACATGATATGCGTTTTGCTTGGAGCGTCATGCATGATTTGAGTCTTTGCTTTTTAGTTTGCCACAATCATCCTTGCTGGACACACCTTTTAAGAGATATAAATATGATTTAGAACTTATTAGAATACTCTGTGTGCTTCACTTATATCTATTGAGCTAGATAGTTTTGCTCTACTGCTTCACTTATAACTTAGGGCACTGTGGTGGTTTTATTTTGTAGAAATTATTGATCTCTCATGCTTCACTTATATCCTTTTGAGAGTCTTTTAGAATAGCATGGTAATGTGCTTTGTTTATAAAACTAGTCCTAATATAATAGGCATCCCAGATGAGTATAGTAAAAACTTTCTTATAAGTGCATTGAATATAATGAGAGGTTTGATACTTGATGATTGTTTTGAGATATGAGGATGGTGATATTAGAGTCATGCTAGTGGATTAATTGTGAATTTGAGAAACACTTGTGTTAAAGTTTGTGATTCCCGTAGCATGCACGTATGGTGAACCGTTATGTGATGAAGTTGGAGCATGATTTATTTATTGAGTGTCATCCTTTGTGTGGAGGTCAGGATCGCGCGATGGTTAACTCCTACCAACCCTTCCCCTAGGAGCATGCGTTGAATACTTTGTTTTGATGACTCGTAGTTTTTTGCAATAAGTATATGAGTTCTTTATTACTAATGTTGAGTCCATGGATTATACGCACTCTCACCCTTCCACCATTGCTAGCCTCTCTTGTACCGCGCAACTTTTGTCGTTACCATACACCCACCATATACCTTCCTCAAAACAGCTAACATACCTATCTACCATGGCATTTCCATAGCCATTCTGAGGTATATTGCCATGCAACTTTCCACCATTTCGTGCATATAACATGCTTCATCATTATCATTCACATAGTCATATCTTGTTCTAGCTTTGAGTTGTAAGTAAATAAAAGTTTGATGATCATCATTATTAGAGCATTGTCCAGTGAGGAAAGGATGATGGAGACCATGATTCCCCAGAAGTCGGGATGAGACTCCGGACAAAAAAGAAGAAAAAAGGAGGCCATAAGAAAGAAAATGATAGAAAAAAGAGAAGGCCCAAAGAAAATAAAAGAACAAAATGAGAGAAAAAGAGAGAAGGGACAATGTTACTATCCTTTTTCCACACTTGTGCTTCAAAGTAGCACCATGATCTACATGATGGAGAGTCTCTTGTTTTGTCAATTTCATATACTAGTGGGAATTCTCATTTTGGAACTTTGCTTGTATATTCCAATGATGGGCTTCCTGAAATGCCCTAGGTGTTCGTGAGCAAGCAAGTTGGATGCACACCCACTTAATTTCTTTTGTTGAGCTTTCATACACTTGTAGCTCTAGTTCATCTGTTGCATGGCAATCCCTACTCACTCACATTGATATCTATTGATGGGCATCTCCATAGCCCATTGATACGCCTAGTAGATGTGAGACTATCTTCCTTTTTTTGTCTTCTCCACAACCACCACTATATTCCACCTATAGTGCTATATCCATGGCTCACGCTCATGTACTGCATGAAAGTTGAAAGGTTTGAAAAAAAATGAGTATTAAACAATTGCTTGACTAAAACCGGGGTTGTGCATGATTTAAATATTTTGTGTGATGAAGAGGGAGCATAGCCAGACTATAAGATTTTGTAGGGATAACTCTCTCTGGCCATGTTATTTTGAGAAGACACGATTGCTTGTTAGTATACTTGAAGTATTATTATTCTTATGTTAATATAGACTTTTATCTTGAATCTTTCGGATCTGAACATTCATGCCACAATAAAGAAAATTACATTGAAAATTATGTTAGTTAGAATTCCACATCAAAAATTCTGTTTTTATCATTTACCTACTCGAGGACGAGCAGGAATTAAGTTTGGGGATGCTTGATATACACTTTTATATTATTTTTGGGACTATCCTACTAACCCAAGGCCTAGTGGAGATTGCTGTTTTTTTGCCTATTTCAGTGTTTCGCTGAAAAGGGATATCAAACGGAGTCCAAACGGAATGAAACCATCGAGAGAATTATTTTTGGAACCGTATCTACCAAGAACACTTGGAATACACACGAGGGAACGAGAGAGGTGGCCACGAGGGTCCAGGGCGTGCCTAGGGGAGGCAGGCACGCCCGCACCCTTGTGGGAACCCTCTGGCTCCCCCGATGCCCTCCTTCCTCCTATATATATCCATGTACCCTGAAAACATCGAGGCAACAGAGAAAACCCTAATTCCACCGCCATAACCTTCTGTTCCCGTGAGATCCCATCTTGGGGCCTGTTTCGGAGCTCCGCCGAAGGGGGGATCCATCACGGAGTGCTTCTACATCAACACCATAGCCTCACCAATGAGTTGTGAGTAGTTTACCACAGACCTTCGGGTAATCCTATTCTCGATCTATGCCAACACCACAAACACTTTCGGAGACACCTATAGAGCATCTTTATAATCACCCAGTTACGTTGTGACCTTTGATAGCATAATCTCATAGTCATAGGAACATGCATTAGTCATGAAGAAAGCAATAGCAGTAAAACTAAACAATCAAGTTGCTAAGCTAACGGATGGGTATTGTCCATCACATCATTCTCTTAATGATGTGATCCCATTTGATCAAATGACAACTCATGTCTATGGCTAGGAAACATAACCATCTTTGATCAATGAGCTAGTCTAGAAGAGGCATACTAGGGACACTCTGTTTTATCTATGTATTCACACATGTACTAAGTTTCCGGTTAATATAATTCTAGCATGAATAATAAACATTTATCATGATATAAGGAAATACAAATAACAACTTTATTATTGCCTCTAGGGCGTATTCCCTTCAGTCTCCCACTAGAACTAGAGTCAATAATCCAGATTACATAGTAATGATTCTAACACCCATGGAGTCTTGGTGTTGATCATGTTTTGCTAGTGGAAGAGGCTTAGTCAACAGGTCTGCGACATTCAGATCCGTATGTATCTTGCAAATTTCTATGTCTCCCTCCTTGACTTGATAGCGGATGGAATTGAAGCGTCTCTTGATGTGTTAGTTCTCTTGTGAAACCTGGATTCCTTCGCCAAGGCTATTGCTCCTGTGTTGTCTCAAAAGATTTTTATTGGACCCGATGCACTAGGTATTATACCTAGATCGGATATGAACTCCTTCATCCAGAATCCTTCATTTGCTTCTTCCGAAGCAGCTATGTACTCTGCTTCACACATAGATCCTACCATGACACTCTCCTTGGAACTGCACCAACTGACAGCTCCACCGTTCAATAAAAATACATATCCGATTTGTGACTTAGAGTCATCCGGATCAATGTCAAAGCTAAAATCGATGTAACTGTTTACGACGAGCTCTTTGTCACCTCCATAAACGAGAAACATATCCTTTTTCCTTTTTCAGGTTTTTCAGGATGTTCTTGACCGATGTCCAGTGATCCACTCCTGGATTACTTTGGTACCTCCCTGCTATACTTATAGCAAGGCACACATCAGGTCTAGTACACATCATTGCATACATGATAGATCATATGGCTGAGGCATAGGGAATGACTTTCATTTTCTCTCTGTCTTCTGGAGTGGTCGGGCATTAAGTCTTACTCAACTTCACACCTTGTAACACAGGCAAGAACCCTTTCTTCGACTGATCCATTTTGAAGTTCTTCAAAACTTTATCACTGTATGTGCTTTGTGAAAGTCCAATTAAGAGTCTTGATCTATCTTTATAGATCTTGATGCCTAATATATAAGCAGCTTCACCGAGGTCTTTCATTGAAAAATTCTTATTCAAGTATCCTTTTATGCCATCCGGAAATTCTATATCATTTCCGATCAGCAATATGGCATCTACAAATAATATCAGAAATGCTACAGAGCTCCCACTCACTTTCTTGTAAATACGGGCTTCTCCAAAAGTTTGTATAAAACCATATGCTTTAATCACCTCATCAAAGCGTATATTCCAACTCCGAGATGCTTGCACCAGTCCATAGATGGATCGCTGGAGCTTGTACACTTTGTTAGCACCTTTAGGATCGACAAAACCTTCTGGTTGCATCATATACAACTCCTCTTTGAGGTATCCATTTAGCAATGCAGTTTTAACATCCATTTGCCAGATTTCATAATCATAAAATGTGGCAATTGCAAACATTATTCGGACAGAGTTAAGCATCGCTACAGGTGCGAAAGTCTCATCGTAGTCAACTACTTGAACTTGTCGAAAACCTTTCGCAACAAGTCAAGCTTTGTAGACAGTAACATTACCGTCGGCATCGGTCTTCCTCTTGAAGATCCATTTATTTTCAATTGCTTGCCAATCATTGGGCAAGTCAACCAAAGTCCATACTTTGTTCTCATACATGGACCCTGTCTCAGATTTCATGGCCTCAAGCCATTTTGCGGAATCTGGGCTCCTCATCGCTTCCTCATAGTTCGTAGGTTCATCATGGTCTAGTAACATGACTTCCAGAACTGGGTTGCCATACCACTCTGGTCCGGAACGTACTCTGGTTGACCTACGAGGTTCAGTAGTAACTTGATCCGAAGTTTCATGATCATCATCATTAGCTTCCTCGCTAATTGATGTAGGTATCACTGGAACTAGTTTCTGTGATGTACTACTTTCCAATTCGGGAGAATGTAGAATTACCTCATCAAGTTTTACTTTCCTCCCACTCACTTCTTTCGAGAGAAACTCCTTCTCAAGAAAGGATCCATTCTTAGCAAGAAATATCTTGCCTTCGGATCTGTGATAGAAGGTGTACCCAACAGTCCCCTTTGGGTTTCCAATGAAGACACATTTCTCCGACTTGGGTTCGAGCTTATCAGGTTGAAGCTTTTTCACATAAGCATCACAGCCCCAAACTTTAAGAAATGATAACTTTGGTTTCTTGCCAAACCACAGTTCATAAGGCGTCCTCTCAACGGATTTAGATGGTGCCCTATATAACATGAATGCAGCTGTCTCTAAAGCATAACCCCAAAACGATAGTGGTAAATCGGTAAGAGACGTCATAGATCGCACCATATCTAATAAAGTACGGTTACGACGTTCGGACACACCATTACGCTCTGGTGTTCCGGGTGGCGTGAGCTGTGAAACTATTCAACATTGTTTCAAATGAAAACCAAACTCGTAACTCAATTATTCGCCTCCACGATCAGATCGTAGAAACCTTATTTTCTTTTTACGATGATTCTCTACTTCACTCTGAAATTCTTTGAACTTTTCAAATGTTTCAGACTTGTGTCTCATCAAGTAGATATAACCATATCTGCTCAAATAATCAGTGAAGGTCAGAAAATAATGATACGCACCGTGAGCCTCAACACTCATCGGTCCACATACATTAGTATGTATGATTTCCAACAAATCAGATGCTCGCTCATTGTTCCGGAGAACGGAGTTTTAGTTATCTTACCCATGAGGCATGGTTCGCAAGCACCAAGTGATTCATAATCAAGTGATTCCAAATGTCCATATATATGGAGTTTCTTCATGCGCTTTACACCAATATGACCTAAACGGCGGTGCCACAAATAAATTGCACTATCATTATCAACCTTGCATCTTTTGGCTTCAATATTATGAATATGTGTATCACTACGGTCGAGATCTAACAAGAATAGACCACTCTTCAAGGGTGCATGACCATAAAAGATATTACTCATATAAATAGAACCATTATTCTCTGATTTAAATGAATAACCGTCTCGCAACAAACAAGATCCAGATATAATGTTCATGCTCAACGCTGGCACAAAATAACAATTATTCAGGTATAAAACTAATCTTGATGGTAGATGTAGAGGTAGCGTGCCGACAGCGATCGCATCGACATTGGAACCATTTCCCACGGGCATCGTCACCTCGTCCTTAGCTAATCTTCGTTTAATCCGTAGCCCCTGTTTTGAGTTACAAATATTAGCAACCGAACCAGTATTAAATACCCAGTTGGTACTACGAGCATTAGTAAGGTACACATCAATAACATGTATATCAAATATACCTTTCTTCACTTTTCCATCCTTCTTATCCGCCAAATACTTGGGGCAATTCTGCTTCTAGTGTCCAGTCCCTTTGAAGTAGAAGCACTCAGTTTCAGGCTTGGCTCTAGACTTTAGTTTCTTCGTGGGAGTAGCAACTGTCTTGCTATTATTCTTGAAGTTCCCCTTCTTTCCCTTGCCCTTTTTCTTGAAACTAGTGGTCTTGTTAACCATCAACACTTGATGCTCCTTTTTGATTTCTACCTCCATAGATTTGAGCATAGCGAAGAGCTCGGGAATTGTCTTCTCCATCCCTTGCATGTTATAGTTCATCATGAAGCCTTTATAGCTGGGTGGCAGTCATTGAAGAACTCTATCAATAACACTATCTTCATCAACTTTGCAACCAAGTTGAGTCATATGATTATAGTACCCAGACATTCTGAGCAAGTGTTCACTAATAGAACTTTCTCCTCCATCCTGCAGCTATAGAACTTATTGGAGACTTCATATCTCTCAGTTCGGGCATTTGCTTGAAGTATTAACTTCAACTCTTGGAACATCTCATATGCTCCATGATGTTCAAAACGTCGTTGAAGTCCTGATTCTAAGACGTAAAGCATGGCACACTGAACTATCGAGTAGTCATCAGAACGAGCTTGCTAGACGTTCATAATGTCCAGAGTTGCTCCTGCAGCAGGCATGTCACCTAGCGGTGCTTCCAGGACATAATTCTTCTGTGCAGCAATGAGGATAATCCTCAAGTTATGGACCCAGTCCGTGTAGTTGCTACCATCATCTTTCAACTTAGCTTTCTGTAGGAACGCATTAAAATTTAAGGGAACGGTAGCACATGCCATTGATCTACAACAACATAGATATGCAATACAACTATCAGTACTAAGTTCATGGTAAATTAAATTTAAGTTTAATCATATTACTAAAGAACTCCCTCTTAGATAGACATCCCTCTAGTCGTCTAAATGATCAGGTGATCCAAATCAACTAAACCATGTCCGATCATCACGTGAGATGGAGTAGTTTTCAATGGTGAACATCTTATGTTGATCATATCTACTATATGATTCACGCTCAACCTTTCAATCTCCAGTGTTCCGAGGCCATGTATGTACATGCTAGGCTCATCAAGTTTAACTCGAGTATTCTGCATGTGCAAAACCGTCTTACATACATTGTATTTGAACGTAGATCTTATCACACCCAATCATCATGTGGTGTCTCGGCGCGGCGAACTTTCACAACGGTGCATACTCAGGGAGAACACTTGTACCTTGAAATTTTGTAAGGCATCATCTTATAATGCTACCACCATTCTAAGAAAAATAAGAAGCATAATAAGATAAACATCACATGCAATCAAAATATGTGACATGATATGGCCATCATCATCTTGTGCTTTTGATCTCCATCTCCAAAGCATCATCATGATCTCCATCGTCACCGGCTAGACACCATGATCTTCATCGTAGCATCATGGTCATCTTGCCAACTATTGCTACTACTACTATAGCTAACTCATAGTGATAAAGTGAAGCAATTACATGGCCTTTGCAATTCATACAATAAAGAGACAACCATAAGGCTCCTGTCGGTTGCCAATAACTTTACAAAACATGATCATCTCATACAATAACATATAACTCATCACGTCTTGACCATATCACATCACAACATGCCCTGCAAAAACAAATTAGACATCATCTACTTTGTTGTTGCAAGTTTTACCTGGCTCCTACGGGCTTAGCAAGAACTGTTCTTACCTACGCATACAAAACCACAACGATTTTTTGTCAAGTATGTGTTGTTTTAACCTTCTCAAGGACTGGGCGTAGCCACACTTGATTCAACTAAAGTGAGAGAGACAGACACCCGCCGGTCACCTTTAAGCAACGAGTGCTCGTAACGGTGAAACCAGTCTCGCGTAAGCATACGCGTAATGTCGGTCCGGGCCGCTTCATCTCACAATACCGCTGAATCAAAGTATGACATGCTGGTAAGCGGTATGACTATTATCGCCCACAACTCATTGTGTTCTACTCGTTCATATCATCTACGCATAGACCTGGCTCATGATTCCACTACTGGTGAACATAGTATTTTTCAAAAAAAATCCTACGATCATGCAAGATCTATCTACAAAATGCATAGCAACGAGAGGGGAGAGTGTCTACGTACCCTCGTAGACAGAAAGCGGAAGCATGTACTGACACGGTTGATGTAGTCGAACGTCTTCGCGATCCAACAGATTTAGGCACCGAATGTACGGCACCTCTGCGTTCAGCACACGTTCAGCTCAATGACGTCCCATGAGCTCTTGATCTAGTTGAGCTTCATGGGAGAGTTTCGTCAGCACGACGGCGTGGTGGCGGAGATGATGAAGTTACCGACGCAGGGCTTCGCCTAAGCACTGCAATGACATGAGCGAGGTGTGTTTCTGTGGAGGGGGGCACCGCACATGGCTAAAACAATGTTGTTTGTGTGTTCTAGGGTGCCCCCTGCCCCTGTATATAAAGGAGCAAGGGGGATAGGGGCGCGCCATAGAGGGAGTTTTCCTACTCCTAGTAGGAGTAGGAATCCATCTTTCCTATTCCTACTAGGAGTAGGAAAGGAAGAGGAAGGGGAGAAGGAAGGAGAAGGGTGCCTCCCCCCACTCCTAGTTCAACTAGGATTCCCTTGGGGGGGGGGCGCGGCCAGCCCTAGTGGGCTGCCTCTTACTTTCCCTCATGGCCCACTATGGATCATTACTCCCCCAGGTGGTTCCGGTAACCCCTCCGGCACTCCGGTTTACTCCGAAATCACCCGGAACACTTCCGGTGTATGAATATAGCCGTCCAATATATTAATATTTATGTCTCGGACATTCCGAGACTCCTCATCATGTTCGTGATCTCCGATACTCCGAACTACCTTCAGTACATCAAAACTCATAAACTCATAATACCGATCATCATCGAACGTTTAAGCGTGCGGACCCTACGGGTTCGAGAACTATGTTGACATGACCGACACTCATCTCCGGTCAATAACCAATAGCGGAACTTGGATGCTCATATTGGTTCCTACATATTCTACGAAGATCTTTATCGGTCAAACCGCATAATAACATACATTGTTCCCTTTGTCATCGGTATGTTATTTGCCCGAGAATCGATTGTCGGTATCATCATACCTAGTTCAATCTCGTTACCGGCAAGTCTCTTTACTCATTCCATAATACATCATCTCGTGACTAACTCATTAGACGTTTGCTTGCAAGGCTTATTATGACGTGTATTACCGAGAGGGCCCAGAGATACCTCTCCGACACTCGGAGTGACAAATTCTATTCTCGATCTATGCCAACACCACAAACACCTTCGGAGACACCTGTAGAGCATCTTTATAATCACCCAGTTATGTTGTGATGTTTGATAGCACACAATGTGTTCCTCCGGGATCCGGGAGTTGCATAATCTCTTAGTCATAGGAACATGCATAAGTCATGAAGAAAGCAATAGCAGTAAAACTAAACGATCAAGTTGCTAAGCTAACGGATGGGTCTTGTCCATCACATCATTCTCCTAATGATGTGATCCCGTTTTATCAAAAGACATGGATGCCAACGAAGGGACCCGGTACCCGTATTCGATTAAATCGGCCTCGGGGCCCCAGCCTGCATCGTCGATGTAGATCCTGCCGCGACGACTCTTAGTCATCCGGCCCACTGCGTAGCCCTTGAGTCCTTCAAAGATGCCCTTCAAGAACTGGAAACCATCGTGCGATAGCCCCACGGTGGGCGCCAACTGTCGTGGTTTTGTCACGGCAGATGTCGTAGCAAAAGGACTTAGTCGTGAGGCCATTGCTACGGGTTAGCTTAAAGGGGTTAAAGAGGATGGGGACACAGGGATTTTATACTAGTTCAGCCCCTTCGATGAAGGTAAAAGACTACGTCTAGTTTGGTGTGTATTGCTATGGTTTCGATAACCAGGGAGCGAATCTGCTTTGCCTGTGTCTCGAGTGGTAGTTGTCCACCTTGAACCATCGCCGGATCGTCCCTTTATATAAGAGGTGACGCCCGGTCCAGTTTACAGAGTCCCGAGGCCGGCTCATAAACGTGTCCGCCTCGGTCTCTACTCTTTCTATCTTACATCTCACGTTACATAGTATGGCGGTTTACAAATCATGGGCCCTAACACTCGGGCTCTAAACCTCTTGGGCTGAAATCTTCTACTTCACTCTCCGCTAGTCTTTTGATAAAATAATCTTGATAACATAAACCGGCCCCTCCTGGGCGGTTTATACCTGGTAGTAATATCCCATACAATAACCATCTTTGATCAATGAGCTAGTCTAGTAGAGGCATACTAGGGACACTCTGTTTTGTATATGTATTCACAGATGTACTAAGTTTCTGGTTAATATAATTCTAGCATGAATAATAAACATTTATCATGATATAAGGAAATACAAATAACAACTTTATTATTGCCTCCATTGTTCGGGAATTCGGTAACTGGTAACTGCTCGGTCGACTACTGATTAGCGATTAATCGGTTAATCGGCCATTTAACTGAATTAATCGGTCGATCATTAATCGGCTGCACATGAGAATATATTGGCAACATGTAACTAGTTTTTCATGTATTGTACACCACATAATCCAATGCTCACAGCTGCACATGAGATGAATCTTAGCAGAACTATACCTTGTTGGTTGGTGAATCCTCGGGGACCTGGTTCGAGGGGTTGCCGGCGCTGCTACCTGGCCTAGGTCGCCGGCACTGTTGTCTGGCCTAGGTCAATGCTGCTGATTGTCCTATGCCGCCGCTGCTGCAGCTTGCAGGTAGGGGCTGGAGGAGAGACGGGCAGAAGAGGATGGGAGGGGATGGGGGGTCAGAGAAGGAGGGTAGGGCCGGCGACGGGAGCAAGGCAATCGCCGACGGTGGCTAGGGCCGGCGAGGAGAAGCCATGGTCGTGACTCGTGAGGAGTCAGGAGAGGAAGGGGCGCTGCGATTTGGGAGAGGGAGGATGCAGTGCCGGAGGATACGGGGCCAAATAATGGCCTGGATTGCCACTTCGGTACCGATTTTTTTATGGATGCCACTTCATGTACCTGACCCATCACCGATTAATCGGTTTGACAACCAGTTAATCGCCTGACAATCGATTAAATGCCAGTTAATCGGCTTGACCATTTAATGAACCGAGTATGTTCTACTCGCCTCAGTTAGGCACTGAGTAGCGATTAAATGGCCATTTAAATGGTAACTCGGCCGAGTTCTTGAACAATGATTGCCTCTATGCCATATTTCCGTTAGGAGCGAATATGAGCATCCAGGTTCCGTTATTGGTTATTGACCGGAGATGTGTCTCGGTCATGTCTACACATAGTTCTCGAACCCGTAGGGTCCGCACACTTAACGTTCGATGATGATTTGTATTATGACTTATGTGGTTTGATGACCGAAGTTTGTTCGGAGTCCCAGATGAGATCACGGACATGACGAGGAGTCTCGAAATGGTCGAGAGGTAAAGATTCATATATTGGAAGGCTATATTCGGACATCGAAAAGGTTCCGAGTGATTCAAGTATTTTCGGAGTACCCGGGTGTTACGAGAATTCGTCCGGGGAAGTATTGGGCCTTAATGGGCTTTAGTGCGAAGGAGAGAAGGTCCACAAGGGGAGGAAGCGCTCCCACCCATGGCAAGTTTGAATTGCACTAGGGAGTGGGCGGCGCCCCCCCTCTTTCCTTCTCCCCTTCCTCCTCCTTCCCTCTCTCCCTCTCTTGGAAAGGAAGGGGACTCCAACTAGGATTGGGAATCCTAATTGGAGTCCCCCTAGGGCGCGCCCAACCTGGCCACTGGCCTCCTCCTCTCCCTCCTTTGTATACGTGGTCAGGGGGCACCCCAAAGTACAACAGACAATCTCTTAGCCGTGTGTGGTATCCCCCTCCAAAGTTACACACCTCAGTCATATTATTGCAGTGCTTAGGCGAAGCCCTGTACCGGTAACTTCATCATCACCGTCACCACGCTGTCGTGCTGACGAAACTCTCACTCGTCCTCAACTGGATCAAGATCTAGAGGGACATCATCGTGCTGAACATGTACTGAACACGGAGGTGCCGTATGTTCGGTACTTGGATCGATTGGATCGTGAAGACGTTCGACTACGTCAACCGCATTACTAAATGCTTCTTCTTTCGGTCTACGAGGGTACATGGACACACTCTCCCCGCTCGTTGCTATGCTTATCCTTGATAGATCTTGCATGATCGTAGGAATTTTTTGAAATACTATGTTCCCCAACAGTGACATCATGATCTAGGTCTATGCGTAGATGATATGCACGAGTAGAACACAAAGAGTTGTGGGCGATAATAGTCATACTGCTTACCAGCTTGTCATACTTTCATTTGGCGGTATTGTTGGATGAAGTGGCCAGGACCAACACTACATGACCACGTTCATGAGACTCATTCTACCGACGTGCTTTGCACATTGGTGGCTGGCGGGTGTCAGTTTCTCCAACTTTAGTTTAATCGAGTGTGACTATGCTCGGTCCTTGTTGAAGGTTAAAACAACACACTTGACGAAAAATCGTTGTGGTTTTGATGCGTACGTAAGAACGGTTCTTGCTAGAAGCCCGTAGCAGCCACGTAAAACTTGCAACAACAAAGTAGAGGACGTCTAACTTGTTTTTGTAGGGCATGTTGTGATGTGATATGGTCAAGACGTGTTGAGTTATATGTTATTGTATGAGATTATCATGTTTTGTAAATTATCGAAAATCGACATGAGCCTTATGGTTGTCTCTTTATTGTATGAATTGCGAAAGCCATCTAATTGCTTTACTTTATCACTATGACTTAGTGATAGTAGTAGTAGCAATAGTTGGCGAGACAACCACGACGCTACGATGAAGATCATGGTATCAAGGCAGTGATAATGGATATCATGACGATACTTTGGAGATGGAGATCAAAAGCACAAGATGATGGTGGCCATATCATGTCACATATTTTGACTGCATGTGATGTTTATATTATTATGCTTCTTATTTTGCTTAGTACAGCGGTAGCATTATAAGATGATCGCTTATAAAATTTCAAGGAACAAGTGTTCTCCCTGAGTATGCACCGTTGCGACAGTTCGTCGCGCCGAGACACCACGTGATGATCTGGTGTGATAAGCTCTACGTTCACATACAACTGGTGTAAGACAGTTTTGCACATGTAGAATACTCGGGTTAAACTTGACGAGCCTAGCATGTACAGACATGGCCTCGGAACACTAGAGACTGAAAGGTTCAGCGTGAATCATATAGTAGATATGATCAACATAAGATGTTCACCATTGAAAACTACTCTATCTCACGTGATGATCAGACATGGTTTAGTTGATTTGGATCACGCGATCATTTAGATGACTAGAGGGATGTCTATCTAAGTGGGAGTTCTTTAGTAATATGATTAATTGAACTTTAATTTATCATGAAGTTAGTCCTGATAGTATTTGCAAATTATGTTGTAGATAAATAGCTCGCGTTGGAGCTCCCCTAAGTTTTTGATATGTTCCTAGAGAAAACTAAGTTCAAAGATGTTAGTAGCAATAATGCGAACTAGGTCCGTGATCTGAGGATTATCCTCATTGCTGCACAGAAGTATTATGTCCTTGATGCACCGCTAAGTGACAAACCTATTGCGGGAGCTGATGCAGACGTTATGAACGTTTGACAAGCTCAGTATGATGGCTACTTGATAGTTTAGTGCGCCATGCTTTACGGCTTATAACTAGGGCTTCAAAAATGTTTTGAACGCCACGTAGCTTATGAGATGTTCCAAGAGTCTAAAATAGTATTTCAGACTCATGCCCATGTCGAGAGGTATGAGACCTCTGACAAGTACTTTGCCTACAAGATGGAGGAGAATAGCTCAACCAATGAGCATGTGCTCAGAATGTCTGAGTACTACAATCACTTGAATCAAGTGGGAGTTAATATTCGTGATGAACTATAATATGCAAGGGATGACGAAAATGATTCACAAGCTCTTCGCGATGCTGAAATCGGCGAAGTTAGAAATCAAGAAATAGCATCAAGTGTTGATGGTTAAACAAGACCACTAGTTTCAAGAAAAAGGGCAAAGGAAAGAAAGGGGACTTCAACAAGAATGGCAAGCAAGTTGCCACTCCCGAGAAGAAGCCCAAAGCTAGACCAAAGCCTGACACTGAGTGCTTCTACTGCAAAGGAAATGGTCACTTGAAGCGGAACTACCCCAAATATTTGGCGGATAAGAAGGATGGCAAAGTGAACAAAGGTATATTTGATATACATGTTATTGATGTGTACCTCACTAGTGTTCATAGTAGCGCCTGGGTATTAGATACTTGTTCAGTTGCTAAGATTAGTAACTCGAAACAGGAGTTGCAGAATAAACGGAGACTAGTTGAGGGTGAGATGACGATGTGTGTTGGAAGTAGTTCCAATATTGATATGATCATCATCACACACTCCTAGTACTTTCGGCATTAGTGTTAAACCTAAAATAAATGTTATTTGGTGTCTGCATTGAGCATGAACAAGATTGGATCGTGTTTATTGCATTACAGTTATTCATTTAAGTGAGAGAATAATTGTTATTCTGTTTACATGAATAAAACCTTCTATGGTCATACACCCAAGGTGAATGGTTTATTAAAACTTGATCGTAGTAATACACATATTCATAATATTGAAGCCAAAAGATGCAGAGTTGATAATGATAGTGCAACATACTTGTAGCACTGTCGTTTAGCTCATATTGGTGTAAAGTGCATGAAGAAACTCCTTGCTGATGGACTTTTGGAATCACTTGATTATGAATCATTTGATGCTTGCGAACCATGCCTCATGGGCAAGATGACTAAAACTCCATTTTCTGGAACAATGGAGCGAGCAAGTGACTTATTGGAAATAATACATACCGATGTATGCGGACCAATGAGTGTTGATGCTCGCGGCGGGTATCGTTATTTTCTTACCTTCACTAGTGATTTGAGTAGATATGGGTATATCTACTTGATGAAGCACAAGTCGGAAACATTTGAAAAGTTCAATGATTTTCAGGGTGAAGTAGAGAATCATCATAACAAGAAAAAGAAGTTTCTACGATCTGATCGCGGAGGCAAATATTTGAGCTATCAGTTTGGTCTTTATTTGAAACAATGTGGAATAGTTTCACAGCTCACGCCACCTGGAACACCACAGCGTAATGGTGTGTCCGAACGTCTTAACCATACTTTATTAGATATGGTGCAATCTATGATGCCTCTTACTGATTTACCACTATCATTTTGGGGTTATGCTTTAGAGACAGCTGCATTCACATTAAATAAGGCACCATCTAAATCCATTGAGACGACACCTTATGAAGTTTGGTTTGGCAAGAAACCCAAGTTGTCATTTCTTAAAGTTTGGGGCTACGATGCTTATGTGAAAATCTTCAACCTGATAAGCTCGAACCCAAGTCAGAGAAATGTGTCTTCATAGCATACCCAAAGGAAACTGTTGGGTACACCTTCTATCACAGATCTGAAGGCAAGATATTCATTGCTAAGAATGGATCCTTTCTAGAGAAGGAGTTTCTCTCGAAAGAAGTGATTGGGAGGAAAGTAGAACTTGATGAGGTAATTGTACCTTCTCTAGAATTGGAGAATAGCTCATCAGAAAATTGTTCCTGTGATGCCTACACCAATTAGTGAGGAAGCTAATGATAATAATCGTGAAACTTCAGATCAAGTCACTACCAAACCTCGTAGGTCAACTAGAGTACGTTTCGCGTCAGAGTGGTATGGTAACCCTATTCTGGAAGTCATGTTACTAGACCATGATGAACCTACGAACTATGAGGAAGCGATGATGAGCCCAGATTCCGCAAAGTGGCTTGAGGCCGTGAAATCCGAGATGGGATCCATGTATGAGAACGAAGTGTGGACTTTCATTGACATGTCCGATGATCGGCAAGCAATTGGAAAAAAAATTCATTAAGAGGAAGACTGACGCCGATGGAAATGTTCAAGGAGTTCACTACGATGAGACTTTCTCACCTGTAGATGCTTAAGTCTGTCCGAATCATGTTAGTAATTGTCGCATTTTATGAAATCTGGCAAATGGATGTCAAAACTACATTCCTTAATGGATTTCTGAAAGAAGAGTTGTATGTGATGCAACTAGAAGGTTTTGTCGATCCTAAAGGTGCTAACAAAGTGTGCAAGCTCCAGCGATCCATCTATGGACTGCTGCAAGCATCTCAGAGTTGGAATACATGCTTTGATAAGGTGATCAAAGCATATGGTTTTATACAGACTTACGGTGAAGCATGTATTTACAAGAAAGTGAGTGGGAGCACTACAACATTTCTGATAAGTACATGTGAATGAAATATTGTTGATCGGGTAGAATTTTTTGTTAAGCATAAAGGATTGTTTAAAAGGAGTTTTTCAATAAAAGACCTCGATAAAGCTGCGTATATATTGGGCACCAAGATCTATAGAGATAGATCATGACGCTTGATAAGACTTTCGATTAGTACATACCTTGATAAATATTTTGAAGTAGTTCAAAATGGACCAGTCAGAGAAGGAGTTCTTGCCTGAGTTGTAAGGTATGAAGTTGAGTAAGACCCAAATCCCTACCATAGCAGAAAAATAGAGTAAACTGGCCAGGAGGGTCCGGTTTACGTTGTAAAGATTATTTTATTAAAGGCCCAGCGGAGCATGAAGTAGAAGATTTCAGCCCAAGTGGTTTAGAGCCCAAGTGTTAGGGCCCATGATTTGTAAACCATCATACTATGTAGCTTGGGATGTAAGAAAGAACAGAGACCGAGGCGGACACGTTTATGAGCCAGCCTCGATGCTTCGTAAACCGGACCGGGCGTCACCTCTTATATAAAGGGACGACTCGGCAACGGTTCAGGACAAGAAACAACAGCTCGAGACAAAGGTAAAGCGGATTCGCTCCCTCGTCATCGAAGCCCTAGCAATACACATCAAACTAGACGTAGGCTTTTAACTTCATTGAAGGGGCCGAACTAGTATAAAATCCATGCGTCCTTTGTGCGCTTTAACCCCTTTAAGCTAACCCGTAGCGATGGCCTCACGACTAAGTCCTTCTGCTAGGACATTTGCCGTGCTAAATCCACGACAAATCCCACTTTCAATATTATTTCAAACATTATTAGCAATCTTATATATATCATGGGGCTTAAATATATTTGCAAGGTCATAAAAGGAAGAATCACCCCAATCATGATCATTGCAACAAGTAGTGGACACATCAAAATTAGCATCCCCAACCTTAGAGTTTTGCATATCATTAACATAATTGACATTAATAGAATTTATAATAACATCATTGAAATCATGCTTTTCATTGAAGGCACTATCATGAATCAGTTTATCACAACTTTCAGATTCACGAATTTCAAGCAAAACCTCATAAAGATAATCTAGTGCACTCGATTCACTAGCAATTTGTTCATCATAACTGGATCTTTAAAAAAGATTAGCAAGTTGATGAGGATCCATAAATAGATTTTTTGCAAGCGAAGATGCAAGCAAATAGAAGGCACATGGCAACACGAGCAAACATAAGATCGACCGAGAAAAAGGCAAATGAAAAGACGGCAAATATTTTTGTGTTTTTCTGAAAACGTTTTAGAAGTGGGGGAGAGGAAAACGAGAGGCGGATGGCAAATAATGTAAATGCGAGAGATTAGAGTTTAATGAAAGGTACTTGGTGGGTCTTGACTTGGTATAGATCTCCCCGGCAATGGCGCCAGAAATTCTTCTGCTTCCTCGCTGCTTTCCCGAGGTAACGTTGGTGTTTCCCTTGAAGAGTAAAGGGTGATGCAGTAGAGTGAACTAAGTATTTCCATCAGTTTGTTGAGAACCAAGGTATCAATCCAGTAGGAGAATACACACAAGTCACCAAATACCTACACAAATAATCAACAACTTACACCCAACGCTATAAAGTGGTTGTCAATCCCTTCTAGGTTATTTGCAAAAGTGAGGTCCGATAGAGATAGATAAACGAATAAAATAAATATTTTTGGGTTTTTGGTTTATATATTGAAAAGTAAAAGATTGCAAGATAGTAGATCTGAAACTTATAAGATGTAAAATAGACCCGGTGGCCATAGGTTTCACTAGAGGCTTCTCTGATGATAGCAAGTATTACCGTGGGTGAAAAAATTACTGTCAAGCAATTGATAGAAAAGTGAATAATTATAACGACATCTATAGAAATGATCATGAATATAGGCATCACGTCCAAGACAATTAGATCGACTCCTGCCTGCATCTACTACTATTACTCCACACATCGACACCTATCCAGCATGCATCTAGAGTATTAAGTTCATAAGAACAGAGTAATGCCTTAAGCAAGATGACACGATGTAGAGCAATTAACTCAAGAAATATGTTGAAAAGCCCGTCTTTTTATCCATGATGGCAACAATACAATACGTGTCATGTCCCCTACTGTCACTGGGATTGAGCACTGCAAGATTGAACCCAAAGTAAAGCACTTCTCCCATTGCTAGAACTATCAATCTAGTTGGCCAAACAAAACCAATAGTTCGAAGAGAATTACTAACATATAAGATTACGCATAAAAGAATTCAGAAGAAACTCAAATATTATTCATAGATAATCTGATCATAAACCCACAATTCATTGGATCTTGACAAACACACCACAAAAGAAGATTACATCGGATAAATCTCCAAGGACAATGAGGTGAACCTGGTATTGAAGATCAAAGAGAGAGAAGAAGCCATCTAGCTACTAGCTATGGACCCGTAGGTCTGTGTTAAACTACTCACACTTCATCAGAAGGGCAATAGGGTTGATGTAGATGCCCTCCGTGGTTGATTCCCCCTCCGTAAGAGTACCAGAAAAGGCACCTAGATGGGATCTTGCGAGAACAGAAGGTTACGGCGGCAGAAAAGTGGTTTCGATGGATGTTCTGATGTTTCTAGAATATATGGGTATTTATAGGCGGAAGAAGTCGGTCGAGGGAGGCATGAGGGGCCCACAAGGTAGGTGGGCACGCCCTATCCCCCAGGGCACACCCTCCACCCTTGTGATCGCCTCATAGATCCCCTGGCATGTACTCCAAGTCCATCTGATGTCTTCTGGTACAAGAAAAATCTCCAAAAATTTCATTCCGTTTGGACTCCGTTTGATATTCCTTTTCTGCAAAACTCAAAAACAAGGAAAAAATAGAAACTGGCACTGGGCTATGGGTTAATAGGTTAGTCCCCAAAATCATATAAAATAGCATATAATTGCATATAAAACATCCAAGATAGATAATATAATAGCATGGAACAATAAAAAATTATAGATAAGTTGGAGACATATCACCCTTGAGCTTGTTCCTCTTGGGCGCCTTGGTGCCCTAGATGGTTGGTGGTGTTCGGAGCTCAATCATTGTGATGGAAAGCTCTGGGCAAGCATCGGGGTCTCCAATTTGGTTGTGGTGATCTCCCCGAGCAATTTGACGGGTTCGGTGACCACCCCCAAGGGTGCCATTTTGTACGAGTTCGGTGACCGCCCTCAAGGTTCCCTTAGTGGAATCACGACATCTTGCATTGTGCAAGGGCATGAGGAGATTATGGTGGCCCTAGTGGCTTCTTGGGGAGCATTATGCCTCCAAACCGCTACAAATAGAGATTAGCATCCGCAAGGGTGTGAACTTCGAGATACATCATTGTCTGCGCGTGCCTCGGTTATCTCTTACCCGAGCCCTTTACTTATGCACTTTACTTTGTGATAGTCATACTGTTTCTTGCTATATATCTTGCTATCACCTCTACAAAAAAGACACATCCATGACATTTTAGGCCGGACGATTTTTTTTTCTGTCATACTTATGGCACTTCTATGATGATAATTGTGACAAAACCCGATATAATCATAGATGTGGTGGGGTCCGACTTCTATGGCCAAAAATCATGACAAAAATGGGCTTTTCGACCTGGGCGGGCAGGAGACGCAGCTGCATGACATTCTTTGGGCCATCCATGATGGAAAAAACTATGGTAGAAGCGAGGGCAAGGAAAATATCGAGGTGTTCCCGGTTACGGTGGGTGGTCGGGGCTGAGCGATGCGTGTTTCTCTCATACTCGCACACGGGTGGGTGTGAGGCGTTGAGCTCTAACTGAACCCGAGCGAGGCGTTGGGCTCTAACTGAACCCGAGCGATTGCACTACAGGCAACGCATTACTGAACCCGAGCGACCGATCAATGGCTGTTAACTGAACCTGCTCGAGCGATTCCTTCGCTACTGATGCTAACTGGAGCCAATCGATGCTACCTCTGCATGAACAGTGAGCGTTGCTGGGGGGGGTTTGGATGAATAGTTCTCGGTGGGGGTGGATGAACAGGACCTCGTGGTGTTGCCTCTGGATGAACAGGACCCCGATCGATCGAGCCGGTTGGGGCTCCATGAACAGAACCCCGTTGAGGGCTGGATGAACAGGACCACCCCGTGGAGGGCAGGATGAACAGTAGACGATGGAGGGCTGGATGAACAGTGCCCGTGGAGGGGTGGATGAACAGGAGCCCGTGGAGAGGGCTGGTTGAACAGTAGCCGGTGGAGTAGCGCGCGGTGGAGGCTGGATGAACAGGAGCCGTGGATGAACAGTCGGAGGTGGAGGCTGGAGGAGGTCGACGGTGGATGAATAGTAGCTCGTGGAGGCTGGAGGGGGTCGACGGTGGAAATGAATAGTATCCCATGGAGTCCCGTTTTGCGGTACGCCACACCCCTCCCGATGAACAGGACCCCCGTTTCGACCGTAGCGCTCCAACACAAGTCTGTTTCCTCCATTTTGCGGTACGCCACACCTCTCCCGATTAACATGGCCCCCGTTTCGACCGTAGGAGGTCCGTTTCCTCCGTTTTGCGGTATGCCAGACCCCTCCCGATGAACAGGATCCCGTTTGGAACGTGGCCGGTCAAACACAAGGCCGTTTCCTCCGTTGTGCGGTATGTAAGGCCTCGTTTCCATCGGCTGTTCTGTCCAAGCCCTCCCGATGAACACGACGACGCATTCCGTTCCGACCCAGCCGGTTGGCTCCCCATGAACACGACGACGACGCTGTTTCTCCGTTCCGACCCAACTGTGTACACGAGCCTTGTCCATACAGACGCGCAAGTTGGCGTTTGAGACCCCGCCCGTATGTACGTACGTGGTCGTATTTACTTTCTTGCACCCTGGCCGCTGTACGTACGTGTACATGCTACGTGCGCTCCTCCACTACGACATGTGTGCGCCTCTACATCAACCAGTATGTACGTACACGTTCGCGACCAGAATTACAACACTACATACGCTTCGACCAGGTGGGTCCCGACTGTCAGGCACTTCCTTGCGTGCGAAGATGTAGCTGGTGGATCCCAACAGTCAGGGGGAAACATTTTTAGCGAAATACGGTGGCCCGTCCGGTGGGTCCCCGCTGTCAGGTGGAGGAATAATTATTTTGTGCGTACTAAGGAGGCACTTCCTTGCTGCGGCCGTAGACCCAGCTGTCAGCCTCTCCTCGTACAGTACTCTTTCGATGGAAGTCGTTCCTTGACCATGTTGACCACATCGCGCTGAGAGCACCAGGGCGGTGGACGACGGCGAGGCCTAGGAAGGGGACGACACGGAGCCGGGGAAGACGCGGCAGCGGATGCCCGCGCGGAGAGGAGTACGAGGGTTCACTGGTTCGGTTGTGGTGTGAGGCTGCTATTGCCGCAAGGCCTGGCCAGCCATGGGAATAGTAGGGGGCGATGAGGCCTCCGCGGCAGCACAGCCGGCCACGGGAGGCAGGAGCATGCGGCACGACCGGTGCTGCTTTGGGCGGCTGGAGCAAGAAGATCAGAGGTTGAAGAAGCACTACGGCCATTGGATGGACATCGTACGGTCACTGGAGCTAGAATCGTTCATATTCACTAAGTTGACAAAGCACTCCGTCCCCGTCAACTTAGTAGACCCACAAGTCAGCCACCCACCAAGGTGGGTCCCAACTAGCAGGGGGAGTATTCATTTTTTTTGTGCGTAATAAGGAGGCACCTCCGGTGGGTCCGAGCTGACAGCGGGGGGAACATTTTTTCGCGAAATATGATGGCTCGTCCGGTGGGTCCCAGCAATCAGGGGGGAACGTTTTTTTCGCCAAATACGGTGGCCTGTCCGGTGGGTCCCTGCTGTCAGGTGGAGGAATAATTATTTTCTGCGTAATAAGGAGGCACTTCCTTGCGGCTGCCGTGGACCCAACTGTCAGCCTCTCCACTACAGTACTCTTTCGATGGAATTCGTTCCTTGACCACGTTGACCACGCCACGTCGAGAGCACCAGGGCGGTGGACGATGATGAGGCCTAGGAAGGGAACAACACGGAGGCAGGGAAGAAGGGAACGACACGGAGGTAGGGAAGACCCTGCAGTTGTTTCCCACACGGAGGGGAGTACGACTGTACGAGGGTTTACTAGTTCATCTGCCATCGCCGGAGAATAACAGCTGTTGTGGGTGAGTATAGGGATGGCTTGTCCAACGATGGGAGTACGGTGGGGCGGTGAGCCCGCGCGGCAGCACAGCGGGCTGCGGGGAGGAGGGAGCAGGAAGTCCCGCCGACACTTGTTTGAGTGCCTGGAGCTGGAAGAGCAGAGATTGAAGAAGCACGACGACAGTTGGATGGACATCCAACAGTCACTGCTTGTGCGTCAACCTTTTTTTAGGAAAGCCTCAAATCTGTGGACAACATCATACATCCCATCTACCATTATTTCCAACAATTTACAGCCCATTTCCTAATTCTTAAGGTTTTTTGGAGCCCATATTCTTTTTGTTAGCATTACAGCCCATATTGTGGTCATAGTTAAAAAAATATATGAAATTTTGCATATTTTGGTGCGGTCCGAACTGTTTTTAATCCCGAAATTTTGAGTCGCATTCAAACTGATTTTAAAATTAAATGTATATCAATATAAAATCCAATAAATTGTCCACGCATTAAAATCAATGCAATTTAAAATCTCAAAATGAAAAAAAAATTGAAACTAATTGCCGGTTTGATGTGTTTCAAAAATGTACATCCCATTTGATAGGCCATTTTCTCGGCCTGCCGAATGAAGCTCTCATTGTCTTGAAAGATTTGCAGCCCAACAGGACTGACAAAGCAACTTACTTGGCAAATCACAAACAAACTGGGCTGTCGCCGTGGACCCAGCTGTCAGTCTCTCCACGTACAGTACTTTTCCGATGGAAGTCGGTCATTGACCACATTGACCACGCCGCGCCGAGAGCACCAAGGCGGTGGACGATGGCGAGGCCTAGGAAGGGGACGACGCGGAGCCGAGGAAGACGCGGAAGTGGATGCCCACGCGTAGAGGAGTACGAGGGTTCACTGGTTCACTGCGGTGTGAGGATGTTGTTGTCGCAAAATAATAGGGGGTGTGGGTGAGTAAAGGGATGGCCTGGCCAGCGGTGGGAATAGTAGGGGTTGGTGAGGCCTCCGCGGTAGCACAGTCGGCACCGGAGGCAGGAGCTTGCGGCACGACCGGTGCTGCTTTGGGCGACTGGAGCAACAAGACCAGAGGTTGAAGAAGCACTACGGCCGTTGGATGCGCATCGTACGGTCACTGGAGCTAGAATCATTCATATTGACTAAGTTGACAAAGCACTCCGTCCCCGTTAACTTAGTAGGCCCACAAGTTAGCCTCTCACCAAGGTGGATCCCAACCAGCAGGGGGAGTATTCATTTTTTTGTGCATAATAAGGAGGCGCTTCCGGTGGGTTCGAGCTGACAGCGGGGGGAACGTTTTTTTTGTGCAATATGGTGGCCCGTTCGCTGGGTCCCAGCAGTCAGGAGGGGAACTTTTTTTCGCAAAATACGGTGGCCGTCCGGTATGTCCCTGCTGTCAGGTGGAGGAATCATTACTTTCCGCGTAATAAGGAGGCACTTCATTGCTGCCGTCGTGGACCCAGCTGTCAGCCTCTCTACGTATAGTCCACGTCCGATGGAAGCCGTTCCTTAACCACGTTAACCACGCCGCGCCATGAGCGCTAGGGCGGTGGACGATAGAGAGGACTAGGAAGGGGACGACGTAGAGCCGGGGAAGACGGGGCAGTGGAAGCCCGTGCGGAGAGGAGTACGAGGGTTCACTGGTTTGGCTGCGGTGTGAGGCTGCCGTCGCCGCGGAATAACATGGGGTATGGGTGAGTAGAGGGATGGACTGGCCAGCGGTGGGAGTAGTAGGAGGCGGTGAGGCCTCCGCGGAATCACAGCTGGCCACGAGAGGCAGGAGCACGTAGAACGACCAGCGCTACTTTGGGCAGCTCGAGCAAGAATACCAGAGGTTGAAGAGGCACTACGGGCATTGGATGGACATCGTACGGTCGTAGCTAGAATCGTTTATATTGACTAAGTTGACAAAGCCCTTCGTATGCGTCAACTTAGTAGGCCCACAGGTCAGCCTCGGAAACGGTGCGCCACAGATGTCAGGGGGAAAATTCATTTTTTGGGCGGTTGAAGCAAGAATATCCGAGATTGAAGAAGAAGCACGACATCCGTTGGATGGACATCCAACGACCACAGCTGTCAGAACCGTGTGTTGTTGACAAAGCCTTGCATACGCGTCAACTTAGTTTTTTTAGGGGACACGTCAAGTTAGAAGGCCAACAAGTGTGTGGCAGAGAACATATAGCCCATTTGCGATTTGTAAGAATGTACAGCCGATTTTTTAATTCTAATGGAATTTACTATAGCCCATTTACAGTTTTTTAAAAGTACAGCTCATTTTCTAGCTCGGACAACGATTAATAATTTCAACCAACCGCTCAAAACAGAATTCAAAAAAAATTCCCACATTTTTATGGGATCCTTTATCCGAAATTTCTAGTCAGATTAAATATAATTTCAAAATAAAGTTATATTACGTTAAAATCCAATGAAATATTGCACGCGCAACAAGTAATGAAGTTAAAAATTTCAAATTCCAAAAATAATATATTTTTTAAACTAATTACGCGTTTAGTGCATTTTTTTATAGTTATTGCCTAGTTGTTATAACTAGTCAGTAACCCGTGCGTTCGCACGGGCTAGCCATATTTTATAGAGATGTATAAGGTTTGTAAATAGATTTACATTTTTTGCAACCAATATTTGTTAGATGTGAAATTTAAAATAAGAATTCTAATATAATTTCAATTTATTGCAAATAATAAAACGCAATAGCGCGTACTGGTTAAGGGGTTGAAAGGAGGAATATTCTTTCCAAAGAATTCTGATCATATAATTTACAATATGAATGATATACCTATTACGTTACACTACTTGTTTGTGCTGACTTTAATTGTAAAAATGGATAGCTTCAGATCAAGCCTAACTCATTTATATGGAATATAAATTATTAGAAGAATTATTGGGTTTTACAAAACATAGTACGCTATTTACTTTTTAAATAATGCATGACGTAGTCGGATTTTCTTCGTTTTCAATTGAAAACTATTTCGTAGTTTTGTACTACAATTTATGGACACATTTGTACTAAGTTGAGAATGTGACAAACAATGCCTTGTTTTTTCTTATGATGCGGACAGACATAGTTTCACGCCAATAACATCTAAGATGTCATGACGAAATAATCCTATATATTTCCTGTTCAACTTTTTTTGAATGTTATGGCTAAAATAGGCTCTATATTTAGAGTAGAGCTTTTTTAACATGCCCCCTCTTACCTCCTAGGATAACCTTCATTGCTCATATAACCCTAATCATGGAATTTTGATGTTTCTTAATACCTGAGAAGATGTGGATGAACATGGTGATAGATACAAAGTCTCGAATTAGTAAATATATATGAGGCACAATTTAGACGAAGGAAAAAATATGTGTTTATTATACCATACGAAAAGACATACCACCGCACAGAAACGGAATAATGAAAGCTGATGCATTACTAAAAAAGCATATTTGAGGGAAAAGAACAATCAGGTGTGACTTCATAGGTAGTGATTGTGCACATAAAAATGGAAAGGATAATGTAATTCGACATTCAACAATATGGGAATAAATGAAATAATATTATGTCATCAATGGTTCATTGGTAGTAAACTGAACACTATAAAAGGATGTGTAAGCTGGTGCAAGACACCAAAATGGAGTTATAATAGTCAATAGTCAATAATTGCTCTTCTGGTTTGTCTATGTGAGCTCCTTAGTACGCACAACTGTGTGGTTATTCTCAACTTGTATTAGAGTACGTCTGGAGTATCGCATTAGAAAATGCATTCTTCGTGAGTATTTCAACCAAGGAGAACCAATTAATTAAATTTTGACTATATTAATGTGTATGTTATCATGATGAACCCATAGAAAGACCTTGTTGACATCAAGTTGTTGTGCCAGTAAAATTAAATGTCACTGGCCCTCATACCCACATATGTCCACCGATTACTTCCAGCAGTTCAAATCTTGACCTAAACACTATCAGTAATAGCGTCCACTAAATAATTTGAAATAGCAGTGATGTCTAAAATAAATATTGTGATTTATTTCCAACATTTATTCGTTTCACACGTCCACCTTTGATGAAATTTAACTTAAACGTAAAGGGCCAACCCCCTGCCTATTCAGTGTTCATGTGAATTTCTTTACCAGTATACTTTGTAAGTAAAAGGAACACCAATTTATTCAAAATGTTTTTGGCATAGTAACCATGGGAAAAAGCAATATATCACTCGCTACATATAAAGAGAAGCTTGTGTGTCCAATAGCTCAAAGACTAATCGTGAAGCTATTAGTGCATGCCGATTTTATATTTTTTTCTACATTTTCGTATCTTTTAAATTGGAAGATAACCACAATTTAGCATGTACTATATATGTGCAGTAGTACTACTATAACTCATCTCATACGTTCATAATAAAAATTCAAGCGGTGCGCAAAAATACTTTAATTAGGGAACTTATAATTTGCATGTAAACTATTTTCTAACACAAATGAATCTTTAGAGCCATGCAATAGCTCAGCCGACTTCAATCTAGTGCCCAACGGTACCATGGAGGAAAACCAAGCTTCCTGAACCACAAAAAAGAGGATTTTAATCTGAACCGGGTGATGGAATACCTTTTAGTTCCTGCGACCAAACCGGATGCAATAAGGGAGAGCATGCCAAGGGTGAGGTGGCTAGCATGACAATGTTCCACAGAGGGTACCAACGCAGACAGAGATCTGTTCTTCTGGCCAGCCTCATATTTGAAGCCAGTATTGTTGAGGATGTAGCTCGAGATCGACAATTCTAGCAATGACAGTACCATGTCAAATCGAAATCCTAGAAGACCCCTAAAAAGGTCTGGAGGACCAATACTCGGGTAGTTCAATTCCATTGATCATCACTAAAAGCTTTAGCGATTTTAACTTTTTTAGACTGAATCAAGACACGGACGTATCACCTTGCTCACCTGAGAATCGGTGAAACTGTTTCAGAGCAGAGTACATGGTTCCAGCCAACGCTACAGATGATGGTTGCCTGAATCATTTTTGTATCTTTTAATTGGAAGATAACATGCAAAATTTAGCATGTACTATATATGTGCAGATGTACCAAGTGTCCAGCAACAACAAAAAAATCATCCGAATAATAATTGAAACTTATAACTCAGCACATATTCCACTTTTAATCAGTTCATGCCTTTAAAAGCTTTAGTCAAGCAATGAACTACACCGATTATCTTGAAAAGCAATTACTAACAAAGAGAAATATCTAATGGATAGTGCTACTACGTTTAACAAAATAGCAACCAAACACACCATCCGTACAGGAATATAATAGGTGACCTACTACATTCGTTACCAATTACATAGATAATACAAAATACATCTACCTGTTGTGTGTGTCAACCACATCAATAGACATGAATAATGCCATGGCTTGACAAAGTGATGCTGCTGTTGCTATTGTTTCTCCAGATATAGGGCATAAATCCTAGCAGCAGCCCATATGAAACATTGCTTGTCTTCAGCGGCTAGATAGCAGCTGTTATTGCTGTCATCTTGTATGTCCCAATAAATAAGACTTTCCTGCAGGTATCTGTGCACTGCTTGTCAAAAAAAGCTGAGAAGATCATCATCATATTGAGACAGTATAGTAAAAAACACATGTACACATACCACCCAGACTACCCAAACAGGTTGATAGATTTCCGTCAGCTAGATGGGCTAGTATGTACGTGCATGTAACACACATAGATTTCTTTTAGCTGCTAACACACGCATGGAAGCGACATAATTAATGGCAATATAACTGTGCTCGTGCTGGCCCGCAGCGTCGGTTGCCGGCTGGTGAACGGCGACGAAGCAAGCTCGCTTGATTTCTTCCTGGCACGATCATGCCGAAGCTTGCTTGGCGAGATTCCACGTACATACTGGATCGATTGAACATGCACGTACGCAACCTTGATACAACATGCACTGATCAGTCTTTGCAGCTGGAAACCTTGCCCAGATCTCCTTGAAAGGCGCAAGAGAGAAGAGACGATGGAGGGTGCACTGCCCGCGGAGATAGTGTCTCGCTCTTATTGCAATCGATGGCTGCCTGACATGGAGACATGGAGAGGAGAGAGGTCTCGGAGCAGGGAGAGATTGATAATTTAATGTCGTTCTGGACTACGACGAAAATCTTGCCTGGGACCAGGCTGCTCACGCCGGCGCCCATGATGACTCAATCAAGGCTGGATCAAAATCTCAAAGGGCAACGCTGGATCAAAATCACTTCCACCAGATGAAGGAAAGAGAGGAGGAAGGTGATGGATGGGCGAGGGAGAAGAGAAGCCCGTGAGGAAGAGGAGATGCCCAATGGAGTTGCAATCAGATTGTTGTATTTGGGGATACATTGCTTTTGGGGGGGGGGGGGTTGAAATCTGATTGCTAATTAGTTTTTCACAAAATATACGCCTTGTAGTTTGTTTTTCCTGGACTCTACACACGTACGTTAGATCTGGATGGTTATTGTTGGTCTACACATGGACATTAGATGTGGACGGTTATTGTTGGTCCCAAAAATATAGTTTTTTACTATGGGTATTTCCAAGGGTTTAATCAGGACCATAATAATTCGGTCCCACAATAGATTAACGGCTCCTAATTTCTAATTAACATGGGAATTTTTAGGGAGTCACAAATTAGTATAGGTATAGATATAGATTACATTCCCTTTATTATTTCTTAAAGTCCATTTTTTTGTTAAGCCTAATGCATACTTCCTAGGAAAGTTTGCAGCCCAGCGGGGCAGAGAATAACAAGTTGACCCAGATATTGTGTACAACTGTCGGCTCAGTTGCATTGCTGATGTTGAAAAAAAGGCGTGTGTAGTACAGTACAACCTAACATGGCTACTCAGCCCACATTCAGCGACACCGGAAAGGCCCAAACAAGGCTTCTATACAACTTTTTAAGTCACTGAGCTCAGTTAATAACTTAAGAAAAAAGTTAGATTACAATGGAACCTAATTAAAAGCTGTCACGAGCAAAGAAATAATTCAATGGGTCCCACTTGTGTGTGTGTGCGTGTGTGTGTGTGTGTGTGAGAGAGAGAGAGAGAGAGCAAGAGACCCATCGGTCGATGCTCGTAAATACATCTTTCAGCCATATGCATTGCTGATGCTCAGTAAAAACTTATATAGTTGACACAATCATATAGAACATCATAGCACACTGAACTTGCATACAAAAATCTCACGCAGGCGGCACACTCAGGATGGAAGCAGTGGATCGCTACAGGTAGGGCTATGTTGAAACCAACGAACTCGTACATAACGGTTCATCGTCTTTATCAATGACAGGGAAATATCTTGAATGTTGTGCAAAGAAAACAGACAAACAACACAATAAGTACTGCTAGCACATTAAGTTGGCGTACAACCCTTTGTAAAAAAAGTTCAGGTAAAAAATTAGAACAGGTCACAATCAAATGTACTGGCACATCAGTGCTTCACACCCATAGCTTGGATTTAGCTAGTATCTGACAAGATTCGGTTGTTACCTCAAATTAGAGCACATCCAGGCAGCCAGCCCTTCCTCTTCTCCCAAAGAAGCAGTGGCCTCCGCGACCCGATGGAGTAGGCCCTGTGCCATCCGTCGTTCCAAGCAACACGGGGAAAGTCTGACGTTGACTCCTCTAATGGACGTCGTCGACGGACCCTGGCACCAGCGGCGGCGGCATGACTTCGATTGATAGATTGACCACTTCTTCGACATGCACAAACACTCGATACAGGTACATCCCTAACGTGGTCCACGGCGGCGTTGGTGGTGACGAATAGTACAACCCCGGTTCCTGCACCGGTATCTCAACACCAATCACCTTTGGTATGGTGGATGGCTTCTTCATCCATGCCATAACCGTCAGAGCCCAGCTGTCTGGAGGAACAAACATACTTACCAGCTCACCTCCAAGGTTGTTGATAAGCTCATTCATGGACTCGCTATTCCAAGCACGTCGAGGCATGCCGTGGATGGTAAGCTTTGTTAGAAACTCAAGCTCAGAGGGCACCGAGCCCCATCCTGGGTGCCATCGATCAAAGCTCACCAGCGTGCCATCGTAGAACAAACGCCGGGAATATTCGAACACACAACTGCAGTTGAAAGTTTTCCGGAACCTGACGAAGAAATCAGCCGGTGGCGGACAGACTTCGAGGAGCAAGTCACTTATTTGGATGCCGTGCGCAATGCCAAGAGTTTTGACAAGGTCGTCCGGCAAGATGGGAGGCCGGTCGCTGTTGATGGTTATCATCAGCACTTTTCCAGCAAACTGGTCGTCAAGCGCCGCCATGCCACTGTTGAGCGACAGCACGCAGCGATCAAAGGCATGACGAACCTCAGGATCTCCGGCTCGGAGATCCGCGTTGATCGGCGACATGATAGTGATCTTGAGTACAGGGAGTACAGGAGGGGGATTTGGGGGAACTGGAGTAGGACTCGAGATTCCGGAGGTGGGGGAGGGGCGGAAGATTGGGGATGAAAAGGTAGCTCGAGTTTCGAACACGCGCCAATATGCTCTCGGCGCGCTAGCGCACGAAAACACTGTGGCGCCCACATGTCGGCCTAAGAGTCCTTATTCTTTCTTTTTTGGAGAGCCTGGCCTATTTTTTTGAGGATCTTTTGAGAGCCCAGCCTGAGAGTCATAATTGACATGTTTGGCATTGCGTTACTACTCGGCCCATATTCAACGGCACCTCACTGGCCCAAACAAGTGTACATCATCGAAAAGACACTGAGCTCAAATTATATAACTTGAAAAAAGGAGATACACTGTAAACACTGGAGAATGGTGATGCCCTCATTTAGCCCACCAGTAGTTTGAGAAAATAAACAGTTCGAAACAACGATATATACAACATTCAAACACTGACTAGTGACTACTACTGACATAAGCAGCAAGACATGATAGTTCATAAGAAGTCTTGCTACACCACCAAAATGCACCCATCTGCAGCGCTCAGACTCTCGTGATCCAGACGAGAATGACATTCTAAACAGAGCTAACTATTACATAGTAAGAGTGACAATGTAATGCCCAGTATGAGATTATACCTCCCACGTGTCGAGGCACGACTTAAAGGCAAAATATCATACTGGAATGATCTCAAGAATGGTATCTTTGCACAACTCATGTAAAAGAGGGATGAAATTGCAAAAGAATAGTTGGCTTACACTCGCCACATCACACAATGCACTACATAAACATTCATCATCCAAATAACATCAGAGTCCGACTATGGACGAAGATCCAAATGAAAGATACCATAAATTAAATAACACAAGGTCCCGATCATCCTAGTAAGAGCCCTACTGATCCTCTGGATAAGACATGTAGTATCGTCCACGCTCTTCATCGAACTCCCAATACAACTCTGTGCCATCACCTGTGTAGTTCACCATGGTACCTGCATCTGGTGTTGTGTAGAATCTGTGAGCCACGGAGGACTCAGCAATCCCGTTCCCGGGTAGCAAAACTATCTAAGCCTTGGGTGTGGAACAAGGCTGAAGAACAAGGTTGCAGCTGCACTAGCACTAGCTTACGTGTTTAGAGCGAGAAGAGAAGTGACAACGATCGTCAAAGTGATCACGAAGTGATCCTATCTAAGCACGTCAAACATAACCCCACCGTGTTCACTTCCCAAACCCCTTTGGAAAGCGACCGTCACGGTTACTCACGATGGTAGTGTATTATGAACATGGTGTCAAGTTTTCTACAACCGGATATTAACAAATTCCCATCTGCCACATAACCGCGGGCACGGCTTACGAAAGAGTAAACCCTGCAGGGGTATCCCAACTTAGCCCATCACAAGCTCACGATTTGCGGAGTCGCAACTCCAAGGTGGGAAGACCCGAGTATTCTCGGAATCCCGTGCTCAAGATATTCCGACAAATGTAAAACTAATCCAGCAAGGCCTCCCGGCGTGCCGACACCCTGATAGTAGCCGCGCGTATCTCGTCTCAGGCCACGACCGGATGGGCGATTCTACAGGTTTCTACCAGCCCTTGAGTTTCCTCGAGGTGGCCCCGCAGACTCCCCAGTTTTGACCAACACTCATGTGACGCACTGGCCCGGGTTGTTGATTAAGAAAAGGGTTTATAACTCCCTATGCAAGTTTTAGTTATTAGGCAAATGTAAAACCAATGTTGGGCCTTGCTGGAAAAGCTTTAGCGCTAAGCGGGTTATCGAGGGGGGCCCATAAACCCCAACCGTGTTAGGGACGCAAACTCAAGGAACATAACACTGGTTTAAACGGTTCCTAGGGTGGCATGAGTGGAACAAAACACCAAGCAAGAGGCTTAGCCTTCCACCCATTACCAATATATAGATGATTTAGTTTAAGAGTTTATATATTGTGATATCCCAACAACAACTTCATCATGAAGCAAGAATCTTCAAATCTTCTCCTGCAACTAACAATGCTATAAGAGGAGCTGAGCGAAGCTTACGTAGCCAATCAAAGGTTTGCTAGGTTGGGTGGTTAGAGAGTTTCATGGCATCAATAGGAGGCTGACAAACAGACATAGGCATCGAGGCAATAAGCTAAAGAGCGAGACATCTATCATAGGCAAAGATAGTAATGATATCAGGGTCAGGTCATCTTGCTTGTTGAGTCGTCGATGGGATTGTAACCTTCCTCCTCACACTCAACCTCGGTAGGAACCTCGTACTCGGTCTCGGCTCCCGGCTCTACTCAACACAAGAATACAACACGACAAAATATCAAACACGGTGCAATGCACAATCAACATGGTGCAAGTATGATGTGCGTATGTATGTGGAAGCACTTGAGCCTAAGGAGAATATGATGGAAAAGGCCTCATCTTGGAAAACCAAGCAATCCACTGGATAGAGGGGAAGATTTGCGTTGAAATCGGTATAAAGATCACCGGAAACGGACACACGGTTTGCAAATGGCTAGCAAAACAATATTCACACAAAACTGCAGTTTACAGCCACATGGCATCTTTGGAGCAAGAAATAATTATGCTACAGTAATCAAACATGGAGACAAAGGGCATGGACGTGAAGTAGACATTATAATTAACAAGCATGAAATTACAACACACCCAAAAACCTACTGGAACACAATTAACCAAGCATGGCAAGTTGCAATAAATTTATCCAGACTTAGTCAAAATCTGGGAAGGCAAAAACATCATCATGATGCTGCCTTCGGAGGCACAAAACAACATGCATATCAACTCCACTAAGTATATAAAGATCATGGACATGTAGTAGACATAACATACATCAAACAACTCCATTGGCATGGATCAATAACAACAAGCTTCACCAAATTGATCATGCGGATAAAAACCTGACAGGTAAAATTTATAACAACTTGGGAGCAAGAAATAAATAAGCTACAGCAGGCCATTTATGCAAATAAGGGCATGGATGGATAGAGCATAGCAAGGACAACAAGGAACGATCATTTGACATACTAAAACATGCATGGATTTGAGTGAGGCATCAAGCAAACATGGCATTAGGTTAACAGATTCTAGACTTAGCAGTTTTTTTCACTAAGTATAAAACAGCAACATTGGCATGGCATTTTTACAAGCTTGTTTAAGTCACCTCAAGGCATATCATGGAAAGTGGATTGCACGACAGCAAAGACCATATGATTGTGCTTCTAAAACATATTGACATGTGGCATGAAGACAAACACATCAATAGCAAAGAGCAAGTCAAAACAGCATCTCACAACAAGTTTCAGCACTTAACAGCCACATGCACTTTTGCAACAGAGATTAACATGGAAATATGACACCTAACATGAATGCTACAGCGCGGGGAGCTCGGGCTTGGGTTTTTACCCGAAAAATGGAGGGGTGTGGACGTTTTTATAGGCATAGGGAGCTAGGAGACTCCAAATGAGGAGCTGTTTTCGCCCACACGTTCGTGTTCCGACGACCGAGATGATGGGAGTGGTTGTTCTGGGTTAGTGGGCTGTTGTGGAGGGGTTCTTGGGCCAAAAGGAAGAGGGGCTTTTAGCCCACTAGGTTAATCGTTGGAGTATCAAACGAACTCCAAATGCGATGAAACTTGACAGGCGGCCTACACGTACTAAAATAACAACGCACGAAAAGTCTCACCTCATTCCGGGAACGTTACACGGCCACACACGAAAGAAGGACTCGGGGGTGCCACGGGCACGTGTGTGAGTGTCGGAACTCAAAACGGACAACGGGAAGAGGCGAGTGGGACCGGGTGCAAGTGACAACACGAATGCAATGCAATGCACACACGCACACGACAAAACGAAGAAACCCGGAATGAAAGAAGATCCCATAATGGAATTGCTGAAGTCAACGTTTCATATATTGCCATAAATGGAAGGTGTTACATCTGGGGTGTTACAAACTCTCCTCTACTACAAAAAGATCTCGTCGCGAGATCTAGGACTGGAAGAAGGAAGGGTACTCGGAACGAAGGTGATCTTCTCATTCCCACGTAGCTTGTCAGTCGGTATGGTGTGACCACTTAAGTTTCAAGAACTTGATTGACTTGTTGCGGGTCTTGCGCTCAGTTTCTTCAAGAATAGCAACAGGGTGCTCAGGGTAAGACAAGTCTTGTTGAAGATCAATCTCCTCGAACGGAATGGTGCGTTCAGGTGTCTTGAAGCACTTGCGGATTTGAGACACGTGAAACACATCATGAACATTTGCAAAGTTGGAGGGGAGCTCAAGTTGATAGGCTAGATCGCCTCTTTTGCCAAGAATCTTGAAAGGGCCCACGTATCTCGGAGCAAGCTTTCCTTTGATACCGAATCTTTGGGTTCCTTTCATAGGAGAAACACGGAGATAGACATGATCTCCAATGTCGAAAGCCAAGTCACGATGCTTTCCATCATAGTAACTCTTTTGACGCGACTGAGCGGCCTTGAGATTCTCACGTATGACTTTGCACATTTCTTCAGCTTCTGAGATCAAATCATTGCCAAGAAGTTGACGTTCACCAGTCTCGGACCAGCATTACAAGAAATATGTCAACAAGTGACCTTCTGTTAGTGACCCTGGAAGAATTGGTCATAGATCTATGACCATTTCAGACCAATTGATCAAAAGCTGTTCAGGGAGCTCCAAGCCCTAAACTATAACGACCATTTTGGTCAGGAAGGTCGTAATTTCCTTACACGAAATGGTCATAAAGCAGATAGCACTGGTCTGCTGCCTTATTTCTAGCTGATCATGACCAATATAGATGGTCATAACCTTGTAAATTGTGGTGGGTTGCTACGACTAGGCGCCACCTCATCAGTTTTGCCTATGTGTCATGTCCATGTGGCAGTTTTTGCCCTAGGTTGTGAAGCAACCTATATTTCTGTCATTCCCAAAATTCCCCAAAAAATCTCATAAATTCTTTGGGTCATATCTTTGTCAAATATGTAAAAAACCTTCCTTGCCTAGTTCAAAAATAATTCAAAAATATTCATTTTCCTATTCTGTTCAAAAAAACACTTTGTGAAGGAAGTACCACTTTGGCATGTCCAAATGGTATCCATTTCCTACAGTGCTTTCCTATGCCCAAATAACTATCCTCCACCAAATTCCAGCTCAATCCATTCATTATTTTGAGCCTAGCTTCAACATTCGTATTTATGTCCAGTGTGGTACTTTGCAAAGCAAGTACCACCTAGACTCCTCCTTTTGAGCTGAAAATTTGTGAAGACGGTCTTCTTAGTAACTGATCATCCTCAACCAAAACTCACGCCCATTAGCCATGTGCATTTCCCGTACCGCTAATCAAACACTTGGCTGCTAATTCATGTTTGAGCATCGATCGGTCTCCTCGTGAGAATCTTATGTTGTAATTTTCTTCCTAGCACCTACCTGGGGAGTGCCCAACCCACTAGACATGCCTAGGCCTCCCAGAACAAATGGCAACGCCACAATCACGCGGTGACCACGTGGCGGGCATGCGAGTTTACGCGCTCTAGAGTTGGGGCCCTCGACCATCGCCCAAACCACGACGTATCGCAACCAAACCATGTATTTATGATTAAATAGGTACTTATGTAACTAGAAATGATTTTTGGAAAAAATAAATACAAGGCAGCTACAGTTCAAATTTGACCCGCTTCTAGCTGAATCGGCGGAAATTTGTCTTTTTCACGAGAAGTGGATCAAAACTTTTGACACCCAACCATTTGGTCAATTCTGCATTAAATATGTCCTAGTATTTTAGAAAAATGATTTGGTCCAATTTTGCAACAAATATTTGGGAGGTCCTTCACAAAAAACCTCCTTTTGGGCACTCGAAAAATGGAAACTGATTTTTTCGTCCAAAGAAAGTGAAAACTCCCTTAGCCAACATTGTTCGCCATTCCAATATACACCCTTCTGCACAATATGAGATCATTTGAACAAACTATGCCATGAATGTGGCCATAGGATTGATCATTTGGCTTGAAAGCCATGCATCTACACACATGATAGCTCATTTCTGAGAACGCTTTTTTTAAAGAATTGTCGTATTACAAGTTTATTATTTTTCCTGGAAACTTGGTCATATATAATGACACAATGCGAAGGTTTTCCAATTTTTTAATTTTTTTTAATTTTTTATGATCGTTTCAAAATGCGGTCAAAACGGCGGGAATGACCGTTTCTACCTAGTGGTTGAATCTTGGTATTTTTCGGTGTTTCTCTGATTAAATAGATACTTATGTACCTAGAAATGATTTTTGTAAAAAATAAAGAGCAAACTACAAGGCAGCTACAGTTCAAATTTGACCCACTTCCATCTGAATCGGCCGAAATTTGTCTTTTTCACGAGAGGTGGATCAAAAATTTTGACACCCAACCATTTGGTCAATTGTGCATTCAATATGTCCTAGTATTTTAGAAAATTGATTTGGTCCAATTTTGCAACAATTATTTGGGAGGTCCTTCACAAAAAAACCTCCTTTTGGGCACTCGAAAAATGGAAAATGAATTTTTCGTCCAAAGAAAGTGAAAACTCCCTTAGGAAACATTGTTTGCCATTCCAATATGCACCCTTGTGCACAATATGAGATCATTTGAACAAACTATGCCATGAATGTGGCCATAGGATTGATTATTTTGCTTGAAAGCCATGAATCTTCACGCATGATAGCTCATTTCTGAGAACACTTTTTTAAAAGAATTGCCACATTACCAGTTTATTATTTTTCCTGGAAACTTGGTCATATATAATGACACAATGCGAAGGTTTTCCAATTTTTTGATTTTTTTTAAATTTTTTATGCCCGTTTCAAAATGCGGTCAAAACGGCGGGAATGACCGTTCCTAGCTAGTGGTTGAATCTTGGTATTTTTTTGGTGTTTCTCTGATTAAATAGATACTTATGTACATAGAAATGATTTTTGTAAAAAAATAAAGAGCAAACTACAAGGCAGCTACAGTTCAAATTTGACCCACTTCCAGCTGAATCGGCTCAAATTTGTCTTTTTCACGAGAGGTGGATCAAAACTTTTGACACCCAACCATTTGGTAAATTTTGCATTAAATATGTCCTAGTATTTTAGGAAAATGATTTGGTCCAATTTTGCAACAATTATTTGGGAGGTCCTTCACAAAAAAACCTCCTTTTGGGCACTCGAATAATGGAAAATGATTTTTTCGTCCAAAAGAAAGTGAAAACTCCCTTAGGCAACATTGTTTGCCATTACAATATGCACCCTTGTGCACAATATGAGATCATTTGAAATAACTATGCCATGAATGCGGCCATAGGATTGATCATTTGGCTTGAAAGCCATGAATCTTCACGCATGATAGCTCTTTTCTAAGAACACATTTTTAAAAGAAATGTCGTATTACAAGTTTATTATTTTTCCTGGAAACTTGGTCATATATAATGACACAATGCGAAGGTTATCCAATTTTTTGATTTTTTTGAAATTTTTATGCCCGTTTCAAAATGCGGTCAAAACGGCGGGAATGACCGTTCCTAGCTAGTGGTTGAATCTTGGTATTTTTTGGTGTTTCTCTGATTAAATAAATACTTATGTACCTAGAAATGATTTTTGTAAAAAATAAAGAGCAAACTACAAGGCAGCTACAGTTCAAATTTGACCCACTACCAGCTGAATCGGCCAAAATTTGTCTTTTTCACGAGAGGTGGATCAAAACTTTTGACACCCAACCATTTGGACAATTGTGCATTAAATATGTCCAAGTATTTTAGAAAATTGATTTGGTCCAATTTTGCAATAATTATTTGGGAGGTCCTTCCCAAAAAGAACCTCCTTTTGGGCATTCAAAAAATGAAAAATGATTTTTTTGTCCAAAGAAAGTGAAAACTCCCTTAGGTAAAATTGTTTGCCATTCCAATATGCACCCTTGTGCACAATATGAGATCATTTGAACAAACTATGCCATTAATGTGGCCATAGGATTGATCATTTGGCTTGAAAGCCATGAATCTTCATGCAAGATAGCTCATTTCTGAGAACACTTTTTTGAAAGAATTGTCGTATTACAAGTTTATTATTTTTCCTGGAAACTTGGTCATATATAATGACACAATGCGAAGGTTTTCCAATTTTTTATTTTTATTTTTATTTTTTATGCCCGTTTCAAAATGCGGTCAAAACGACGGGAATGACCGTTCCTAGCTAGTGGTTGAATCATGGTATTTTTTCGTGTTTCTCTATTTAAATAGATACTTATGTACCTAGAAATGATTTTTCTAAAAAATAAAGAGCAAATTACAAGGCACCTACAGTTCAAATTTGACCCACTTCCATCTGAATCGGCCGAAATTTGTCTTTTTCACGAGAGGTGGATCAAAAAATTTGACACCCAACCATTTGGCAATTGTGTATTAATTAGGTCCTAGTATTTTAGAAAAGTGATTTGGTCCAATTTTGCAACAATTATTTGGGAGGTCCTTCACAAAAAAACCTCCTTTTGGGCTCTCGAAAAATGGAAAATGAATTTTTCGTCCAAAGAAAGTGAAAACTCCCTTAGGCAACATTGTTTGCCATTCCAATATGCACCCTTGTGCAGAATATGAGATCATTTGAACAACCTATGCCATGAATGTGGCCATAGGATTGATTATTTTGCTTGAAAGCCATGAATCTTCACGCATGATAGCTCATTTCTGAGAACACTTTTTAAAAGAATTGCCGTATGTCGGTGTACTAAAGTAGAGGTACCTTAGTATCCCGAACTTGTGCACGGGCAGATGCAGCGTCCCGCGGCAAGGCTCGCTGGGCGGCCGCCAAGATCCTCCGTGGTTCCCTTGGAGCCATTCAAGAACAAAGTATGCAAGTCCAGAAGACAAGACCCCGGCAAGAGAAGCTTGTCGGGAAGGCCACTCAAGGCACAAAACCAATCAAGGAATAAGACCCTGGCAAGAGGAGCTTGGCGGGAAGGCCAATCAAAGGCATCTCAAGGAACTTGCCGCGGCGCGCCACGCGTCGCGGCAAGGCCCGGTGAGCGACAAGCTCCCAGAAGCGACAAGATAGCAACCGCGACAAGGCGCTTGCCGCGGCATGCTTCCACTCAGTATCCGCGCTCCAGATCATCCACCCACGTGTTGCTCTGGGACCATCCCGGGCGCACGTGGCGGAAGGCTATGCAGCCTGGGGTACACGGTGGCAAGCAGCGATGACAAGGCCACCGTCGTGGCGGACGGTGGCGCCCCTGACGGCCACTTTTTGCACTGTTTGGGCGACGGCGACGTGCATTTAATGCCCTTGTCCCCTGCCGTCAGGGTTAGGTATGGAACACTGTTCCAACTACCCCCCTTTTTTACATTTTTACCCTCATCTGTGTTGCCTCCTGTCGGTGACCCCTTTGACCTATAAAAGGAGGCCCATGCGCAACGTAGAGGAGGTTCCGAACAACGATCATTCTCACGCTCGGTCTAGCTAGCGGTTAGAGTGTACTATAGCTCTCCTCGCTCCCGAGCCTAGAACATAATACAAACCAAAGCAGGAGTAGGGTTTTTCGCATCCGTGCCGCCTGAACCTGGGTAAACTGCTCGTGTGCTCGCCTCGATCCGCTCTTCGTGCATACTCCGCCCTTTGCCGTACCGAAAAGGGGCTCCGGTCCCATAGGTGTTCGTGGGCGATCAGTTTCCCCGACATCTTTGGCGCGCCAGGTAGGGGGCCCGTCGAGGCTGTGTGAACCTGATCCGGTGTCCACACGAGCTAGATCTTCACCAACTTCATCAACTTCGTCAACTCCATCAGCATGTCACCGAAGAAGAAGGCTTCGGAGGCAGCAGGTCCGTCCGCGTCGATCCCACCACCGCCGGAGCCAACGGCTGGTGGGGTAGACGCCGGCGGAAGAACGGACGCCGGCGGAAGAACGGACGCCGACGAGGGAACTCACGGTGCCGCCAAGTCCAAGGACAAGGCGGATGACCACGCGCACTCCAAGGCCTCGGCGTCCGTACACGCACCGCGCCCCTCTTAGGAGGCGCGGGAACGGCAGCGCCATGGTACTCAAGGTACCATACGCTTGCTGGGCCAAGGTCAAGCTGGCGGATCTCGGGACGCTCAAAGCCAGCGTGCGCACCAACACGCTGGCACGAGCAAGGCACGGTCGCCAGGACGGGATGCTGCTCCTTCTAACGTAGTTAGAAGTCCGAGCATATCCCGCTCCTCGCACCGCTCGCCACCGCTGCCCGCCACTCCGGCAGAAGCTCTAGCGCGAGCTCAACTGCTCCGTCATTTCCCTCCAGCGGCAGACAAGGCCGACGACTGGAGGGCCACCATCCAGAGTCTCATTGCCTTCGCCAACAACGACACTCCGCAGCAGCCGAGCGTGTCGCGGCCGCGGCAAGTCAGCCAGGCACGGGCCGACGGTGACAAAACTGCTGGGGGTGCAACCATCGTGCACTCCCCGCCCCGAAGGCCGAAATCACCGACTCGCCGGATCAACATTGACGATGACTCCACTGCGTCATCAGATCCGCGAGCTCGACGCGATCAGCGCCAAGTTCTCGACGATCGACAACAAGAGGACGCTCGAACCCGCATCGAGCGTCGAAGAGAAGCACGGCGTCAATCCGACCAGCGCGCTGGGCCTACTGTTGACATGCAAGCGCCAGGGGGACCAGGCGACTTGCCGTACGCGGTAGGTTGCCCTGCGTTCACTCGTGAGCTGCGGCAAGTCCAGTGGCCCAGCATGAAGAACTTCAAGCCCGACGTACCGGAGAAGTACGACGGCAAGACACATCCGTCGGAGTTCCTCAGCATCTACACCATCGCGGTGCAGGCTGCTGGGGGACGAGACGAGAAGATACTCGCCAATTACTTCCCGCTGGTGCTCAAGCCAAACGTCAGGTCATGGCTCATGCACTTGCCGGACAACTCCATTTCTTCTTGGGCCGACCTATGCCATCAGTTTGTCGGCGCCTTCACAGGCGGCCACAAACCCCATGGCCAGGAAAGTGACCTTCACCTGCTCGCCCAGAAGGAAGGAGAGCCCCTGCGCAAATATATCCAGAGGTTCAGCCGTGTCCAGCACAACATCCCAGACGTCCACCCTGCCGCGGTTATCAGCGCGTTCCACCAGAACGTGTGTAACCGCAGGATTAGGGAGGAGATGGCGATGTGAAAGATCAGGGACGTCAGCGAGCTGTACGCCCTAGCCGACAAGTGTGCACGCGCTGAAGAGGGGAGGAAACTCCCAGGAGAGGATACAGGAGCAGGGGGGTATGACAGTGAAGATGCCGCCCCGGCAAAGAAGAACCGACGGCGGAACAACAGGAAGAAGAAGAACAAGGAAGTGCTAGTCGTTGAGCAGTCCGGCAAGGAGGATGGCGCCAAGAAAGCCCAAGTTGGTAGCTCCGGCAAGGAGACTGCCGCATGCACCAACTGCCAGGCTGTGGCGACCGCCGACAAGCAGGACGGCACCGACAAGCAGTACTGCAAGATCCACCGCACCAAGGGCCACGACCTCCAGAACTGCAAGAGGGTCGAGTACCTCATCGAGCAGCAAAAAGCTGAGTACGAGCGACGCGACAAGGAGAAGGCCCAAGGAGGTGATGGGGGATCCGGCAAGAAGCGGCCATTCAACGGTCGGGGAGGACGCCGCGGCAAGGCCAAACAGCGGCAAGGAGACAGACCTCCCTGCGGCCGCGGCAAGGATGAAGACGACGACGAAGATGAAGACATGGATGAGGGAGAGACCAGCGAGCAGGAGTTCCAAAAAGCCACAGAGGTTTTGTGCATTGACGGTGGTGCTTCTCTGCATACTTCACACCGCCAACTCAAACAGTGGGTGCGGGAAGTCAATGCAGCGGAACCACCCGTCGAGTCGCGCAAGCTTCTGAAGTGGTCCAGCACGCCTATCGTATTTGACGTTGAGGACCACCCTGATCGCACGACTGCGGTCGGGTGCTTGCCGATGTTGGTTTCACCAACTATCCGCAACCTCAAGGTCACTAAGATGTTAGTTGACGGCGGGGCCAGCTTAAACTTGATCTCCTCCGCTGTGGTCCGGAAACTCCAGATCCCTGACAGCGAGCTCGAAGAGACCGGCACGTTCGAAGGAATCATCCCGGGAAGGAGCAAGCCGAAGGGGAAGATCACGCTGCCAGTGACATTTGGCGGGGAGCTGAACTTCAGGACTGAGAGGATCACTTTTGACGTTGCCGATTTCCCATTGCCTTACAATGGGATACTTGGCCGTCCAGCACTCGCCAAGTTCATGGCAGCCTCTCACTACGCCTACAACATGCTCAAGATGCCAGGCCCGATAAGCATCATCTCTGTCCCTGGCGACAAGAAGGATGCCCTTATCTGTGCCGACAAGATTTACCGGGATGCAGCAGCCACAACAGATAACAAAACACTTGCCGCTGAAGCTCCCGGGGGGAAGAACAAGACCAAGTCCGGCAAGAGCTCTGGGGCCCACTCCGGTAAACGCACCTCTTCGGAGTGCTGCGCTGCCGTCGAGGACGCACCATCGAGCTCCACCAGCAAGTGTAAGAAGACGATGGCAGCTCCACCCGCAACCAAGAAGGTGTCTGTCAAGGAGGACGACACTAGTGGTACTTTCACCATTAGTGCCATGCTTGACCCTAAATAGGAAAGTGCGCTCGTTGCTTTCCTGCGGTCGAACGTCGACGTGTTTGCATGGCAACCGTCTGACATCCCCGATGTTCCCAGGAAAGTGATTGAGCACAAGCTTGCCGTTTGTCCTCACGCGCGGCCCGTCAAGCAGAAGGTTAGAAAGCAAGAAGTGGAGCGCCAAGAGTTCATAGCAGAAGAGATCAAGAAACTGGAAGCAGCAGGCCTTGTCAGAGGAGTGCTCCATCCGACGTGGCTGGCCAATCCTGTAGTTGTGCATAAGGCAAACGGGAAATGGAGGCTTTGTATCGACTTCACTGATGTGAATAAAGCTTGTCCCAAAGATCCATTTCCCTTGCCGCGTATTGACCAGATTGTTGACTCCACGGCCGGATGTGACCTGCTTTCATTTCTTGACGCATACTCAGGATACCACCAGATCTTCATGGCTGAAGACGACGAAGAGAAGACCGCATTCATCACTCCATGTGGCACATACTGTTTCATACGCATGCCTTTCGGATTGAAGAATGCTGGTTCAACATTTGCAAGGGTGGTCCATACATCTTTTGAGCCACAGATCCACAGGAATGTAGAAGCATACATGGATGACATAGTGGTTAAGAGCAAGGACAGGGCTACCCTAGTTCAAGATTTAGATGAGACCTTTGCAAATCTGCGCAAGATCCAACTCAAGCTCAACCCCGAGAAGTGTGTGTTTGGAGTCCCTTCCGGCAAGCTTCTCGGGTTCTTTGTGTCTCAGAGGGGGATTGAAGCCAATCCCGACAAGATCAAGGCCATTGAGCAGATCGAAGCACCGAAGCGCGTCAAGGATGTGCGAAGACTTGCCGGTTGCGTGGCTGCTCTTAGCAGGTTTATCTCTAAGTCAGCCGAGCGCGCCCTGCCGTTTTTCAAACACTTGTCGCACCTAAACCACAAGAAAAGTTGTTGCTGTACCTAGCGGCAACCAATCAAGTGGTTAGTGCTGTGTTAGTAGCGGAGAGGGAGACAGATGATGAGCCAGCAACTGCGGTGAGCGTATCCAGCGACAAGCAGGAGGCTCCTCCGACAAGCTCTGGTCCCGACAAGGATGGATCTGCGCAGATGCAAGAGGAGGTGCGGAAGAAAATGGTGCAGCGCCCAGTTTACTTTGTCAGCTCCCTCCCCCAGGGGGCTAGGTCAAGGTACTCTGGCGTGCAGAATCTGCTTTTCGGCCTACTCATGGCCTCGAGAAAGCTGCGCCATTACTTCCAAGCACATGAGATCACAGTGGTCACTCGCTTTCCGCTGAAGAGGATACTACAAAATCCAGAAGCGACAGGCAGGATTGTTGAGTGGGCACTGGAGCTGTCAAGCTTTGGCCTCAAGTTTGAAAGCACTTCGACTATCCAGAGCAGAGCATTGGCAGAGTTCATAGCAGAGTGGACGCCGACACTAGACGAAGAAATCCCAGAGATGAGCATCCCCGTCAAGGAAGCGAGCAAAGAGTGGATAATGTACTTTGATGGTGCCTTCTCGCTGCAAGGCTCCGGTGCTGGTGTGCTACTTGTCGCACCTACCGGAGAACACCGCAAGTACGTGGTCCAAATGCACTTTCCCAAGGAGCAAGCGACAAACAATACTACAGAGTACGAGGGTTTGCTTGCCGGTCTCAGGATCGCGGCAGACCTTGGGATCAAGAAGCTGATTGTGAGGGGTGACTCGCAGCTTGTCGTCCGCCAAGTGAACAAGAACTATCAGACCCCATTGATGGAAGCTTACGTCGACGAAGTGAGAAAGCTTGAAGAGCACTTTGACGACCTACAGATGGAGCACGTCCCAAGAGCTCAGAACGACATCGCCGACGGCCTGTCGAAGTGCGCCGCACTAAAGTTACATGTGGAACCAGGAATCTTTGTGCTCAAGCTGACTCAACCATCCGTGACACCATCAACTGGACAAACCAAGAAAAGGAAGTTGGTTTCCGGTGACTATTTTCCGGCAGAGCTTCCTGAAGCCGCCGCCAAGAATGTCCCCAAGATCAACACCGAAAATGCTGAGGAGCAGTCTGCTCCTGCAAGTCCAAGGGTTTGTACAGTTGAAGCATACGCTCCCGACAAGTTTTGCTCCGGCAAGCTTGCCGGGGAATGTCAAGCTCCGGCTAAGCCGCAGGTTCTTGCCGTAGAAGCGGACGTTCCCGCAGCAGCAGATGTGCCTTTAGTCCTTGTTGTCGAGCCACAAGCTCCAGCATGGGCGCAGCAGATTGTCCGTTTCCTTCAGACAGGAGAACTTCCCGAAGAGCAAGAAGAAGCAGAAAGAGTAGTGTGGCAGTCAAGCATGTACCAGTATGTCGACATCACACTGTACAGAAGAAGACTCAACGGTGTGAAATTGAAGTGTATTCCCCGGGAAGAGGGACAGAAGCTGTTGGCAGAGATACATGGAGGCATATGTGGCCACCACATTGGCGCAAGAGCACTTGCCGGCAAGGCGTTCTGGCAAGGTTTCTTTTGGCCAGAAGCCCTCCAGGATGCAACTGCACAAGTAAGCAAGTGTGAAGCGTGCCAGTTCCATTCCAAGCAGATACATCAGCCAGCTCAAGTTCTCCAGGCGATCCCTTTATCCTGGCCATTTTCGGTCTGGGGGCTCCACATCCTCGGCCCCTTTCCCCGCGCAGCCGGGGGCTTTGAGTACATGTACGTTGCCATCGACAAGTTTACAAAGTGGCCGGAAGTGGAGCCAGTGAGAAAGGTGACCGTGCAGTCAGCAGTCAAGTTCTTCAGGTCGATTGTTTGCCGTTTCGAGATCCCTAACAAGATCATCACCGACAACGGCACACAATTCACAAGTCGCGCCTTCATGCAGTACGTCCAAGACCTTGGCGCCAAGGTCTGCTTCGCTTCTGTTGCTCACCCGAGGAGCAACGGTCAAGCGGAGAGGGCAAATGCTGAAGTGCTGCGCGGACTCAAGACAAGAACTTTCGACAGGCTGCACACGTGCTGAAGAAACTGGATCGAGGAGCTGCCAGCGGCTCTTTGGTCGATAAGGACGACGCCAAATCGAGCCACTGGACAGACACCTTTCGCTCTTGTCTATGGAGCGGAAGCAGTTCTCCCCACGGAACTCGTATACGGGTCACCTCGAGTGCTCGCTTATGATGAGCTCGAGCAAGAGCAGCTGCCACAAGATGACGCGCTGCTCCTTTAGGAAGACCATCTTCAGGCTGCTGTACGAGCTGCTCGGTATCAGCAAGCTTTGCGCCGCTACCATAGCCGCAAAGTTAATGCCAGAAGTCTCGAGGAAGGCGACCTTATTCTTCGGCTCGTTCAGTCCGCCAAGAATACCAACAAGTTGACGCCAACGTGGGAAGGCCCTTATCGGGTGAAACGAGTCACTAGGCCCGGCGCTGTCCGCCTAGAGATCGAAGATGGCTTTCCGGTGAGCAATTCCTGGAACATCGAGCATCTTCGTAAGTTTTATCCGTAAGGCGCGGTCGCCGTGATCCGCTCCGGCAACCACCTTTTGTAGAAGTCTTGCCGCTGTTGCATGTAATCCTTTGTACAAAGCCGGGCGCAGACCCCGTGCATCAGTAAAGCTCATGTGCCCCGCACAACTTGTCATTTCATGCTTTTTTGTTTTCTTGCATGTGCTATCTGACGCTTTGTGCAGCACTTACCCCCGATAAACCATAACGAGCCGCAAGGTTCCATATCTGTATTTTCTCTTCTATCTTTTCTCTCAAGGAGAAGAAGGTTCCCTCGTGCACAAGTTTGCCGGGGGGAGGAAGATAATGGTATGGACCAAGCGCCGTTCAAGAAATCCTTTCCTTGTCGGGAAGCAGACAGCACAAAAGCTAAGTTGCCAAAGTTTGAGCAATCAAATTTTTAAATTTTTAAGTTATCTTCCTTGAACGACCGCACTTTGTATGGAAAACCTGTGCGCGGAGGAACCCACTCGTGGCTAGCCGCGCCCTTACTTTGTTTCGAACACGCTCAACGACTTAAGTGTGCTGCGACTAGTGTCGCGGCCTGACTTCGTTTTTGAGTTCGCTCAACAACCTAAGTGTGCTGCGACTAGTTGCAACAAGGTTTCTTGTCGGCAACAGCACCGCCAACAGGCTGCTGAAGTCCCGCACTCAGCGCTCGCGGCAAAGGTGCCTACGCCGGCAAGTTCCCTAAAAGCGCTGGGTAGAAACATACAAAGCAAAGGGAATCAAGTAAAGGGAATAACGTTGCAATGATTACCGAAAACAAAGTTATATTACAAAGCAACTTGTCGCAGCTCTAATAGACTGTTTTCATAACATGGTTAACAGCGACAAGGAAAAGAAGAAAGTGGACAAGACTAGACCGCACAGTCGCCCTCGACCCTCTTGATGCCACCCACCTTGTCCACAATGGTTGTTACAAGGGCCTTGAGCGCTTCTTGGTCGGCGTCCGGCGGCAAAATCCTAAGGACGTTGGTGAGGTTGAGGCCTGGATTGCGGAAGGCCACCTTCACCAACACCTTCTGCAGGGCCCCCGCATAGAGCCCGCGTGATTCGTCCGCCAGCTGCTTCGGGATCTTCTCCCGGAGTTGATGGAGGGATGTCGCCACGCCCCTGAAGAACAAAGTTAGCTTGGCGCTGTGGTGGAGACTCTCGTCGGTGGAGTACCCGAGGTGCTCCGCCCCCAGCTCTGCCAGCTCCTTGTCGATATCCGTGGCAGCATTGACAAGACCTTCTGTCCAATGCTCCATGGTTTCCCTGAAGATGTTTTGGGTGACGGCGGCACTCTCCAGTAGCGCCTTCTCGGCCCTGATCTCCTCCGTCAGGGTCGCCTCCCGCTCGTTGGCGCCGTCCAGCGTCTGGGTAAGGGTGGCCAGCTTCAGCTCGAGGTCGTCGATGGAGTCCTTGGCGATGGCGAGCTCCTTGCCCTTCTCAGAGAGGCGGACTTGCAGCTCGGAGTGGCTGTGGGTGTCCTTCTCCCTCTCGAGCTTGAGTGCGGCAACCTCCTCGCCGCTCGTCTTGAGGCTGGCCTCCAGCTGCGCCACCCTCGCCTCCAACTCCTTCTTCGCGGTCTCGGCAGCCGTGGCAGCATCCTTCGCTTCTTGGAGAGCTCCGCCAAGCGACTGCTCGCGCGCGGCAAGTTCCTCCTCGTGACCAGCGGGGTTGACCTTCCGCTGCGCCAGCTCGCCCTCCAGCATGAACAACTTCTCGGTGGCAAGCCGCTGCTGCTCCTCCACTTCGGCCTTCTCGAGAATGAAGGCCTGTTGCGCCTCAGCGAGTTGCTCCCGCTCCTCCGCCAAGGACCGGAGAGCTGCTTGGTTGATGGCCCGGAGCTCTCCTGCGCGCTTCTCCATATCGACTCCCGCCTTGGCGGCCAAAGCCTCGCGGGACTCCAGCTTGGCCTGCCGGGCGCGGTAAAGTGACAGCAGCCTGCGCAGCAGCCGTTCCTCCTCAGGCTCGTTGCTGCTGCTCGGCGCGTCGACTAGCTTTAGCCCGGCGGAGGCAAGCACCTCCCCATCGAAGACCTCTCCCTCGACTGGCGCCCTGGACATGGACGCCCAAGGGAGCTGGATGAAGATGTCGTCGCCGGCCTTTAAGTAGGCGCCCGGCTCGGGCTCGTCGGAGCTGGGGGCTGCGGCAGCGGCGGAGGGCTCGGCGGTCGGTGTAGCGCCGGGCGCTCCTGAGGCCTCAGGGCCGTCGGTGTGATCGCCAGCCCCTTCGCCAGCTGCTGCGGCGGCAGCCTTGGAGGCCTCTGCGCCGGCGGGATCGTCTACGCCAACCGTTTCTTCGGCGACGGCGGCATCGTCAGCAATGACCTCCGTATCCATTGACTCAACCATGGACGGGTCTGACGGAGGAAAAGAAAAGACAAACAGTCAAGCAAATATCCAAAAAGAAGAACCCAAAGAAGAAAAAGTCCAAGGGAAGAGTGAACCAAAGGGGTGACCTGCGCGGGCCGGCTCCTCGGTAAGATTCCTTGCCGGGGAGCTCACCCTCGGTGGCGTGGTCGTAGCTCCCGCCGGCGGAGGGTCGCTAGTGCCATCCCTCGCCGGAGAGCTCGCCCTTGGCGGAGTGCTCGTCCTTGGTGGAGGGTTCTCCCTCGCCGGATAACTTCTCCTTGGTGGTGTGGACGAGGCGTGCGGCATGTTGGGGGCGGTCTCCTGGCGCTCCTGGTGCTGCTGCTCTGCTCCTGCATGAACCAACAAACGAGATATCAGCAAGGATGGAAGACCCACGCGCGCCCGACAGCGGAAAGTAAACCTTACTTACGCTGGGGGCTGCGCTGGGGGCTGCCCTGAAGAACAGTTGCCGGGTCCGGCAAGCTTGTCTCAGGCGCACCACCTGCTGTTGCAGCGGGCTCGTCTTCGATGACGATCATCGGGACCTTGGCCCTCTTCGCTGCCCTCTGGGCCAGAGTTCTGAAAAAGGACAGGTTCAGAGTTAGGCAAAAGAGATACAAGACAAGAAACAGCAACAGAAAATCGAAGAAAAAAACAAGAATCGCAAAGACTTACTCTTCTTCCTCCTCGTTGGAGCTGAGCGCGGAGAAGTCAAAATATGGCTCACGCGTCCCGGCGCGAGGAGGCGGAGGAGTGGGCTCCCTTGACCGCTTGGCGGGAGCAGGGAGGAAGGTCTGAGAAGACCCCGCTCCGGTTGCCGCCGAAGCGCGAGGGGCGGTGGGAGCAGAGGCGCTAGTCCGGGAAGATCCCGCTCCACTTGCCGTGGAAGCACGAGGCGCTCCCGTGGCAGCCCTGCTTGCCGCGGTGGCGCGTGTCGCACGGCGCTGCGGCTGTTCGCCCTTCTGCCGCTCCGTCGCGTCCCCGGCCTTGCGGAGGCGCCTTCGCGGAGCCGGGGGCTCTGCTGGTGGCAGCGAGCTGCCTGAGGACGAGGAAGAGGAGTCGCCAATCTCCAATGAGCCGATTGTGTCCCCAACGGGCCCGCTCGACTCGGCGCCCTGCTCGGCAGGCCCGCTCGATTCGACGCCCTGCTCGGCCGGCTCACTTGTCTCGGCGACCTTCCCGGCAAGCTTCTCCGCTTTGAGGAACTCTTCCTGCTCGGCAAGGCTTGTCGCCTCCGCCTCCTCCACTGTGTACCCAAACTCGCCCGCGGCCGCGGCTGCCGCTGCCTCTTCCAGTCTGGTGGCAATATATGCCATCTCCTGGTCAGTGGTGTCGCGGGTGAGGCCTTTCTTCTCGTCGGAGTCGATTGGCTGTTCCACCAAGTTGTCGAAGAACGCCTGCGCAGCTTCGTCGGAAGGCTCTTGCCAATTGGGGTCGATCCCGTGGGAATCGCACAGTGGCATCGCTGTACGGATGGCGCTGAGCGACGAGTTGTTGCACAGCGGAACTACGCCCTGCGGCAACGTAAACCACTCGGGATGGTCGGAGTCATACTTGAACAACGCCTAGAGCATCGCGTTGAGCTCCAGGACAGTGAAGTTATAATTGAGGCCCGGGCGCAGCCTCATGATGTCTGCCGCGTTCTCGAACTCCCAGGCGGGCCTCTTCCTCTCCTGCAAGGGGGCGATGCAGCGGCGGAGAAAGTCTGCTCCAACTGCGCCCATGGCCAGCTTGGCGTGCCTGAGGCAAAGGATCCGGGTAGTGGCAATCTTCAATTTACTATCTTCCGGTGCCAAGTCGCTCCAGTTGTCGCCGCGTACTACTGGGGTTTGGCGCCGGGCGGTAAAGTGCTGCAGGTTATCCTCTACGATCCAACACTAGTTGGCTCTCCACTCGTCCCATTTGCCACGGAGCTCTCCTAATAAGTAAGCCTCCTTCTTGTGGGTCCTAGAGATCCAAGAGATTCCGCCAGACAGAGGCTCTCCCCTCTCAACTCGAGGCGTGAAGTAATGGCGGAAAAGAGCTACATTTGGGAAGACTCCGACAAAGTTTTCGCACAGATGTGCGAAAACGGCCATGGTGAGGACGGCGTTGGGGGTGAAGTCAAGGAGATGGAACCCGTAGGTGTTCATGATGTCCCAGAAGAACTCAGAATAGGGCGGGTAGAGCCCACATTAGAAGAACAGAGCGAAGAATGCGTAGCCATTCGGGAACATCTTGCAGGCGATGGCCGGGAGTACATTGGTGCGCGGATGCGCCTTCGTCTCCCTCGACCAGAAAAGGTAGAAGGAATCCCTCAGCTCCTCCGCGTCAAGCTTTGGCGGGAAGACCGCCTTCTTCTTCCGCATCGCCGCGAGCCGCAGCGCCTCAACCGACTTCTTAGTCTTCCCCTTCTCACCTTTCGGGGCCATGGCGGAAGCGGTGAAGGAGGTTGACGGTGCTGGTGGTGCTGGTGGCGGAGCGCTGCTCTCTTTCGGCCTTCGGGAAGGAAGGGAGCGGCGGGGGTTTGTGAGGATTGAAGAAGCAACGGGCAGATGGACGAACTGCCCCAGTTTCCCCTGCTTATAAGGGGGAAAGGGGCGGGCGTTCCGCATTTCCAATTAAAGAAACATGCCACGATCTCTCCCACGACGCCGCATTAAACGCGTGTCGTTAAGGGAGGGCGCGGTGGATACGGAATGGGATACGGCGTGCCGCAGGCCGCGCGTGCCCGTGCACTATTTTGGGCCTGGCCCAACAGCACTCGGCAGCGTGTATGGCCCAGGCCCGGGGGCTCCTGTCGGTGTACTAAAGTAGGGGTACCTTAGTATCCCGAACTTGTGCACGAGCAGTTGCAGCGTCCCGCGGCAAGGCTTGCTGGGCGGCAGCCAAGATCCTCCGTGGTTCCCTTGGAGCCATTCAAGAACAAAGTATCCAAGTCCAGAAGACAAGACCCCGGCAAGAGGAGCTTGCCGGGAAGGCCACTCAAGGCATAAGACCCTGGCAAGAGGAGCTTGCCGGGAAGGCCAATCAAAGGCATCTCAAGGAACTTGCCGCGGCGCGCCACACGTCGCGGCAAGGCCCGGTGAGCGACAAGCTCCCAGAAGCAACAAGATAGCAACCGCGACAAGGCGCTTGCCGCGGCAAGCTTCCACTCAGTATCCGCGCTCCAGCTCATCCACCCACGTGTTGCTCTGGGACCATCCCGGGCGCACGTGGCGGAAGGCTGTGCAGCCTGGGGTACACGGTGGCAAGCAACGATGACAAGGCCACCTTCGTGGCGGACGGTGGCGCCCCTGACGGCCACTTTTTGCACTGTTTGGGCGACGGCGACGGGCATTTAATGCCCTTGTCCCCTGCCGTCAGGGTTAGGTATGAAACACTGTTCCAACTACCCCCCTTTTTACATTTTTACCCTCATCTGTGTTGCCACCTGTCGGTGACCCCTTTGACCTATAAAAGGAGGCCCTTGCGCAACGTAGAGGAGGTTCCGAACATCGATCATTCTCACGCTCGGTCTAGCTAGCGGTTAGAGTGTACTATAGCTCTCATCGCTCCCGAGCCAAGAACATAATACAAACCAAAGCAGGAGTAGGGTTTTACGCATCCGTGCGGCCCGAACCTGGGTAAACTGCTCGTGTGCTCGCCTCGATCCGCTCTTCGTGCATCCTCCGCCTTTTGCCGTACCGAAAAGGGGCTCCGGTCCCATAGGTGTTCGTGGGCGATTAGTTTCCCCGACACCATGTTACCAGGTTATTATTTTTCCTGGAAACTTGGTCATATATAATGACACAATGCGAAGGTTTTCCAATTTTTTGATTTTTTTTTTATTTTTTATGCCCGTTTCAAAATGCGGGAAAACGGCGGGAATGACCGTTCCTAGCTAGTGGTTGAATCTTGGTATTTTTTTGGTGTTTCTCTAATTAAATAGATACTTATGTACCTAGAAATGATTTTTGTAAAAAATAAAGAGCAAACTACTAGGCAGCCACAATTCAAATTTTACCCACTTCCAACTGAATCGGCTGAAATTTGTCTTTTTCACGAGAGGTGGATCAAAACTTTTGAAACCCAACCATTTGGTAAATTTTGCATTAAATATGTCCTAGTATTTTAGAAAAATGATTTGGTCCAATTTTGCAACAATTATTTGGGAGGTCCTTCACAAAAAAACCTCCTTTTGGGCACTCGAATAATGGAAAATGATTTTTTCGTCCAAAAGAAAGTGAAAACTCCCTTAGGCAACATTGTTTGCTATTACAATATGCACCCCTGTGCATAATATGAGATCATTTGAAATAACTATACCATGAATGCGGCCATAGGATTGATCATTTGGCTTGAAAGCCATGAATCTTCACGCATGATAGCTCATTTCTGATAACACTTTTTTAAAAGAATTGTCGTATTACAAGTTTATTATTTTTCCTGGAAACTTGGTCATATATAATGACACAATGCGAAGGTTATCCAATTTTTTTTTTTGAAATTTTTATGCCCTTTTCAAAATGCGGTCAAAACGGCGGGAATGACCGTTCCTAGCTAGTGGTTGAATCTTGGTATTTTTTGGTGTTTCTCTGATTAAATAGATACTTATGTACCTAGAAATTATTTTTGTAAAAATTAAAGAGCAAACTAAAAGGCAGCTATAGTTCAAATTTGATCCACTTCCAGCTGAATCGGCCGAAATTTGTCTTTTTCACGAGAGGTGGATCAAAACTTCTGACACCCAACCTTTTGGTCAATTGTGCATTAAATATGTCCAAGTATTTTAGAAAATTGATTTGGTCCAATTTTGCAACTATTATTTGGGAGGTCCTTCACAAAAAAACCTCTTTTTGGGCATTCAAAAAATGGAAAATGTTTTTTTCGTCCAAAGAAAGTGAAAACTCCCTTAGGTAACATTGTTTGCCATTCCAATATGCACCCTTGTGCACAATATGAGATCATTTGAACAAACTATGCCATGAATGTGGCCATAGGATTGATCATTTGGCTTGAAAGCCATGAATCTTCATGCAAGATAGCTCATTTCTGAGAACACTTTTTTAAAAGAATTGTCGTATTACAAGTTTATTATTTTTCCAGGAAACTTGGTCATATATAATGACACAATGCGAAGGTTTTCCAATTTTATGATTTTTTTAAAAAAATTTATGCCCGTTTCAAAATGCGGTCAAAACGGCGGGAATGACCGTTCCTAGCTAGTGGTTGAATCTTGGTATTTTTTTGGTGTTTCTCTGATTAAATAGATACTTATGTACCTAGAAATGATTTTTGTAAAAAATAAAGAGCAAACTACAAGGCAGCTACAGTTCAATTTTGACCCACTTCCAACTGAATCGGCCGAAATTTGTCTTTTCACGAGAGGTGGATCAAAACTTTTGACACCCAACCATTTGGTCAATTGTGCATTAAATATGTCCTAGTATTTTAGAAAATTGATTTGGTCCAATTTTGAAACAATTATTTGGGAGGTCCTTCACAAAAAAAACCTCCTTTTGGGCACTGGAAAAATGGAAAATGATTTTTTCGTCCAAAGAAAGTGAAAACTCCCTTAGGCAACATTGTTTGCCATTCCTATATGCACCCTTGTGCACAATATGAGATCATTTGAACAAACTATGCCATGAATGTGGCCATAGGATTGATCATTTGGCTTGAAAGCCATGAATCTCCACGCATGATATCTCATTTATGAGAACACTTTTTTAAAAGATTTGCCGTATTACAAGTTTATTATTTTTCCTGGAAACTTGGTCATATATAATGACACAATGCGAAGGTTTTCCAATTTTTTGATTTTTTTGAATTTTTTATGCTCGTTTCAAAATGCGATCAAAACGGCGGGAATGACCGTTCCTAGCTAGTGGTTGAATCTTGGTATTTTTTTTGTTTCTCTGATTAAATAGATACTTATGTACCTAGAAATGATTTTTGTAGAAAATAAAGAGCAAACTACAAGGCAGCTATAGTTCAAATTTGACCCACTTCTAGCTGAATCGGCTGAAATTTGTCTTTTTCACGAGAGGTGGATCAAAACTTTTGACACCCAACCATGTGGTAAATTGTGCATTAAATATGTCCTACTATTTTAGAAAAATGATTTGGTCCAATTTTGCAACAATTATTTGGGAGGTTCTTCACAAAAAAACCTCCTTTTGGGCACTCGAATAATGGAAAATGATTTTTTTCGTCCAAAAGAAAGTGAAAACTCCCTTAGGCAACATTGTTTGCTATTACAATATGCACCCTTGTGCACAATATGAGATCATTTGAAATAACTATGCCATGAATGTCGCCATAGGATTGATCATTTGGCTTGAAAGCTATGAATCTTCACGCAAGATAGCTCATTTCTGAGAACACTTTTTTAAAAGAATTGTTGTATTACAAGTTTATTATTTTTCCTGGAAACTACGTCATATATAATGACACAATGCGAAGGTTTCCCATTTTTTTTATTTTTTTTGAATTTTTTATGCTCGTTTCAAAATGCGGTCAAAATGGCGGGAATGACCATTCCTAGCTAGTGGTTGAATCTTGGTATTTTTTGGTGTTTCTCTGATTAAATAGATACTTATGTAGCTAGAAATGATTTTTGTAAATAATAAAGAGCAAACTACAAGGCAGCTACAGTTCAAATTTTACCCACTTCCAACTGAATCGGCCGAAATTTGTCTTTTTCACGAGAGGTGGATCAAAACTTTTGACACCCAACCATTTGGTCAATTGTGCATTAAATATGTCCAAGTATTTTAGAAAATTTATTTGGTCCAATTTTGCAACAATTATTTGGGAGGTCCTTCACAAAAAAACCTCCTTTTGGGCATTCAAAAAATGGAAAATGATTTTTTCGTCCAAAGAAAGTGAAAACTCCCTTAGGCAACATTGTTTGCCATTCCAATATGCACCCTTGTGCACAATATGAGATCATTTGAACAAACTATGCCATGAATGTGGCCATTGGATTGATCATTTGGCTTGAAAGCCATGAATCTTCACGCATGATAGCTCATTTCTGAGAATACTTTTTTAAAAGAATTGTCGTATTACAAGTTTATTATTTTTCCTGGAAACTTGGTCATATATAATGACACAATGCGAAGGTTTTCCAGTTTTTTTATTTTTTTTTTAATTTTTTATGCCCATTTCAAAATGCGGTCAAAACGGCGGGAATGACCGTTCCTAGCTAGTGGTTGAATCTTGGTATTTTTTTGGCGTTTCTATGATTAAATAGATACATATCTACCTAGAAATTAGTTTTGTAAAAAATAAAGAGCAAACTACAAGGCACCTATAGTTCAAATTTGACCCACTTCCAAATGAATCGGCCGAAATTTGTATGTTCACGAGAGGTGGATCAAAACTTTTGACACCCAACCATTTGGTCAATTGTGCATTATATATGTCCTAGTATTTTAGAAAATTGATTTGGTCCAATTTTGCAACAATTATTTGGGAGGTCCTTCACAAAAAAACCTCCTTTTGAGCACTCTAAAAATGGAAAATGATTTTTTCGTGCAAAGAAAGTGAAAACTCCCTTAGGCAACATTGTTTGCCAATCCAATATGCACGCTTGTGCACAATATGAGATCATTTGAACAAACTATGCCATGAATGTGGTCATAGGATTGATCATTTGGCTTGAAAGCCATGAATCTTCATGCATGATAGCTCATTTCTGAGAACACTTTTTAAAAGAATTGCCGTATTACAAGTTTATTATTTTTCCTGGAAACTTGGTCATATATAATGACACAATGCGAAGGTTTTCCAATTTTTTTATTTGTTTGAATTTTTTATGCCCATTTCAAAATACGGTCAAAACGACGGGAATGGCCGTTCCTAGCTAGTGGTTGAATCTTGGTATTTTTTTTGGTGTTTCTCTGATTAAATAGATACTTATGTACCTAGAAATGATTTTTGTAAAAAATAAAGAGCAAACTACAAGGCAGCTACAGTTCAAATTTGACCCACTTCCATCTGAATCGGCCGAAATTTGTCTTTTTCACGAGAGGTGGATCAAAACTTTTGACACCCAACCATTTGGTCAATTGTGCATTAAATATGTACTAGTATTTTACAAAATTGATTTGGTCCAATTTTGCAACAATTATTTGGGAGGTCCTTCACAAAAAAACCTCCTTTTGGGCATTCGAAAAATGGAAAATGATTTTTTCGTCCAAAGAAAGTGAAAACTCCCTTAGGAAACATTGTTTGCCATTCCAATATGCACCCTTGTGCACAATATGAGATCATTTGAACAAACTATGCCATGAATGTGGCCATAAGATTGATCATTTGGCTTGAAAGCCAAGAATCTTCACGCATGAGATAGCTCATTTCTGAGAACACTTTTTTAAAATAATTGCCGTATTACAAGTTTATTTTTTTCCTGGAAACTTGGTCATATATAATGACACAATGCGAAGGTTTTCCAATTTTTTATTTTTTTTTTAATTTTTTATGCCTGTTTCAAAATGCGGTCAAAACGGCGGGAATGACCGTTCCTAGCTAGTGGTTGAATCTTGGTGTTTTTTGGTGTTTCTCTGATTAAATAGATACTTATGTACCTAGAAATGATTTTTGTAAAAATTAAAGAGCAAACTACAAGGCAGCTATAGTTCAAATTTGATCCACTTCCAGCTGAATCAGCCGAAATTTGTCTTTTTCATGAGAGGTGGATCAAAACTTCTGACACCCAACCATTTGGTCAATTGTGCATTAAATATGTCCAAGTATTTTAGAAAATTGATATGGTCCAATTTTGCAACTATTATTTGGGAGGTCCTTCACAAAAAAACCTCCTTTTGGGCATTCAAAAAATGGAAAATGATTTTTTCGTCCAAAGAAAGTGAAAACTCCCTTAGGTAACATTGTTTGCCATTCCAATATGCACCCTTGTGCACAATATGAGATCATTTGAACAAACTATGCCATGAATGTGGCCATAGGATTGATCATTTGGCTTGAAAGCCATGAATCTTCATGCAAGATAGCTCATTTCTGAGAACACTTTTTTAAAAGAATTGTCGTATTACAAGTTTATTATTTTTCCAGGAAACTTGGTCATATATAATGACACAATGCGAAGGTTTTCCAATTTTGTGATTTTTTTTTAAATTTTTATGCCCGTTTCAAAATGCGGTCAAAACGGCGGGAATGACCGTTCCTAGCTAGTGGTTGAATCTTGGTATTTTTTTGGTGTTCTCTGATTAAATAGATACTTATGTACCTAGAAATGATTTTTGTAAAAAATAAAGAGCAAACTACAAGGCAGCTACAGTTCAATTTTGACCCACTTCCAACTGAATCGGCCGAAATTTGTCTTTTCACGAGAGGTGGATCAAAACTTTTGACACCCAACCATGTGGTAAATTGTGCATTAAATATGTCCTACTATTTTAGAAAAATGATTTGGTCCAATTTTGCAACAATTATTTGGGAGGTCCTTCACAAAAAAACCTCCTTTTGGGCACTCGAATAATGGAAAATGATTTTTTTCGTCCAAAAGAAAGTGAAAACTCCCTTAGGCAACATTGTTTGCTATTACAATATGCACCCTTGTGCACAATATGAGATCATTTGAAATAACTATGCCATGAATGTCGCCATAGGATTGATCATTTGGCTTGAAAGCTATGAATCTTCATGCATGATAGCTCATTTCTGAGAACACTTTTTTAAAAGAATTGTTGTATTACAAGTTTATGATTTTTCCTGGAAACTACGTCATATATAATGACACAATGCGAAGGTTTCCCATTTTTTTTTATTTTTTTTGAATTTTTTATGCTCGTTTCAAAATGCGGTCAAAATGGCGGGAATGACCATTCCTAGCTAGTGGTTGAATCTTGGTATTTTTTGGTGTTTCTCTGATTAAATAGATACTTATGTAGCTTGAAATGATTTTTGTAAATAATAAAGAGCAAACTACAAGGCAGCTACAGTTCAAATTTTACCCACTTCCAGCTGAATCGGCCGAAATTTGTCTTTTTCACGAGAGGTGGATCAAAACTTTTGACACCCAACCATTTGGTCAATTGTGCATTAAATATGTCCAAGTATTTTAGAAAATTTCTTTGGTCCAATTTTGCAACAATTAGGGAGGTCCTTCACAAAAAAACCTCCTTTTGGGCATTCAAAAAATGGAAAATGATTTTTTCGTCCAAAGAAAGTGAAAACTCCCTTAGGCAACATTGTTTGCCAATCCAATATGCACGCTTGTGCATAATATGAGATCATTTGAACAAACTATGCCATGAATGTGGGCATAGGATTGATCATTTGGCTTGAAAGCCATGAATCTTCATGCATGATAGCTCATTTCTGAGAACACTTTTTTAAAAGAATTGCCGTATTACAAGTTTATTATTTTTCCTGGAAACTTGGTCATATATAATGACACAATGCGAAGGTTTTCCTATTTTTTATTTGTTTGAATTTTTTATGCCCATTTCAAAATACGGTCAAAACGGCGGGAATGGCCGTTCCTAGCTAGTGGTTGAATCTTGGTATTTTTTTTGGTGTTTCTCTGATTAAATAGATACTTATGTACCTAGAAATGATTTTTGTAAAAAATAAAGAGCAAACTACAAGGCAGCTACAGTTCAAATTTGACCCACTTCCAGCTGAATCGGCCGAAATTTGTCTTTTTCACGAGAGGTGGATCAAAACTTTTGACACCCAACCATTTGGTCAATTGTGCATTAAATATGTACTAGTATTTTACAAAATTGATTTGGTCCAATTTTGCAACAATTATTTGGGAGGTCCTTCACAAAAAAACCTCCTTTTGGGCATTCGAAAAATGGAAAATGATTTTTTCGTCCAAAGAAAGTGAAAACTCCCTTAGGAAACATTGTTTGCCATTCCAATATGCACCCTTGTGCACAATATGAGATCATTTGAACAAACTATGCCATGAATGTGGCCAGAAGATTGATCATTTGGCTTGAAAGCCAAGAATCTTCACGCATGAGATAGCTCATTTCTGAGAACACTTTTTTAAAATAATTGCCGTATTACAAGTTTATTTTTTTTCCTGGAAACTTGGTCATATATAATGACACAATGCGAAGGTTTTCCAATTTTTTAATTTTTTTTTAATTTTTTATGCCTGTTTCAAAATGCGGTCAAAACGGCGGGAATGACCGCTCCTAGCTAGTGGTTGAATCTTGGTATTTTTTTGGTTTTTCTCTGATTAAATAGATACTTATGTACCGAGAAATGATTTTTGTAAAAAATAAAGAGCAAACTACAAGGCAGCTACAGTTCAAATTTGACCCACTTCCAGCTGAATCGGCCGAAATTTGTCTTTTCACGAGAGGTGGATCAAAACTTTTGACACCCAACCATTTGGTCAATTGTGCATTAAATATGTCCTAGTATTTTATAAAATTGATTTGGTCCAATTTTGCAACAATTATTTGGGAGGTCCTTCACAAAAAAACCTCCTTTTGGGCACTCGAAGAATGGAAAATGATTTTTTCGTCCAAAGGAAGTGAAAACTTCCTTAGGCAACATTGTTTGATATTCCAATATGCACCCTTGTGCAGAATATGAGATCATTTGAACAAACTATGCCATGAATGTGGCCATAAGATTGATTATTTTGCTTGAAAGTCATTAATCTTCAGGCATGATAGCTCATTTATGAGAACACTTTTTAAAAGAATTGCCGTATTACAAGTTTATTATTTTTCCTGGAAACTTGGTCATATATAATGATACAATGCGAAGGTTTTCCAATTTTTTGATTTTTTTGAATTTTTATGCCCGTTTCAAAATGCGGTCAAAACGGCGGGAATGACCGTTCCTAGCTAGTGGTTGAATCTTGGTATTTTTTTGGTGTTTCTCTGATTAAATAGATACTTATGTACCTAGAAATGATTTTTGTAAAAAATAAAGAGCAAACTACAAGGCAGCTACAGTTCAAATTTGACCCACTTCCAACTGAATCGGCCGAAATTTGTCTTTTTCACGAGAGGTGGATCAAAACTTTTGACACCCAACCATTTGGTCAATTGTGCATTAAATATGTCCTAGTATTTTAGAAAATTGATTTGGTTCAATTTTGCAACAATTATTTGGGAGGTCCTTCACAAAAAAACCTCCTTTTGGGCACTTGAAAAATGGTAAATGAATTTTTCGTCCAAAGAAACTGAAAAGTCTCTTAGGCAACATCGTTTGCCATTCCAATATGAATCCCCATGTACAATAAGAGATCATTTTTTGAAATTTTCATGTGAAAAAGTAAAAGAAAATCAAAAGGAAAAACGCAATTACATGTGCTCTATTCTCATTGGTGGGTTTAGTTGTTACACGGATCGATGACATGGCGCCTGTCAATCCATCCATCTATCAATCCCTCCATCCCAGATCCCACATCTATCTGCAGAAAAGAAGAAAAAAAAAGAAAAAAAATGAAAAGGGAAGCCCCCACCCGCAGTCCAACTACCCAAACCCTAACTCCTCCCATCGACCACTTCCTCCCTCGTCCCCCTTGTCGCCTCTCCCCCGATGCGGATCCCCCTCATCCCCCTCGTCGCCGCCACCCACCCCGCCACCCACCTCCGCCGCCGCCCTCACTCTCCCCTCATCTCCCTCGTCCTCGACCAACCTCGCGGCCCGCGGGGCTCTCGCATCGACGCCACTCCACGCTCACGCACAACAGAAGAGAAGCCCTCTCCCGCTTCCTCCTCCGATGCTCCTCTGCCTCCCTCTCCCGCGGGGCTCTCTGCTCCACCTCGACTGGCCGGCGCAGACATAAGAGAAGCCCTCATCGGTCACAGGTCCTCGACTCCGCCGTGGCAGCGCGGAACCCTCGTCGTCTGGATCCAGCCGCCATCGCAGCCATGTCGTTCACCCCGCAACCCTACTCCGGCAAGAGCACCCTCGCCCTCGTAAGTGACCCACGCACCCCTTTCCTCCGATTAACGATTCGTCTGCGGCCTCACGGATCAGATCTGACTGACCGGCCTCCGATTCACGTTGCAGGTAGCCACGGTCTCCGCCGTCGGCGTCGGCGTCGGCGTCATCTAGGGCTCTGTCAAGCTCAAGCAGGCGAGGCGGCCGTAGTAGATTTGAAGCCGTGCCCACGACCTGGATCTGGTGGACACGGCCTCTCTCCCCACGCAGACATCGGCGGCTTCGGGGCCGCATCTGGCAAGGTTTGATGCCTCGCGCCCCCTCCCCCTCACATCCCCGAATATCCTCTAGGTGATGGATTTTGTACAGCGACCTACTCCCCTGCTTCCTATGTCAATTTGGTGTGTGATGTGGATGTGGATCTGGATGTATTTTAGGCATGCTTAAATTCGAATTTTAGGTACTCAGGTTTAGTGTAATTTGGGATCACCATTGATTTGTATAGTTAACCATTGATTCATAAGAGGTAAATGTGGTTGGGTGATGCTGTTGAATGCTTCAGTTAACCATTCACTAGTATATATATGTACATATATATGTGTGTGCATCGTGTAATCAATGAGAACAAGTGCTGCTATGTACTGACTATGCCTACTGAAATAATATATGGTTCCAATTTTAATTTTTTTTGTGCTCTTCAGTAGCTTGGCCCGCCCTGTTTTTTCCTTGTAGCTCTGGTACTGCTTGTAATGGCACTGCAACTGTAGTATCATGGGACGAAACATGTGTTGTTGGTCTATGAATTGTTAGCATGGATTAGAACTATTGATGTGAGCACAACAAAGTGTTTACCTATTCCCCTTGCATGTCTATCCGTGCTTTACATTTGTGGTCTCGCTCAATATAATAATTTGAACTCTACTAGCATGTTCATTTATGCACAGTGTCTATTAGTGCATCATCTGTCTTCTTTGATTTCTACAAACCTGATGATCTTGCTCACCTTGTGCCTTGCCCTAGTTGGTGCTATGCTACATCTGTTCTGGGTTTTATTTTAGAGATCTAGCATAGCAAACTAGGACAGCATGCGCGCCTTCATTGTAGTGTTTTCCTCAATTTGACACCTGTTTATAGTGTTTTCCTCAATTTGACAACTGTTTATAGTGTTAAACCAACAATCTATAGTTAATTATTCGGTTTGAACTCTGCATGACATGAAATAGATATTTACAGTGTTTTCCTCAACTTGTTTTCACTGTCACTCGATATATACTTGCTTTTACTTGAAGTTGTGGGTTAATGGTGGTGGTTTTGTTCTACTTGGATGCATTGGTACCCATCATCGAGCGAACGGATGCCATAGCGGCAAGAAGCTCATGGTTGTGTGCATCTAAAGCACACCATGGAGATCATCCACTTCCTAATAATGCTAACTCAATCCAGATCATTGTCGACGCTATCATCCGCAGGTATCTCCCTTGGTTCCTGTCGTGGAATTAGCACGGCAGATGTCCGGTTTAGCGGACTTAGTTGTGGAACCATCGCACGGGTTAGCTTGAAGGGGTTAAAAGCACACAAAGGACACAGAGGGTTTATACTAGTTCGGCCCCTTCGATGAAGGTAAAAGCCTACGTCTAGTTTGGTTTGGTATTGCTTGGGCGTCGATGAACAGGGAGCAGATTGCTTGCCTGTCTCTCGACGGATTGTTACTTGTCCCTGAACCGTCGTCGGGTCGTCCCTTTATATAAGAGGCGACGCCCGGTTCGGTTTACAGAGTCTCGAGGCCGGTTCATAATCGTGTCCGCCTCGGTCTCTGCTCTTCTTTCCTTGTATCTCAAGTTACATGATAGGACGGTTCACAAATCGTAAACTTACACATGGGCCCTAAGCCTTCATGGGCCGTAACTTCTACTGAATTTATAACTATACATCTACATTACCATAATCCGGTTCTCTTTAGCCACCAAGGATTTTGAGCTGGCGTGATGACCACAATCCCCTCCATGAATCTCTCGAAGGATGTCACAGCCTTCCTTGGATGATACACACCGCTGAAATGCTCCAGAAACACTGCGATGGTGAAGTTCTCCGTTTACAATTGTCATGGATTTGGATCGCCGGATTATCTGTCTTACTTCAATCTCATCATCTGGCAACTCTCCACGGCTTAGATATGCCAAGTAAGGGAGTGTCCAATCCGGAATAACATGAAGTGCCGCAACTAGTTGTGCTTCCTGATCAGGAACGGCCAGATCTTCCTTCGACGGTACCTGAACTGATGGAGTGTGTAGCTCATCCAAAAAAGTATTCGGTGGCACCGGTTTACGCTGAGAACCCAGCCGGCTTAGAGCATCGACCGCTTCATTTTTTCACCGGTCTATGTGATCCACCTGATACCCTTTGAAATATCCTGTGACTGCTTCAACTTCTCGTCTGTAAGCTGCCATGAGAGGGTCTTTAGAATCCCACTTGCCGGATACTTGCTGTGCCACTAAATCTAAATCACCAAAACAATTGACCCGGCTCAAGTTCATCTCCTTAGCCATCCGCAGGCCATGAAGCAATGCCTCATATTCTGCTGCATTGTTAGTACAAGGAAACAACACTTGACAGAGGACATAACAAAACTTGTCACCTCGCGGGGAAGTTAACACAACTCCAGCCCCCGAGCCTTCTAACTGCCTTGAACAGTCAAAGTGAATAGTCCAGTATGTATGATCCGGCTTCTCCTCCGGTGCTTGCAATTCTGTCCAATCATTGATGAAATCCACCAATGCTTGGGATTTGATAGCGGTGTGTGGCACATACTTCAATCCGTGTGGGCTAAGCTCAATGGCCCACTTTGCCACTCTGCCAGTGGCTTCCCTGTTCTGGATTATATCCCCCAATGGAGCTGAACTGACAACAGTTATTGGGTGGCCTTGGAAATAATGCTTCAACTTTCGGTTTGCCATGAACATGCCGTATACCAGCTTCTGCCAATGCGGGTACCTTTGTTTGGATTCAATGAGAACCTCACTGACATAATAAACCGGACGTTGAACCGGATACTCCTTTCCTGCTTCTTTGCGCTCGACCACGATTTCCATGCTAACTGCCCGTGCATTGGCGGCCACGTATAACAGCAGCGGCTCTTTATCAACTGGGGCAGCAAGGACCGGTGGCTCTGCCAGCTACCGCTTCAAATCCTCAAACGCAGCGTTTGCCTCATCACTCCATATAAACCGGTCTGTCTTTTTTATCATCTGATAAAGTGGAATTACCTTCTCCCCCAGACGACTGATGAATCGGCTCAATGCTGTAATCCGGCCGGCGATACGATGAACATCATTGATGCAAGCCGGTTTAGTCAGGGACGTGATTGCCTTGATCTTCTCCGGATTGGCTTCTATTCCTCTGTTTGACACCAAGAATCCAAGGAGCTTGCCCGCCGGAACACCGAAAGCACACTTCTCCGAATTAAGCATCATTTTATAGGCCCGAAGGTTATCAAAGGTCTCCTTGAGGTCCTCTATCAGTGTCTCCTCCTTCCTTGACTTCACCACGATATCATCCACATAGGCATGAACATTTCTCCCTATCTGCCCCTTAAGATAGTTCTGTACACAACGCTGGTAAGTTGCTTGGGCACTCTTGAGCCCAAAGGGCATAGATACGTAGCAAAAGGCACCAAAAGGAGTTATGAAAGCTGTCTTCTCTTGGTCTTTAACTGCCATCTTGATCTGGTGATACCCTGAAATATGCATCCAAAAAACTTAACCGGTCACATCCCGCCGTAGCATCAATGATCTGATCAATATGAGGGAGAGCAAAAAGATCGGTTGGACAAGCTTTGTTTAGCTCTGTGTAATCCACACACATTCTCCACTTTCCATTTTTATTTAACACCAGCACCGGATTAGCCAACCACTCCGGGTGGAATACTTCAACTATGAACCCTGCAGCCAAAAGCCTGGCCACTTCTTCCCCAATAGCCTTGCGCCTTTCTTCGTTGAAACGGCGCAGATACTGCTTGACCGGTTTGAACTTCGGATCAATATTAAGACTGTGCTCAGCGAGTTCCCTTGGTATACCTGGCATGTCAGAAGGTTTCCATGCAAAGATATCCCGGTTCTCACGGATGAACTCGATGAGCGCGCTTTCCTATTTAGGATCAAGGTTAGCGCTGATAGTGACCTGCTTGGATGAGTCACCTGGCACAAAGTCGACTTGCTTGGTTTCCTCTGCCGATTTAAACTTCAATGCCGGATCATGCTCTGTAGTCGGTTTCTTCAACGGGGACATATCTACCGGATCAACATTGTCTTTGTAAAATTTCAATTCCTCCGTAGCACATACTGCCTCTGCATAAGCAGCGTCTCCTTCCTCGCACTCTAACGCGATCTTGCGACTTCCATGAACCGTGATGGTTCCTTTGTGACCCGGCATCTTGAGCTGAAGATAAACATAACACGGCCTAGCCATAAACTTGGCGTAAACCGGCCGTCCAAACAGGGCATGATATGGGCTCCGGATCTTTACAACTTCAAAGGTTACCGTCTCTGACCTGGAATCCTGTTCATCTACAAAGGTAACTTCTAGGTCAATTTTCTCAATTGGGTAAGCTGATTTACCTGGCACTACTCCGTGAAATACCGTGTTCGACTGTCTTAACTTCTTATCGGTCAGCCCCATGCGACGAAAAGTCTCGTAATATAAGATATTGATGTTGTTGCCGCCGTCCATGAGTACCTTGGTGAATTTGTAGCCACCCACCTGTCGTGCCACTACTAAGGCCAGCTGACCCGGATTATCAACCCGCGGTGGGTGATCCTCTCTGCTCCACACAATAGGTTGTTCCGACCAGCGCAGGAATCATGGGGTGGCCGGTTCAACTGTGTGTATCGCCCGCTTTAGGATTTTTTGATCTCGTTTGCACAAACTCGTCGTGAACACATGATATTGTCCACTACTCAGCTCCTTCGGATTACTCTGATATCCGGACTGCTGCTGCTGCTGCGCTGCTGATTGCCTTGGTTGTTGTGATTACCCTGGCCCTGTTGTTGGTTGCCTTGGTTATTGTAACTGCCTTGGCCATGCTGATGGTTGCCTTAGTTATTGTAACTGCCCCGACCATACTGATGGTTGCCTGAGTTGTAGCCATTGTTGCCGCCATGGTATCCTGATCCGGAGCCATTACCCTGGTGACCCGGCCCATGAAACCCGGGGCCTAACTGCCGCCCGGTGGTCCATTGTTGAATCTGGCCTGGTTCATGGCCTCCATCATGACCCGGCATTCCCCCCATGTGTGTTTAGCTGGGCGTTCCTCCGTGCTGTGCTTCGGGCAAGGCTCATTCAAATGTCGCTCCAGATTAATGAACCCTCCACCGCTCTGTGGAGGTAGTCTACCCTTGCTACGTTGAAAGCTTCCTTGAACTCTGGTATTGGCCACAAAATCAGAGCCAGCCTCTGCCTTTCGCTTACCGTTGAAGCTTGTTCCGACCGGATTAGCCTGCGCCGGTTTAGCAGGTTTATTTGCCTTTCCGGTTTTATCTCCATCCGCTTCTGGATACTTAGTGGTGTCAGAGTCCCCATACTTTACCAAAGCGCTCATGAGAGTTCCCATGTCATTACAATCCCATTTGAGCCTTCCCAGCTTCAACTTCAGAGACTCAAACCGGCAATTGTTTTCCAGCGTTACTATTGACGTACTGGGACTGATACCATTCGAAGAGTGCAAGATTTCTGACACTCGCCGTACCCATGCACTCGTAGGCTCCTGATCTCCTTGTATACATGCCGCTAGGTCCACCACTGACATTGGCTGTTTGCACGTGTCCTTGAAATTTTTGATAAATTGGCGGCGCAACTCACCCCATGATCCGATGGAGTTAGGTGGTAAGCCCTTTAACCAGGTCCGGGCTGTACCCTCAAGCATCATGGTAAAATATTTTGCACATGCCGCTTCATCTACGTCCAGCATCTCCATAGCCATCTCATAGCTCTCAATCCAAGCCTCTGGAGCCAAATCTGTTGTGTAGTTAGGCACTTTACGTGGACCCTTGAAATCCTTGGGTAATCTTACGCTTCGTATAGCGGGAATAAGACACTGTACTCCAAAGGAACTCGCTGTGACTCCCGTTTCTGCTGTGGTTGTGTGAACCGGCATCGTTTGGCAGATATCCTCGCGGGCCGTAGGTCCGACCCGGTTTACCGCCTCCTAGGCTTGCGCCTCTGCGCCCGCCGGATTATCCTGTCTGTGACGGTGTCGCCTCCGTTCACTACTGGACACCTCCAGTTCATCCCAATGCCTAGTATAACTCCGGCTGTGGCGGGGTGTTGAGTGAAGTCTCTCCCTGTTGTAGGAGTACGCATGCTGCTGTGTCAATGCTGTGTTGAGCAGATCCTTGACCCTGCGTGCTTCCATCTCCACGGGGGATGTCCCCTCAATGGGTAAAGCGGCCAGGCGTGAAGCGACAGCGACAATGTTATCCAGGGGGTTTGAGTAGTGGCCAGGAGGAGTGGGGATGTGAGGCGTGGGTATAACCCGTCGATCTTGCTCCGCAGTGGGTTGCTGAACCGGCTCACCTGTCACTGGGGCTCCCCTCTGGTTCGCCTCCGGATTATTGCCGGCTCCCTCTCCTGGGGTCCCAAAGAGATTCATCGCCTCATAAACCGTCGGTAGACGAGACTGATACCTTCTATTCCTTACTCCTTGCGCAGAGGCCTGATCCATCTTGAGCTGGAAGGCCTGAGAATCCAGCTCTGCCTGCCTTGTTGCTATCATAGCTTTCTCTGCATTTAAATCCTCTCTAGCTTGTTCGATCCGGCCCTTCAGCTGAAGGATTTCTGCATCGTGCTGCGCCTTGTCAGCAGGAGCCACCACTGCTACCGCCCGTGTTGTCAACTCCTCTACTAAGGCGGATAGAGCATCAGCGGGCGAGGGAGCTTGGCCACTCCCCCCTGCCCCAGCTGTGAATGCCCCGGTCGCCGTGGGCTGTGGCGTAGATTGTGATCCGGCCATAAAGACAGCCACCCGATTTGGCAGATCAAAGGGGTCCGGAATACTATCCCCGTCGGACACACCCTCGGATCGGCCGTCCCGCAACAGATACAAGGATTCAGTCTCTACGGATGAGGATTCATCGTCGAAATAGACAATCGTCTCGCCCCCAGAATCCGAACCGTCCTCGGCTTGGACTCCATGTATTGCTCCGACGAAAACGCGCTTCATGGCAGGCTGAATCCGGGCCGATCTCGCACGCTGAGCCGGCTCGATGATGTCGGGGAAGATGTCCGGCTCAGGTTCCGGTTCACCAATCTTGCCGATGAAATCGTGGATGCCGCCGAAGGGAACCCGGTAGCCATATTCGATTGAATCGGCCTCCAGGCCCCATCCTGCGTCGTCGATGTAGATCCGGCCGCGGCAACTCTTGGTCATCCGGCCGACCGCGTAGCCCTTGAGTCCTTCAAAGTTGCCCTTCAAGAACTCGAAACCATCGTGCGAAAGCCCCACGGTGGGCGCCAACTGTCGTGGAATTAGCACGGCAGATGTCCGGTTTAGCGGACTTAGTTGTGGAACCATCGCACGGGTTAGCTTGAAGGGGTTAAAAGCACACAAAGGACACAGAGGGTTTATAGTAGTTCGGCCCCTTCGATGAAGGTAAAAGCCTACGTCTAGTTTGGTTTGGTATTGCTTGGGCGTCGATGAACAGGGAGCAGATTGCTTGCCTGTCTCTCGACGGATTGTTACTTCTCCCTGAACCGTCGCCGGGTCGTCCATTTATATAAGAGGCGACGCCCGGTCCGGTTTACAGAGTCCCGAGGCTGGTTCATAATCGTGTCCGCCTCGGTCTCTGCTCTTCTTTCCTTGTATCTCAAGTTACATGATAGGACGGTTCACAAATCGTAAACTTACACATGGGCCCTAAGCCTTCATGGGCCGTAACTTCTACTGAATTTATAACTATACATCTACATTACCATAATCCGGTTCTCTCTAGCCGGTTTATACCTGCTAGTAATATCCGTGACAGTTCCCTTAATTCTCTCCTGCCTTTGTGATGTTAGTATGCGTGTGCTGACGAGCATTGCTAGATCTTGCCAGTTGAATGTATGGTCATGATAGTAGAATGGTATTTTGTTTTAGGCGCAATGTGTTGTAGTGCAGTTTTTTTTGCACAACATGCACTTATGCCATGCGTATTCATATTGTGTCTCTGTTTTTTATATGAACCAGTATCTAATTTTTACTAGCTCGACAATAGTTAGCATGGTACCCAGCCCTTCTTTTCATCTTATTATATGATTTTGTATGTAGCAAGCCAGCAACAACCTTGTTTCTTATGATTCATTATACATGCTCTGTTAAACCATGATATAGTTGCTGGAACTGAGCTTAATATTCAAGTGTGTATGTGTGCGTGTGTCTAGTAAAGTTGTGGTTTGTGCTACTCCTTTGTAAAGTGATGAAACAAAGAATGTCCTTTACTCCTTTACTCCTTTTTTGAATGGAATGTTCATAATATTTTGGCTCCGGTTTTTCTAATTCTTATTTGCTTATTAATGTAACAGGGCATCCGTGGAAGGCCCAGTCCTGACTATGGCCCTCAAGTGAGTCCGGCGTTTGATTGCTATTGAAGGAGCTACAGAAGAAGAAAACACTTGTAGAACTTGTAACTATGATTCCCATACTTGTACAACTTGTATCAACTAAGTTTGTATTACGTGTAACTTGTAGAACTTGTAAAGTACTGTATATGTTACAACTTGTACTACGTGGCATTTGTAGAACTTGTACTGAATCTGGCTATTGTTATTTGAAGTACCATGTGTGTTTTCTGCTTGCCAATTTAACTACTGGTTATTTTCTTACTGTCAAATTGAAATATGAAGAATTTAGGCCTAGTAGCTGGGACCAACTTATGAGAACCTGACAAGTGGGACCTATTTGACTAATGGACACTTTTTATAAAAAAGAAAACTAAAAATGTTGGTACAAAAAGCCCACGACCCATGAAATAAAAAGGCTGCAATGTTGGGCTTGGTCCATGAAGCTGACAAAAAATTCGTAGGAAAAAAATATAAATGGACTGAATTAATGGGTTCGGCCCATATAAACACCGAATTGGACCCGGCTGATTCTTGTGCCACATCAGGTTGCCACGTCAGATGCCTACGTGGCCTGGGGAGGCTGCTAGTGACCAAAACAAGACAGTAGGCATATTTTGGGCATAAACGTCTACGACCTTCTCACAGAGAAGGTCGTTAATTTTAGTTTACGACCGCCAGCTTTTGACCATCTATTTTTGGTCACAAAAAGGTCACAAATGGAAAATAATGACCATTCGGTGACCAATAGTCAAGGTCACAAGTTGACATATTTCTTGTAGTGCAGTTGAGCGGGGTACGGCACTTTCTGCCATAGAGGATTTCAAAAGGAGCTTTGCCGGCACTTGCTTGGAAAATGTTGTTGTAAGAGAACTCGGCAAACGGGATACGATCTTCCCACTTCATGCCAAAAGAGAAGACACAAGCTCTAAGCATGTCTTCAAGGATCTGGTTCACTCTTTCGACTTGACCACTAGTCTGAGGGTGAAACGCAGTGCTGAAACGAATCTTAGTGCCCATGGCTGACTGGAAGGAGTCCCAGAACTTGGATGTGAACAAACTTCCACGGTCTGAGGAGATGACTTGAGGAATGCCATGCAAAGAAACAATTCTAGAAGTGTGCAACTCTGGCAACTAAGCTGCATTGATGGATTCTTTGACGGGAAGGAAGTGAGCTACTTTGGTTAGCTTGTCAATCACAACAAATATAGCATCATTCCCCTTCTTGGACTTAGGAAACCCAGTGACGAAATCCATTTCAATGTGGTCGAATTTCCACTCGGGAATAGGTAGAGGTTGAAGGAGACCGGCTGGATGTTGATGCTTTGCCTTCACTCTTCTGCAGACATCACATTCATTCACGAATTGAGCAATCTCCCTTTTCATGCAAGTCCACCAGTAAGATTGCTTGAGGTCTTGGTACATCTTGGAACTTCTGGGATGAACGAGAGGAGGGAGATATGTGCTTCGTTCATTATGAGCTTCCTGAGATCACCCTTGGGAATGACAATTCTATCCTCAAAGAACAAGGTGTCTTTCTCATCAACACGATAGCACTTGTATTTGGGAGTACCCTTAGCAATACCATGTTTCAATTTCTGCACCATAGCATCACTTAGTTGGGCCTCATGGATCTGATCTTCCAAGGTAGGAGCAACTTGAAGGTTTGCAAGAAAGCCTTGCGGAACAACTTGGAGGTTGAGCTTCCTGAATGACTCACAAAGTTCAGGCTGGAATGGTTTGAGAAGGAGACTGTTGCAATACACCTTTCTGCTCAAGGCATCTGCAATGACATTGGCCTTGCTAGGTGTGTACTCAATGCTTGGATCATACTCTTGGATCATCTCAGCCCAACGAGTCTGGCGAAGGTTCAAGTTAGGCTGTGTGAAGATGTACTTCAAACTCTTGTGATCGGTGAAGATGTCCACTTTTCTGCCCAACAGAAGGTGTCTCCACGTGATCAAGGCATGTACCACTGCTGCTAGCTCGAGATCATGTGTGGGGTAGTTCTTCTCATTTGGCTTCAATTGACGAGAAGTGTATGCCACAATCTTCTTGTCTTGCATGAGAACACCACCAAGTCCTTGTATAGAAGCATCACAAAAGACTTCATAGGGCTTGGACTCATCCGGAGGAGTAAGAACCGGAGCAGAAATGAGCTTCTCTTTGAGTGTTTTGAATGCCACATCACAATCAGGAGTCCAGTTGTACTTGACATTCTTCTGCAACAGGTTGGAAAGAGGCTTGGCAATCTTGGAGAAGTTCTCAACGAACCTTCTGCAATAGCTAGTGAGACCAAGGAATCTTCGGAGTTGCTTGACGTTCTGCGGGGGTTCCCAGTTGACAATAGCTTCAACTTTCTCGGGGTTGACAGAAATACCCTCAGCAGAGATGATATGGCCAAGATATAAGACCTTATCCAGCCAGAATTCACATTTGGAGAACTTCGCATAGAACTTGTGTTCACGGAGACTATCCAGGACCAAACGGAGGTGCTTCGCATGATCTTCTTCATTCTTGGAGAATACCAAGATGTCATCCAGATAGACGAGAACAAATTCATTGGTGTAGGGGTTGAATATGAAGTGCATCATCCTCGAGAAGGTGGGTGAATCATTTGCGAGGCCAAAAGACATGACTGTGTATTCATAGAAGCCATAGCTTTTTCTGAATGCGGTCTTGTGAATATCTTCTTCACGGATACGAATCTGATGGTAACCCATCCGGAGATCGAGCTTTGAGAACACCTTTGCTCCTTTGAGCTGCTCGAACAATTCATTGATATTGGGGAGCGGATACTTGTTCTTTATTGTCTTCTTGTTCAATGGCCGGTAATCAACGCAAAGACGTTCCGTGCCATCCTCCTTCTTGACAAATAGAACACCACAGCCCCAAGGAGAAGTACTAGGCCTGATTAGACCGATACGTTCTTGCTCATCGAGTTGTTTCTTCAGCTCCTTCAACTCTTCAGGAGAAAGCTTGTACGGACGCCGACATGCTGGCTCGGTACCGGGCTCGAGTTCAATGACGAATTCAACTTGACGATGCGGAGGCATGCCTGGAAGCTCTTCAGGGAAAACATCTTCATATTCATTAACCATCGGAATCTGAGAAATGGCATTAATCTCGTCCTTGTCATTGAGAGAGAAGAGCTTCATTGTGTTATCTCGAGAGGCGAAGATAATCACGTCTTCATCAGGATGAGTAAGCTTGACTTCCTTATTTGCACAATCAATGTGAGCATCATGCTTGGAAAGCCAATCCATCCCAAGAATAAGATCAATGTCGGAGTTACCGAGAATAACCGGAGAAACCAGAAAGCTGTAATCACCCATATGAATAGATATATCCGGAGCATACACGCTAGAAGTCATTAGCTTCCCCGGAGAAGTAACTTGCAACTTTTTGGGTAGATTTTTGGTGGTAACATCGTGCTTGGATGCAAATGGATATGACACGAAAGAACATGATGCACCCAAATCAAACAAAACTTTAGCAGGCTTAAGATTGACTGGAAAGTTACCAAGTATCACATCTAAAGAATTCTCTGCTTGAGCTGCATTCATCAGATTCACTCTTGTTGCCTTGGGATTGTGCTTGACAATAGCAGTGCTAACAGGTGGAGGAGGCGGAAGGCGCCTTGGGTTGGGACACTTGTTAGCATAATGACCCTTCTGAGTGCACTTGTTGCAAACCACTTCTGAGACAGGACGGTGATAAGGACCACTTGACTTCGAAGCTTGAAAGTGATTCTTGGACTGATTGCTTGGGTTGGGTGGGTGGGAGAAGCCACGGCCACCAGAGTTCTTGTTGTTGTTGTTGGGAGGGCGGAGCACTGGAGGAGGTGGAAGCCAAAACTTCTGCTGCTTTGCAGCCACTTGGGAAGAAGAGGAGGAGTGAACAGCATCTCTGATCCTCTTTTTGGAAGCTTCAACCTTGAGCTGGGCTGTCTCTTGCTTAAGGGCCATGTTATAGAATTGATCAAATTCATCTGGCTCGAACAAGGTGAGAGCTAGTTGGAGTTCATCCTTCAGACCACCACGGAACTGATAAATCTTGCTCTTGGAATCTGGGATGTCTTGCTTGGCATAGCGGGCAAGGTTCTGGAACTTGGCATTGTATTGATAAACGGACATGATGCCTTGCTTCAGGTTGCGGAAATGCTCACGCATGCCTTAGATGACACTAGTTGGAATGTGGTGAGAGCGGAAATCCTTGCAGAAGTCAGTCCACGAGATTTCACGTCCCTCTCTGGAATCTTTGAACTGTTGCCACCAATTAGCAGCTTGATCCTTGAGTTGAAAGGCAGCAAACTTGACATAATCCTCAGGTCTCACATTGCTGCACTCGAAATGCTTTTTGATGTCTGTTATCCAGTCTTCAGCATCTAGCGGATCCACACAGTAACTGAACGCCTTTGGTTGGTTTGCCAGGAATTGGTTGAGAGTTGCAAAGTGAGGTTGGTTGAACAAATTGCCTTGGCCTTGGTTCCCATGACCACCTTGATTTGCTTGGTTGGCTTGAATGTTATGCATCATTTACATAAGCATCTGGGTGTTCTAGTTGGGCACTTGCATAATTGCTCCCAAGGCCTCAGACGGAGGAGGAGGGGAAGGAGGACGATTAGGAACTTCTTCACCCTCTGGGTTAGCATTGGGAACCTTCTTAGGAGCCATCCTGAATGAGATGATAACTATTAGCCATTGATTGAAATATATAAGCTGAATCAATGGCTAGAATTGCAACATAAGTCTTCACAAGAACATTCGAACAAAATGAATGAATGTAATCCATAGTTCAATGGTACAACAATCTTCACGAGAAGCCACTTGGGAGAACAAAAGGTAAATAAAAACAACAAGGAGCAGATAGAACAAATACAAGATAGAAGCTTCGTCCCACATGTTCGTGCTGAAAGCTCATGGAACGTGTTACAAAAGGGTTTTGCAATCCCCGGATCAGCATAGCCAAGGACCCTTTAAGATGCAACTCTCGATCGGAACAACGCCCATAAACAACTTCACTCAATGTAGAACCCCGAACTCCATATCATGCATCCGTTGGAAGAATTCCTATGAGCTACTAGATGAACCCACCTATTAATTTCCGAAAGTTTCCAGTTATGCAATCAGGTGTTGGGGATATAGGGGAAGCATCGCGCACTCAACTCTAATCCTACATCCAGTTGTATCCATCCTTCAACACATAACCAGTTATTTCCGGAAACCGTTTACCTCGGACCTTCGAAACGCATCTGCTATACAAGCTATGGCAATACTCCCGAACTACCTCCCTAGTACTGGGTGATGTCGGGGTTATCTTGCCACTAACCGCATAGAAGAGTTTTCGATGTCGGGCGTCTTAAGCATTCCAGAACTGCTGCGATAGATTTGTGACGACAACACCTCGGAGCTCAACTCCCCGGGACACTGCCACAACCCCTAAATGACAGGAGGCATCGAGAACAATGTTCTCGTCACAAAGACATCGGAACAATCCAAACAATACTCGCGTGATCCTAAAAAAATTAGTGAATTTTGGAGAGTAGAAGAGATAGAGTAATCGTCAGGAGTCCTCACCAGAGTGATAAAGGGATGAGTAGTAAAAGAAATCCTACTCTCCGATATATATATAGGACTCAAAACATTTTCATGTGTGTGCCTAGACTCAACCGTCAACGATTCGATCAATAAGTGGGGGCTCCTAGGTCGGAGAAGGCTCTGATTACCAACTTGTAACGCCCCGGACGCGTCCGACTGCGCGGGGAGCTCGGGCTAGGGTTTTTACCCGAAAAAATGGAGGGGTGTGGACATTTTTATAGGCATAGGGAGCTAGGACACTCCAAATGAGGAGCGGTTTTCGCCCACACGTTCGTGATCCGACGGCCGAGATGATGGGAGTGGTTGTGCTGGGTTAGTGGGCTGTTGTGGAGGGGGTCTTGGGCCAAAAGGAAGAGGTGCTTTTAGCCCACTAGGTTAACCGTTGGAGTATCAAACGAACTACAAACGCGATGAAACTTGACAGGCGGCCTACACGTACTAAAACAACAACGCACGACAAGTCTCACCTCATTACGGGAATGTTACACGACCACACACGAAAGAAGGACTCGGGGGTGCCACGGGCACGTGTTTGAGTGTCGGAACTCGAAACGGACAACGGGAAGAGGCGAGTGGGACCGCGTGCAAGTGACAACACGAATGCAATGCAATGCACATGATAACATGACATGGATGAAATGCACACACGCACACGATAAAACGAAGAAACCCGAAATGAAAGAAGAGCCCAGAATGGAATTGTTAAAGTCAATGTTTCATATATTGCCATAAATGGAAGGTGTTACATCTGGGGTGTTATAGACAAAGACGAGGATGACCAAATGACAAGGAATATGCATAACAAAAGAAAGAACTACCCAACTAGAACAAGCAGCAAAGACAACAAAGTCATTCGGAGAGATGATCCAACACCGTCATAATTTGCAGCCCCGCTTCAGCGACCAATGATCCAGAGACACCAGTACTCCACCCTTTCGACGCAATAGCCCAATTACCTATAAACCTGAAGGCTTGAACCACATCACTGCCTATCGTAATTGAGACATCCAAGGATCAATGTAAATCCGTATGCCTTTGTAATTCTCACCTTCTATTGGTTGCAGGCTGTATCGTTGACAATCAGGGGAGTTTGCTCCCGAACTCATAGGGCTCGCCGTGTAGACATAGTTTTCCATAGCAAATAGAGCCTCTTTGCCATCAAGATCCTTGCCAACGGTGATCTCCTGGTTAATCGGATAATTGAGTCCGAGAAATAGAGAGTGTGAACCAAGGTTGTTTACCCGCCTCCAACTAAAAAATCCTGAAGGCCCCAACAAGCTGGTATCCTGCTCATAGACGTAACAGCCACTGTTCGGATACTAAGGTAGTTCATGGTGCTTGTATACAATAGGGTTTTTTGCTGTAGCAACCACGATTCGAATGGACCGAAGTCTCTATGTTCTATGCCATCCCTGGATCGGCAATGCTGACACACATAGTACTTGAAGGATTTATAATAGAGTGGCAATCACACACTTATTACATCGAATGTCTCACGAGAGAACTTATTACAAAATAATATGGCATAAGGCCATCTAACACGATAACAACGGAAGGCTTGGAAAATAAGTGAGTCCATCAACTCCAACGGCATAGCTGAGTGCATGACAAACGACCTAGCGCACCTTACTCTTCTTCTGAAAAGTCTGCAACATGACATGTTGCATGCCGAAATGGGTCAGCACATGGAATATGCTGGCAAGATAACACAGTAGAGCAAGTAACAGAATAAAGGCTAACACTACATGCATATAAGGCAGGTGGGGTATCTAGGGTTAAAGTTTTTGCATAAAGCCAATTTTTACCTACAACAAAGGAATAACTTATATTTTAACTATCATGGTAGTTGAAACATCATTGAGAAGGATCCTCCAACTCAATCCCAATTAAGGTAGTCATCATTAACCCAGCAAATTAGTTTTAGAGTGATGAGATCAACCAATAATTCAAGTACCAGATACTCAAGATGTCCATAACCGGGGACACGGCTAATCATGATTAGTTTGTGCACTCTACAGAGGTTTGCGCACTTTTCCCCACAAGACTCGATCTCCTCCGTTGGATTTCTCGCACTGCATGGTGTTTGAGAAATGGATGACTGAGACACAATCTTTCAGAAGCATTTACTCTTTACCCCGGGTGGACCGGTACACCTACTTTCCCCTACATCTGCTAGTCCACCATTGAAAGAGCTGACACAACATACTCAACTATGCCAGAGCCCATAATGGCATTGTGGCTGCACACGGAAGTTTCTAGCATGAATAGTCTTATGATCTCTTCGAGCCTGTGTGGCATTCCATAGGAAAAATCACATGAAACCTCGGGATTTCCTAGGACAACACTGGATTCACCCGGTGCCCTACAACCAATCCACCTAGATGTGTATTAAAGTAGCCACCTTAAGTTGAACCATTAATTAACATCTCACATCTGTCATGGATTCTCTCAAACCCAAACCACGTCTACGAGCATAGCATGGCAACCTAAGCATAACGTAGAAGTAACTCAGGGGTTTGAAAATAATGCAGGTAATAGGTTCTACCTCAATCTACTTCCCAGACCCACATGTTAAGAGATCCTACTCATGCAACGTGTGAGGGTTTGATCTAATGCATAAAAACTGGGTAATAAAGGGGTATGATCAAAGTGTTACTTGCCTTGCTGACGATTCTCAAAACCTAGGGACTCCTAGTAGCACGCTTCGCACTCCAGGAATTCTATCACAAACAAACAATAGCATACATAAGCAACCAAGCAAAAATGCACTGGTAAAACTCAAATAAGAAGATTTAACCAGAAAGTTCAATTGAAGAACTCTGGTTGGCAAAAAGAATCAAATCAAATGGAGCAACGAAACTCAGACTACGAAATAAACCAGATCCGTTTACTATATTGAACTAAAGTCAAATTTTACAGTATCAAAACCTTATTCAAGTTGGTTAAATGGAAAGTGGGCTTCGAGACGAAGATCTAGGCGCTTGAATCGCCTGATTCTGACTTACGAGCGAAAAGAAAAACTAAAACGAAAATTAGGGCAGAGATTGCGATAAAAAATAATCGCGGAAAAACCCTGAAAAAGAAAAACTGACGAACAGGCTAACGAACGAGCGTTCACTGTCTGCAACTAACGGGCAAACAACATTTGTTAAAGCGAACGTATGGACGAACGTACGCTATTTAACTAAACCATAAAAAATGAACCGATCTAAATAAAAAACCAATCTAGGGTTCTAAAAAACCGATCGGTTTTTCGAGAAAAATTGACGGCGGCGGCGACTACCTCGGCGGTGGCGAGGCTCCAGCAGGGTAGCGGGCTGGTGGCTTGCGGCAGCGGAGCGGCAAGCGGCGACGACGGCGCGTGGGTCGAGGCGCGGCGGGGCTGGCTCGGGCTTTTAAAGGCCCCCGGGTGCAGTGTCCTAGCCGGACACGGCGTGGTTAGGGCGGTTCCCTTTTTTTATATACAGTCTTGACTCGGTAAAATGGACGAAAAAAAATACTAAACGGACTCGAAAAATCCCGAAATAAATTTTCACCGTCCTCTAATAATATTTAGGACAAAGTGAACATTTTTTCCGGACCCAAATGCTATTTTGGAAAACGCGTATTTTTCCTATGCAAATAAAATTGCAAATAAATCCAAATAAAAAATACCAAAGTTGATTTTAATATTTTTCCTCCAATATTTCTTTTATTTTGGAGAAGTCGTATTATCTCCGCTCATATATTTTATTAGGAAACATCCTCATACCGGTATTTGAGAAAACTCAAATATGAAAACGGTAAAATCCCCAACTCTCTCCGTGGGTCCTTGAGTTGCATAGAATTTCGAGGATCACACGCACGAATGCAATAAAATATGATATGCAGTATGACCTATGTATAACATTCCAAATTGAAAATTTGGGATGTTACAAACCTACCCACTTAAGATGAATCTCGCCCTCGAGATTCGGGTTGGCTAGAAAATAGGTGTGGGTGGTCCTTGCGTAGATCATCCTCTCGTTCCCAGGTGGCTTCATCTTCGGTATGGTGACTCCACTAGACTTTGCAAAACTTAATAACCTTGCTGCGGGTGACTCTGCTTGCAAAATCGAGGATCTTGACTGGTTTCTCCTCGTAAGTTAGATCACTATCCAACCGAATTGCTTCCAGGGGCACTGTGTCTCTCACAGGAATATCGGCCATCCCAGCATGGCACTTCTTAAGCTGGGAAACATGGAACACATCATGAACTCCTGACAATCCTTCGGGTAATTCTAGCTTGTAGGCAACCTCTCCCATGCGTTCCAAAACACGGTATGGTCCCACAAATCTCTAGGCTAACTTTTCCTTGACTTCGAAGCGATTAACACCTCGCAGAGGTGACACCCTGAGATATGCTCTGTCTCCGATTTCATAGACTGCATCCTTGCGCTTCGCGTCTGCATAACTCTTCTGCATGGACTGAGCTACCTTCAGCGTATCTCGAATCAGCTTAACCTTCTCTTCTGACTCTTTGATTAGATCTAGTCCGAATAACTAACGGTCTCCGACTTCATCCCACATCAATGGCGTTCAGCATCTCCTCCCGTACAAAGCTTCGAATGGTGCCATCTTCAAACCAGCCTGGTAATTGTTGTTGTACGAAAACTCCGCGTAGGGCAAGTTGTCATCCCAACTAGATCCATAATCTAGCGCGCAAGCTCTCAACATGTCCTCCAGAATCTGATTGACTCTCT
>LR738712.1:675262767-675281168 GCA_902687465.1 Secale cereale
TGCTTCCCTTCAATCATAAGAGCCATTTCTACCAACTCCTGGTAGTTGTTGAATGTTGCCACCATCAACTGTATACTCATCTCATCATTCAGCCCTTCCATAAACTTCTCCTGCTTCGCGGCATCTGTGGCCACATTGTCAGTGGCATAGCGAGATAGAGTACTAAACTCATCTACGTACTGAGCCACAGTACGATGTCCTTGGTGCAAGTTGCGAAACTCACGCTTCTTCATGCTCATGGCTCCAGTTGAGACATGGGCAGTGCGAAAAGCTTGTTGAAACTGATCCCAAGTGACATTGGCTATAGGACAAGTGGTTGTGTAATTCTCCCACCATGAGGCTGCTGGTCCATCCAATTGATGTGCGACAAAACGCACCTTCTCAGCATCCGTGCAATTTGCGGTGGTCAACTCCCTTCCAATCTTGCGTAGCCATTCATCAGCAACTATTGGCTCAATGCTACTAGAAAACACTGGCGGCTGCAACCTTAGAAAACGGGCTAGGTTGTCTACTAGTGGTGGTGGGGGGGTTGTTGTTGTTGTTGTTCTGATTGTTCTGGTGGTTCTGGACAAGAAGTTGCATCAAAGCGTTCTGCTGCTGGATCAACTGAGTGAGCTCAGGGGGAAACTGAATTTCCGGCTCACGTCTCGGAGGCATCTGATGGTGTAGAGGGGAGAGATTAGAATAGAAATGAGGTCTAGGGGAAATTCACTACCCATATGCACATGAGACAAACACAATCATATCACACCAATCAATTTCAAACAAAGGGCATACAAAAGATCTAAACTAACGTTACAAAAGTGCTCTCAATTCTACTTTATGGGGGAAAACTACTAGTCATATGGTGGTCATCTAGAAATTTTGATCGGCCAAAGTTTCCATGATATCTGTTCCAGCTTCATCTTCATAGTCATCAGCACTATCATCATGGTATGAGTCAGTGTCGTCCATGATGATGTAGTCCTCAAAATGAGTCTCCTGGGGTTCTTCTTCTTCTCCTCCTCCTGGCGCGGGATCTCCCATGAATACTCCTAGCTTCCTCGTCGGGTCGTCATTCTTCTCCACAAGTATTGTGATTTCCTCCTCGTATCCGTCACGTGTAAACTTGAGTTCCTCTTCTAGCTACGAGTTCCTGGTTAACGCCTTCTTCAAATCTATCATGCCTGCGCACATCTGGTGCTCCTGTCGACGAATGTGCTGGTTTAACTCCTAGATGAAAGCTGCAATGGACCTGTCCTTCAGGGTGCTGATCATATCCCATTGCTCATCTCGGCGCCCGCATATCTGGTAGATAGTGTCCTTCAACTCCTGCTTGTAGACTTCTCCAATATGTCCCATGGCAATGTGGGCTGCCATACTCTTACCTAGGCTCCAGGTTGGTGCATCAAAGGAAAACTCTATGGGCTCAGTGACTGGCATGAAAGTCCTCCCGGGAATTTGAACGTGAATAATCCATCGCTCCTCTTCTGTTAAAGTGGCGGTGTAGGTCCCGGTGAAGCTTGGTATTCCGATGTTCAGGTACCTAGTGACTTACTTCAAGTGTCGTCCAAAAGGTGTGTCTTCATCTAGTTGAGTGAACTTGTTCCTTGGGTCCACCATCCTAAAGAGTAGAGAATGGAGAGGAGTCAGAAATGAGTAGAGAAGAGTGACCTAGGGTTTATCTTAGTGGTCGTGTCCTACATTCAACGTGTGATCTGATACCGTCTTGTAGCGACCATGATCCGAATGGACCGAAGTCTCTGTGTTCTGTGCCATCCCTGGATCGGTAATGCTGACACACACAATACTTGAAGGATTTATAATAGAGTGACAATCACACACTTATTACATCGAACGTCTCAAGAGAGAACTTATTACAAAATAATATGGCATAAGGCCATCTAACACGATAACAGCGGAAGGCTTGGAAGATAAGTGAGTCCATCAACTCCAACGGCATAGCTGAGTGCATGACAAACGACCTAGTGCACCTTACTCTTCTTCTGAAATGTCTGCAACATGACATGTTGCAGGCCGAAACGGGTCAGCACATGGAATATGCTGGCAAGATAACACAGTAGAGAAAGTAACAGAATAAAGGCTAACACTACATGCATATATGGCTGGTGGAGGCTCTAGGGTTAAAGTTTTTGCATAAAGCCAAATTTTCAATACAACAAAGGAATAACTTTCATTTTAACTATCATGGTAGTTGAAACATCATTAAGAAGATTCCTCCAACTCAATCCCAATTAAGGTAGTCATCATTAACCCAGCAAATTAATTTTAGAGTGATGAGATCAACCAATAATTCAAGTACCAGATACTCAAGATGTCCATAATCGGGGACACGGCTAATAATGATTAGTTTGTACACTCTGCAGACGTTTGCGCACTTTTCCCCACAAGAATCGATCTCCTCCGTTGGATTTCTCGCACTGCATGTTGTTTGAGAAACGGATGACCGAGACATAGTCTTTTAGAAGCATTTACTCTTTACCCCGGGTGGACCGGTACACCTACTTTCCCCTACATCTGCTAGTCCACCACTGAAAGAGCTGACACAACATACTCAACTATGCCAGAGCCCATAATGGCGTTGTGGTTGCACACGAAAGTTTCTAGCATGAATAGACTTATGATCCCTTTGAGCCTGGGTGGCACTCCATACGAAAAATCACACGAAACCCCGGGATTTTCTAGGACAACACTGGATTCTCCAGGTGCCCTGCAACCAATCCACCCAGATGTGTATTAAAGTAGCCACCTTAAGTTGAACCATTAATTAACATCTCACATCTGTCATGGATTCTCTCAAACCCAAACCACTTCTACAAGCATATCATGGCAACCTAAGCATAACGTAGAAGTAATGCCCAGGGGTTTGAAAATAATGCAGGTAATAGGTTCTACCTCAATCTACTTCCCAGACCCACATGTTAAGAGATCCTACTCATGCAATGTGTGAGGGTTTGATCTAATGCATAAAAACTAGGTAATAAAGGGGTATGATCAAAGTGTTACTTGCCTTGCTGACAATTCGCAAAACCTAGGGACTCGTAGTAGCACGCTTCGCACTCCAAGAATTTTATCGTAAACAAACAATAGCATACATAAGCAACCAAGCAAAAATGCACTGGTAAAACTGAAATAAGAAGATCTAACCAGAAATTTCAATTGAAGAACTCCGGTTGGCAAAAAGAATCAAATCAAACAGAGCAACGAAACTCTGACTACAAAAGAAACAAGATCCGTTTACTAGATTGAACTAAAGTCAAATTTTACAGTATCAAAACCTTGTTCAAGTTGGTTAAACGGAAAGAGGGCTTCGAGACAAACATCTAGGCGCTTGAATCACCTGATTCCGACTTACGAGCGAAAAGAAAAACTAAAACGAAAATCAGGGCAGAAATCGCGATCGAAAATAATCGTGGAAAAACCCTGAAAAAGAAAAACTAATGAACAGGCTAACGAACGAATGTTCGCTGTCTGCGACTAACGGGCAAACAACGTTTGTTAAAACAAATGTATAGACGAACGTCCGCTATTTAACTAAACCGTAAAAAAAACCGAACCGATCTAACTAAAAAAACCATTCCAGGGTTCTAAAAAAACCGATCGGTTTTTCGAGAAAAACTGACGGCGGCGGCGGGAGGGCTCCGGCGGGGCGGCGAGCTGGCGACGGGGCGGCGGCTTGCGGCGGCAACTCATGGCAGCGGCGGCGCGTGGATCAAGGCGCGGCGGCTAGGGTTTGGCGGCTCGGGCGGGGGTGGGCTGGCGGCGGGGCCGGCTCAGGCTTTTAAAGGCTCCCCGGGTGCAGTGTCCTAGCCGGACACAGTCCGGTTAGGTCGGTTCCCTTTTTCTTATAAACAGTCCTAACGCGACAAAACAAATGAAAAAAATACTAAACCGACTCCAAAAATCCCGAAATAAATTTTCACCGTCCTCTAATAATATTTAGGACAAAGTGAACATTTTTCCCGGACCTAAATGCAATTTGGAAAAATGCGTATTTTTCCTATGCAAATAAAATTGCAAATAAATCCAAATAAAAAATACCAAAGTTGATTTTAAAAATTACCTCCAATATTTCTTTTATTTTGGAGAAGTCATATTATCTCCGCTCATATATTTTATTAGGAAACATTTTCGGAGAGAAGAACAATTAAAACCAAAGTGATCCTCGTACCGGTATTTGAGAAAACTCAAATACGAAAACGGTAAAATCCCCAACTCTCTCCGTGGGTCCTTGAGTTGCTTAGAATTTCGAGGACCGCACACACGAATGTAATAAAATATGATATGCAATATGACCTATGTATAACATTCCAAATTGAAAATTTGGGATGTTACATTTGCAATATAACTTTTCCGGCTCATGTGTCCAAATGATCATCAGTCTTTTGCCGTCGATTGATTGAGCGAGGAACCAGTTGTGCTTCCTTGTTTTTGGCAAAGGTGGTGTGATTACAAAGGGCAGTAACTGTAGGGACACTACATCATATCAAAAAGGACAAGCATTGTTAATGTAATATCAGCATTGTTCAGAGTATGAGTAGGATAATGTAAGAAACAACATTGATATGTCACTGTTGGAACTGGGAGGAAAATATAGGGAAATGTAGACTGGGTTCGAAAATATAGAAGTGCCATGCATGGTTATACTCATGTTATCTCGCAATCGATTCTTCACAAGAAACTACCATGTCATGCATGTTATGGAATCATGTTCTGTCCTCACAACCAAATTCTTCAAAGTAACTAACAAACCATGCATTGTTATATACTCGTGTTCTGTGGGCAAATTTTTTGTGAGGATATTATTCTAGCCATTGATTGTTGAAGGGTGAATATAGGTATGTACACATGGTAAGCATTACAGGATTTCACTACTCCCAAATATAGAGTTCTCCATATGCACATTTACTTCCCTAATGTATGGCTAGACGAAACCAATAGTGTGGTGCATGTTTCTACATCATGAAAATGAGGAAACTAACATGGACATTGATACACACTCATATTTAGTAGTAGTATATAGACTACTATAAAATAAGGAGAATATCCATATATTCCTAATCGTTTGATTATTCAGGGGTACAAATTGGCTGTAATGACATGATCACAATCGCATGAATTAACTCATTCCAAATATAGCTGATTTATGGCGTCTCTAATACATTGCCATAGTTCTACTCAAATTCTTCCCAAACAAGGATATGCCAATCATCAAAAAAAGTTCAACCAGTGTCATGGCGCCATCATTAACATGAGACGGAAACAACTTACACGCGCCGTCCCAGCAATACGTTGTGCCATCTGCTTTGTCGATCGCGTAGATGATGCCATTGTGTTCAATAGCATCACAGAAGTGTGTATCAGCTTTGACGATGATCCACTGCGAACTGAGTTGTCTCTAGCTAAAGAAGGCACTGGCGCAAAGATAGGCGAGTCCGCGGTCGAACAAGGCAATTAGTTTGAAGTCTGCCTAATTAGCATGTCGTGTGGGCACTTCGCAGATTACAATCTTCTGCGAAACAAGGTCCGTCCAACTAACATGGTAATCTAGATGACTAGGACCGCGATGGTAAAACTCTATATAATCCAACGGAGGAAGGATAATCCCATGGGAGGTCTGGAAGTTCACGAGCACCAACTTTTTACCGTCTTCTCTGAAGGCAGACATCCAGTGGGAGTTCATGCCGACCCAGTACATACCTGCCAAGAAGTTTTGGGCGATGGTGATCGGATCGAAGTCGAGGGAAATGATGTACGTCGACCCATTACATACCTGCAAAGAAGTTTCGGCTAATGGAGATCGGATTGAAGTCGAGGGGCATCATGTACGCTTCCGTATCATGGTGAGCCAATCTCGCAAGACCAGATAGTAGCAAGAAGGGTGTCTTGAAAAGCTTTGGCCTCACTTTGATTATGGCCGTGTGCATGCCCCACGAGCATACAGCCAGCCGTAGGGCGCTCAACATATCCATACACGAACAACAGAGGTTGAGGACGTCACTAGGGCGATGGCTCCAATCGTGGCTCATATGGATCCTGCGCGGTTCGCGTTCGGCCATGGTGGAGTTTGGAAGGTGGGTTTTTGGGGGGTTTAATTTACGGGGGAAAAGGTTGTCGGTGCTAGAGTGGCTAGCGAGGGAATAGTGGTACTGGGGGAGGCGAGCGAGGCGAGGGTATGCGGGGGCATAGTGAGATAATGAAGAGTGACCTCAGGATCTCCGACAAGACGGAGATGGAGATGGATTGGTGCTAGGGGAGAGGGAGACGAGGCGAGGCATGCTATACACCGACGGTGACAGTGATTGCACAGTGCAGAAGGTGACACGCCGCTTGGACTGGTGTCACCTCGGGCGCAGGGTCTTGTGACTTCACTGTGAGGACCGGATGAATAATAGTATTTTGACCATCAAGTGTACCATAGTTGTACTACTAATACTAGTAGGAGTAGTAGGAACATGAGTAGTAATCCCGTGCTACCATCCCTCTGGGTTCACTTCATCCTCCAGGTGTCATCCATATTGCGAGCAGAACCAAATTCTCGTTTGCATAGGTACCACTGATGTCTACTACACAACCTTCTGCTTGTAGACGTTGTTGGGCCTCCAAGTGCAGAGGTTTGTAGGACAGTAGCAAATTTCCCTCAAGTGGATGATCTAAGGTTTATCAATCCGCGGGAGGCGTAGGATGAAGATGGTCTCTCTCAAACAACCCTGCAACCAAATAACAAAGAGTCTCTTGTGTCCCCAACACACCTAATACAATGGTAAATTGTATAGGTGCCCTAGTTCGGTGAAGAGATGGTGATACAAGTGCAATATGGATGGTAGATATAGGTTTTTGTAATATGAAAATATAAAGACAGCGGAGAACAAACGAAGAGATTATGGTAGGGTACGAAACCACCTCAAAGTTATTCTTTTTTGTCGATCTATTTAAGAGTCCGTAGTAAAACAACACGAAGCTATTCTTTCCGTTCGATCTATCATAGAGTTCGTACTAGAATAACACCTTAAGATACAAATCAACCAAAACCCTAATGTCACCTAGATACTCCATTCTCACCTCAAGTATCCGTGGCCATGATTATACGATATGCATCACACAATCTCATATTCATCTATTCAACCAACATAAAGTACTTCAAAGAGTGCCCCAAAGTTTCTACCGGGGAGTCAAGATGAAAACGTGTGCCAACCCCTATGCATATATTACCAAGGTCACGGAACCCGCAAGTTGATCACCAAAACATACATCAAGTAGATCACGTGATATCCCATTATCACCACAGATAAGCACATGCAAGACATACATCAAGTGTTCTCAAATCCTTAAAGACTCAATCTGGTAAGATAACTTCAAAGGGAAAACTCAATCCATTACAAGAGAGTAGAGGTGGAGAAACATCATAAGATCCAACTATAATAGCAAACCTCGCGATACATCAAGATCGTGCCATCTCAAGAACACGAGAGAGAGAGATCAAACACATAGCTACTGGTACATACCCTCAACCCCGAGGGTGGACTACTCCCTCCTCGTCATGGAGAGCGTCGGGATGATGAAGAAAGCCACCGGAGAGGGATCCCCCCTCCGGCAGGGTGCCAAAACGGGTCTAGATTGGTTTACGGTGGCAACAGAGGCTTTCGACGGCGCAAATCCCGATCTAGGTTATTTTCCGGAAGTTTCTGTATATATAGGAGGTGTTGGAGTCGAGGCCAAGTAAAGGGCGTCTCCGGGCAGTCCACAAGGCAGGGGGCGCGCCTAGTAGGGGGGCGCCCCTTACCCTCGTGGGCAGCCCGTGGACCTTCTGGCCCCCCTCCGACACTTTCTGGGCTTCTTCTGGTCCAAAAATAACCTCCGTTGAGTTTCAGGTCAATTGGGATCCGTTTGATATTCCTTTTCCGTGATACCCTAAAACAGGAGAAAAACAGAAACTGGCACTGGGCTCTGGGTTAATAGGTTAGTCCCAAAAATCATATAAAAGTGTATAATAAAGCCCATAAAACATCCTAGAAGGATAATATAGTAGCATGGAACAATCAAAAATTATAGATACGTTGGAGACGTATCAAGCATCCCCAAGCTTAATTCATGCTCGTCCTTGAGTAGGTAAATGATAAAAACAAAATTTTTGATGTGGAATGCTAACCAACATAATTTTCAATGTAATTCTCTTTATTGTGGCATGAATGTTGAGATCTGAAAGATTCAATACAAAAGTCTATATTGACATAAGAAATAATAATACTTCAAGAATACTAACAAAGCAATCATGTCTTATCAAAATAACATGGCCAAAGAAAATTATCCCTACAAAATCATATAGTCTGGTTATGCTCCCTCTTCATCACACAAAATATTCATATCATCCACAACCCCGGTTTCAGCCAAGCACTTGTTTTCATACTCAATTTTTTCAAACCATTCAACTTTCACGCAATACATGAGCGTGAGCCATGGACATAGCACTATAGGTGGAATAGTGTGGTGGTTGTGGAGAAGACAAAAAGGAGGAAGATAGTCTCACATCGACTAGGCGTATCAATGGGCTATGGAGATGCCCATCAATAGATATCAATGTGAGTGAGTAGGGATTGCCATGCAACGGATGCACTAGAGCTATGAATATATGAAAGCTCAATAAAGGAAACTAAGTGGGTGTGCATCCAACTTGCTTGCTCATGAAGACCTAGGGCATTTGAGGAAGCCCATCGTTGGAATATACAAGCCAAGTTCTATAATGAAAATTCCCACTAGTATATGAAAGTGACTAGACATGAGACTCTCTATCATGAAGAACATGGTGCTACTTTGAAGCACAAGTGTGGAAAAAGATAGTAGCATTGTCCCATTCCTTTTTCTTTTTTTGGGCCTTTGTTTTTTCTTCGGCCTTTCCTTCTTTTTCTTTCTTTTCCCCCCTTTTTTGGGACAATGCTCTAATAATGATGATCATCACACTTATATTGATTGACAACTCGATATTACAACTCCATACTATAACAAAATATGACTCTATATGAATGCCTCCGGCGGTGTACCGGGATGTGCAATGAATCAAGACTGACATGTAGGAAAAATTATGCATGGTGGCCTAGCCACAAATACGATGTCAACTACATGATCATGCATGGCAATATGACAATGATGAAGTGTGTCATAGCAAATGGAACGGTGGAAAGTTGCATGGCAATATATCTCGGAATGGCTATGTAAATGCCATGATAGGTAGGTATGGTGGCTGTTTTGAGGATGGTATATGGTGGGTGTATGGTACCGGTGAGAGATGATCGGTACAAGAGAGGCTAGCAATGGTGGAAGGGTGAGAGTGCGTATAATCCATGGACTCAACATTAGTCATAAAGAACTCATATACTTATTGCAAAAATTTACGAGTCATCAAAACAAAGTAATCAACGCATGCTCCTAGGGGGGAGGTTGGTAGGAGTTAACCATCGCGCGCCCCCGACCTCCACACAAAGGATGACACTCAATAAATACCTCATGCTCTAACTTCGTCACATAGCGGTTCACCATACGTGCATGGTACGGGAATCACAAACTTTAACACAAGTATTTCTCAAATTCATAATTACTCCACTAGCATGACTCTAATATCACCATCCTCATATCTCAAAACAATCATCAAGTATCAAACTTCTCCTGTCATTCAATGCACTTTATGTGAAAGTTTTTACTATACCCATCTTGGATGCCTGTCATATTAGGACTAGTTTTATAACCAAAGCACATTACCATGCTGTTCTAAAAGACTCAAAATAATATAAGTGAAGCATGAGAGTTCATCTATTTCTTCAAAATAAAACCACCGCCGTGCTCTAAAGAGATATAAGTGAAGCACTAGAGCAAAAACAAACTACTCTAAAAGATATAAGTCAAGATCAATGAGTAGTCGAATAATTATGTAACTTTGTGAAGACTCTCTAACATTCAAGAATTTCAGATCTTGGGATATTAACAAACATCAAGCAAAACAAACTAAAACAAAATGACGCTCCAAGCAAAACACATATCATGTGGTGAATAAAAATATAGCATCGAGTAAAGTTACCGATGAACGAAGACGAAAGAAGGGATGCCATCCGGGGCATCCCCAAGCTTAGGCTCTTGGTTGTCCTTGAATATTACCTTGGGGTGCCTTGGGCATCCCCAAGCTTAGGCTCTTGCCACTCCTTATTCCATAGTCCATCGAATCTTTACCCAAAACTTGAAAACTTCACAACACAAAACTCAACAGAAAACTTGTAATCTCAGTTAGTAAAAGAAAATAAAACCACCACTTAGGTACTGTTGTGAACTCATTATAAATTCATATTGGTGTAATATCTAATGTATTCCAACTTCCCTATGGTTCATACCCTACGATACTACTCATAGATTCATCAAAATAAGCAAACAACACATAGAAAACAGAATCTGTCAAAAACAGAACAGTCTGTAGCAATCTGTAACTTTCGAATACTTCTATAACTCTAAAAATTCTGAAATAAACTGATAGACCTGAGGAATTTTTCTATTAATCAAAGAATCAACTAAAAATCACTCTCCAGTAAAAAATGTTAGCTAATCTCGTGAGCGCTAAAGTTTCTGTTTTTTTACAGCATGATCGCATAAATTTCACACAAGTCTTCCCAAAGGTTCTACTTGGCACAAACACTAATTAAAACACAAAACCACATCTAAACAGAAGCTAGATGCAATATTTATTCCTAAACAGAAGCAAAAGCAAAGAAAACAAATTTGGGTTGCCTCCCAACAAGCGCTATCGTTTAACGCCCCTAGCTAGGCACAATGATTTCAATGATGCTCGCATAGAAGATAAGAATTGAAATATAAAGAGAGCATCATGAAGAATATGACTAGCACATTTAAGTCTAACCCACTTCCTATGCATAGGGATTTTTTGAGCAAACAACTTATGGGAACAATAATCAACTAGCATAGGAAAGCAAACCAAGCATAGCTTCAAAACTTCAAGCACATAGAGAGGAAACTTGATATTATTGCAATTCCTACAAGCATATGATCCTCTCTCATAATAATTTTCAGTAGCATCATGAATGAATTCAACAATATAACTATCACATAAAGCATTCTTGTCATGATCCCCAAGCATATAAATTTTATTACTCTCCACATAAGCACAATTCTTCTCATTCGGAATAGTGGGAGTACCATAAGAGACTTGAATACTATAGATTGTTTCCACATTAAAAGAGTAATGTTCAGAAAAAGGGTAATAATAATCATGACAAGTTTTATAAATATAATCATCACTTCTTTTTATAGCATAAGTGTCATCACAATAATCATCATAAATAGGAGGCATGCTTTCATCATAATAACTTTGCTCATCAAAACTTCGGAGGCTAAAAATATCATCTTCATCAAACGTAGCCTCCCCAAGCTTGGGACAAACATTAATTGCAGCAAATAAATTCTCAAATATATCATTCTTATCAAACATATAATCCCCAAGCTTGGGCCTTTGCATATCATAAGCATAATCACTCTCATCATTAATAGTATGGATAGCACCGATAGTATAGCAATTATCATCATCACAGCGAGTAATAGGAGAAACATCATTTGGAAGGGAAACCTCTTTACCTTTGCTTCTCCGTCTTTTCTTTTTCTTCTTCCCATCTTGTGTGGGTTTAATCTTCTTTCTGGAGCTCCTTATTAATGATATTGGTTGAATAGAAGACTCCTCCTCGTTACCTGATTCATCATAACAAATAACAGGAGGATATTGGGAAATATCTTCCCTTTCATTAGTATCCTCTTCATCTCCTATTTGTTTTCTTGTCTTAAGGTAATTGGCAATATAAGGATTTTTGATGCAATTCACGGCACAATACATATATATTTCCTCTAGATCAAACTCAAGAAGTTTATCAAGGGCAAATCCTGGAAGATGCTTAGTTCTACATTTGATTTCTTCATAACCCAAAAGCAAGCTAAGTTCATTATGATGTGCAAGTGAAATCAAGTCATCACAATTTTTGGACACGATTCGATATGAAACAATTTGCATTAGAGAATGAAATGACCACGTTCATTGCAAAGTTCACAAGTACGGCTAAGAAATTTTAAATTTTTAGCACAATCATCTAGCCTTTCTAGCAACCATTTAGTTTCTAAATACCTATGCCTCTTGCAAAATCTATCTTCCCTATTTGGTATGTACTTGCAAACTCTATGCACTCCACAAAAATCGACATCCTTATATGAGATATTTTCATCACGACTAGTGTAGACATCATTAATACTATGGATATTCGAAGAATTCACACTAACAACATTGCAATCATGCTCATCATTCAAGTTTTGAGTGCCAAGCATTCTAACTAATTCCTCTTCTAGTACTTGAGCACAATTTTCCTTTCCATCATTTTCACGAAAGATATTAAAAAGATGAAGCATATGAGGTAACCTTAATTCCATTTTTTGTAGTTTTATCTTTTATAAACTAAACTAGTGATAAAACAAGAAACTAAAAGATTCCATTTTTTGTAGTTTTATCTTCTTGTAGATGTTGTTGGGCCTCCAAGTGCAGAGGTTTGTAGGGCAGTAGCAAATTTCCCTCAAGTGGATGACCGAAGGTTTATCAATCCGCGGGAGGCATAGAATGAAGATGGTCTCTCTCAAACAACCCAGCAACCAAATAACAAAGAGTCTCTTGTGTCCCCAACACACCCAATACAATGGTAAATTGTATAGGTGCACTAGTTCGGCGAAGAGATGGTGATACAAGTGCAATATGGATGGTAGATATAGGTTTTTGTAATAAGAAAATATAAAAACAGCAAGGTAGCAAGAGGTAAAAGTGAGCATAAACGATATTGCAATGATAGGAAATAAGGCCTAGGGTTCATACTTTCACTAGTGCAAGTTCTCTCAACAAGGATAACATAATTGGATCATATTACTAGCCCTCAACATGCAACAATGAGTCACTCCAAAGTAACTACTAGCGGAGAACAAACGAAGAGATTATGTTAGGGTACGAAACCACCTCAAAGTTATTCTTTCTAATCGATCTATTCAAGAGTCCGTAGTAAAATAACACGAGGCTATTCTTTCCGTTCAATCTATCATAGAGTTCGTACTAGAATAACACCTTAAGATACAAATCAACCAAAACCCTTATGTCACCTAGATACTCCATTGTCACCTCAAGTATCCGTGAGCATGATTATACGATATGCATCACACAATCTCAGATCCATCTATTAAACCAACACAAAGTACTTCAAAGAGTGCCCCAAAGTTTCTACCGGAGAGTCAAGACGAAAATGTGTGCAAACCCCTATGCATAGATTCCCAAGGTCACGGAACCCGCAAGTTGATCCCCAAAACATACATCAAGTAGATCACGTGATATCCCATTGTCACCACAGATAAGCACATGCAAGACATACATCAAGTGTTCTCAAATCCTTAAAAACTCAATCTATAAGATAACTTCAAAGGGAAAACTCAATCCATTACAAGAGAGTAGAGGGGGAGAAACATCATAAGATCCAACTATAATAGCAAAGCTCGCGATACATCAAGATCGTGCCATCTAAAGAACACGAGAGAGAGAAAGCTCAAACACATAGCTACTAGTACATACCCTCAGCCCCGAGGGTGGACTACTCCCTCCTAATCATGGAGAGCGCCGGGATGATGAAGATAGCCACCGGTGAGGGATCCCCCCTTCGGCAGGGTGCCAGAACGGGTCTAGATTGGTTTTGGTGGCAACAGAGGCTTTCGGCGGCGGAACTCTCGATCTAGGTTATTTTCCGGAGGTTTCTGTATATATATGAGGTGTTGGAGTCGGGGCCAAGTAAAGGTGGTCTCCGGGCTGTCCACGAGGTAGGGGGCGCGCCTAGTAGGGGCGGGCGCCCCCTACCCTCGTTGGCAGCCCGTGGACCTTCTCGCCCCCCTCCGGCACTTTCTGGGCTTCTTCTTGTCCAAAAATAACCTCCGTTGAGTTTCAGGTCAATTGGGCTCCGTTTGATATTCCTTCTCTGTGATACCCTAAAACAGGAGAAAAACAGAAACTGGCACTGGGCTCTGGGCTCTGGGTTAATAGGTTAGTCCCACAAATCATATAAAAGTGTATAATAAAGCCCATAAAACATCCTAGAAGGATAATATAATAGCATGGAACAATCAAAAATTATAGATACGTTGGAGACGTATCACCCACCTGTCAGGAGGGGTGCAGAAATAAAAGCAATCATAAAATATCTCACCACGGTGATTCGAAAGAGTGACCTCAACTAGCCAGTGGCACATGTAGCGCTGGAAGGATGGGCACGTATAGGGACAGGCCCCACTCGTCAGCCTACCCACGTAGCCTTATCGTTTAGTCTACCTAGCCATCTAATCAACTGCCTGCAGGCCACTTCTACCATTTACTTCTCCATCGAGAACCGATTTTCCTCGGCTTCTTCACTACTCCTTGATCTTCATTTGCATCCAAACCACACTGCATTCACATTATTTTAACCTCTTCACATCCTCCTGGATTAATTCCGAAGCCCCTATAAATAATCATCTTCTTCAGTTAGACTAGCAATCTAATCCTAATTCTCCAAACCATAGCCCTCCGGTCCAGCGGTTCCAAATGGCGAAAGAGATCGAGATGCAGGTTTTTAGCGTCCAACATGTCCTTGTTGAAGGCTCATTGAGCATAGTTGCCACAGTCACCGACCACCCAAGGGTTGTTCGGAAGTGGATCAACAATGTATCCAACTCCCTCCAAAAGGTGGAGACGAATGTCATCGGTCTCGACGCAGAGTACATGAAGCGTGCCACTGGGAAGATCCAACGCGCCGCCGTCCTTCAGCTATGCCTCGAAGATGATGTTTTGGTGTACCACATCATACACGCACCCTCCATACTAGGTGAGCTTCATTATTTCTTGTCTCGGGAGGACATATACTTCTGTGGGGCAGCCATCGTAGGGGACAAACAGAAGTTGGAGCCGTACAACCTTGATTTGAAAAGCATCACTGACCGACAAACCAGAATAAAAATTCATGTAGAAGATTGAGATAAATCGACACCATCCCTATTCGACATAGCAAATTTTGTGCTAGGAACAAATCTTTAGAAGGGTGACGAGACGCTGGCATTAAGGTCGTGTGGATGGAAGAATTATCCCTTGACGTACGAGCGGATGAAATATGCTGCCCTCGATGCCCGTCTGAGTTTCGAGATAGCTGCAAGGTCCATAGAGCTTGTTGCGAAGCCGTCTCCCACAGAAAATGGGAACAAGCAGAAGAAGAAGAAGAAGAAGAAGAAGAAGAAGAAGAAGAAGAAGAAGAAGAAGAAGAAAAAGAAGAAGAAGAAGAAGAAGAAGAAGAAGAAGAAGAAGAAGAAGAAGAAGAAAATGATGCACCAGCAGCAGGGCATTATGGATGGATGAACTATTTCCTCTCTTGTAAAAAATATATTCCCTCTCTATGTATATTGACATAGATGGACTATTTCGATGGTGTGCATGTCTTTGGAACAAGTAGTAGCGTGGGTTCGCTTGACTATAATGAACTATTTATCCGCCTAGCTTTCTCTACTACTCCTTCCAGCGATCGGTATGCAATGCATATGTCCATGACATGACAGCTTGTCCATGGAAGTTCAACTACAGCGACCATCACATTTCATCCACTGCCACTCACGAATCCCACGACGCCGCTCCAACCCACGACACCACGTCCCCCGACGTGCGCCTCACCTCTCTCGGTCGGACCACCCCTCTGCCTTTGTGTGCATGACATGTGGGCCACCTTAAATGCGGCGAGCATCAAGTTTCTACCACAGCCACACACGATTCCCACGACTCCGCACGAACCCATGACACCACACGTCCCTGACCATCGAATTTTCATCCAGCCGCTGTGACACATTTCGTCCCGGGCATCAATCCTCAGCTGGAGTAGTTCTGTACTACAGGCAGTACCCGCCGATGTGGCCATCTACGCCTCGTAACACCCCGACGCCCAGCTGTGGCACCCTTGCCACGACCACGCCACCACCGGCCGGTTCATCTCGAACGAGTGAGTCGTGAACCACACCACCACCATGAGAATGACATGTGGGCCAGCTGCATTTAAGGTCTGCATGTCATTGACTCATAGGCCGGGCACTAAGCCACTGAAGTTCGGTCCCATGGGCCCCGAGAGGGAAATGTAACTCCTGCGGCAGGCCTTGTGGTGCTCCCGCAGTACGAGCTCGTCCCAAACCCGGAATTTGTTTCTTATTACTACCAACTACTAGTAAGGTACATGTGCATTGCACGCATGAGATTCTGGTGGTTTGTGCATTATGCTTCTACATGTGGAGTCTTCTAGATTCTACATGTGGCAGAACCTGGTGGAATGTAGATGATATCCAACGGCCAGTAGTGCTCGGATTTTCCATCTTTGTACCGTCGGATTGGCTTCATCCAATGACTAACTTTCAAAGTTATGGTTTGGTTTGCAGCCTAAGGTTGCCACACCTAATCTTAGGCATGCCATAAGTGTGTTTGGTTGCGTTCTCGTCTCAGCATAGTTGTTCCCTCTTCATGCATGTTGAACTCAACACCCCTCTTCATGTATGCTCTCTTCATGCATGCTTCTAGTGTATTTGTGCTAATCTAGTGTGGACTCATGCACCCTCCATACACTCTACCAAACACCCAAAAATGGGTCGAGAAGGGAACTCTTGGGATCTTGCACCCTTCATACACCCTACCAAACACACCAAGCATGTGTTTGGTTCATTGCTACACTTGTGGCTTGCCACACTTTTCTAGCTACATGGTTCACATGTCATAGACTCAACTTCTTGCCAAATCTTGCCACACTTGTGGTGGCCATTTTGTTAGCCACATATTTTGTGGCAGACACACTTTGCCTAAGCTTAGTTGTGGCAAAGTTAGTCATGAATGAAGTTCAACCATGGAGTCTTCTAGATTCTACATGTGGCAGAATCTGGTGGAATGTAGATGATATCCAACGGCCAGTAGTGCTCGGATTTGCCATTTTGTACTGTCAGATTGGCTTCATCCAACGACCAACTTTCAAAGTTATTCACACACTATATAGGGGGTATAGATATAGATGTGTCGGCCCGTTGCAATGGATCCAAAGTATATCTGTTTAGTGGAGTGCACTCTAAACACATTATCTATTTATTTTTCTCTAACCTTCCGTAGCCATGCAACCAAGCCACATAAGCTTCATGGGTGCCCCCCACATCATATTATTCATACTACGTTGACAGAAAAAAAGATAAATCACCCAAAACAGGATCTTCCCATTTTTTGTTCCTACGATGATGTGCCGTGCATGTACCTACTAGTTGTATAGTGGTAGTACTAGTTGTATAGTGCAAACTTGCTACTAGTAGGAGTAGAGTAGTACAAAATGCTCCTACTCTATCAACGAGCCCCATCTGACACCAAATTTCTTGGCTTCCATGCTACAACTAGATCTTCCCCTCGTTTCTGTTTTCCAACCCGACGGCGGGCGGGGTGTGGTTTGCTAATAGTCGGTTTGCTCAACTACGGTCCGACATGAAAGTGAAAATGCTAGGCAACACACCTTCCCTAAGCTATCTGTCGTGCTGGACGGGCCGTGGAGTACTCTCGATTCCCGGATGTGTGTGGGGGGAGTGCGACGCGAAAGCGGCATGCCTTTTCCTTTTACTAGCAATGTGCCCGTGTGTTGCGACGGATCCAAAGTAGTAGAATAGTAGTACTTGTTCACAAACTTGAAAGAAATCACTCTTGTTTTGATATACTCCTAATATATTACACCCTCTGTTCCTAAATATTTTGACTTTTTAGAGATTTCAAATGGACTATCACATAAGGATTATATAGACATATTTTGAAGTGTAGATTCACTCATTTTGCTCCGTATGTAGTCACTTATTGAAATCTCTAGAAAGACAAATATTTAGGAACGGAGAGAGTACCTTTCACTCAAAATATATTACTTAGGCTGTTTTGATGAGGTGATGGAGTGATGTGGTTTCTTTCAAGATAATAAGAGGTTTTCTGCAAATTGGAGCAGAGAAGTGGGCTATTGTTGCAAAAATGCCACAACTTACCTCACAGTCGTTAGATGCGGATCTAATGGTCAGAAACGGCGGATGGCAGACACACCACCATCACCAACTAAGTCTTTTATATGAGTATATACATATTTCTCAGGCTGTTTTGATGAGGTGAGGGAGGGATGTGGTTGCTTTCAAGATAATAAGGGGTTTTCTACAAATTGGAGTAGAGAAGTGGGCTATTGTTGCAAAAATGCCACAACTTACCTCACAGCCATTAGATGCAGATCTAATGGTCAGAAAAGACGGATGGCAGACACACCACCATCACCAACTGAGTC
>LR738712.1:675304713-675337534 GCA_902687465.1 Secale cereale
ATAAGGGGTTTTCTGCAAATTGGAGGAGAGAAGTGGGCTATTGTTGCAGAAATGCCACAACTTACCTCATAGTCGTTAGATGCAGATCTAATGGTCAGAAACGACGGATGGCTGAAACAACACCATCACCAACTGAGTCTTTTATAATAGTATATATATGTATATATTTCTCAGGCTGTTTTGATGAGGTGAGGGAGGGATGTGGTTGCCTTCAAGATAATAAGGGGTTTTCTGCAAATTGGAGCAGATAAGTGGGCTATTGTTGCAAAAATGCCACAACTTACCTCACAGTCGTTAGATGCAGATCTAATGGTTAGAAACGATGGATGGCAGACACACAACCATCACCAACTGAGTCTTTTATAGGAGTACAGACATACATATATATATATATATATATATATATATATATATATATATATATATATATATATATATATATATATATATATGTATATATAGGGTGGGTCTATTCTCATAACACCCCTTAAGACCTTATTCTCCTAACAAAAGGCGTTATTCTCATAACACCCAACTCGTCCGCTCCCCGCCTCCTAGCGCCCGACGGCGGCGTCCTCCCCCACCCCTCCCCGCCTCCTAGCGCGGAGCGCCCAGGCGGCCGGCGGCCAGCGTCCTCGCCAATCCCTCCCCCGCCTTCTAGCGCGGGAGCGCACGCTTGCCGGCGGGCAGCGTCCTCCCCCACCCCTCCCCGCATCCTAGCGCGGGGGGCGCACGGCGGACAGCGGCAGGCGTCCTCTCCCCACCCCTCCCCCGCCTCCTAGCGCCGAGCGCACGGCGGCCGGCGGCCGGCGTCTTGCACCTCACCTCCACCCCCCTCCCCCCGCCTCGTAGCGGCAGCGGAGCGCCCGCCAAAGCGGCCGCCGATGCAGTCCGTCGGGGGCGAAATTTCCGCGGCGGCGTTCAGGAAGCGACGCCGCACCTCACCTTCGCCGCAACAACACCTGGACGATCCGCCCTTGCAGCATCCAGCCTCAGCCATGCATGACAAGGGGAAGCGAACTGCAACGTTGACTACTACATCACATTCGTCATGGATGCGAACTGCAATGGTGCACGTCCAGCCTTCTCCCGCAACAATGGCCAAGGTGGAAAAAGCGCATGATTTCCTGCAGCGGAGGTGGACTGCACGACAACAATAGCAAGAGCTGCATCTGCAGAAGGAGGGAACTGCATATAAGGTAAGAAAATCAACATACCAACCCCCCCATCCAGTTTGCAGTGACGTTTTTATACACATGCAGTCCCCCATCTTGCGTCGACTGCAGTAACATGTGTCTCCAAAAGTAGAAAATCAGAAAAGGATAGTTCGAAAAATAAAAAGACGCTGCATGGATGAAAATTGCAGTCCACATTGACTAAAAAAGTATAGCGCTGTTCCTAGAGCTGAAGTGAATTGTTTCTTCACGTTAACTAACAGTGCCCTGCTGTAGAATGACACATTGAAAGTGCAAATTCTTACCGTTTGCAAAAATATAATGATATATAGAACGAAAGATGCAGTTCATTTCATTGTTGACATGCATAAAAAAAGATTTGGCTTAATAACCTGCAGGAATTCGCTATGCCTCAAAAACAGAAGATGCCTCGAATCATTTACGACCCTGAGCCCCTGAACTGCATTGGAAGAGAAGAGTGGGAGATGCCTCAGTGGATAACACCTGAATTACCTAGGGGTTTCTTTAACACGACAATCAGAACTGCCTACTCCATGGAAGAAGATGAAGAGGATAAAGATGAAAACAGCGAACCAAACATCGTTCGAGATGGAGAAGGCAGTGAGACAAAAAAACCGCAGGATGAAGAGGAGGACGACGACGATCTGGTCTTCATGGGTGAACACGCGCAGAAACATGATGAGGAAGAGGATGATGACGAGGAGCAAATCATAACAGTTATGCAGCCATTGTACACGCGTGTCTTTGAAACATTTGGTCAGCATATCAGAACGGATGATATAGCACCTCTAGAAGCCGATGTTGAAACCCAGCAAGTTCGGCAGATCCATGTGCAAACGATTCGTCTACAATGGGACGGTGGAATTCCACCAAGGCCGCCTACTGCCCAACAAAAGAATCGGAAGCATAATCAAGGAGGGCCGCAGGCAACCAAGAAAGTAAAGTTCTCCACACTCCTGCCTCCTCGCGATCCTCAATTACACAGGTCTGTTGTCACCCCTCCATGCCCAATAAACATCGGTGAGCTGCAAACACCGTTAGAAGAAAAACAGTACACGCACGTAAGCATCCTTGCCTGACTACTGCAGTTCAGTTATTACGCATAGTTTCAGCTTGTGCATTCTCATTAACAAAAAAAAAAGAAAACATTCCGTGTTGTATGTGTGCAGGATGAGAACATGCTCCAAGAACTTGTGCCCGTGAAAGGTATGCAGTTCACATCAGAAGATGCGGCGCGAGAATTCTACAACACGTATGCGAGGCATGCAGGCTTCGGCACACGCAAAAACGGCGGATACAGAACAAACAGATACATCGTGTGCTCAAAGGAAGGCAGGAGCAAACAAACTGTCACTGATTATGACAGAAAGCGGGAAAAAACATCAAAGAGGACTGGCTGTAAGGCGGGGATGAGATTGAAAAAAATAAATGATGTGTTCGTGATAGCAGAGATTGAGCTCAATCACAACCACAGGATGATTGACAGCCCGGCTATGCTTCTGCACATGCACTCGCATAAGACGGATGACCCGTTGCTCGATAAACTAGTGAAGGACATGCAGAGCGACAACCTCACGCACACGCAGATGATGTCAACCCTGTCGAGGATGTCAGGAGGACTGCACTTTATGGGGCGCACCAGCCGTGACTGGGTGAACAGGTACGTTCACTAAAAACAAAAAACAATATCTCGTCTATTTCATGCAGCTCGCTTTGTGCATTTTCTGTATGTCCCTAATGCTGCAAGTATATTATTATTTCGAACTGCAGGAAGCACCAATTCGCGAGGGAGGAAACAGAGGACGATGTGAAGAAACTCCTGGCTTTCTTTGAGAAGATGCAGCAAATAAACCCAGAGTTCTTCTATGACTACGACAAAGATGTCGATAACCGTGTGCGCAACATATTCTGGGCGAACGCCAGCTGCAGGGGATCGTACGAAGATTTTGGAGATTGTGTCACATTTGACACGACATACAAGACCAACAGGTTCCACATGCCTCTGGGCGTCTTCGTTGGAGTCAACCACCACCTCCAAAGTACAATATTCGCTGTGGCTCTCATCAGAGACGAAACAATACCGACTTTCGAGTGGGTGTTCCGGACGTTCTTGCGTTGCATGAACAACAAGCGGCCAATCTGCATACTCATAGGTATGCTGAAAAAAAAGAGTGAACTTAAATAACAATGCAGTTCACTGCCAAGTTTTGTAGTACATTTCTTACATCCAATGAAAAAAAATGAAAAAAAGCAGAAAAAGGATATGCAGTTCTCTCAATAACTCGATGCTTGTTTTTTTTTCAAAAACATGCAGATCAATGCCCCTCCATGGATGCCGCGATAAAAAGTACGCTTGTAGGCACGCTGCACAAGTTATGCCGTTGGCATATACTGAAAAAATACAAGGATCACCTGTCCTTGCTGTACAAAGCCTATGAGAAATTCAAGGATGAGCTGACCTCCGTTCTCAACCACCCCCTGATGCCATCAGAGTTTGAACGCGCTTGGCGTGAGCTCATGGAAAAGTATAACCTGCAAAATGATGAGATTATGAAGGCGCTGTGGGCAGACAGAAAAGAATGGATATCGGCTTACTACAAGGAGGTGTTCTGTGCACGGATGACGTCGACACAGAGAAGTGAAAGCATGAACCGGATCTTGAAGAGGAACTTTGTCAAGGAAAGACACGACCTGCACATCTTTGCGTCCCAGGTGGACAGGTGCATCCAGACAAGGAAGGGCGTCGAGCACGCGGAGACCATAGCTAACGAGGTATATAAAACAGAACAAATTTTTCAGAGATGGATCAGCAAATTAATAAAAACAAAATACTCGCTTTCTTGATTTTTGCTACAAAAAAGACAACCACTTAACTGGTTTTCTTTGTTTCACAGACGGAGATAAAGACTACTACTCAGTTTGGATTCGAGGTTCAGCTCTCCAAGATTTACACCAGGGCGGTCTTTGCTGACTTCAAGCAAACGCACTACCGCAGCACAGCCTTCAGATCGGAGCAGTCCACTGACAACCCCACGAAATATTTGGTGCGCCACTACAACCGGTCTGATGATTTTGATTGGGCAAGACACGAGTTCCAGGTGGTTGCTGATGTGACGAACGGTATCTACGAATGCGAATGCAAGCTGTGGACACACACAGGTAAGTGATACAGGAAAACAAAAAAAATAAGCACGCGTAAAACAAAATGAAGTTCACTTATTGCTCGTTAGCAAAAAAAAAGATTAAAAACAAAAAAATATATAGTGAGGTTCACTATAGCAGCAGACACAGGACCTATTTATAATGCAGTTCACAAAACCAAAAAAATTAAAAAAATATTGCTTATTTATGTGAAGTTTGCTGGCACGAGTAACCCAAAAAAAATTCTTTTGCTCCAGGCCTGTTCTGCGTGCACATCATTTGCATGTTGGATCAGCTGCGGGTGGACAAAATACCTGAACAGTACATATTGAAGAGATACACACGGAACGCACGCCAAAATCCAACTTTTGACCGCAGAGACTATGAGCAAACTGCTCCGGATGGGAGTTCGATGTTCTGCCGTAGGAGACTACTTGCAGAAACTGCCATGGACCTGGCGAACAGAGGTGTCAAGTCGGATAGAGGGTACAACAGAGCTTTAGCTGGGATGAGAAAACTCATACAAGAAGTGAACGTAATAAATGAAGAAGAAGAAGAGGCAGAAAAGATAATGGATGCGCGGGGTGAAGTACAAGGAAAGGAGCAGGAACATGCTGCTGATGGTGCAGTTCATAATATGGATGACACAATTCTTCCCCCGCCTGTTTCAAACACAAAAGGGAGAAAGAAAGAGAGCAAGTCAGCCAATAAAAAAGCTGCATCAAATGAAAAAAGCCCTGGAAAAAATAGCAGGCCTGAGCCGGAACTGGACAGCGAAGGAAGACCACTGGGGGTAAGGATGTGTAAATCATGCAATAAGATTGCGGGACACAACTCAAGAACATGTGAGGAGAGGCTGAAACAAATCCAGGCTGAAAATGCCACCACAAATCACCAAGCTGACCAACAAGATGATACGCTAAAGAGAAGACTATGTAGCGTCTGCAACAAGAGAGAGAAGCATAACGCTAGAACTTGTCCAAATAGAACAGAGGAGAAAGATGAAGAAGAGGACGAAGAAGATGACGAGGAAGATGCTGACAGAGAAGAGAGTGAGGAAGCGAGCAAAGCTGATGAAACCGAGGAGGAAGATGATGAAGAAGAAGAAGAAGACGAGGGAGAAGAAGAAGCATATGAAGAAATCGAAGAACCATCATCAAAAACGAAGAGGAGAGACAGAACGCATAATCCAGCGCGTAGGCAAGCGTCGCGGTCGCACGGTCCCATTACGAGGGGTAACGCGAACAACAAGAGCAAGACAGAAGCAGCAACAAACGTTGAAACAAATGCAGTGCACAATTTGCGAAGAAGCACCAGGAAAAGGGCGTAGATCAAAACACATATGCAATTTTTGCATTTTTTAAAAACATATTAACTTCATCGTTTATATATATCGTTATCGTGTAATAATATGCAGTTCTCTTCTATATGAAAAAAGGAAATAAGATGAGAATTCCACTCTCATAATGCGGTTCTCTTCCGTATGAAAAAACCCGACATCGGAATGTCATTTTAAGAAATGCAGTTCTCTTGCTCGTATAGAATCTGACCATGAACGTGAATCAGTACAGAAAAGCAGATAGAAAAGAAAAAATGTAGAGTCAGGCTAGGATAAAACTAATACACTGCAGTGCGTGCATGGTGCGTTTAAAAGCTTCAGTGCAGTTACCTTCGAGTACACAGTGCAGTGCGCTTAGTGCAAAAAAAATGTAAACAAAAACGATTCCGCTTCTGGAGCGATGCAGTTCGCTTACGGGGAACGATTATGCTTCTGAAGCGACGCAGTTCGCTTACGCCGGACGATTCGGTTCGCATGCCCAAAAATAAATGCGCCCACTATCGCCCGAAGCGCCCGCGCCCCGCCCCTCCTCTATCCCGACGGTTGCACGCCGCACGAACGCCAGGATCGTCACGAACCCACGATCGCCTACACGGTTTGGAGAAGAGATCGTGTCCTCGGCAGAAGTTGTTGCCGCTCCCATTTAAATCCCGCGCTCCAACGAACAGGACGTCCGCACAAAAACACACGACGTTGCGCCTTCCTCCTCCTCTTCGCCGTCTTTGCAGCAATGGGCTTCAGCAGGACCTACGACGCCGTGCATGCGCACGGGAACACGAAGCTGAAGGTGGTCTACACCACCGACGTCGCCGCCATGGCGACGTACGTCGAAGAGTTCAAGACACTTCTCCAGCGGCGCCGCCAGAAGATCGTCGGCATCGACGTGGAGTACACACCCGACCACCGCAGGGCGGCCGTGGTTCAACTGTCCATCGGCAAGTACCAGCCAGTGCTTGTTTTCCAGGTATGTGGTACATTGGGCAAGAGATGCGTCCCCTTCGACAGGTTCCTCGACGACCCAAGGTAAGCAATTCTCTATGCCGAGTACGCTTTGCAGTTCTATATGCCCGTGTATGCAGTTCCGAAAAGGTATAACTTGCGGTTCACTTTCCTTAGGTTCGAGTTCGCTGGCTTCGCCATCGAGCAGGACAAGCAGAAGCTCGCAGCCAGCGACCTCCACGTCGCCAACTTCGTCGACATCCAGACGAACTGGAGGGTGTCTGATGGAACGAAGCCACTGGACTCGCTGGGCGATGTAGCTGCTGCCATCATCGACGACGAGTACGCGGACATGAAGACGAAGATGACAGACCACGACCACAGCCTGTGGACTTCCATTCTCAGCACCAAGCACGTCGAGTATGCTGCCAAGGACGCCTACACTGCGTTCGAGATATGGAACAGAATCAGCACCATGAAGAAAGGCCTCGCGCGCGCTGAAACAGAGAAGACAAGGAAGCGCCCGAGGTCCTCCAGGAGGGGGTGGGGCAAGGGCGGATCAACTTCCACCTCCAACTCCAACGGGTGGAACTGGTGAATCAGGACAGATGCTGAAACCCAACGATTCCTGTCGCAAGTGCTAGATTTAGTTTCCTCTGCGTATGTAGATTAGTTTGCTTTCGTTCTAGTTTGCTTTGGAACAATGTTTGCTTGTGTTGCGTTAGTTTGCTTGATGATGTACTATGATAATTATGACCCCAGAGCCGTAGTTTCTATCTATCAAATATATGCAGTTCTCCGTAGTATGTTTTCAGTATGTATATTGCTTTAAAACCGCTGCTGCATCTAGGATGCACATAAAAAAACAAAACTATCAAAGCAGTTCACATAGACAATTCTTTCACAAAACTGCTCCCTATTACGGAGGTTGATGCAGTGCTCTTTTATTAAAAAACTCTAGTTCCCTCTGTGGGTTAAAACAAAAGAAAACTGCTGCTGCTGATAGGATGCACATGAAAGACTATATGTAAAAAAGCAGTTCGCTTATACTCAGAATTCTCATAAAGAAAAAACACTAGAAGCCACGCAAAAAAATGTCAGATTATTACAACAAAAATGTCTCATGCTGCTGCTGCTCAAGCGAGACTGATCTAAAGCAAATTTAACTTGATTTCCAAACACTTTGCATGCCTAAAAAACATAGCCATCACAACATCCCCTGCCTGAAGACCAGCTTCCTCCACAAATTCCCTCCAGCCATCTTTGAGAACCAAACAATCATCAGATCCAATAGAATACATAACATCAACATCATGATATCCATTCTTGCTGACCAACACCAAATTAACACAGCTTTCTTTTACCCTCACTAGACCAGAAGGGAATTTCTGCAAAGAAAAACAACAAGAACAGAAAAAAATATAAGAACAACTAAGAAAAAGATTACAATCTTTCATACAGAAATATTGATGTCAACACGTAATAATATTGACTAGACAAACATTGCTGCTGCTCCTACAGTGTTCATAAAAAAACTACTACGGGAAAAGCAGTTCGCTTATACTTGGTAGCAAAAAAAAATTCTTCAGAAAACTAATACTCCTACAAAAATTAAGGTAGCGTTAACTACAAAAAACACATGAAAAAGAATATCCGAGAAATACATACCCATGAAACACTGACATCATCGTCAGTCAACTGATGGACGAATGGAGCCCGAAATCCAATACCTGAAGAATATAGAATAGAACAGAGAGCGCTGTGCCGCTGCTTCTGGTTCAGAACCAAACCTTCAGAAAAAACGCATGTCTCCAGCATCGGCTCCACCCTTGCCAGGCAGCCGCACGCGCAATCCATTGCCAGGCGAAAAACAGATCTGGTTGGGAGAAAAAACAGATCGAGCAGGAGTGGCGCCACCACCGATAAGATGAGATGGGAGCCGCCAGGGATAAGGTGGGAGGGGAGCCAATTGACCCACCAGTATATATATATGTAAAACAAACAACACAAAAAAAACAACGAATAAAGCAGTGCGGTTACATAAAAAAATGCATTGCGCATTGCATATTAATGCAGTCCACCCGCTTGACAAAAGCAAAAAAAAAACTAAATCAAACTAGTACCCCCACGCAACCGTGGTTGTAATGCAGTTCATACAGGCTCGCATTGCATATTAATGCAGTTCGCAGCACTACAAAAAATTCAACGCGCCTTTGCATATTACTGCAGTCCACCGCTCTTGACCGCGATTCACATACGAAACACACAGCATGTGATGCAGTTCTAACAACTATACAATGCAAAAAAACTCAAAGAACATCTTTTGATAAAACGACCAGAGCCAGTCGCGCCGCAAAAAACCGTGGACAGAAAACTTAAAATTCTTCCAAAATAACAACTTAATCCGCTCCAATTTATACGGATAGATCAAAAGCAGCCCGTAAATGCCGAAAACAACAGAACATTACAAACAAAACGCAGCAATTTCGATCCGCACTGGGGAGAACAGAGAAACAGAGAAAGGCGGACGAACGGACGCAGATCCGTCAAAATCCAATGATTTCCGTCGTTTTCTCGCAGAATTCAGTGCTTAACCGCAAATTAAATCAGCGCAAGCGCGAATAAACCAGCACAAATCAGTGAAACTAGCCAGAAACGATGCTAGATGAACGTTTCCTGCTGCGCCTCTATGTGGTGCACAGCAGAAGACGGAAGCAGTGCGCATAGTTCTCCAATGCATTTTTTCAATGCAGTTCGGAAGTGTTATGAGAATATTATTCTCATAATGTTATGAGAATAGACCGGCTGTATATATATATATATATATATATATATATATATATATATATATATATATATATATATATATATATATATATATATATATATATATATATTATATATTTCTAAGGTTGTTTTGGGTGAGGGAGGGATGTGGTTGCTTTCAAGATAATAGGGGGTTTTCTACAAATTGGAGCAAAGAAGTGGGCTATTGTTGCAAAAAGGCCACAACTTACCTCACATCCATTAGATGCATGGCCTAGCTCAATGCCTCTGGTCTCACCTAGTCTACCACCACACTTCAGCATGCCTGTGCGTGCCGGCACCCAGCTCGGCAGCGTGTGGTGTTGATACGTCCAAAACGTATCTATAATTTCTGCTTGTTCCATGCCTCTTTCGGGTGATATTGCTATGATATATATACACTTCCATACACTTTTGATCATATTTGGACTAACCTATTAACTCAGTGCACCCTAGTGCCAGTTTCTGTTTTCGGTTGTTTTTGTATTTCAGGTTTTCACATTACGAGAACTGCCAGGAAAAATCCAGAAAAATTATATAACAAATCAGCATTCCAGAAACTACCGTGCGCCCGAAGGACAGCCGGGGGGGCCACCAGGGCTCCAGGCGCCCTGGCGGCGCCCCCCCCCCCCACCCGGGCCGCGCCGGGGGGCGCCTGGGCCCCCCCAGGCTCCCCCGATGCCCCCCTTTGGCATATATTTAAAGCGTCTCGAGAAACCCTCGAAACAGGAACTCTTTTTCGCGATCTCATCTCTGTTCCGCCGCCGCCGCCGCTTGCAAGATCGGGAGCACCAGGAGATCTCTTCCCGGCACCCTGCCGGAGGGGAGGATCACCACCGGGAGCCTCTCCACCACCATGGACGCCTCCCGGATGAGTTGTGAGTAGTCTCCCTTGGACCATGAGTCCATGACCAGTAGCTATGTGATGTTCTCCTCCCGTTCTTGTGCTTCACTAATTAGTCCTCGTGAGCTGCCCTACATGATCGAGGCACATATGTAATCCTTATGCTGTTGCTATGATGAGTTTGCTGGGATCCGATGGATTATGAGATTATGTTCAGATTGTGCTTGAGTAATATATTTGATCTACCTCTTTTATATTTATGTTCATAAGTAATTCTTGCATGTTCTCCGTTGTTATTTATTGCTTTGGCCAAGTAATAGGTAGTGACTCCAAGAGGGAACGTTATGCTTGATTGTGGGTTCATGCCCCTCGATGACTAGTTTGAGTGACAGAAACATGAGTCTAGGGGATGTGCTGTTGCCACAAGGGGGAAAACAACGGTGCTTGTGCCCGCGGGTGCAAGGATTGTTTACTTTACGCAAAGTTCTTTTAATGCAGTTGTCTGTTGCATTGAGTTTACACTATGGGTGGGGCTCGCAACTTAATACCAGTGAGATGTTCTGGATAAATATCTCAAGGTGGATAATTAGTAGTAGATATTGATGGATTTCGGTCTACTTACATGGGCGTACCGCCCATGCTTTGAACCTCAACCTTTCTTGCAATGTAGTCAGCATTGGTTTGCGTTCGTGGTCCTGTCAATTGCCCAGCTGTAATTCGTTTACCTCACATAGCGGTTTTATCGTCTTTTGGGAGAGAGACATCACTAGTGAACATCATGAGACTCCGGTCCATATTACCATCATTGATCACACCCGCTATTTACTTTTCGCTTTTATTTACTATTGCAAACATTATCTATCACTACTATCATTTGCGTTTAATCCTTTGTGAACTACAAGGCCGGAGGGATTGACAACCTCTCTGTACTCGTTGGGAGCAAAGTTATTTATATCTGTGTGCAGGTCCACGTTGATTACTAATATCTGGCGCCGTTAGCAGTTGACACCTTCTTGTTGAACCTAGGAGTCTCTGGGGATTCGATCCTTGGTATCTTTGCCAAGGGAAAAACTTCCGCAACACTACATCTCACACCTTCCACTTAGGGTAACCAACGAGGGGCGAGAAGCCTAGCAAGAGTTTTTCTGGCGCCGTTGCTGGGGACTCCACTCTTCAGGATAGGGGAGTTGCACGCTATCTTTTACCTTTGCTTTTTAGTCTTGTTAGTTTAACTTTCAATTTTTGCTTTAGTATCTTTTATCAAAAATCACAAAAAAATTATTTACCTTTCTGTTAGTAGTCCTTTTTGTTTAGCCAAACATGTTAGGATTGATGCTTTGAGGTAATCAGAAGTTCTGGATTTCCATCAAAGGGATGGAACACTTCCCTCGAAAGAAGATCAAGTTACCTTTTGAGTCCGTTGTACGGGCTAGCTATTCTTTTACTCTTGATAAAACTTGATCTCTATGCATTATGCCTAGCTTAAAGGCATAAAAGAAAGCGCTTCTGGGAGGCAGCCCACATGAATAAAATTTTATTTTGCTTTTGTTGTGTCTTGATGTTGTTTACTACAGTAGCATCATCATTGTATCTTTGCTTTTCATATTTGTGCCAAGTGTAGCCTCTGATTGCTAGAAAGTTCAAAAGTTGTGAGGTGCTGTCCAGGAAACAGATTCTGTCCTTGGATAGAAAATTTCGTATAAAATCACCAGATCATCTTTTTTGTCTGAATTTTTTCGACAGCGTTCTCTATATAATTGTCTTTCGTGCGTCTGTTCTGAGTTTTTTTATTAGAGTTTCAGAAGTGCCCCGAACAAATAATTTACTACCTGCTATTCTGTTTTTCACAGATTCTGTCATGTTTTGCCTTTCTTTCATTTTGCAAACCAAGAGCTTTCTTTTTCTTTGCAAAAAACTTTTGGCAATCTTGAGAAACAGTAGACCTTCAAGAATATCCTTATTTCCAGCAATGTACAATTATTTTATTATGGGCACTAACCTCGCTAATCAGATTAAGATGAGTTATGTATGAAGGGAGTTTTCAAGTGTGCGAGGGAAGATGATAAAAAGATTCAGGAGTGTCAAGCGCTCAAGCTTGGGGATGCCCCCGTGCACCCCCAATAAATATTCAAGGAGACTCAAGCGTCTAAGCTTGGGGATGCCCCCGTGCATCCCCTTCTCCATCAACATTATCAGTTCGTCTTTCGTTCCACTATATTTTTATCACTTCATGTGTTATGTGCTATGCTTGGAGCGTCTTGCTTTTAGTTTCCTTTTTAGCTTTTCATAACGAGTCGGAACTCAAATTTCTTTATGTGGGAGAGAAAACACGCTCCACTTCTACCTAGAACATAACATAGAATTTTCATGACTATCTTTGTTGTGTGTGTTCTTTGTCTTTTTAATAGCTACTATCATGTTCAGCTCTTAGCTTTCATGCTTATCTTTTCAAAGAGCTTTTGTTTAGTTGGTTGCTTGAACTCTCTTTAATTACCATGCTCACCTTATTAAGAGAGTTTGCTTCCGTTGCATTGGTTAATATGTCTATGATAAAGATGCTACGTGCATCATGGTGCTTAGTAGTTCATGTTTTCTTATGGTTAGTCTCAAATAGCTGGGGGATTCCCAATGTGTTATTGGAGTAACAACATGATTTGTTTGCCAATGATGTGGTATGGTTTAGTAATATCTTCCCTCAAGAATTTATTTTGATTGACTTGGCGTATGCTCACGCATATTTAAGACTGTAAAGAAAGTCTGTCAAGCCTTGATGATCTTTTATTTCTGAGTAGCAATATAACTTCCATGTCTGATTCAATGTTGCTTTGTCACTCTGCATGATTATGACCGTCATTGCTCTCTTAGTTGGTCGCTCCCAGTCTTTTGCTAACCTCCACCTATACTAAGCGGACTGACTGCTTGTGCATCCACATCCTTTTAAACCAGTTATGCCATATGAGTCCACCATACCTACCTATATGTGGTATTTCACCGCCACTCCAAGTAAATTTACATGTGCTACCTTTAAAACCTTCAGCTTTTGCAATACATAGCTCATGGGAAAGTAGCTCAAAAACTATTGTGGTAAAGAATATGTCGCTTATGTATCTTAATTCTTATAAGTTGCTTGCTGAGCGGTATCCATGTTTCTGGGGACGCCATCAACTGTTACACTTTTGTTGAATATCATGTGAGTTGCTATGCATGTTCGTCTTGTCTGAAGTAAGGGTGATTTGCCATGAGTTGAGTGGTTTGAGTATGCATATTGTTAGAGAAGAACATTGGGCCGCCAACCAAAGCCATGTATCATGGCGGAAGTTTTAGCTTGGACATTAATCCTCAATCTCTTATGAGAATATGCTTAAGCATTAAAGAGGAGTCCATTATCTATTTTCTATGTTGTCCCGGTATGGATGTCCTCAAGTTGAGATCTATCAAAAATGAGAAATCAAATGCGATCTATCTCCTTGGACCTTTGTACAGGTGACATAGAGGTACCCCTTTGTGACACTTGGTTGAAACATATGTAATGCAATGACAATCCATGGAAATCCAAGCTAATTAGGACAAGGTGCGAGCACTATTGGTATTCGATGCATGACGCTTGCAACTTATAGGATGTCTTATGCATAACACATATGAAGTACTACTACCGTTGACAAAATTGCTTCTATGTTTTCAAAATAAAAGCTCTAGCACATGAGTAATCCCTGCTTCCGATTGTGAAGGGCCATTCTTTTACTTTTATGTTGAGTCTCCACCTTCTTTTAAAAGCACCAACTACTGAGAGCATGATTGTCATTCTTAGTGTAATGTGCATTGTTCCAAAGTAGCATTGTCCTTTGCATGACTGTGATATCGTTTCTGAAATCATTGTATCTAGTCATCACTTAAACCTTGGAGGTGCCCCTGCATTTATGTTTTGCATCACTAAGGGGGCAAGCTAGATATCACTTTATCATATTTGCACATCATGTTCATTGCAAATCTATTAGATGTTTCAGTATCATATTGTAAAACTTTCAGTTCTTTGTGATTTTCTCATGAGGTAACTTAATTACTATAGATTCATTATCTCAGTAAGCTTTTGTCATATGACTATGAAAAAGTCCTATATGGTTAATAGCATGTCACCACAGAAATTATTCCTGTTATCATTTACCTACTCGAGGACGAGCAGGAATTAAGCTTGGGGATGTTGATACGTCCAAAACGTATCTATAATTTCTGCTTGTTCCATGCCTCTTTCGGGTGATATTGCTATGATATTTATACACTTCCATACACTTTTGATCATATTTGGACTAACCTATTAACTCAGTGCACCGCACTGCCAGTTTCTGTTTTCGGCTGTTTTTGTATTTCAGGTTTTCACATTACGAGAACTGCCAGGAAAAATCCAGAAAAATTATATAAAAAATCAGTGTTCCAGAAACTACCGTGCGCCCGAAGGACAGCCGGGGGGGCCACCAGGGCTCCAGGCGCCCTGGCGGCGCGCCCCTCCTGGGCCGCGCCGGGGGGGCGCCTGGGCCCCCCGAGGCTCCCCTGATGCCCCCCTTTGGCATATATTTAAAGCGTCTCGAGAAACCCTCGAAACAGGAACTCTTTTTCGCTATCTCATCTCTGTTCCGCCGCCGCCGCCGCTTCCAAGATCGGGAGCACCAGGAGAACTCTTCCCGGCACCCTACCGGAGGGGAGGGTCACCACCGGGAGCCTCTCCACCACCATGGACGCCTCCCGGATGAGTTGTGAGTAGTCTCCCTTGGACCATGAGTCCATGACCAGTAGCTATGTGATGTTCTCCTCCCGTTCTTGTGCTTCACTAATTAGTCCTCGTGAGCTGCCCTACATGATCGAGGCACATATGTAATCCTTATGCTGTTGCTATGATGAGTTTGCTGGGATCCGATGGATTATGAGATTATGTTCAGATTGTGCTTGAGTAATATATTTGATCTACCTCTTTTATATTTATGTTCATAAGTAATTCTTACATGTTCTCCGTTGTTATTTATTGCTTTGGCCAAGTAATAGGTAGTGACTCCAAGAGGGAACGTTATGCTTGATTGTGGGTTCATGCCCCTCGATGACTAGTTTGAGTGACAGAAACATGAGTCTAGGGGATGTGCTGTTGCTACAAGGGGGAAAACTACGGTGCTTGTGACCGCGGGTGCAAGGATTGTTTACTTTACGCAAAGTTCTTTTAATGCAGTTGTCTGTTGCATTGAGTTTACACTATGGGTGGGGCTCGCAACTTAATACCAGTGAGATGTTCTGGATAGATATCTCAAGGTGGATGATTAGTAGTAGATATTGATGGATTTCGGTCTACTTACTTTGGCGTACCGCCCATGCTTTGAACCTCAACCTTTCTTGCAATGTAGTCAGCATTGGTTTGCGTTCGTGGTCCTGTCAATTGCCCAGCTGTAATTCGTTTACCTCACATAGCGGTTTTATCGTCTTTTGGGAGAGAGACATCACTAGTGAACATCATGAGACTCCGGTCCATATTACCATCATTGATCACACCCGCTATTTACTTTTCGCTTTTATTTACTATTGCAAACATTATCTATCACTACTATCATTTGCGTTTAATCCTTTGTGAACTACAAGGCCGGAGGGATTGACAACCTCTCTGTACTCGTTGGGAGCAAAGTTATTTGTATCTGTGTGCAGGTCCACGTTGATTGCTAATATCTGGCGCCGTTAGCAGTTGACACCTTCTTGTTGAACCTAGGAGTCTCTGGGGATTCGATCCTTGGTATCTTTGCCAAGGGAAAAACTTCCGCAACACTACATCTCACACCTTCCACTTGGGGTAACCAACGAGGGGCGAGAAGCCTAGCAGGTGCTCCCTCTGCTTGACCTGCGCCTACTGCCGCTGGCCGCTGCACCAAACGACCTGACCACCCTAGACACTAACCTATGAAATTTTCTTTACTGAACACTTCTAATGGAATAAGAAGCAAGGGAAGTATCCACTAGTCTGAAGGTAATCATTCTGTGCACTATTCATGTTAATGAAGTTCCTTCTATGATTGTCTCACTTCATAACTTATATACGTGGCATCATGCCATGATGTGATATTGGACAGTACTAGTACTAGTGTAGAAGTAGGATCATATTATGCATGATGCCAAAATGTGACAGTGACACAAGCTGCTACTAGTACACTAGTCTAAAAATAGGATCATATGCGTGTGAGTATGGCTGCTGGTAGTCTTGAATGTATATCAGAGGAGTTGTTCAGTTTATATAAAAAGGGAATTGCTTCTCGATCAGTATTGAGCATTGCAAGACAAAATAAGTTTCGAATGCAACACACACACACACACACACACACACACACACACACATATATATATATATATATATATATATATATATATATATATATATATATATATATATATCCCCTTCAACAAAATTTCAGGGGCGCCACAACTGAACTGAGGCTTCTTCAGTTCAATATTTTGTGCAGGGACAAATAGTTACCCCTTTCTCCTGAAATGTTGATTAATTTCCGTTTCGGTTGAGAATGGGGCACTCCTAGGTCAAGAAAATTAGCAAAGGTCATTCCCAATTTTCTTGACCTAGAAGGTGCCCGATTCTCAACCGAAACAAAAATTAATCAACATTTATAGACAATGTTATTTCTACAAAGCAAATATTTCTAAGTGGCTTTTATAGTTTTCCCTTAAGTTGAAATGCAAACTATTTTTTCTTCCTGCAGTAAGAGCAATAGTGCACTTAGTAGGATAGAAAATATATAACTTGCAATAGTGCACTTAGCAGGATAGTAATAGTGCACTTGGAACAATCTTTTGGGTAAAGGGGTGTTTATAACCTGTAATGTGAAAATATATAGGATAGAAGAATAGATACTACCCTGATCTCATCCAATAGCCTTTTTTCTTATTTAGAGCGAACATGGCCGACAACGATGAGGTCGGCGGTTCAGGCAGGCCATTCTGGGAGCTGTCCCAGGAGATGGAGGAAGAACCTCACCACTATGAGGACGCCGCGAAAGACACCGATCCCGACTACACAACCCCTAGTGGCGTCGGGGATGACACCACTGATGGTGCCGCCGAGGATGCCACCACTGATGATGGCAACGAACGCACAGATGGCAGCCAACCGAAGAGGCAACGAAAGGACCGGCACCCGAACGTGCTCGGCACCGTCAAGGAGGAATTTACTGAAGTGTCCTCCAGTGGGAATCCAACGGCGCCAAATGAATTAGTTAGTGGGTACGCGGAACAACTCGGGTCCATTCTCCGGAGCACCGTCTTGATCAACACCGAGAACCTAAAGCATCGTGACCGAGGGAATTTGTGCAACCTTCTCTTCATGAAGCTGCAGGAACGATACAACTTCCCCGGTGACTTCGCAAACACACGCCTCTTAGGGAATAAAGTGAACAGTGCCGCCCTCACAAAGATGAGCACGGCCCAGGCTACTTGAAGGGCCGCGGTGAAGAGAAGGATTCTAAGAGGTGATAGTTATGAGAAGATCAAGGAGAGAAATCCGTCGATCAGCGAAGCTGGCTACCTGGAGTGCAAGATCAAGTGCGAGAGCAACGCATCCGCGGAATCAAGTCAGTGGGGGAAATATATGCGGGACTTGAACTTAGGGGTCCACACACTCGGTCCCGACGGTTACAGAGTGGCGGAACCTAAATGGGACAGGAGGACGCGGAGCGTGCCGAGCAAGGCCTACCGCCCCTCTTCGATAAATACCCTGAAAAGGAGACCAGGAACTTTGTCAGGGCCCGGTACAAGGTGGATCCGAAAACAAAGGAGCTTACCACGGATTTGAAGGTGAAGGTGCTTGAGCTTGTTCTGATAAGGAATACACCCCCGCGTAATTAGCTCCATATGGTTGCATTCTAATTAATGAAGCCAAATTTCTAAATGGTTCGCGTTCCTTCCGTAGGAAACTGAAAGTAGTAGCGCGGGGTCTCAGAGCTCCCCGTCTGCCCCTTGGGACACCACTTTAAATAGGGCGATGAACGTAATGAAACACAAGGATAAGTTCAGTATGCCGTCGTCAGCTGGTCGTGTGGCCGGCAAAGGCTTGTCCACGAAATGGTCGGAATACTATAAGGCTGGGTGAAAGGAGAGAAAGACGGAAAGCCAGGAGCGTGAGGTTAAAGAACTCAAGGCACAAGTGGCGCGGATTCCGGAGATAGTCCAAGAGCAACTGCAAGACCAAGTGGGAGCGACGATCACCGCCATTATGCCTTCCTTGCTTGAGGGGCTGCGGGGGTGGATTGCGGGCGGTCAACAGGGGATGCCCCCGATTCCCAGCTTCACGGGCAGCAACTCGCACAATGCGCCGACATTGGTGTCTCCGGCGGAGGCGGCATAGGTGTCTCCCGCGTCGGTGCCGGCATTGGAGCTTAATGCACCCGGGTGTGGGAAGAATACACCGGCCGGCACCTCGGCAGCAAGCGGCCCCTCCATCACATGCACGCCCGCCGTTGGAGGTGCCTCGACATTAGCCAAGCTCGGCGCCATCACGGTAACTAAGCCTCGGCCGATGACTTCATCTCCTTCCCTTTGACTGGGCATCCCTGACGCCCTACATGTTTGTGTAGGGCGCCGCCAACGTTCCATGCACTCTCCTGCACTTCGTGGACGGTGAGTTGATCGATGTCGCCAAGGCCAAAATCGTTGAACCGGGCAACCGCGTGTTCCATGGTACTCCGATGCCACCCACCGTGTATAGGGTTCAACTGGTTCAGGTGCTACAGGCTGTGACGACTTGTTACCTTCGTATTGACCCCCTAGGGCCGACGAAGATGATGTGATGACCCTCAGCACCTGCTTAAACTGGTCCATGCTTTGGCCGAAGAGCCAGATTCGTTTGGGGGCGGGGGACACCACCCCACAGACAACACTGCCAGTCGTGCCGGCGCCAAGCCATGGCAAGACCGCCGCAACGCTACCGCCGTCAGCTGATCCGGACATGCATATGGCACAGGATCCGGACGACAACGACGTTACATTTTCCGACGTCGATAAGTACATCAACGAACATGGGTACGGTGATGAATTCTTGGGGCCTCCTTCTCAAGAACCCAACCCTGCTAAAGACGATCGCGATCTAGCTGGTACCACGGAGAAACCCAATTGCAACAGGCGTCGTCTGGCGTTCAGTTCTCAGGAGACGCCTTCAGCTACCGCCTTCACTGAGACTCAAATAGCTGAGGTGCGAAATATTACCAGCCCCAACACACTCAAGAAGGTGGTCTCTGAGCAGAACTCGATCCCATTACAACAGAAGAAGCAGAAGGGGCGGAAAAGAAAAAATAACAAGGGTGCGAGTCAGCCGGCACCGAGTATGATCCGTGCTTAGGACGGGCCACCAATACCTATGGATATCTCGAGGAGGGTGCATGTGGCGGGTAGGCCGATGCTACCAACTAATATGCTCAATGCTGCAACCGGTGCTATGTGGAGTCTACATGATTGTGTTCTTTATATGGAGAAGCGGCGTCTCTCCGAGAATGATGTGGCATACCCAATTTTCGTGGCCAAGGTGCCAGAGGGCAAGGGCTATGTCGATAGCACCATCGGGCGTATGATCGTCCCGCGGTTTGATGACATCTTCGCTATGTTTAACCTTCATCCGCTGTACTACACCTTCATTCGGCTATTTTCGCTCCGTATGGAGATGCGGATCATTAGAGACCAGACCCCGAACATCGTGATAGTCAACCCCTAATACATGCGTGCCAAGATCTTGGGCAGCGCTGGGGACCGGCAAGTCGCGAGTTCATACCTCGAAGGCATCATTCTGGCAAACCCAGATAAGGATAACTTCCTCGTGCCTTACTTTTCCGAGTAAGACATCCCCTCACCGCCCCGTAACATACGATTTCTTAGATTTTGATCGTTCTTTTTTTTCTAACATTCCGTGTTTTCTTCAGTGACACACATTGCACACTCATCCTCTTAAGCCCGAAATATTCCATGGCCACGTATTTCGACTCGGACAATCAGTCAAAGAAAGACTACACAAATTTGAAGAAAGTTCTTGATGATGCTCTCCCCGGCTACGCCAAATCTGGAGGCACCTTCAGGAGGCCAATTTGTAGGTATGGCAGGCACGTGTTCACCCACGTAATGACGTTTCCCTGCGTCAAGCAGCCGCCTGGCAGTCAGAAGGATGCCTACTACGCCCTCCATCACATGCGGGCGATCGTACGGAACCATAATCACCTTATGCTACCAAATGATCTCAAAGAATGGGCCGCACGCTTGTCGGCAATCCAGGATGAGGACATCATACAAGAATTCTTTCGCATCCAGTCGGAATTTGCGGAAATCATCTATCAAGATGTCCTTAGTACCTCGGGGCAGTTCTACCTCAAATATCAACCGTCCAACAGTGAAATAGATACAACGCTACAAATGCAAGCTGACAACGACCACACATTCATGACCATCACGAAAGACGGCGGCTTCATCCACGCTCCGGTCCCTGAGTCGAGTCGAAAGCAGTATTGATTCTATGTAGTTCTGAAATATCGATTAGCTCGTGTTGTAATTAAACTTTAATCAACTTGTATGTCTCTTTAGTTTGGACAGTCATTCAACTTATATGTAATCGATGCTATTTATTAGTAGGACCATGAATCGTGCTATTAATGTGTTGCTTTTCTCTTCTCTTCCTTTTATTGCATACTTATATATTGCTTATATATTATCTGTGAATTGCTACTAACGTTTTGTTTGTCTAGTGCATAGAGATGCCGTCGTATGTCGTGTACAAGGGTGAGGTTCCGGGAGTCTACGACGACTGGGAGGAGTGTCGGAGACAGGTTCACCGTTTCAGCGGTAACAGTTACAAAGGGTACACCACTAGGACGGAGACGGAAGCTAGATACGCGCGCTATCTAGCAGGAGAGAGGAGGGAGCGGAGGAGGAGCTGGATGAAGATCAGTATCATCGCGATGATTCTCATCGTGACCGCAACCCTCTTCTATGTGATGGAAGTTTAGATATCGACTTGTAATGTGAAGACAAACTCGCTACTCACGATCTCGAGACTTGTAATGTTCTAATGTTGTTCGGTATTTTGAATTTGGAGACTAATATGATGAATTTTATTCGATGACTAATCTTCTGTTGTATTCGATAAATCTGCTGTTTATATGTTTTGTCGTTTATATTCTGTGTTGTAATGTATTTTGTAACCTGTGCAAATATCAGAAAAGTAAAAAAATAATAATTCCTAATATTCATAATAGTGACGCACCATATTGCACTTTAGTGGCGCACAGAAATAAACACACTAGTGGCGCATTATCAAAAAGTGCGCCATTAATAACCCAGAGAAGAAGGTACACATGACCCCTTTGAAGTAACAGAAGTGGCGCACTTCTGGGTCTAGTAATGGCGCACTTTAGCTACGTCATTAGTGTCTGGGATAGTAATGGCGCACCTGGTGGTGCGCCACTGTTATGTAGATTAACAGTGGCGCACCAGGCATGCGCCATTACTATTTATTACTAGTGGCGTGATAATAGTGACACACCTATAGTGCGTCATTAATGGCCAAAATAGGTGCGCCATTAACAGCCTGTTTTCTAGTAGTGACGGACGTGGCTGCAGACAACGGAGTTGAGCACGCTGATGCCTCCCTCCCTGCGTTTGCGCAGACCCACAACAGTGTTGTATTCAACGAGGGAGGTGGGGGTGAGCATCCAAAATGAGGAAGGGGAGGACGCACGTAGATGGTAGATGTCGGCGTTTTTTTAGACGTAGAGCAGGAGCAGCACGCCACATGACTCCACCGAGCTTATGCGGAGGAAGGAGAAGTCAAACTCCCAGCATCTGGTGCACAAGCACAACAGCCGTTGCAAGCCCTTGCTGTTGCTGAAGCTCTCTCTCTCTCTCTCTCTCTCTCTCTCTCTCCTTTACCCCTGATCAACGTCAGTTCACCGAGATCCGGCCTGGACCTACCCTCCCCCGCTAGTGGCTAATGATGCGCCCTCCTCCATTGGGCTCATTGGTCCTACCCCCTCTCGTGGGTAGCCGCTAGTCCTCCTCCGTTGAACCAGGCATCTGTTGTTGTGTCAGGACCCCGCCCTATCCAGAGCCTAGCGGATTTGGACACCCGGCCTCGTTGTTGCCTGGCCTGGGCCAACGTCGTCAGGACTCAGGACACGACGACCACGCCATGAATGCACTAGTAGAAATCAGGGCTTTGGTCCAGGCCTATCCACCCCATTAGCCCCGGTTCAATCTAGAACCGGGTCCAATGGGGGCACTGGACCCAGTTCGTGAGCCCAGGGGGGCGGCCGGGCCACGTGGGCCATTGGTCCCGGTTCGTCTGGACCTTTTGGTCCCGGTTGGTGCGACGAACCGGGACCAATGGGTCTTGCTCCTGGCCCACCACCATTGGTCCCGGTGTTGAGGAACGTAGTATTTTCAAAATTTTCCTACGATCACGCAAGATCTATCTACTAGATGCATAGCAACGAGAGGGGAGAGTGTGTCTACGTACCCTCGTAGACCGAAAGCGGAAGCGTTTATCAACGCGGTTGATGCAGTCGTGCACCTTCACGATCCGTCCCGATCTAGTACCGAACGTACGGCACCTCCGCGTTCAGCACACGTTCAGCTCGATGACGTCCTCGCCTTCTTGATCCAGCAAGACGGGCGAAGTAGTAGATGAGTTCCGGCAGCACGACGGCGTGGTGACGGTTGTTGATGAATAACAATCTCTGCAGAGCTTCGCCAAGCACTACAGAAACTAGACGGAGGATAAACTAGAGGGTCGGGGTAGCCGGCACACGGCTTGGTGTATCTTGATGTGTCTTGGGTGCTAGCCCTACCCCTCTATTTATATGTTGAGCCTTGGGGTCGAAACTTGGAGTAAAAGCCTTCACAAAGTCGGTTTCACCCGAAAGGCAAGAGTCCTTCTCGGACTCCAGGGCCAGACGCCAGGGTTCCCGGCGTCTGGACCCAGACGCCAGGGACCCTGGCGTCTGGCCGCTGGACTCCGCAAAACTTCCTTTTGCGCTTTCCAAAAACCTTGTGTGCTTTCCCTTTTGGCCCAAATAACGTGTTCTCGTACCCAAACACTTCGGGAAACATCCGGAACCTCTTCCGGTGAATTCCGGAACCCTTCCGGAGGTCAAACACTATTATCTCATATATTAATCTTTATCTCTGGACCATTCCGGAGTTCCTCGCCATGTCCGTGATCACATCCTAGACTCCGAATAACATTCGGTCACCAACAAACATAACTCATTAAATACTATATCGTCAACGAACGTTTAAGCGTGCGGACCCTACGGGTTCGAGAACTATGTAGACATGACCGAGACATCTCTCTGGTCAATAACCAATAGCGGAACCTGGATGCCCATATTGGCTCCTACATATTCTACGAAGATCTTTATCGGTCGAACCGCATAACAACATACGTTGTTCCTTTTGTCAAACGGTATGTTACTTGCCCGAGATTCGATCGTCGGTATCTTTATACCTAGTTCAATCTCGTTGCCGGCAAGTCTCTTTACTCGTTCCGTAACACATCATCTCGTGACTAACTCATTAGTCTTTTGCTTGCAAGGCTTATTGTGATGTGTGTTACCGAGAGGGCCCAGAGATACCTCTCCGACACTCGGAGTGACAAATCCCAATCTTGATCTATGCCAACACCACGAATACTTTCGGAGACACCTGTAGAGCATCTTTATGATCACCCAGTTACGTTGTGACGTTTGATAGCACACAAGGTGTTCCTACGGTATTCGGGAGTTGCATAATCTCATAGTCATAGGAACATGTATAAGTCATGAAGAAAGCAATAGCAGTTAAACTAAACGATCATAGTGCTATGCTAATGGATGGGTCTTGTCCATCACATCATTCTCCTAATGATGTGATCCCGTTGATCAAATGACAACTCATGTCTATGGCTAGGAAACATAACCATCTTTGATCAATGATCTAGTCTAGTAGAGGCATACTAGGGACATACTGTTTTGTCTATGTATTCACACATGTATTAAGTTTCCGGTTAATACAATTCTAGCATGAATAATAAACATTTATCATGATATAAGGAAATAAATAATAACTTTATTATTGCCTCTAGGGCATATTTCCTTCACCCGGTTGGTGGCATGAACCGGGACCAAAGGCACCCCTTTAGCCCCGGTTTGTAGCACCAACCGGGACCAATGAGGTGCCTATATATACCCCCTCGCTCAAGAGCAGAGCACACTGCTCTGTTTTTTTTTGGTCGAGGGGGACAGGGGTTAGTGGTGCTCTAGCTCACCTCCTATGCACACAACGTGTTCGATGTTATGCCCGAGCCACACTAGTTAAACTTTTCTCCTCTCGAAGCTCTATTTTCTCCGAGATTTGTCTAGGTTTAGCGGTCCGTCACGTCCCATCCCCGTCTTCGCCCCCGTCGATCGCCCCCGCCGATCTCGTCACCGGCACCACCGTGGTGAGCCTCTTGTTATGTCCATGCTTTTCTTACTTTTATTATTGCTTGTTATTATTGCTTTAGATAGATATTTGTCTAATTTTCTTACGTTTATTATTGCTTGTTATTATATAGTGCGATGGTTTTGATATCCGCCCACGTGGGCCCTCGTCCTGTCTACGATTCGGATGTGGTATATTATCTTTAATTTATAACGATTTGTTTTAGTGTTTATGATAGTTATGCCGACCAACCTGACATGCATAGATGTTTTATTATGTCTAGGAGGTAGTTGAACCGGAAATTCCAACCGACCCTCCTGTGGAGAGGTTAAATTTAGTTGAAGAGGAAAACATTTACTTAAAGAAAAAATTGGAAAAAATGGAGGAGGAGAAGATGGAATTGGAGTTGCATGTTGAGGAAGTCATCGATGATCACAAGATCAAGATGGACCCTGTTGTCGAGAGGTTAAATTTAGTTGAAGAAGAAAACAAATTCTTGAAGGAAAAAATAAAAAAAAATTGAGGACGAGAAGATGATATTGGAGTTGCATGTTGCGGATGTCGTCGATGATCACAAGATCAAGATGGATGCAATGCGGTTGAAGATTAGAAAGATTAGAAAATATGCCATTCATACCGAGGCTTGGTATCATTATGTCGTTGGATCAATTGTTACCTTGGTTGCGATTATGATCGCATTTGTTTTCGCATTGAAATGTTTTACATAGTTTCGATCTGTATGGAGAGCTATATGTTGTTAGATGAGAACTATATATGTATGTACTTTGGTTTTAATGTGATGATGAACTTTTATTAATTTGGTCACTTAATTATCTATTTATGATGTTCTGTAATGGTTTTTGACACACTTCATTATATATAATGCACGCAGATGAACCGGCAATGGATGTACGGTGACAGACACACCTCCGAGTACATTAAGGGCGTGCATGAGTTTCTAAATGCGGCTGAGGCAAACAAGCAGAATGGTTTTATGTGTTGTCCATGCACTAAATGTGGGAATACGATGTCTTACTCTAACCGGAAAATCCTTCACTCCCACCTGCTTTACAAGAGTTTCATGCCACACTATAATGTTTGGACGAGGCACGGAGAAATAGGGGTTATGATGGAAGACGGCAAAGAAGAAGAGTACGATGACAACTATGTGCCCCCTGAATACAGTGATGCTGCAATGGGGGGAGCTGGTGAAGATCAAGAGGAACCAGACGATGTGCCCAATGATGCTGCAACGGGTGAAGCTGCTGAAGATCAAGAGGAACCAAATGATGATCTCCGCCGGGTCATTGTCGATGCAAGGACACAATGCGAAAGTCAAAAGGAGAAGCTGAAGTTCGATCGCATGTTAGAGGATCACAAAAAAGGGTTGTACCCCAATTGCGAAGCTGGCAACACAAAGCTCGGTACCGTACTGGAATTGCTGCAGTGGAAGGCAGAGAATGTTGTGGCTGACAAAGGATTTGAGAAGCTACTAAAAATATTGAAGAAGAAGCTTCCGAAGGATAACGAATTGCCTGACAGTACATACGCAGCAAAGAAGGTCGTATGCCCTCTAGGATTGGAGGTGCAGAAGATACATGCATTCCCTAATGACTGCATCCTCTACCGCGGTGCATACAAGGATCTGAACGCATGCCCGGAATGCGGTGCATTGCGGTATAAGATGAGACGAGATGACCCTGGTGATGTTGATGGCGAGCCCGCCAGGAAGAGGGTTCCTGCGAAGGTGATGTGGTATGCTCCTATAATACCACGGTTGAAATGTTTGTTTAGAAACAGAGAGCATGCCAAGTTGATGCGATGGCACAGTGAGAACCGTAAGAAAGACGGGAAGTTGAGAGCACCCGCTGACGGGTCGCAGTGGAGAAAAATCGGGAGAAAGTACTGGAAGGAGTTTGCAAAGGACCCAAGGAACGTATGGTTTGCTTTAAGCGCGGATGGCATTAATCCTTTCGGGGAGCAGAGCAGCAATCACAGCACCTGGCCCGTGACTCTATGTATGTATAACCTTCCTCCTTGGATGTGCATGAAGCGGAAGTTCATTATGATGCCAGTTCTCATCCAAGGCCCTAAGCAACCCGGCAACGACATTGATGTGTACCTAAGGCCAGTAGTTGAAGAACTTTTACAGCTGTGGAATGGAAACGGTGTACGTGCGTGGGATGAGCACAGACAGGAGGAATTTGACCTAAAGGCGTTGTTGTTCGTGACCATCAACGATTGGCCCGCTCTTAGTAACCTTTCAGGACAGACAAACAAAGGATACCACGCATGCACGCACTGTTTAGATGACACTGAAAGTATATACCTGGACAAGTGCTGGAAGAATGTGTACCTGGGCCATCATCGATTTCTTCCGACCAACCATCAATGTCGAAAGAAAGGCAAGCATTTGAAAGGCGAGTATATGAAAGTGACTAGACATGAGACTCTCTATCATGAAGAACATGGTGCTACTTTGAAGCACAAGTGTGGAAAAAGATAGTAGCATTGTCCCATTCCTTTTTGTTTTTTTGGGCCTTTGTTTTTTCTTCGGCCTTTCCTTCTTTTTCTTTCTTTTCCCCCCTTTTTTGGGACAATGCTCTAATAATGATGATCATCACACTTATATTGATTGACAACTCGATATTACAACTCCATACTATAACAAAATATGACTCTATATGAATGCCTCCGGCGGTGTACCGGGATGTGCAATGAATCAAGACTGACATGTAGGAAAAATTATGCATGGTGGCCTAGCCACAAATACGATGTCAACTACATGATCATGCATGGCAATATGACAATGATGAAGTGTGTCATAGCAAATGGAACGGTGGAAAGTTGCATGGCAATATATCTCGGAATGGCTATGGAAATGCCATGATAGGTAGGTATGGTGGCTGTTTTGAGGATGGTATATGGTGGGTGTATGGTACCGGCGAGAGATGATCAGTACAAGAGAGGCTAGCAATGGTGGAAGGGTGAGAGTGTGTATAATCCATGGACTCAACATTAGTCATAAAGAACTCATATACTTATTGCAAAAATTTACGAGTCATCAAAACAAAGTAATCAACGCATGCTCCTAGGGGGGAGGTTGGTAGGAGTTAACCATCGCGCGCCCCGACCTCCACACAAAGGATGACACTCAATAAATACCTCATGCTCTAACTTCGTCACATAGCGGTTCACCATACGTGCATGCTACGGGAATCACAAACTTTAACACAAGTATTTCTCAAATTCATAATTACTCCACTAGCATGACTCTAATATCACCATCCTCATATCTCAAAACAATCATCAAGTATCAAACTTCTCCTATCATTCAATGCACTTTATGTGAAAGTTTTTACTATACCCATCTTGGATGCCTATCATATTAGGACTAGTTTTATAACCAAAGCACATTACCATGCTGTTCTAAAAGACTCAAAATAATATAAGTGAAGCATGAGAGTTCATCCATTTCTTCAAAATAAAACTACCGCCGTGCTCTAAAGAGATATAAGTGAAGCACTAGAGCAAAAACAAACTACTCTAAAAGATATAAGTCAAGATCAATGAGTAGTCGAATAATTATGTAACTTTGTGAAGACTCTCTAACATTCAAGAATTTCAGATCTTGGGATATTAACAAACATCAAGCAAAACAAACTAAAACAAAATGACGCTCCAAGCAAAACACATACCATGTGGTGAATAAAAATATAGCATCGAGTAAAGTTACCGATGAACAAAGACGAAAGAAGGGATGCCATCCGGGGCATCCCCAAGCTTAGGCTCTTGGTTGTCCTTGAATATTACCTTGGGGTGCCTTGGGCATCCCCAAGCTTAGGCTCTTGCCACTCCTTATTCCATAGTCCATCGAATCTTCACCCAAAACTTGAAAACTTCACAACACAAAACTCAACAGAAAACTTGTAATCTCAGTTAGTAAAAGAAAATAAAACCACCACTTAGGTACTGTTGTGAACTCATTCTAAATTCATATTGGTGTAATATCAAATGTATTCCAACTTCCCTATGGTTCATACCCTACGATACTACTCATAGATTCATCAAAATAAGCAAACAACACATAGAAAACAGAATCTGTCAAAAACAGAACAGTCTGTAGCAATCTGTAACTTTCGAATACTTCTATAACTCTAAAAATTCTGAAATAAACTGATAGACCTGAGGAATTTTTCTATTAATCAAAGAATCAACTAAAAATCACTCTCCAGTATGGATAGCACCGATAGTATAGCAATTATCATCATCACAGCGAGTAATAGGAGAAACATCATTTGGAAGGGAAACCTCTTTACCTTTGCTTCTCCGTCTTTTCTTTTTCTTCTTCCCATCTTGTGTGGGTTTAATCTTCTTTCTGGAGCTCCTTATTAATGATATTGGTTGAATAGAAGACTCCTCCTCGTTACCTGATTCATCATAACAAATAACAGGAGGATATTGGGAAATATCTTCCCTTTCATTAGTATCCTCTTCATCTCCTATTTGTTTTCTTGTCTTAAGGTAATTGGCAATATAAGGATTTTTGATGCAATTCACGACACAATACATATATATTTCCTCTAGATCAAAATCAAGAAGTTTATCAAGGGCAAATCCTGGAAGATGCTTAGTTCTACATTTGATTTCTTCATAACCCAAAAGCAAGCTAAGTTCATTATGATGTGCAAGTGAAATCAAGTCATCACAATTTTTGGACACGATTCGATATGAAACAATTTGCATTAGAGAATGAAATGACCACGTTCATTGCAAAGTTCACAAGTACGGCTAAGAAATTTTAAATTTTTAGCACAATCATCTAGCCTTTCTAGCAACCATTTAGTTTCTAAATACCTATGCCTCTTGCAAAATCTATCTTCCCTATTTGGTATGTACTTGCAAACTCTATGCACTCCACAAAAATCGACATGCTTATATGAGATATTTTCATCATGACTAGTGTAGACATCATTAATACTATGGATATTCGAAGAATTCACACTAACAACATTGCAATCATGCTCATCATTCAAGTTTTGAGTGCCAAGCATTCTAAGTAATTCCTCTTCTAGTACTTGAGCACAATTTTCCTTTCCATCATTTTCACGAAAGATATTAAAAAGATGAAGCATATGAGGTAACCTTAATTCCATTTTTTGTAGTTTTATCTTTTATAAACTAAACTAGTGATAAAACAAGAAACTAAAAGATTCAATTGCAAGATCTAAAGATATACCTTCAAGCACTAACCTCCCCGGCAACGGCGCCAGAAAAGAGCTTGATGTCTACTACACAACCTTCTTCTTGTAGATGTTGTTGGGCCTCCAAGTGCAGAGGTTTGTAGGGCAGTAGCAAATTTCCCTCAAGTGGATGACCGAAGGTTTATCAATCCGCGGGAGGCATAGAATGAAGATGGTCTCTCTCAAACAACCCAGCAACCAAATAACAAAGAGTCTCTTGTGTCCCCAACACACCCAATACAATGGTAAATTGTATAGGTGCACTAGTTCGGCGAAGAGATGGTGATACAAGTGCAATATGGATGGTAGATATAGGTTTTTTTAATAAGAAAATATAAAAACAGCAAGGTAGCAAGAGGTAAAAGTGAGCATAAATGATATTGCAATGATAGGAAATAAGGCCTAGGGTTCATACTTTCACTAGTGCAAGTTCTCTCAACAAGGATAACATAATTGGATCATATTACTAGCCCTCAACATGCAACAATGAGTCACTCCAAAGTAACTACTAGCGGAGAACAAACGAAGAGATTATGTTAGGGTACGAAACCACCTCAAAGTTATTCTTTCTAATCGATCTATTCAAGAGTCCGTAGTAAAATAACACGAGGCTATTCTTTCCGTTCAATCTATCATAGAGTTCGTACTAGAATAACACCTTAAGATACAAATCAACCAAAACCCTTATGTCACCTAGATACTCCATTGTCACCTCAAGTATCCGTGAGCATGATTATACGATATGCATCACACAATCTCAGATCCATCTATTAAACCAACACAAAGTACTTCAAAGAGTGCCCCAGAGTTTCTACCGGAGAGTCAAGACGAAAATGTGTGCAAACCCCTATGCATAGATTCCCAAGGTCACGGAACCCGCAAGTTGATCCCCAAAACATACATCAAGTAGATCACGTGATATCCCATTGTCACCACACATAAGCACATGCAAGACATACATCAAGTGTTCTCAAATCCTTAAAAACTCAATCTATAAGATGACTTCAAAGGGAAAACTCAACCCATTACAAGAGAGTAGAGGGGGAGAAACATCATAAGATCCAACTATAATAGCAAAGCTCGCGATACATCAAGATCGTGCCATCTCAAGAACACGAGAGAGAGAAAGATCAAACACATAGCTACTAGTACATACCCTCAGCCCCGAGGGTGGACTACTCCCTCCTAATCATGGAGAGCGCCGGGATGATGAAGATAGCCACCGGTGAGGGATCCCCCCTTCGGCAGGGTGCCAGAACGGGTCTAGATTGGTTTTTGGTGGCAACAGAGGCTTTCGGCGGCGGAACTCTCGATCTAGGTTATTTTCCGGAGGTTTCTGTATATATATGAGGTGTTGGAGTCGGGGCCAAGTAAAGGTGGTCTCCGGGCTGTCCACGAGGTAGGGGGCGCGCCTAGTAGGGGCGGGCGCCCCCTACCCTCGTTGGCAGCCCGTGGACCTTCTCGCCCCCCTCCGGCACTTTCTGGGCTTCTTCTTGTCCAAAAATAACCTCCGTTGTGTTTCAGGTCAATTGGGCTCCGTTTGATATTCCTTCTCTGCGATACCCTAAAACAGGAGAAAAACAGAAACTGGCACTGGGCTCTGGGCTCTGGGTTAATAGGTTAGTCCCACAAATCATATAAAAGTGTATAATAAAGCCCATAAAACATCCTAGAAGGATAATATAATAGCATGGAACAATCAAAAATTATAGATACGTTGGAGACGTATCACCCACCTGTCAGGAGGGGTGCAGAAATAAAAGCAATCATAAAATATCTCACCACGGTGATTCGAAAGAGTGACCTCAACTAGCCAGTGGCACATGTAGCGCTGGAAGGATGGGCACGTATAGGGACAGGCCCCACTCGTGAGCCTACCCACGTAGCCTTTTCGTTTAGTCTACCTAGCAGTCTAATCAACTGCCTGCAGGCCACTTCTACCATTTACTTCTCCATCGAGAACCGATTTTCCTCGGCTTCTTCACTACTCCTTGATCTTCATTTGCATCCAAACCACACTGCATTCACATTATTTTAACCTCTTCACATCCTCCTGGAGTAATTCTGAAGCCCCTATAAATAATCATCTTCTTCAGTTAGACTAGCAATCTAATCCTAATTCTCCAAACCATAGCCCTCCGGTCCAGCGGTTCCAAATGGCGAAAGAGATCGAGATGCAGGTTTTTAGCGTCCAACATGTCCTCGTTGAAGGCTCGTTGAGCATAGTTGCCACAGTCACCGACCACCCAAGGGTTGTTCGGAAGTGGATCAACAATGTATCCAACTCCCTCCAAAAGGTGGAGACAAATGGCATCGGTCTCGACGCAAAGTACATGAAGCGTGCCACTGGGAAGATCCAACGCGCCGCCGTCCTTCAGCTATGCCTCGAAGATGATGTTTTGGTGTACCACATCATACACGCACCCTCCATACTAGGTGAGCTTCATGATTTCTTGTCTCGGGAGGACATATACTTCTGTGGGGCAGCCATCGTAGGGGACAAACAGAAGTTGGAGCCGTACAACCTTGATTTGAAAAGCATCACAGACCGACAAACCAGAATAAAAATTCATGTAGAAGATTGAGATAAACCGACACCATCCCTATTCGACGTAGCAAATTCTGTGCTAGGAACAAATCTTCAGAAGGGTGACGAGACGCTGGCATTAAGGTCGTGTGGATCGAAGAATTATCCCTTGACGTACGAGCGGATGAAATATGCTGCCCTCGATGCCCGTCTGAGTTTCGAGATAGCTGCAAGGTCCATAGAGCTTGTTGCGAAGCCGTCTCCCACAGAAAATGGGAACAAGCAGAAGAAGAAGAAGAAGAAGAAGAAGAAGAAGAAGAA
>LR738712.1:675341795-675374001 GCA_902687465.1 Secale cereale
TATATATATATTTCTCAGGGTGTTTTGATGAGGTGATGGAGGGATGTGGTTGCTTTCAAGATAATAAGGGGTTTTCTGCAAATTGGAGGAGAGAAGTGGGCTATCGTTGCAGAAATGCCACAACTTACCTCATAGCCATTACATGCAGATCTAATGGTCAGAAACGACGGATGGCTGAAACAACACCAACACCAACTGAGTCTTTTATAGGAGTATATATATATATATATATATATATATATATATATATATATATATATATATATATATATATATATATTTCAAAGGTTGTTTTGGGTGAGGGAGGGATGTGGTTGCTTTCAAGATAATAGGGGGTTTTCTACAAATTGGAGCAAAGAAGTGGGCTATTGTTGCAAAAAGGCCACAACTTACCTCACATCCATTAGATGCATGGCCTGGCTCAATGCCTCTGGTCTCACCTAGTCTACCACCACACTTCAGCATGCCCGTGCGTGCCGGCAGCCAGCTCGGCAGCGTGTGGTGCTGATACGTCCAAAACGTATCTATAATTTCTGCTTGTTCCATGCCTCTTTCGGGTGATATTGCTATGATATTTATACACTTCCATACACTTTTGATCATATTTGGACTAACCTATTAACTCAGTGCACCCCAGTGCCAGTTTCTCTTTTCGGCTGTTTTTGTATTTCAGGTTTTCACATTACGAGAACTGCCAGGAAAAATCCAAAAAAATTATATAAAAAATCAGCGTTCCAGAAACTACCGTGCGCCCGAAGGACAGCCTGGGGGGCCACCAGGGCTCCAGGCGCCCTAGCGGCGCCCCCCCCCTGGGCCGCGCCGGGGGGCGCCTGGGCCCCCCGAGGCTCCCCCGATGCCCCCTTTGGCATATATTTAAAGCGTCTCGAGAAACCCTCGAAACAGGAACTCTTTTTCGCGATCTCATCTCTGTTCCGTTGCCGCCGCCGCTTCCAAGATCGGGAGCACCAGGAGAACTCTTCCCGTCACCCTGCCGGAGGGGAGGATCACCACCGGGAGCCTCTCCACCACCATGGACGCCTCCCGGATGAGTTGTGAGTAGTCTCCCTTGGACCATGAGTCCATGACCAGTAGCTATCTGATGTTCTCCTCCCGTTCTTATGCTTCACTAATTAGTCCTCGTGAGCTGCCCTACATGATCGAGGCACATATGTAATCCTTATGCTGTTGCTATGATGAGTTTGCTGGGATCCGATGGATTATGAGATTATGTTCAGATTGTGCTTGAGTAATATATTTGATCTACCTCTTTTATATTTATGTTCATAAGTAATTCTTGCATGTTCTCCGTTGTTATTTATTGCTTTGGCCAAGTAATAGGTAGTGACTCCAAGAGGGAACGTTATGCTTGATTGTGGGTTCATGCCCCTCGATGACTAGTTTGAGTGACAGAAACATGAGTCTAGGGGATGTGCTGTTGCCACAAGGGGGAAAACAACGGTGCTTGTGTCCGCGGGTGCAAGGATTGTTTACTTTACGCAAAGTTCTTTTAATGCAGTTGTCTGTTGCATTGAGTTTACACTATGGGTGGGGCTCGCAACTTAATACCAGCGATATGTTCTGGATAGATATCTCAAGGTGGATGATTAGTAGTAGATATTGATGGATTTCGGTCTACTTACTTTGGCGTACCGCCCATGCTTTGAACCTCAACCTTTCTTGCAATGTAGTCAGCATTGGTTTGCGTTCGTGGTCCTGTCAATTGCCCAGCTGTAATTCGTTTACCTCACATAGCGGTTTTATCGTCTTTTGGGAGAGAGACATCACTAGTGAACATCATGAGACTCCGGTCCATATTACCATCATTGATCACACCCGCTATTTACTTTTCGCTTTTATTTACTATTGCAAACATTATCTATCACTACTATCATTTGCGTTTAATCCTTTGTGAACTACAAGGCCGGAGGGATTGACAACCTCTCTGTACTCGTTGGGAGCAAAGTTATTTGTATCTCTGTGCAGGTCCACGTTGATTGCTAATATCTGGCGCCGTTAGCAGTTGACACCTTCTTGTTGAACCTAGGAGTCTCTAGGGATTCGATCCTTGGTATCTTTGCCAAGGGAAAAACTTCCGCAACACTACATCTCACACCTTCCACTTAGGGTAACCAATGAGGGGCGAGAAGCCGAGCAAGAGTTTTTCTGGCGCCGTTGCCGGGGACTCCACTCTTCAGGATAGGGGAGTTGCACGCTATCTTTTACCTTTGCTTTTTAGTCTTGTTAGTTTACCTTTCAGTTTTTGCTTTAGTATCTTTTATCAAAAATCACAAAAAAATTATTTACCTTTCTGTTAGTAGTCCTTTCTGTTTAGCCAAACATGTTAGGATTGCTGCTTTGAGGGAATCAAAAGTTCTGGATTTCCATCAAAGGGATGGAACACTTCCCTCGAAAGAAGATCAAGTTACCTTTTGAGTCCGTTGTACGGGCTAGCTATTCTTTTACTCTTGATAAAACTTGATCTCTATGCATTATGCCTAGCTTAAAGGCATAAAAGAAAGCGCTTTTGGGAGGCAGCCCACATGAATAAAATTTTATTTTGCTTTTGTTGTGTCTTGATGTTGTTTACTACAGTAGCATCATCATTGTATCTTTGCTTTTCATATTTGTGCCAAGTGTAGCCTCTGATTGCTAGAAAGTTCAAAAGTTGTGAGGTGCTGTCCAGGAAACAGATTCTGTCCTTGGATAGAAAATTTCGTATAAAATCACCAGATCATCTTTTTGGTCTGAATTTTTTCGACAGCGTTCTCTATATAATTTTCTTTCGTGCGTCTGTTCTGAATTTTTTTATTAGAGTTGCAGAAGTGCCCCGAACAAATCATTTACTACCTGTTGTTCTGTTTTTCACAGATTCTGTCCTGTTTTGCCTTTCTTTCATTTTGCAAACCAAGAGCTTGCTTTTTCTTTGCAAAAACCTTTTGGCAATCTTGAGAAACAGTAGACCTTCAAGAATATCTTTATTTCCAGCAAGGTACAATTATTTTATTATGGGTACTAACCTCGCTAATCAGATTATGATGAGTTATGTATGAAGGGAGTTTTCAAGTGTGCGAGGGAAGATGATAAAAAGATTCAGGAGTGTCAAGCGCTCAATCTTGGGGATGCCCCCGTGCACCCCGAAGAAATATTCAAGGAGACTCAAGCGTCTAAGCTTGGGGATGCCCCCGTGCATCCCCTTCTCCATCAACATTATCAGTTCGTCTTTCGTTCCACTATATTTTTATCACTTCATGTGTTATGTGCTATGCTTGGAGCGTCTTGCTTTTAGTTTCCTTTTTAGCTTTTCATAACAAGTCGGAACTCAACTTTCTTTATGTGGGAGAGAAAACACGCTCCACTTCTACCTAGAACATAACATAGAATTTTCATGACTATCTTTGATGTGTGTGTTCTTTGTCTTTATAATAGCTACTATCATGTTCAGCTCTTAGCTTTCATGCTTATCTTTTCAAAGAGCTTTTGTTTAGTTGGTTTCTTGAACTCTCTTTAGTTACCATGCTCACCTTATTAAGAGAGTTTGCTTCCGTTGCATTGGTTAATATGTCTATGATAAATATGCTACGTGCATGATGGTGCTTAGTAGTTCATGTTTTCTTATGGTTAGTCTCAAATAGCTGGGGGATTCCCAATGTGTTATTGGAGTAACAACATGATTTGTTTGCCAATGATGTGGTATGGTTTAGTAATATCTTCCCTCAAGAATTTATTTTGATTGACTTGGCGTATGCTCACGCATATTTAAGACTGTAAAGAAAGTCTGTCAAGCCTTGATGATCTTTTATTTCTGAGTAGCAATATAACTTCCATGCCTGATTCAATGTTGCTTTGTCGCTCTGCATGATTATGACCGTCATTGCTCTCTTAGTTGGTCGCTCCCAGTCTTTTGCTAACCTCCACCTGTACTAAGCGGACTGACTGCTTGTGCATCCACATCCTTTTAAACCAGTTATGCCATATGAGTCCACCATACCTACCTATATCTGGTATTTCACCGCCACTCCAAGTAAATTTACATGTGCTACCTTTAAAACCTTCAGCTTTTGCAATACATAGCTCATGGGAAAGTAGCTTAAAAACTATTGTGGTAAAGAATATGTCGCTTATGTATCTTAATTCTTATAAGTTGCTTGCTGAGCGGTATCCATGTTTCTGGGGACGCCATCAACTGTTACACTTTTGTTGAATATCATGTGAGTTGCTATGCATGTTCGTCTTGTTTGAAGTAAGGGTGATTTGCCATGAGTTGAATGGTTTGAGTATGCATATTGTTAGAGAAGAACATTGGGCCGCCAACCAAAGCCATGTATCATGGCGGAAGTTTTAGCTTGGACATTAATCCTCAATCTCTTATGAGAATATGCTTAAGCATTAAAGAGGAGTCCATTATCTATTTTCTATGTTGTCCCGGTATGGATGTCCTCAAGTTGAGATCTATCAAAAATGAGAAATCAAATGCGATCTATCTCCTTGGACCTTTGTACAGGTGACATAGAGGTACCCCTTTGTGACACTTCGTTGAAACATATGTAATGCAATGACAATCCATGGAAATCCAAGCTAATTAGGACAAGGTGCGAGCACTATTGGTATTCGATGCATGAGGCTTGCAACTTATAGGATGTCTTATGCATAACACATATGAAGTACTACTACCGTTGACAAAATTGCTTCTATGTTTTCAAAATAAAAGCTCTAGCACATGAGTAATCCCTGCTTCCCTCTGTGAAGGGTCATTCTTTTACTTTTATGTTGAGTCTCCACCTTCTTTTAAAAGCACCAACTACTGAGAGCATGATTGTCATTCTTAGTGTAATGTGCATTGTTCCAAAGTAGCATTGTCTTTTGCATGACTGTGAAATCGTTCATTCTGAAATCATTGTATCTAGTCATCACTTAAACCTTGGAGGTGCCCCTGCATTTATGTTTTGCATCACTAAGGGGGCAAGCTAGATATCACTTTATCATATTTGCACATCATGTTCATTGCAAATCTATTTGATGTTTCAGTATCATATTGTAAAACTTTCAGTTCTTTGTGATTTTCTCATGAGGTAACTTAATTACTATAGATTCATTATCTCAGTAAGCTTTTGTCATATGACTATGAAAAAGTCCTATATGGTTAATAGCATGTCACCACAGAAATTATTCTTGTTATCATTTACCTACTCGAGGACGAGCAGGAATTAAGCTTGGGGATGTTGATACGTCCAAAACGTATCTATAATTTCTGCTTGTTCCATGCCTCTTTCGGGTGATATTGCTATGATATTTATACACTTCCATACACTTTTGATCATATTTGGACTAACCTATTAACTCAGTGCACCGCACTGCCAGTTTCTGTTTTCGGCTGTTTTTGTATTTCAGGTTTTCACATTACGAGAACTGCCAGGAAAAATCCAGAAAAATTATATAAAAAATCAGCGTTCCAGAAACTACCATGCGCCCGAAGGACAGCCGGGGGGGGCGCTAGGGCTCCAGGCGCCCTGGCGGCGCGCCCCCCCTCGGCCGCGCCGGGGGGGGCGCCTGGGCCCCTCGAGGCTCCCCCGATGCCCCCCTTTGGCATATATTTAAAGCGTCTCGAGAAACCCTCGAAACACGAACTCTTTTTCGCGATCTCATCTCTGTTCCGCCGCCGCCGACGCTTCCAAGATCGGGAGCACCAGGAGAACTCTTCCCGGCACCCTGCCGGAGGGGAGGATCACCACCGGGAGCCTCTCCACCACCATGGACGCCTCCCGGATGAGTTGTGAGTAGTCTCCCTTGGACCATGAGTCCATGACCAGTAGCTATGTGATGTTCTCCTCCCGTTCTTGTGCTTCACTAATTAGTCCTCGTGAGCTGCCCTACATGATCGAGGCACATATGTAATCCTTATGTTGTTGCTATGATGAGTTTGCTGGGATCCGATGGATTATGAGATTATGTTCAGATTGTGCTTGAGTAATATATTTGATCTACCTCTTTTATATTTATGTTCATAAGTAATTCTTGCATGTTCTCCGTTGTTATTTATTGCTTTGGCCAAGTAATAGGTAGTGACTCCAAGAGGGAACGTTATGCTTGATTATGGGTTCATGCCCCTCGATGACTAGTTTGAGTGACAGAAACATGAGTCTAGGGGATGTGATGTTGCCACAAGGGGGAAAACAACGGTGCTTGTGCCCGCGGGTGCAAGGATTGTTTACTTTACGCAAAGTTCTTTTAATGCAGTTGTCTGTTGCATTGAGTTTACACTATGGGTGGGGCTCGCAACTTAATACCAGCGAGATGTTCTGGATAGATATCTCAAGGTGGATGATTAGTAGTAGATATTGATGGATTTCGGTCTACTTACTTTGGCGTACCGCCCATGCTTTGAAGCTCAACCTTTCTTGCAATGTAGTCAGCATTGGTTTGCGTTCGTGGTCCTGTCAATTGCCCAGCTGTAATTCGTTTACCTCACATAGCGGTTTTATCGTCTTTTGGGAGAGAGACATCACTAGTGAACATCATGAGACTCCGGTCCATATTACCATCATTGATCACACCCGCTATTTACTTTTCGCTTTTATTTACTATTGCAAACATTATCTATCACTACTATCATTTGCGTTTAATCCTTTGTGAACTACAAGGCCGGAGGGATTGACAACCTCTCTGTACTCGTTGGGAGCAAAGTTATTTGTATCTGTGTGCAGGTCCACGTTGATTGCTAATATCTGGCGCCGTTAGCAGTTGACACCTTCTTGTTGAACCTAGGAGTCTCTGGGGATTCGATCCTTGGTATCTTTGCCAAGGGAAAAACTTCCGCAACACTACATCTCACACCTTCCACTTGGGGTAACCAACGAGGGGCGAGAAGCCTAGCAGGTGCTCCCTCTGCTTGACCTGCGCCTACTGCCGCTGGCCGCTGCACCAAACGACCTGACCACCCTAGACACTAACCTATGAAATTTTCTTTACTGAACACTTCTAATGGAATAAGAAGCAAGGGAAGTATCCACTAGTCTGAAGGTAATCATTCTGTGCACTATTCATGTTAATGAAGTTCCTTCTATGATTGTCTCACTTCATAACTTATATACGTGGCATCATGCCATGATGTGATATTGGACAGTACTAGTACTAGTGTAGAAGTAGGATCATATTATGCATGATGCCAAAATGTGACAGTGACACAAGCTGCTACTAGTACACTAGTCTAAAAATAGGATCATATGCGTGTGAGTATGGCTGCTGGTAGTCTTGAATGTATATCAGAGGAGTTGTTCAGTTTATATAAAAAGGGAATTGCTTCTCGATCAGTATTGAGCATTGCAAGACAAAATAAGTTTCGAATGCAACACACACACACACACACACACACACACACACACACATATATATATATATATATATATATATATATATATATATATATATATATATATATATATCCCCTTCAACAAAATTTCAGGGGCGCCACAACTGAACTGAGGCTTCTTCAGTTCAATATTTTGTGCAGGGACAAATAGTTACCCCTTTCTCCTGAAATGTTGATTAATTTCCGTTTCGGTTGAGAATGGGGCACTCCTAGGTCAAGAAAATTAGCAAAGGTCATTCCCAATTTTCTTGACCTAGAAGGTGCCCGATTCTCAACCGAAACAAAAATTAATCAACATTTATAGACAATGTTATTTCTACAAAGCAAATATTTCTAAGTGGCTTTTATAGTTTTCCCTTAAGTTGAAATGCAAACTATTTTTTCTTCCTGCAGTAAGAGCAATAGTGCACTTAGTAGGATAGAAAATATATAACTTGCAATAGTGCACTTAGCAGGATAGTAATAGTGCACTTGGAACAATCTTTTGGGTAAAGGGGTGTTTATAACCTGTAATGTGAAAATATATAGGATAGAAGAATAGATACTACCCTGATCTCATCCAATAACTATAGTAGCCTTTTTTCCTATTTAGAGCGAACATGGCCGACAACGATGAGGTCGGCGGTTCAGGCAAGCCATTCTGGGAGCTGTCCCAGGAGATGGAGGAAGAACCTCACCACTATGAGGACGCCGCGAAAGACACCGATCCCGACTACACAACCCCTAGTGGCGTCGGGGATGACACCACTGATGGTGCCGCCGAGGATGCCACCACTGATGATGGCAACGAACGCACAGATGGCAGCCAACCGAAGAGGCAACGAAAGGACCGGCACTCGAACGTGCTCGGCACCGTCAAGGAGGAATTTACTGAAGTGTCCTCCAGTGGGAATCCAACGGCGCCCAATGAATTAGTCAGTGGGTACGCGGAACAACTCGGGTGCATTCTCCGGAGCACCGTCTTGATCAACACCGAGAACCTGAAGCATCATGACCGAGGGAATTTGTGCAACCTTCTCTTCATGAAGCTGCAGGAACGATACAACTTCCCCGGTGACTTCGCAAACACACGCCTCTTAGGGAATAAAGTGAACAGTGCCGCCCTCACGAAGATGAGCACGGCCCAGGCTACTTGGAGGGCCGCGGTGAAGAGAAGGATTCTAAGAGGTGATAGTTATGAGAAGATCAAGGAGAGAAATCCGTCGATCAGCGAAGCTGGCTACCTGGAGTGCAAGATCAAGTGCGAGAGCAACGCATCCGCGGAATCAAGTCAGTGGGGGAAATATATGCGGGACTTGAACTTAGGGGTCCACACACTCGGTCCCGACGGTTACAGAGTGGCGGAACCTAAATGGGACAGGAGGACGCGGAGCGTGCCGAGCAAGGCCTACCGCCCCTCTTCGATAAATACCCTGAAAAGGAGACCAGGAACTTTGTCAGGGCCCGGTACAAGGTGGATCCGAAAACAAAAGAGCTTACCACGGATCTGAAGGTGAAGGTGCTTGAGCTTGTTCTGATAAGGAATACACCCCCGCGTAATTAGCTCCATATGGTTGCATTCTAATTAATGAAGCCAAATTTCTAAATGGTTCACGTTCCTTCCGTAGGAAACTGAAAGTAGTAGCACGGGGTCTCAAAGCTCCCCGTCTGCCCCTTGGGACACCACTTTAAATAGGGCGCTGAACGTAATGAAACACAAGGATAAGTTCAGTATGCCGTCGTCAGCTGGTCGTGTGGACGGCAAAGGCTTGTCCACGAAATGGTCGGAATACTATAAGGCTGGGTGAAAGGAGAGAAAGACGGAAAGCCAGGAGCGTGAGGTTAAAGAACTCAAGGCACAAGTGGCGCGGATTCCGGAGATAGTCCAAGAGCAACTGCAAGACCAAGTGGGAGTGACGATCACCGCCATTATGCCTTCCTTGCTTGAGGGGCTGCGGGGGTGGATTGCGGGCGGTCAACAGGGGACGCCCCCGATTCCCAGCTTCACGGGCAGCAACTCGCACAATGCACCGACATTGGTGTCTCCGGCGGAGGCGGCATAGGTGTCTCCCGCGTTGGCGCCGGCATTGGAGCTTAATGCACCCGGGTGTGGGAAGAATACACCGGCCGGCTCCTCGGCAGCAAGCGGCCCCTCCATCACATGCACGCCCGCCGTTGGCGGTGCCTCGACATTAGCCAAGCTCGGCGCCATCACGGTAACTAAGCCTCGGCCGATGACTTCATCTCCTTCCCTTTGACTAGGCATCCCTGACGCCCTACATGTTTGTGCAGGGCGCCGCCAACGTTCCATGCACTCTCCTGCACTTCGTGGACGGTGAGTTGATCGATGTCGCCAAGGCCAAAATCGTTGAACCGGGCAACCGCGTGTTCCATGGTACTCCGATGCCACCCACCGTGTATAGGGTTCAACTGGTTCAGGTGCTGCAGGCTGCGACGACTTGTTACCTTCGTGTCGACCCCCTAGGGCCGACGAAGATGATGTGATGACCCTCAGCACCTGCTTAAACTGGTCCATGCTTTGGCCGAAGAGCCAGATTCGTTTGGGGGCGGGGGACACCACCCCACAGACAACACTGCCAGTCGTGCCGGCGCCAAGCCATGGCAAGACCGCCGCAACGCTACCGCCGTCAGCTAATCCGGACATGCATATGGCACAGGATCCGGACGACAACGACGTTACATTTTCCGACGTCGATAAGTACATCAACGAACATGGGTACGGTGATGAATTCTTGGGGCCTCCTTCTCAAGAACCCAACCCTGCTAAAGACGATCGCGATCTAGCTGGTACCACGGAGAAACCCAATTGCAACAGGCATCGTCTGGCGTTCAGTTCTCAGGAGACGCCTTCAGCTGCCGCCTTCACTGAGACTCAAATAGCTGAGGTGCGAAATATTACCAGCCCCAACACACTCAAGAAGGTGGTCTCTGAGCAGAACTCGATCCCATTACAGCAGAAGAAGCAGAAGGGGCGGAAAAGAAAAAATAACAAGGGTGCGAGTCAGCCGGCACCGAGTATGATCCGTGCTCAGGACGGGCCACCAATACCTATGGATATCTCGAGGAGGGTGCATGTGGCGGGTAGGCCGATGCTACCAACTAATATGCTCAATGCTGCAACCGGTGCTATGTGGAGTCTACATGACTGTGTTCTTTATATGGAGAAGCGGCGTCTCTCCGAGAATGATGTGGCATACCCAATTTTCGTGGCCAAGGTGCCAGAGGGCAAGGGCTATGTCGATAGCACCATCGGGCGTATGATCGTCCCGCGGTTTGATGACATCTTCGCTATGTTTAACCTTCATCCGCTGTACTACACCTTCATTCGGCTATTTTCGCTCCGTATGGAGATGCGGATCATTAGAGACCAGACCCCGAACATTGTGATAGTCGACCCCTTCTACATGCGTGCCAAGATCTTGGGCAGCGCTGGGGACCGGCAAGTCGCGAGTTCATACCTCGAAGGCGTCATTCTGGCAAACCCAGATAAGGATAACTTCCTCGTGCCTTACTTTTCCGAGTAAGACATCCCCTCACCGCCCCGTAACATATGATTTCTTAGATTTCGATCGTTCTTTTTTTTCTAACATTCCATGTTTTCTTCAGTGACACACATTGCACACTCATCCTCTTAAGCCCGAAATATTCCATGGCCACGTATTTCGACTCGGACAGTCAGTCAAAGAAAGACTACACAAATTTGAAGAAAGTTCTTGATGATGCTCTCCCCGGCTACGCCAAATCTGGAGGCACCTTCAGGAGGCCAATTTGTAGGTATGGCAGGCATGTGTTCACCCACGTAATGACGTTTCCCTGCGTCAAGCAGCCGCCTAGCAGTCAGAAGGATGCCTACTACGCCCTCCATCACATGCGGGCGATCGTACGGAACCATAATCACCTTATTCTACCAAATGATCTCAAAGAATGGGCCGCACGCTTGTCGGCAATCCAGGATGACGACATCATACAAGAATTCTTTCGCATCCAGTCGGAATTTGCGGAAATCATCTATCAAGATGTCCTTAGTACCTCGGGGCAGTTCTACCTCAAATATCAACCGTCCAACAGTGAAATAGGTACAACGATACAAATGCAAGCTGACAACGACCACACATTCATGACCATCACGAAAGACGGCGGCTTCATCCACGCTCCGGTCCCTGAGTCGAGTCGAAAGCAGTATTGATTCTATGTAGTTCTGAAATATCGATTAGCTCATGTTGTAATTAAACTTTAATGAACTTGTATGTCTCTTTAGTTTGGACAGTCATTCAACTTATATGTAATCGATGCTATTTATTAGTAGGACCATGAATCGTGCTATTAATGTGTTGCTTTTCTCTTCTCATCCTTTTATTGCATACTTATATATTGCTTATATATTATCTGTGAATTGCTACTAACGTTTTGTTTTTCTAGTGCATAGAGATGCCGTCGTATGTCGTGTACAAGGGTGAGGTTCCGGGAGTCTACGACGAGTGGGAGGAGTGTCGGAGACAGGTTCACCGTTTCAGCGGTAACAGTTACAAAGGGTACACCACTAGGACGGAGACGGAAGCTAGATACGCGCGCTATCTAGCAGGAGAGAGGAGGGAGCGGAGGAGGAGCTAGATGAAGATCAGTATCATCGCGATGATTCTCATCGTGACCGCAACCCTCTTCTATGTGATGGTAGTTTAGATATCGACTTGTAATGTGAAGACAAACTCGTTACTCACGATCTCGAGACTTGTAATGTTCTAATGTTGTTCGGTATTTTGAATTTGGAGACTAATATGATGAATTGTATTCGGTGACTAATCTTCTGTTGTATTCGATAAATCTGCTGTTTATATGTTTTGCCGTTTATATTCTGTGTTGTAATGTATTTTGTAACCTGTGCAAATATCAGAAAAGTAAAAAATAATAATTCCTAATATTCATAATAGTGACGCACCATACTGCACTTTAGTGGCGCACAGAAATAAACACACTAGTGGCGCATTATCAAAAAGTGCGCCATTAGTAACCCAGAGAAGAAGGTACACATGACCCCTTTGAAGTAACAGAAGTGGCGCACTTCTGGGTCTAGTAATGGCGCACTTTAGCTACGTCATTAGTGTCTGGGATAGTAATGGCGCACCTGGTGGTGCGCCACTGTTATGTAGATTAACAGTGGCGCACCAGGCATGGGCCATTACTATTTATTACTAGTGGCGTGATAATAGTGACACACCTATAGTGCGTCATTAATGGCCAAAATAGGTGCGCCACTAACAGCCTGTTTTCTAGTAGTGACGGACGTGGCTGCAGACAACGGAGTTGAGCACGCTGATGCCTCCCTCCCTGCATTTGCGCAGACCCACAACAGTGTTGTATTCAACGAGGGAGGTGAGGGTGAGCATCCAAAATGAGGAAGGGGAGGACGCACGTAGATGGTAGATGTTGGCGTTTTTTTAGACGTAGAGCAGGAGCAGCACGCCACATGACTCCACCGAGCTTATGCGGAGGAAGGAGAAGTCAAACTCCCAGCATCTGGTGCACAAGCACAACAGCCGTTACAAGCCCCTGCTGTTGCTGAAGCTCTCTCTCTCTCTCTCTCTCCTTTACCCCTGATCAACGTCGGTTCACCGAGATCCGGCCTGGACCTACCCTCCCCCGCTAGTGGCTAATGATGCGCCCTCCTCCATTGGGCTCATTGGTCCTACCTCCTCTCGTGGCTAGCCGCTAGTCCTCCTCCGTTGAACCAGGCATCTGTTGTTGTGTCAGGACCCCGCCCTATCCAGAGCCTAGCGGATTTGGACACCCGGCCTCGTTGTTGCCTGGCCTGGGCCAACGTCGTCAGGACTCAGGACACGGCGACCACGCCATGAATGCACTAGTAGAAAACAGGGCTTTGGTCCAGGCCTGTCCAGCCCATTAGCCCCGGTTCAATCTAGAACCGGGTCCAATGGGGGCACTGGACCCGGTTCGTGAGCCCAGGGGGGCGGCCGGGCCACGTGGGCCATTGGTCCCGGTTCGTCTGGACCTTTTGGTCCCGGTTGGTGCGACGAACCAGGACCAATGGGTCTTGCTCCTGGCCCACCACCTTTGGTCCCGGTTGGTGGCATAAACCGGGACCAAAGGCACCCCTTTAGCCCCGGTTTGTAGCACCAACCGGGACCAATGAGGTGCCTATATATACCCCCTCACTCAAGAGCAGAGCACACTGCTCTGTTTTTTTTGGCCGAGGGGAAGAGGGGTTAGTGGTGCTCTAGCTCACCTCCTATGCACACAACGTGTTCGATGGAATGCCCGAGCCACACTAGTTAAACTTTTCTCCTCTCGAAGCTCTATTTTCTCCGAGATTTGTCTAGGTTTAGCGGTTCGTCACGTCCCATCCCCGTCTTCGCCCCCGTCGATCGCCCCCGCCGATCTCGTCATCGACACCACCGTGGTGAGCCTCTTGTTATGTCCATGCTTTTCTTACTTTTATTATTGCTTGTTATTATTGCTTTAGATAGATATTTGTCTAATTTTCTTACATTTATTATTGCTTGTTATTATATAGTGCGATGGTTTTGATATCCGCCCACGTGGGCCCTCGTCCTGTCTACGATTCGGATGTGGTATATTATCTTTAATTTATAATGATTTGTTTTAGTGTTTATGATAGTTATGCCGACCAACCTGACATGCATAGATGTTTTATTATGTCTAGGAGGTAGTTGAACCGGAAATTCCAACCGACCCTCCTGTGGAGAGGTTAAATTTAGTTGAAGAGGAAAACATTTCCTTAAAGAAAAAATTGGAAAAAATGGAGGAGGAGAAGATGGAATTGGAGTTGCATGTTGCGGAAGTCATCAATGATCACAAGATCAAGATGGACCCTGTTGTCGAGAGGTTAAATTTAGTTGAAGAAGAAAACAAATTCTTGAAGGAAAAAATAAAAAAAATTGAGGACGAGAAGATGATATTGGAGTTGCATGTTGCGGATGTCGTCGATGATCACAAGATCAAGATGGATGCAATGCAGTTGAAGATTAGAAAGATTAGAAAATATGCCATTCATACCGAGGCTTGGTATCATTATGCCGTTGGATCAATTGTTACCTTGGTTGCGATTACGATCGCATTTGTTTTCGCGTTGAAATGTTTTACATAGTTTCGATGTGTATGGAGAGCTATATGTTGTTAGATGAGAACTATATATGTATGTACTTTGGTTTTAATGTGATGATGAACTTTTATTAATTTGGTCACTTAATTATCTATTTATGATGTTCTGTAATGGTTTTTGACACACTTAATTATATATAATGCACGCAGATGAACCGGCAATGGATGTACGGTGACAGACACACCTCCGAGTACATTAAGGGCGTGCATGAGTTTCTAAATGCGGCTGAGGCAAACAAGCAGAATGGTTTTATGTGTTGTCCATGCACTAAATGTGGGAATACGATGTCTTACTCTAACCGGAAAATCCTTCACTCCCACCTGCTTTACAACGGTTTCATGCCACACTATAATGTTTGGACGAGGCACGGAGAAATAGGGGTTATGATGGAAGACGGCGAAGAAGAAGAGTACGATGACAACTATGTGCCCCCTGAATACAGTGATGCTGCAATGGGGGGAGCTGGTGAAGATCAAGAGGAACCAGACGATGTGCCCAATGATGCTGCAACGGGTGAAGCTGCTGAAGATCAAGAGGAACCAAATGATGATCTCCGCCGGGTCATTGTCGATGCAAGGACACAATGCGAAAGTCAAAAGGAGAAGCTGAAGTTCGATCGCATGTTAGAGGATCACAAAAAAGGGTTGTACCCCAATTGCGAAGATGGCAACACAAAGCTCAGTACCGTACTGGAATTGCTGCAGTGGAAGGCAGAGAATGCTGTGGCTGACAAAGGATTTGAGAAGCTACTGAAAATATTGAAGAAGAAGCTTCCGAAGGATAACGAATTGCCCGACAGTACATACGCAGCAAAGAAGGTCGTATGCCCTCTAGGATTGGAGGTGCAGAAGATACATGCATGCCCTAATGACTGCATCCTCTACCGCGGTGCATACAACGATCTGAACGCATGCCCGGTATGTGGTGCGTTGCGGTATAAGATCAGACGAGATGACCCTGGTGATGTTGATGGCGAGCCCGCCAGGAAGAGGGTTCCTGCGAAGGTGATGTGGTATGCTCCTATAATACCACGGTTGAAACGTTTGTTTAGAAACAGAGAGCATGCCAAGTTGATGCGATGGCACAGTGAGGACCGTAAGAAAGAGGGGAAGTTGAGAGCACCCGCTGACGGGTCGCAATGGAGAAAAATCGAGAGAAAGTACTGGGAGGAGTTTGCAAAGGACGCAAGGACCGTATGGTTTGCTCTAAGCGCGGATGGCATTAATCCTTTCGGGGAGCAGAGCAGCAATCACAGCACCTGGCCCGTGACTCTATGTATGTATAACCTTCCTCCTTGGATGTGCATGAAGCGGAAGTTCATTATGATGCCAGTTCTCATCCAAGGCCCTAAGCAACCCGGCAACGACATTGATGTGTACCTAAGGCCATTAGTTGAAGAACTTTTACAGCTGTGGAATGGAAACGGTGTACGTGCGTGGGATGAGCACAAACAGGAGGAATTTGACCTAAAGGCGTTGCTGTTCGTGACCATCAACGATTGGCCCGCTCTCAGTAACCTTTCAGGACAGACAAACAAAGGATACCACGCATGCACGCACTGTTTAGATGACACTGAAAGTATATACCTGGACAAGTGCAGGAAGAATGTGTACCTGGGCCATCGTCGATTTCTTCCGACCAACCATCAATGTCGAAAGAAAGGCAAGCATTTCAAAGGCGAGGCAGATCACCGGAAGAAGCCCGCCATGCGTACCGGTGATCACGTACTTGCTATGGTCAATGATTTACACGTAATCTTCGGAAAGGGCCCCGGCGCACTAGCTGTTCCGAATGACGATGAGGGACACGCACCCATGTGGAAGAAGAAATCTATATTTTGGAACCTACCCTACTGGAAAGACCTAGAGGTCCGCTCTTCAATCGACGTGATGCACGTGACGAAGATGTTGGGGAACGTAGTATTTTCAAAATTTTCCTACGATCACGCAAGATCTATCTACTAGATGTATAGCAACGAGAGGGGAGAGTGTGTCTACGTACCCTCGTAGACCGAAAGCGGAAGCGTTTATCAACGCGGTTGATGTAGTCGTGCACCTTCACGATCCGTCCCGATCTAGTACCGAACGTACGGCACCTCCGCGTTCAGCACACGTTCAGCTCGATGACGTCCTCGCCTTCTTGATCCAGCAAGACGGGCGAAGTAGTAGATGAGTTCCGGCAGCACGACGGCGTGGTGACGGTTGTTGATGAAGAACAATCTCTGCAGGGCTTCGCCAAGCACTACAGAAACTAGACGGAGGATAAACTAGAGGGTCGGGGTAGCCGGCACACGGCTTGGTGTATCTTGATGTGTCTTGGGTGCTAGCCCTACCCCTCTATTTATATGTTGAGCCTTGGGGTCGAAACTTGGAGTAAAAGTCTTCACAAAGTCGGTTTCACCCGAAAGGCAAGAGTCCTTCTCGGACTCCAGGACCAGACGCCAGGGTTCCCGGCGTCTGGACCCAGACGCCAGGGACCCTGGCGTCTGGCCCCTGGACTCCGCAAAACTTCCTTTTGCGCTTTCCAAAAACCTTGTGTGCTTTCCCTTATGGCCCAAATAACGTGTTCTCGTACCCAAACACTTCGGGAAACATCCGGAACCTCTTCCGGTGAATTCCGGAACCCTTCCGGAGGTCAAACACTATTATCTCATATATTAATCTTTATCTCCGGACCATTCCGGAGTTCCTCGTCATGTCCGTGATCACATCCTGGACTCCGAATAACATTCGGTCACCAACATACATAACTCATTAAATACTATATCGTCAGCGAACGTTTAAGCGTGCGGACCCTACGGGTTCGAGAACTATGTAGACATGACCGAGACATCTCTCCGGTCAATAACCAATAGCGGAACCTGGATGCCCATATTGGCTCCTACATATTCTACGAAGATCTTTATCGGTCGAACCGCATAACAACATACGTTGTTCCTTTTGTCATCGGTATGTTACTTGCCCGAGATTCGATCGTCGGTATCACTATACCTAGTTCAATCTCGTTACCGGCAAGTCTCTTTACTCGTTCCGTAACACATCATCTCGTGACTAACTCATTAGTCTTTTGCTTGCAAGGCTTATTATGATGTGTGTTACCGAGAGGGCCCAGAGATACCTCTCCGACACTCGGAGTGACAAATCCTAATCTTGATCTATGCCAACACCACGAATACTTTCGGAGACACCTGTAGAGCATCTTTATGATCACCCAGTTACGTTGTGACGTTTGATAGCACACAAGGTGATCCTACGATATTCGGGAGTTGCATAATCTCATAGTCATAGGAACATGTATAAGTCATGAAGAAAGCAATAGCAGTAAAACTAAACGATCATAGTGCTATGCTAACGGATGGGTCTTGTCCATCACATCATTCTCCTAATGATGTGATCCCGTTGATCAAATGACAACTCATGTCTATGGTTAGGAAACATAACCATCTTTGATCAATGAGCTAGTCTAGTAGAGGCATACTAGGGACACTCTGTTTTGTCTATGTATTCACACATGTACTAAGTTTCCAGTTAATACAATTCTAGCATGAATAATAAACATTTATCATGATATAAGGAAATATAAATAACAACTTTATTATTGCCTCTAGGGCATATTTCCTTCAGTCTCCCACTTGCACTAGAGTCAATAATCTAGCTCACATCGCCATGTGATTTAATACCGATAGTTCACATCGTTATGTGAATAACACCCATTGTTCACATCACCATGTGACCAACACCCAAAGGGTTTACTAGAGTCAATAATCTAGTTCACATCGCTATGTGATTAATACCCAAGAGTAATAAGGTGTGATCATGTTTTGCTTGTGAGAGAAGTTTAGTCAACGGGTCTGTCACATTCAGATCCGTATGTATTTCGCAAATTTCTATGTCTACAATGCTCTGCATGGAGCTACTCTAGCTAATTGCTCCCACTTTCAATACGGATCCAGATTGATACTTAGAGTCATCTGGATTTAGTGTCAAAGCTTTCATCGGCGTAACCCTTTACGACGAACTCTTTATCACCTCCATAATCGAGAAACATTTCCTTAGTCATCCAATTACTAAGGATAATTTTGACCGCTGTACAGTGATCTACTCCTGGATCACTATTGTACCTCCCTGTCAAACTCATGGCAAGGTACACAACGTGTTTTGTACACAGCATGGCATACTTTATAGAACCTATGGCTGAGGCATAGGGAATGACTTTCATTCTCTCTATATTTTTCTGCCGTGGTCTGGCTTTGAGTCTTACTCAACTTCACACCTTACAAGTCAGGCAAGAACTCCTTCTTTGACTGATCCATTTTGAACTACTTCAAAATCTTATCAAGGTATGTACTCATCGAAAGTCTTATCAAGCGTCTTGATCTATCTCTATAGATCTTGATGCCCAATATGTAAGCAGTTTCACCAAGGTCTTTCTTTGAAAAACTCCTTTCAAACACTCCTTTATGGTTTCCAGAAAATTCTACATCATTTCCGATCGACAATATGTCATTCACATATACTTATCAGAAAGGTTGTAGTGCTCCCACTCACTTTCTTGTAAATACAGGCTTCACCGCAAGTCTGTATAAATCTATATGCTTTGATCAACTTATCAAAGCGTATATTCCAACTCCGAGATGCTTGCACCAGTCCATAGATGGATCGCTGGAGCTTGCACAATTTGTTAGCACATTTAAGATTGACAAAACCTTCTGGCTGCATCATATACAACTCTTCTTTGAGATATCCATTCAGGAATGCAGTTTTGACATCCATTTGCCAGATTTCATAATCATAAAATGCGGCAATTGCTAACATGATTCGGATAGACTTAAGCATCGCTACAGGTGAGAAAGTCTCATCGCAGTCAACTCCTTGAACTTGTCGAAAACCTTTCGCATCAAGTCGAGCTTTGTAGACAGTAACATTACCATCGGCGCCAGTCTTCCTCTTAAAGATCCATTTATTTTCGATGGCTTGCCGACCATCGGGCAAGTCAACCAAAGTCCACACTTTGTTCTCATACATGGATCCCATCTCAGATTTCATGGCCTCAAGCCATTTTGCGGAATCTGGGCTCATCATCGCTTCCTCATAGTTCGTAGGTTCATCATGGTCCAGTAACATGATTTCCAGAACCGGGTTGCCGTACCACTCTGGTGCGGAACGTACTCTGGTTGATCTACGAAGTTCAGCAGTAACTTGATCTGAAGTTTCATGATCATCATCATTAGCTTCCTCACTAATTGGTGTAGGAATCACTGGAACTAGTTTCTGTGATGTACTACCTTCCAATTCGGGAGAAGGTACAATTACCTCATCAAGTTCTACTTTCCTCCCACTCACTTCTTTTGAGAGAAACTCCTTCTCTAGAAAGGATCCATTCTTAGCAACGAATATCTTGCCTTCCGATCTGTGATAGAAGGTGTACCCAACAGTTTCTTTTGGGTATCCTATGAAGATTTACTTCTCCGATTTGGGTTCGAGCTTATCATGTTGAAACTTTTTCACATAAGCATCGCAATCCCAAACTTAAAGAAATGACAGCTTAGGTTTCTCGTCAAACCACAGTTCATACGGTGTCATCTCCACGGATTTAGATGGTGCCCTATTTAACGTGAATGTAGCTGTCTCTAATGCATAACCTGTTGGGGAACGTTGCATGGGAAACAAAAATTTTCCTACCGTTCACCAAGATCAATCTAGTAGAAGCAACTACGAGAGGGGAGTGTGATCTACGTACCCTTGTAGATCGCTAAGCGGAAGCGTTATGAACGCGGATGATGGAGTCGTACTCGTCGCGATTCAGATCGCCGAAGACCTAGCACCGAAGCAACGGTGCCTCCGCGTTCTTCACACGTACGGCTCGGGGACGTCTCCTCCTTCTTGATCCAGCAAGGGGTGGAGGAGAGGTTGATGGAGAACCGGCAGCACGACGGCGTGGTGGTGATGGTGGAGAAGAACTCCAGCAGGGCTTCGCCTAAGCACCGCGGGAGAAGAAGATATGACGGGAGAGGGAGGGCAGCACCGAGGCACAAACTGTGTTGGCTGCCCTCCCTTTGCCCCACTATATATAGGGGGGGTGGAGAGGTGAGGGCGCCCTAGGGTTTCCCCCCTAGGGGCCGGCGGCCAGGGCAAGGGGAGGGGGCGGCGGCCAGGGCAGGGGGGCGGCCAGGCCCTAGGGTTTCCCCCCCTAGGTGCCTTGCCCCCCAAGGCCAAGGGGTGCGGCCAGCCCTAGGGGGTCCCACCCCCTTAGCCGCATGGGGAGAGGGCCCAGGGGGGCGCACAGCCCCCTGAGGGCTGTGGTGTCCCCCTTTGTGGCCCAATAGGCCCAGAACAACTTCCGGACCCCCCGAAATCCCTTCCGGTATTCCGCCGATTTCCCGATGCTCCCCGGAACACTTCCGGTACTCCGAAACCTTTCATCCTATATATCAATCTTCGTCTCCGGACCATTCCGGAGACCCTCGTCATGTCCGGGATCTCATCCGGGACTCCGAACAACCTTCGGTAACCATGCACTCTTCTCACTAACAACCCTAGCGTCACCGAACGTTAAGTGTGTAGACCCTGCGGGTTCGGAAACCATGTAGACATGACCGAGACACTCTCAGGTCAATAACCAATAGCGGGATCTGGATACCCATATTGGTTCCTACATGTTTCTCGATGATCTCATCGGATGAACCACGATGTCAAGGATTCAGGCAATCCCGTATACAGTTCCCTTTGTCTCGTCGGTATGTTACTTGCCCGAGATTCGATCGTCGGTATCTCTATACCTAGTTCAATCTCGTTACCGGCAAGTCTCTTTACTCGTTACCATAATACATAATCCCGTGACCAACTACTTAATCACTTTTGAGCTCATTGAGATGACGTATTACCGAGTGGGCCCGGAGATACCTCTCCGTCACACGGAGTGACAAATCCCAGTCTTGATCCATGTCAACTCAACAGACACCCTCGGAGATACCTGTAGAGTACCTTTATAGTCACCCAGTTACGTTGCGACGTTTGGCACATACAAAGCACTCCTACGGTGTCAGTGAGTTACATGATCTCATGGTCATAGGAACTTATACTTGACATGCAGAAAACTATAGCGATAACTGACACGATCAAAAGCTATGTTAACGTTTGGGTCTCGTCCATCACATCATTCTCCTAATGATGTGATCCCGTTATCAAATGACAATTCATGTCTTATGACCTGGAAACCGCGGTCATCTTTGATCAACGAGCTAGTCCTGTAGAGGCACACTAGGGACACAAAGTCTGTCTATTCATCCACACGTGTATCTGAGTTTCCAATCAATACAGTTATAGCATGGATAATAAACGATTATCATGAACAAGGAAATATAATAATAACTCTTTTATTATTGCCTCTAGGGCATATTTCCAACAAAAGCGTCTCCCGAAACCCTCGAGACGGGAACTCTTTTTCACGATCTCATCTCTGTTCCGCCGCCGCCGCCGCTTCCAAGATCGGGAGCACCAGGAGAACTCTTCCCGGCACCCTGCCGGAGGGGAGGATCACCACCGGGAGCTTCTCCACCACCATGGACGCCTCCCGGATGAGTTGTGAGTAGTCTCCCTTGGACCATGGGTCCATGACCAGTAGCTATGTGATGTTCTCCTCCCGTTCTTGTGCTTCACTAATTAGTCCTCGTGAGCTGCCCTACATGATCGAGGCACATATGTAATCCTTATGCTGTTGCTATGATGAGTTTGCTGGGATCCGATGGATTATGAGATTATGTTCAGATTGTGCTTGAGTAATATATTTGATTCACCTCTTTTATATTTATGTTCGTAAGTAATTCTTGCATGTTCTACATTGTTATTTATTGCTTTGGCCAAGTAGTAGATAGTGACTCCAAGAGGGAACGTTATGCTTGATTGTGGGTTCATGCCCCTCGATGACTAGTTTGAGTGACAGAAACATGAGTCTTGGGGATGTGCTGTTGCCACAAGGGGGAAAACAACGGTGCTTGTGCCCGCGGGTGCAAGGATTGTTTACTTTACGCAAAGTTCTTTTAATGCAGTTGTCTGTTGCTTTGAGATTACACTATGGGTGGGACTCGCAACTTAATACCAGCGAGATGTTCTGGATAGATATCTCAAGGTGGATGATTAGTAGTAGATGCAGATGGATTTCGGTCTACTTACCTCGGCGTACCGCCCATGCTTTGAACCTCAACCTTTCTTGCAATGTAGTCAGCATTGGTTTGCGCACATGGTCCTGTCAATTGCCCAGCTGTAATTCGTTTACCTCACATAGCTGTTTTATCGTCTTTTGGGAGAGAGACATCACTAGTGAACATCATGAGACTCCGGTCCATATTACCATCATTGATCACATCCACTATTTACTTTTCCGCTTTTACTTACTATTGCAATTATATCTATCACTATTATCACTTGCGTTTGATCCTTTGTAAACTACAAGGCTGGAGGGATTGACAACCTCTCTGTACTCGTTGGGAGCAAAGTTATTTGTATCTGTGTGCAGGTCCATGTTGATTGCTAATATCTGGCGCCGTTAGCAGTTGACACCTTCTTGTTGAAACTGGGAGTCTCTGGGAAATCGATCCTTGGTATTGCCAAGGGAAAACTTCTGCTACACTGCATCTCAAACCTTCCACTTGGGGTAACCAACGAGGGGTGAGAAGCCACCTAGCAAAGCAATTTCTGGCGCCGTTGCCGGGGACTCCACTCTTCAGGATAGGGGAGTTGCACGCTATCTTTTACCTTTGCTTTTAGTCTTGTTAGTTCACCTTTCAGTTTTTGCTTTAGTATCTTTTATCGAAAATCACAAAAATAGTTATCTTGCTTGCTTGCTGCTATGGGTTCCACCGAGAACACCAAGTTGTGTGACTTCACTAGTCACAACAACGATGACTTTATCTGCACACCTATCACTACACCTGCCACTTCAGCACTTTCGTATGAAATTAAACCTGCTTTACTGAACTTAGTCATGAAAGATCAATTCTCCGGTGCTGGAGATGATGCTGCTTTACACTTAAACAACTTTGTTGAACTTTGTGATATGCAAAAGTACCGAGAAGTAGATGGTGATATTGTTAAGCTTAAGCTTTTTCCTTTCTCTCTGAGAGGAGGAGCTAAAATTTGGTTTCAGTCTTTGCCTAGAAATAGCATAGATTCATGGGACAAGTGCAAAGATGGTTTTATTGGAAAATACTATCCACCTGCTAAAAGTATCCAACTAAGAAGTAACATAATGAATTTTAAACAATTGGATAATGAACACGTTGCCCAAGCTTGGGAACGTATGAAATCTCTTATCAAGAACTGCCCTACTCATGGTTTGACTACTTGGATGGTCATCCAAACTTTTTATGCAGGCTTGAACTTTACCTCGCGGAACTTGTTAGATTCGGCCGCGGGAGGAACTTTTATGTCAACTACACTTGGTGCTGCCACAAAGCTTCTCGATGAGATGATGACCAACTATTCCCAATGGCACACCGAACGCGCTCCAACAGGTAGGAAGGTAAACTCTGTCGAGGAGATTTCCTCCCTTAATGAAAAAGTTGACTTGATCATGTCTCTACTTTCGAAGCAGTCTTCTGTTGATCCTCGTGATGTTCCTTTAAATTCTTTGATTGCTCAAGAACAAGTAGATGTGAACTTTATCTCTAGAAACAATTTTAATAACAATGCTTATAGGAGTAATTTTGGTAGCAATCCTAGATCGTTCCCCTCTAATTCTTATGAGAACAACAATGCTTATCCTAGCACCAAGAACTCCACTACTGAACTAGAGATTATGCTTAAAGATTTCATCACTGCCAAAAAAGCTTTTAATAATAGTGTAGAAGAAAAACTAAACAAACTAGGTGATCTCTCTTCAAAGGTAGACAATTTAGCCAATGAGGTAGAATTGCTTAAAATTAGAACTTCTCCTCTTGAGGAGAGGAAGGTCACTCCTATTAATGCTATTCAATTGCAAATTAATGAAAATATTAGGATGATGGCTAAACTTAAAGAGAGATGGGCTAGAGAAAGGGAGGAAGAAGATAGGATTAAGAGCCTTCCTACCCACCACACTGTTGCTACTATCCAAGTTGTTGAGGATATCCAAACTCTTAGCACCCAATGCACTCCTGGTCCCGATGGACCTATTAATGGTGATGCTATGACTATAGAAACTATCAAACAAGTGAACCTAAAGGACACCACTACCATTTTACTTGATGCTAGTGACCTTGATCTTGATAATTGCACTCTTACCGAAGTTATTGATTTCCTTCACAAGATGTCTAGAGACCCCCGCACTAGCACGCTTAACCTTGCCTTCACAGAGCATATCACTAATGCTCTTATCAAAGCTAGGGAGGAGAAACTTAGAGTAGAAGCCTCCATACCTAGAAAGCTAGAAGATGGTTGGGATCCTATGATAAAAATTAAGTTGAATAACTTCTCTTGCTATGCTTTATGTGATGTTGGTGCTAGTACCTCTGTTATGCCCAAAAGAATGTATGATATGCTTAAATTGGAACCTTTTGATTCTTGTTCTTTTGGTGTTCGTCTCGTTGATTCTTCCATCAAGAAACCTTTGGGGAGGATCGACGATGTTCTTATCGTTGTCAATGATAATTATGTTCCCGTTGATTTCACTATTATGGATATTGAATGTGATCCTTCTTGTCCATTTATTTTGGGACGTCCTTACGCACCGTTGGTGCTATCATTGACATGAAAGAGGGTAATATAAAATTTCAGTTTCCTCTCAAGAAAGGGATGGAACACTTCCCTCGAAAGAAGATCAAGTTACCTTTTGAGTCCGTTATACGGGCTAGCTATTCTTTTACTCTTGATAAAACTTGATCTATATGCATTATGCCTAGCTTAAAGGCATAAAAGAAAGCGCTTTTGGGAGGCAGCCCAATGAATAAATTTATTTTGCTTTTGTTGTATCTTGATGTTGTTTACTACTGTAGCATCATCATTGTATCTTTGCTTTTCAATTTTGTGCCAAGTATAGCCTCTGATTGCTAGAAAGTTCAAAAGTTGTGAGGTGCTGTCCAGGAAACAGATTCTGTCCTTGGATAGAAAAATTCGTATAAAATCACCAGATCATCTTTTTGGTCTGAATTTTTTCGACAGCGTGCTCTATGTAATTGTCTTTTGTGCGTCTGTTCTGAGTTTTTTGATTAGAGTTGCAGAAGTGCCCCCGAACAAATCATTTACTACCTGCTGTTCTGTTTTTCACAGATTCTGTACTGTTTTGCCTTTCCTTCATTTTGCAAACCTAGATCTTGCTTTTTCTTTGCAAAAACCTTTTGGCAATCTTGAGAAACAACAGACCTTCAAGAATATCTTTATTTCCAGCAAGGAACAATTATTTTATTATGGGTACTAACCTCGCTAATCAGATTATGATGAGTTATGTATGAAGGGAGTTTTCAAGTGTGCGAGGGAAGATGATAAAAAGATTCAGGAGTGTCAAACGCTCAAGCTTGGGGATGCCCCCATGCACCCCCAAGAAATATTCAAGGAGACTCAAGCGTCTAAGCTTGGGGATGCCCCCGTGCATCCCCTTCTCCATCAACATTATCAGTTCGTCTTTTGTTCCACTATATTTTAATCACTTCATGTGTTATGTGCTATGCTTGGAGCGTCTTGCTTTTTAGTTTTTCTTTAGCTTTTCATAACGAGTCGGAACTCAGCTTTCTTTATGTGGGAGAGAAACACGCTCCACTTCTACCTAGAACATAACATAGAATTTTCATGTCTATCCTTGCTGTGTGTGTTCTTTGTCTTTTAATAGCTACTATCATGTTCAGCTCTCAGTTTCATGCTTATCTTTTTAAAGAGCTTTCGTTTAGTTGGTTGCTTGAACTCTCTTTAGTTATCATGCCTATCTTATTAAGAGAGTTTGCTTCCGTTGCATTGGTTGATATGTCTATGATAAAGATGCTACGTGCATAATGGCGCTTAGTAGTTCATGTTTTCTTATGGTTAGTCTCAAATAGCTGGAGGGTTCCCAATGTGTTATTGGAGTACCAACATGGTTTGTTTGCCTATGATGTGGTATGGTTTAGTAATATCTTCCTTCAAATAATTTATTTTGATTGACTTGGCGTATGCTCACGCATATTTAAGACTGTAAAGAAAGTCTGTCAAGCCTTGATGATCTTTTGTTTCTGAGTAGCGATATAACTTCCATGCCTGATTCAATGTTGCTTTGTCGCTCTGCATGATTATGACCGTCATTGCTCTCTTAGTTGGTCGCTCCCAGTCTTTTGCTAACCTCCACTTGTACTAAGCGGACTGACTGCTTGTGCATCCACATTCCTTTATACCAGTTATGCCATATGAGTCCACCATATCTTCCTACATGGTATTTACCTGCCATTCCTAACGGAGACTTGCATGTGCCATCTCGAAATTATTCAAAGAAAAAAGAATTCCTATTTTGTGCCTCTGTAGTAAGTTCATGAGGAAGTAGTGGTTAATTCATAATCTTTTTAAGTTGGACAAGCTTCACCCCGGGATTGCATGTATAATGTGCAAACCCATAATACGAGAAGGAACTGGCATTGAGTGCGCCCGGCTCAAAAAGATAATATAACAAACAAACCCTCCTTCACGCTTTGTTCATGAGAAAACAGAAAACTTTGGCAGTGATAAACAAAGGAGATTAAGAGGATGTGATCGTCCTCATTCGGGAGCCGTTCCTCGAAACTTGTCCATCTCAAGAAGTGGTTGAGTTATCTGCTAGCATTCGTTGACAAAACATGCATGATCTAAAAAAAATTATTATTACCTCTGTTTTAAAACCAAGAGCTCTGGTACATGTTTTGTCTTTGTTTCCGACTACGGGTTTTCAACCTTGCCAACAAAAGCCACGGTTCGAGAGTCTCCACCTTTTTTTTAAAAAGCACCAACTACTGAGAGCATGATTGTCATTCTGAGTGTAATGTGCATTGTCCCAAAGTAGCATTGTCTTTTGCATGATTGTGATATCGTTTATTCTGAAATCATTGTATCTAGTCATCACTTAAACCTTGGAGGTGCCCCTACATTTATGTTTTGCTTCACTAAAGGGGGCAAGCGAGATATCACTTTATCATATTTGCACATCATGTTCATTACAAATCTATTTGATGTTTCAGTATCATATTGTAAAACTTTCAGTTCTTTGTGATTTTCTCATGAGGCAACTTAATTACTACAGATTCATTGTCTGAGTAAGCTTTTGTCATATGACTATGAAAAAGTCCTATATGGTTAATAGCATGTCACCACAGAAATTATTCTTGTTATCATTTACCTACTTGAGGACGAGCAGGAATTAAGCTTGGGGATGTTGATACGTCCAAAACGTATCTATAATTTCTGCTTGCTCCATGCCTCTTTTGGGTGATATTGCTATGTTATTTATACACTTCCATACACTTTTGATCATATTTGGACTAACCTATTAACTCAGTGCACCCCAGTGCCAGTTTCTGTTTTCGAGTGTTTTTGTATTTCAGGTTTTCACATTACGAGAACTGCCAGAAAATATCCACAAAAATTATATAAAAAATCAGCGTTCCAGAAACTACCGGGCGCCCGAAGTACAGCCGGGGGGGGGGGGCACCAGGGCTCCAGGCGCCCTGGCGGCGCGCCCGCCCCCTGGGCCGCGCCGGGGAGGCGCCTGGGCCCCCGAGGCTTCGCTGATGCCCCCCTTTGGCATATATTTAAAGCGTCTCCCGAAACCCTCAAGACGGGAACTCTTTTTCGCGATCTCATCTCTGTTCCGCCGCCGCCGCCGCTTCCAAGATCGGGAGCACCAGGAGAACTCTTCCCGGCACCCTGCCGGAGGGGAGGATCACCACCGGGAGCTTCTCCACCACCATGGACGCCTCCCGGATGAGTTGTGAGTAGTCTCCCTTGGACCATGGGTCCATGACCAGTAGCTATGTGATGTTCTCCTCCCGTTCTTGTGCTTCACTAATTAGTCCTCATGAGCTGCCCTACATGATCGAGGCACATATGTAATCCTTATGCTGTTGCTATGATGAGTTTGCTGGGATCCGATGGATTATGAGATTATGTTCAGATTGTGCTTGAGTAATATATTTGATCTACCTCTTTTATATTTATGTTCATAAGTAATTCTTGCATGTTCTCCGTTGTTATTTATTGCTTTGGCCAAGTAATAGGTAGTGACTCCAAGAGGGAACGTTATGCTTGATTGTGGGTTCATGCCCCTCGATGACTAGTTTGAGTGACAGAAACATGAGTCTAGGGGATGTGCTGTTGCCACAAGGGGGAAAACAACGGTGCTTGTGCCCGCGGGTGCAAGGATTGTTTACTTTACGCAAAGTTCTTTTAATGCAGTTGTCTGTTGCATTGAGTTTACACTATGGGTGGGGCTCGCAACTTAATACCAGTGAGATGTTCTGGATAAATATCTCAAGGTGGATAATTAGTAGTAGATATTGATGGATTTCGGTCTACTTACTTGGGCGTACCGCCCATGCTTTGAACCTCAACCTTTCTTGCAATGTAGTCAGCATTGGTTTGCGTTCGTGGTCCTGTCAATTGCCCAGCTGTAATTCGTTTACCTCACATAGCGGTTTTATCGTCTTTTGGGAGAGAGACATCACTAGTGAACATCATGAGACTCCGGTCCATATTACCATCATTGATCACACCCGCTATTTACTTTTCGCTTTTATTTACTATTGCAAACATTATCTATCACTACTATCATTTGCGTTTAATCCTTTGTGAACTACAAGGCCGGAGGGATTGACAACCTCTCTGTACTCGTTGGGAGCAAAGTTATTTATATCTGTGTGCAGGTCCACGTTGATTGCTAATATCTGGCGCCGTTAGCAGTTGACACCTTCTTGTTGAACCTAGGAGTCTCTGGGGATTCGATCCTTGGTATCTTTGCCAAGGGAAAAACTTCCGCAACACTACATCTCACACCTTCCACTTAGGGTAACCAACGAGGGGCGAGAAGCCTAGCAAGAGTTTTTCTGGCGCCGTTGCTGGGGACTCCACTCTTCGGGATAGGGGAGTTGCACGCTATCTTTTACCTTTGCTTTTTAGTCTTGTTAGTTTAACTTTCAATTTTTGCTTTAGTATCTTTTATCAAAAATCACAAAAAAATTATTTACCTTTCTGTTAGTAGTCCTTTTTGTTTAGCCAAACATGTTAGGATTGATGCTTTGAGGTAATCAGAAGTTCTGGATTTCCATCAAAGGGATGGAACACTTCCCTCGAAAGAAGATCAAGTTACCTTTTGAGTCCGTTGTACGGGCTAGCTATTCTTTTACTCTTGATAAAACTTGATCTCTATGCATTATGCCTAGCTTAAAGGCATAAAAGAAAGCGCTTTTGGGAGGCAGCCCACATGAATAAAATTTTATTTTGCTTTTGTTGTGTCTTGATGTTGTTTACTACAGTAGCATCATCATTGTATCTTTGCTTTTCATATTTGTGCCAAGTGTAGCCTCTGATTGCTAGAAAGTTCAAAAGTTGTGAGGTGCTGTCCAGGAAACAGATTCTGTCCTTGGATAGAAAATTTCGTATAAAATCACCAGATCATCTTTTTTGTCTGAATTTTTTCGACAGCGTTCTCTATATAATTGTCTTTCGTGCGTCTGTTCTGAGTTTTTTTATTAGAGTTGCAGAAGTGCCCCGAACAAATAATTTACTACCTGCTGTTCTGTTTTTCACAGATTCTGTCATGTTTTGCCTTTCTTTCATTTTGCAAACCAAGAGCTTTCTTTTTCTTTGCAAAAAACTTTTGGCAATCTTGAGAAACAGTAGACCTTCAAGAATATCCTTATTTCCAGCAATGTACAATTATTTTATTATGGGCACTAACCTCGCTAATCAGATTAAGATGAGTTATGTATGAAGGGAGTTTTCAAGTGTGCGAGGGAAGATGATAAAAAGATTCAGGAGTGTCAAGCGCTCAAGCTTGGGGATGCCCCCGTGCACCCCCAAGAAATATTCAAGGAGACTCAAGCGTCTAAGCTTGGGGATGCCCCCGTGCATCCCCTTCTCCATCAACATTATCAGTTCGTCTTTCGTTCCACTATATTTTTATCACTTCATGTGTTATGTGCTATGCTTGGAGCGTCTTGCTTTTAGTTTCCTTTTTAGCTTTTCATAACGAGTCGGAACTCAAATTTCTTTATGTGGGAGAGAAAACACGCTCCACTTCTACCTAGAACATAACATAGAATTTTCATGACTATCTTTGTTGTGTGTGTTCTATGTCTTTTTAATAGCTACTATCATGTTCAGCTCTTAGCTTTCATGCTTATCTTTTCAAAGAGCTTTTGTTTAGTTGGTTGCTTGAACTCTCTTTAATTACCATGCTCACCTTATTAAGAGAGTTTGCTTCCGTTGCATTGGTTAATATGTCTATGATAAAGATGCTACGTGCATGATGGTGCTTAGTAGTTCATGTTTTCTTATGGTTAGTCTCAAATAGCTGGGGGATTCCCAATGTGTTATTGGAGTAACAACATGATTTGTTTGCCAATGATGTGGTATGGTTTAGTAATATCTTCCCTCAAGAATTTATTTTGATTGACTTGGCGTATGCTCACGCATATTTAAGACTGTAAAGAAAGTCTGTCAAGCCTTGATGATCTTTTATTTCTGAGTAGCAATATAACTTCCATGCCTGATTCAATGTTGCTTTGTCACTCTGCATGATTATGACCGTCATTGCTCTCTTAGTTGGTCGCTCCCAGTCTTTTGCTAACCTCCACCTATACTAAGCGGACTGACTGCTTGTGCATCCACATCCTTTTAAACCAGTTATGCCATATGAGTCCACCATACCTACCTATATGTGGTATTTCACCGCCACTCCAAGTAAATTTACATGTGCTACCTTTAAAACCTTCAGCTTTTGCAATACATAGCTCATGGGAAAGTAGCTCAAAAACTATTGTGGTAAAGAATATGTCGCTTATGTATCTTAATTCTTATAAGTTGCTTGCTGAGCGGTATCCATGTTTCTGGGGACGCCATCAACTGTTACACTTTTGTTGAATATCATGTGAGTTGCTATGCATGTTCGTCTTGTCTGAAGTAAGGGTGATTTGCCATGAGTTGAGTGGTTTGAGTATGCATATTGTTAGAGAAGAACATTGGGCCGCCAACCAAAGCCATGTATCATGGCGGAAGTTTTAGCTTGGACATTAATCCTCAATCTCTTATGAGAATATGCTTAAGCATTAAAGAGGAGTCCATTATCTATTTTCTATGTTGTCCCGGTATGGATGTCCTCAAGTTGAGATCTATCAAAAATGAGAAATCAAATGCGATCTATCTCCTTGGACCTTTGTACAGGTGACATAGAGGTACCCCTTTGTGACACTTGGTTGAAACATATGTAATGCAATGACAATCCATGGAAATCCAAGCTAATTAGGACAAGGTGCGAGCACTATTGGTATTCGATGCATGACGCTTGCAACTTATAGGATGTCTTATGCATAACACATATGAAGTACTACTACCGTTGACAAAATTGCTTCTATGTTTTCAAAATAAAAGCTCTAGCACATGAGTAATCCCTGCTTCCGATTGTGAAGGGCCATTCTTTTACTTTTATGTTGAGTCTCCACCTTCTTTTAAAAGCACCAACTACTGAGAGCATGATTGTCATTCTTAGTGTAATGTGCATTGTTCCAAAGTAGCATTGTC
>LR738712.1:675378696-675399442 GCA_902687465.1 Secale cereale
AGGGCGCCGCCAACGTTCCATGCACTCTCCTGCACTTCGTGGACGGTGAGTTGATCGATGTCGCCAAGGCCAAAATCGTTGAACCGGGCAACCGCGTGTTCCATGGTACTCCGATGCCACCCACCGTGTATAGGGTTCAACTGGTTCAGGTGCTACAGGCTGTGACGACTTGTTACCTTCGTATTGACCCCCTAGGGCCGACGAAGATGATGTGATGACCCTCAGCACCTGCTTAAACTGGTCCATGCTTTGGCCGAAGAGCCAGATTCGTTTGGGGGCGGGGGACACCACCCCACAGACAACACTGCCAGTCGTGCCGGCGCCAAGCCATGGCAAGACCGCCGCAACGCTACCGCCGTCAGCTGATCCGGACATGCATATGGCACAGGATCCGGACGACAACGACGTTACATTTTCCGACGTCGATAAGTACATCAACGAACATGGGTACGGTGATGAATTCTTGGGGCCTCCTTCTCAAGAACCCAACCCTGCTAAAGACGATCGCGATCTAGCTGGTACCACGGAGAAACCCAATTGCAACAGGCGTCGTCTGGCGTTCAGTTCTCAGGAGACGCCTTCAGCTACCGCCTTCACTGAGACTCAAATAGCTGAGGTGCGAAATATTACCAGCCCCAACACACTCAAGAAGGTGGTCTCTGAGCAGAACTCGATCCCATTACAACAGAAGAAGCAGAAGGGGCGGAAAAGAAAAAATAACAAGGGTGCGAGTCAGCCGGCACCGAGTATGATCCGTGCTTAGGACGGGCCACCAATACCTATGGATATCTCGAGGAGGGTGCATGTGGCGGGTAGGCCGATGCTACCAACTAATATGCTCAATGCTGCAACCGGTGCTATGTGGAGTCTACATGACTGTGTTCTTTATATGGAGAAGCGGCGTCTCTCCGAGAATGATGTGGCATACCCAATTTTCGTGGCCAAGGTGCCAGAGGGCAAGGGCTATGTCGATAGCACCATCGGGCGTATGATCGTCCCGCGGTTTGATGACATCTTCGCTATGTTTAACCTTCATCCGCTGTACTACACCTTCATTCGGCTATTTTCGCTCCGTATGGAGATGCGGATCATTAGAGACCAGACCCCGAACATCGTGATAGTCAACCCCTAATACATGCGTGCCAAGATCTTGGGCAGCGCTGGGGACCGGCAAGTCGCGAGTTCATACCTCGAAGGCGTCATTCTGGCAAACCCAGATAAGGATAACTTCCTCGTGCCTTACTTTTCCGAGTAAGACATCCCCTCACCGCCCCGTAACATACGATTTCTTAGATTTTGATCGTTCTTTTTTTTCTAACATTCCGTGTTTTCTTCAGTGACACACATTGCACACTCATCCTCTTAAGCCCGAAATATTCCATGGCCACGTATTTCGACTCGGACAATCAGTCAAAGAAAGACTACACAAATTTGAAGAAAGTTCTTTATGATGCTCTCCCCGGCTACGCCAAATCTGGAGGCACCTTCAGGAGGCCAATTTGTAGGTATGGCAGGCACGTGTTCACCCACGTAATGACGTTTCCCTGCGTCAAGCAGCCGCCTGGCAGTCAGAAGGATGCCTACTACGCCCTCCATCACATGCGGGCGATCGTACGGAACCATAATCACCTTATGCTACCAAATGATCTCAAAGAATGGGCCGCACGCTTGTCGGCAATCCAGGATGAGGACATCATACAAGAATTCTTTCGCATCCAGTCGGAATTTGCGGAAATCATCTATCAAGATGTCCTTAGTACCTCGGGGCAGTTCTACCTCAAATATCAACCGTCCAACAGTGAAATAGATACAACGCTACAAATGCAAGCTGACAACGACCACACATTCATGACCATCACGAAAGACGGCGGCTTCATCCACGCTCTGGTCCCTGAGTCGAGTCGAAAGCAGTATTGATTCTATGTAGTTCTGAAATATCGATTAGCTCGTGTTGTAATTAAACTTTAATCAACTTGTATGTCTCTTTAGTTTGGACAGTCATTCAACTTATATGTAATCGATGCTATTTATTAGTAGGACCATGAATCGTGCTATTAATGTGTTGCTTTTCTCTTCTCTTCCTTTTATTGCATACTTATATATTGCTTATATATTATCTGTGAATTGCTACTAACGTTTTGTTTGTCTAGTGCATAGAGATGCCGTCGTATGTCGTGTACAAGGGTGAGGTTCCGGGAGTCTACGACGACTGGGAGGAGTGTCGGAGACAGGTTCACCGTTTCAGCGGTAACAGTTACAAAGGGTACACCACTAGGACGGAGACGGAAGCTAGATACGCGCGCTATCTAGCAGGAGAGAGGAGGGAGCGGAGGAGGAGCTGGATGAAGATCAGTATCATCGCGATGATTCTCATCGTGACTGCAACCCTCTTCTATGTGATGGAAGTTTAGATATCGACTTGTAATGTGAAGACAAACTCGCTACTCACGATCTCGAGACTTGTAATGTTCTAATGTTGTTCGGTATTTTGAATTTGGAGACTAATATGATGAATTTTATTCGATGACTAATCTTCTGTTGTATTCGATAAATCTGCTGTTTATATGTTTTGTCGTTTATATTCTGTGTTGTAATGTATTTTGTAACCTGTGCAAATATCAGAAAAGTAAAAAATAATAATTCCTAATATTCATAATAGTGACGCACCATATTGCACTTTAGTGGCGCACAGAAATAAACACACTAGTGGCGCATTATCAAAAAGTGCGCCATTAATAACCCAGAGAAGAAGGTACACATGACCCCTTTGAAGTAACAGAAGTGGCGCACTTCTGGGTCTAGTAATGGCGCACTTTAGCTACGTCATTAGTGTCTAGGATAGTAATGGCGCACCTGGTGGTGCGCCACTGTTATGTAGATTAACAGTGGCGCACCAGGCATGCGCCATTACTATTTATTACTAGTGGCGTGATAATAGTGACACACCTATAGTGCGTCATTAATGGCCAAAATAGGTGCGCCATTAACAGCCTGTTTTCTAGTAGTGACGGACGTGGCTGCAGACAACGGAGTTGAGCACGCTGATGCCTCCCTCCCTGCGTTTGCGCAGACCCACAACAGTGTTGTATTCAACGAGGGAGGTGGGGGTGAGCATCCAAAATGAGGAAGGGGAGGACGCACGTAGATGGTAGATGTCGGCGTTTTTTTAGACGTAGAGCAGGAGCAGCACGCCACATGACTCCACCGAGCTTATGTGGAGGAAGGAGAAGTCAAACTCCCAGCATCTGGTGCACAAGCACAACAGCCGTTGCAAGCCCTTGCTGTTGCTGAAGCTCTCTCTCTCTCTCTCTCTCTCTCTCTCCTTTACCCCTGATCAACGTCAGTTCACCGAGATCCGGCCTGGACCTACCCTCCCCCGCTAGTGGCTAATGATGCGCCCTCCTCCATTGGGCTCATTGGTCCTACCCCCTCTCGTGGGTAGCCGCTAGTCCTCCTCCGTTGAACCAGGCATCTGTTGTTGTGTCAGGACCCCGCCCTATCCAGAGCCTAGCGGATTTGGACACCCGGCCTCGTTGTTGCCTGGCCTGGGCCAACGTCGTCAGGACTCAGGACACGGCGACCACGCCATGAATGCACTAGTAGAAATCAGGGCTTTGGTCCAGGCCTATCCACCCCATTAGCCCCGGTTCAATCTAGAACCGGGTCCAATGGGGGCACTGGACCCAGTTCGTGAGCCCAGGGGGGCGGCCGGGCCACGTGGGCCATTGGTCCCGGTTCGTCTGGACCTTTTGGTCCCGGTTGGTGCGACGAACCGGGACCAATGGGTCTTGCTCCTGGCCCACCACCATTGGTCCCGGTGTTGAGGAACGTAGTATTTTCAAAATTTTCCTACGATCACGCAAGATCTATCTACTAGATGCATAGCAACGAGAGGGGAGAGTGTGTCTACGTACCCTCGTAGACCGAAAGCGGAAGCGTTTATCAACGCGGTTGATGCAGTCGTGCACCTTCACGATCCGTCCCGATCTAGTACCGAACGTACGGCACCTCCGCGTTCAGCACACGTTCAGCTCGATGACGTCCTCGCCTTCTTGATCCAGCAAGACGGGCGAAGTAGTAGATGAGTTCCGGCAGCACGACGGCGTGGTGACGGTTGTTGATGAATAACAATCTCTGTAGAGCTTCGCCAAGCACTACAGAAACTAGACGGAGGATAAACTAGAGGGTCGGGGTAGCCGGCACACGGCTTGGTGTATCTTGATGTGTCTTGGGTGCTAGCCCTACCCCTCTATTTATATGTTGAGCCTTGGGGTCGAAACTTGGAGTAAAAGCCTTCACAAAGTCGGTTTCACCCGAAAGGCAAGAGTCCTTCTCGGACTCCAGGGCCAGACGCCAGGGTTCCCGGCGTCTGGACCCAGACGCCAGGGACCCTGGCGTCTGGCCCCTGGACTCCGCAAAACTTCCTTTTGCGCTTTCCAAAAACCTTGTGTGCTTTCCCTTTTGGCCCAAATAACGTGTTCTCGTACCCAAACACTTCGGGAAACATCCGGAACCTCTTCCGGTGAATTCCGGAACCCTTCCGGAGGTCAAACACTATTATCTCATATATTAATCTTTATCTCCGGACCATTCCGGAGTTCCTCGTCATGTCCGTGATCACATCCTGGACTCCGAATAACATTCGGTCACCAACATACATAACTCATTAAATACTATATCGTCAACGAACGTTTAAGCGTGCGGACCCTACGGGTTCGAGAACTATGTAGACATGACCGAGACATCTCTCGGGTCAATAACCAATAGCGGAACCTGGATGCCCATATTGGCTCCTACATATTCTACGAAGATCTTTATCGGTCGAACCGCATAACAACATACGTTGTTCCTTTTGTCATCGGTATGTTACTTGCCCGAGATTCGATCGTCGGTATCTCTATACCTAGTTCAATCTCGTTACCGGCAAGTCTCTTTACTCGTTCCGTAACACATCATCTCGTGACTAACTCATTAGTCTTTTGCTTGCAAGGCTTATTGTGATGTGTGTTACCGAGAGGGCCCAGAGATACCTCTCCGACACTCGGAGTGACAAATCCTAATCTTGATCTATGCCAACACCACGAATACTTTCGGAGACACCTGTAGAGCATCTTTATGATCACCCAGTTACGTTGTGACGTTTGATAGCACACAAGGTGTTCCTACGGTATCCGGGAGTTGCATAATCTCATAGTCATAGGAACATGTATAAGTCATGAAGAAAGCAATAGCAGTTAAACTAAACGATCATAGTGCTATGCTAACGGATGGGTCTTGTCCATCACATCATTCTCCTAATGATGTGATCCCGTTGATCAAATGACAACTAATGTCTATGGCTAGGAAACATAACCATCTTTGATCAATGAGCTAGTCTAGTAGAGGCATACTAGGGACATACTGTTTTGTCTATGTATTCACACATGTATTAAGTTTCCGGTTAATACAATTCTAGCATGAATAATAAACATTTATCATGATATAAGGAAATAAATAATAACTTTATTATTGCCTCTAGGGCATATTTCCTTCAGTCTCCCACTTGCACTAGAGTCAATAATCTAGCTCACATCGCCATGTGATTTAATACCGATAGTTCACATCGTTATGTGACCAACACCCAAAGGGTTTACTAGAGTCAATAATCTAGTTCACATCGCTATGTGATTAATACCCAAGAGTAATAAGGTGTGATCATGTTTTGCTTGTGAGAGAAGTTTAGTCAACGGGTCTGTCATATACAGATCCCTATGTATTTTGCAAATTTCTATGTCTACAATGCTCTGCATGGAGCTACTCTAGCTAATTGCTCCCACTTTCAATATGCATCCAGATTGATACTTAGAGTTATCTGGATTCAGTGTCAAAGCTTGCATCGGCGTAACCCTTTACGACGAACTCTTTATCACCTCCATAATCGAGAAATATTTCCTTAGTCATCCAATTACTAAGGATAATTTTGACCGCTATACAGTGATCTACTCCTGGATCACTATTGTACCTCCTTGTCAAACTCTTGGCAAGGTACACAACGTGTTTTGTACACAGCATGGCATACTTTATAGAACCTATGGCTGATGCATAGGGAATGACTTTCATTCTCTCTATATTATTCTGCCGTGGTCTGGCTTTGAGTCTTACTCAACTTCACACCTTACAAATGAGGCAAGAACTTCTTCTTTGACTGATCCATTTTGAACTTACTTCAAAATCTTATCAAGGTATGTACTCATTGAAAGTCTTATCAAGCGTCTTGATCTATATAGATTCTTGATGCTCAATATGTAAGCAGCTTCACCGAGGTCTCTCTTTGAAAAATTCTTTTCAAACACTCTTTTATGCTTTCCAGAAAATTCTACATCATTTCTGATCGACAATATGTCATTTACATATACTTATCAGAAAGGTTGTAGTGCTCCCACTCACTTCTTGTAAATACAGGCTTCTCCAAAAGTCTGTATAAAACCATATGCTTTGATCACCTCATCAAAGCGTATATTCCAACTCCGAGATGCTTGCACCAGTCCATAGATGGATCGCTGGAGTTTGCATACTTTGTTAGCACCTTTTGGATTGACAAAACCTTCTGGTTGCATCATATACAACTCTTCTTTGAGATATCCATTTAGGAATGCAGTTTTGACATCCATTTGCCAGATTTCATAATCATAAAATGCGGCAATTGCTAACATGATTCGGACAGACTTAAGCATCGCTACAGGTGAGAAAGTCTCATCGTAGTCAACTCCTTGAACTTGTCGAAAACCTTTCGCAACAAGTCGAGCTTTGTAAACAGTAATATTACCGTCTGCGTCGGTCTTCCTCTTGAAGATCCATTTATTTTCGATGGCTTGCCGATCATCGGGCAAGTCAACCAAAGTCCACACTTTGTTCTCATACATGGATCCCATCTCAGATTTCATGGCTTCAAGCCATTTTGCGGAATCTGGGCTCATCATCGCTTCCTCATAGTTCGTAGGTTCATCATGGTCTAGCAACATGATTTCCAGAACTGGGTTGCCGTACCACTCTGGTGCGGAACGTACTCTGGTTGATCTACGACGTTCAGCAGAAACTTGATCTGAAGTTTCATGATCATTATCATTAACTTCCTCACTAATTGGTGTAGGAATCACTGGAACGATTTCCTGTGATGTACTACTTTCCAATCCGGGAGAAGGTACAATTACCTCATCAAGTTCTACTTTCCTCCCACTCACTTCTTTCGAGAGAAACTCTTTTTCTAGAAAGGATCCGTTCTTAGCAACGAATATTTTGCCTTCGGATCTGTGATAGAAGGTGTACCCAACAGTCTCTTTTGGGTATCCTATGAAGACACATTTTTCCGACTTGGGATCGAGCTTATCAGGTTGAAGTGTTTTCACATAAGCATCGCAGCCCCAAATTTTAAGAAACAACAACTTTGGTTTCTTGCCAAACCACAGTTCTTAAGGCGTTGTCTCAACGGATTCAGATGAAGCCCTTATTTAACGTGAATGCAGCTGTCTCTAATGCATGACCCAAAACGATAGTGGTAAATCGGTAAGAGACATCATAGATCGCACCATATCCAATAAAGTACGGTTACGACGTTCGGACACACCATTACGTTGTGGTGTTCCAGGTGGCGTGAGTTGTGAAACTATTCCACATTGTTTCAAATGAAGACCAAACTCGTAACTCAAATATTCTCCTCCACGATCAGATCGTAGGAACTTTATTTTCTTGTTACGATGATTCTCTACTTCACTCTGAAATTCTTTGAACTTTTCAAATGTTTCAGACTTGTGTTTCATAAAGTAGATATACCTATATCTGCTCAAATCATCAGTGAAGGTCAGAAAATAACGATACCCGCCGCGAGCATCAACACTCATTGGTCCACATACATTAGTATGTATGATTTCCAACAAATCTGTTGCTCGCTCCATAGTTCCGGAGAACGGAGTTTTAGTCATCTTGCCCATGAGGCATAGTTCGCAAGCACCAAGTGATTCATAATCAAGTGATTCAAAAAGTCCATCATTATGGAGTTTCTTCATGCGTTTTACACCAATATGACCTAAACGGCAGTGCCACAAATAAGTTGCACTATCATTATTAACCTTGCATCTTTTGGCTTCAATATTATGAATATGTGTATCACACGATCGAGATCCAACAAACTATTTTCATTGGGTGTATGACCATAAAAGGTTTTATTCATGTAAACAGAACAATAATTATTCTCTAACTTACATGAATAACCGTATTGCAATAAACATGATCAAATCACATTCATGCTCAACACAAACACCAAATAACAGTTATTTAGGTTCAAATACTAACCCCGAAAGTATAGGGAGTGTGCGATGATGATCATATCAATCTTGGAACTGCTTCCAATACACATCGTCACTTCATCCTTTAACTAGTTTATGTTCATTATGCAACTCCCATTTCGAGTTACTACTCTTTAGCAACTAAACCAGTATCAAATACTGAGGGGTTGCTATGAACACTAGTAAAATACACATCAATAATCTGTATATCAAATATACCTTTGTTCACTTTGCCATCCTTCTTATCCGCCAAGTATCTAGGGCAGTTCCACTTCCAGTGACCATTTCCTTTGCAGTAGAAGCACTTGTTTCAGGCTCGAGTTTAGCTTTGGGTTTCTTCACGGGAGTGACAACTTGCTTGTCATTCTTCTTGAAGTTCCCTTTCTATCCCTTTGCCCTTTACTTGAAACAAGTGGTCTTGTTAACCATCAACACTTGATGCTCTTTCTTGATTTCTACCTTCGCCGATTTCAGCATCGCGAAGAGCTTGGGAATTACTTTCGTCATCCCTTGCATATTATAGTTCATCATGAAGTTCTACTAACTTGGTGATAGTGACTAGAGAATTTTGTCAATTACTATCATATCTGGAAGATTAACTCCCACTTGATTAAAGTAATTGTAGTACCCAGACAATCTGAGCACATGCTCACTGGTTGAGCTATTCTCCTCCATCTTGTAGGCAAAGTACTGTCATAGGTTTTATACCTCTCGACACGGGCATGAGTATGAAATACTAATTTCAACTCTTGGAACATCTTATATGCTCCGTGGCGTTCAAAACATTTTTGAAGTCCCGATTCTAAGCCGTAAAGTATGGTGCACTAAACTATCAAGTAGTCATCATATCGAGCTTTTGTCAAAACGTTCATAACGTCTGCATCTGCTCCTGCAATAGGTCTGTCACCTAGCGGTGCGTCAAGGACATAATTCTTCTGTGCATCAATGAGGATAATCCTCAGATCACGGAACAATTCCGTATCATTGCTACTAACATCTTTCAACTTGGTTTTCTCTAGGAACATATGAAAAATAAATGGGGAGCAACATCGCGAGCTATTGATCTACAACATAGATATGCTAATACTACCAGGACTAAGTTCATGATAAATTAAAGTTCAATTAATCATATTACTTAAGAACTCCCACTTAGATAGACATCCCTCTGGTCATCTAAATGATCACGTGATCAAAATCAACTAAACCATGTCCGATCATCACGTGAGATGGAGTAGTTTCAATGGTGAACATCTTATGTTGATCATATCTACTATATGATTCACGCTCGACCTTTCGGTCTCCAGTGTTCCGAGGCCATATCTGTATATGCTAGGCTCGTCAAGTTTAACCCGAGTATTCTGCGTGTGCAAAACTGGCTTACACCCGTTGTATTTGAACGTAGAGCTTATCACACCCGATCATCACGTGGTGTCTCGGCACGACGAACTTTCGCAACGGTGCATACTCAGGGAGAACACTTATACCTTGAAATTTAGTAAGGGATCATCTTATAATGCTACCGTCGTACTAAGCAAAATAAGAAGCATAATAAGATAAACATCACATGCAATCAAAATATGTGACATGATATGGTCATCATCATCTTGTGCTTTTGATCTCCATCTCCAAAGCACCGTCATGATCACCTTCGTCACCGGCTTGACACCTTGATCTTCATCGTGGCATCGTTGTCGTCTCGCCAACTATTGCTTCTACGACTATCGCTACCGCTTAGTGATGAAGTAAAGCAATTACATGGCGATTGCATTTCATACAATAAAGCGACAACCATATGGCTCCTGCCAGTTGCCGATAACTTTACAAAACATGATCATCTCATACAAAATCGTATAACTCATCATGTCTTGACCATATCACATCACAACATGCCCTGCAAAAACAAGTTAGACGTCCTCTACTTTGTTTGTTGCAAGTTTTATGTGGCTGCTACGGGCTTAGCAAGAACCGTTCTTACCTACGCATACAAAACCACAACGATGTTTCGTCAAGTATGTGCTGTTTTAACCTTCACAAGGACCGGGCGTAGCCACACTTGATTCAGCTAAAGTGAGAGAGACAGACACCCGCCAGTTACCTTTAAGCAACGAGTGCTCGTAACGGTGAAACCAGTCTCGCGTAAGCGTACGCGTAATGTCGGTCCGGGCCGCTTCATCTCACAATACCGCCGAAGCAAAGTATGACATGCTGGTAAGCAGTATGACTAGTATCGTCCACAATCTCATTGTGTTCTACTCGTGCATATCATCTACGCATAGACCTGGCTCATGATGCCACTGTTGAGGAACGTAGTATTTTCAAAATTTTCCTACGATCACGCAAGATCTATCTACTAGATGCATAGCAACGAGAGGGGAGAGTGTGTCTACGTACCCTCGTAGACCGAAAGCGGAAGCGTTTATCAACGCGGTTGATGTAGTCGTGCACCTTCACGATCCGTCCCGATCTAGTACCGAACGTACGGCACCTCCGCGTTCAGCACACGTTCAGCTCGATGACGTCCTCGCCTTCTTGATCCAGCAAGACGGGCGAAGTAGTAGATGAGTTCCGGCAGCACGACGGCGTGGTGACGGTTGTTGATGAATAACAATCTTTGCAGAGCTTCGCCAAGCACTACAGAAACTAGACGGAGGATAAACTAGAGGGTCGGGGTAGCCGGCACACGGCTTGGTGTATCTTGATGTGTCTTGGGTGCTAGCCCTACCCCTCTATTTATATGTTGAGCCTTGGGGTCGAAACTTGGAGTAAAAGCCTTCACAAAGTCGGTTTCACCCGAAAGGCAAGAGTCCTTCTCGGACTCCAGGGCCAGACGCCAGGGTTCCCGGCGTCTGGACCCAGACGCCAGGGACCCTTGCGTCTGGCCGCTGGACTCCGCAAAACTTCCTTTTGCGCTTTCCAAAAACCTTGTGTGCTTTCCCTTTTGGCCCAAATAACGTGTTCTCGTACCCAAACACTTCGGGAAACATCCGGAACCTCTTCCGGTGAATTCCGGAACCCTTCCGGAGGTCAAACACTATTATCTCATATATTAATCTTTATCTCTGGACCATTCCGGAGTTCCTCGTCATGTCCGTGATCACATCCTAGACTCCGAATAACATTCGGTCACCAACAAACATAACTCATTAAATACTATATCGTCAACGAACGTTTAAGCGTGCGGACCCTACGGGTTCGAGAACTATGTAGACATGACCGAGACATCTCTCCGGTCAATAACCAATAGCGGAACCTGGATGCCCATATTGGCTCCTACATATTCTATGAAGATCTTTATCGGTCGAACCGCATAACAACATACGTTGTTCCTTTTGTCAAACGGTATGTTACTTGCCCGAGATTCGATCGTCGGTATCTTTATACCTAGTTCAATCTCGTTGCTGGCAAGTCTCTTTACTCGTTCCGTAACACATCATCTCGTGACTAACTCATTAGTCTTTTGCTTGCAAGGCTTATTGTGATGTGTGTTACCGAGAGGGCCCAGAGATACCTCTCCGACACTCGGAGTGACAAATCCCAATCTTGATCTATGCCAACACCACGAATACTTTCGGAGACACCTGTAGAGCATCTTTATGATCACCCAGTTACGTTGTGACGTTTGATAGCACACAAGGTGTTCCTACGGTATTCGGGAGTTGCATAATCTCATAGTCATAGGAACATGTATAAGTCATGAAGAAAGCAATAGCAGTTAAACTAAACGATCATAGTGCTATGCTAATGGATGGGTCTTGTCCATCACATCATTCTCCTAATGATGTGATCCCGTTGATCAAATGACAACTCATGTCTATGGCTAGGAAACATAACCATCTTTGATCAATGATCTAGTCTAGTAGAGGCATACTAGGGACATACTGTTTTGTCTATGTATTCACACATGTATTAAGTTTCCGGTTAATACAATTCTAGCATGAATAATAAACATTTATCATGATATAAGGAAATAAATAATAACTTTATTATTGCCTCTAGGGCATATTTCCTTCACCCGGTTGGTGGCATGAACCGGGACCAAAGGCACCCCTTTAGCCCCGGTTTGTAGCACCAACCGGGACCAATGAGGTGCCTATATATACCCCCTCGCTCAAGAGCAGAGCACACTGCTCTGTTTTTTTTTGGTCGAGGGGGACAGGGGTTAGTGGTGCTCTAGCTCACCTCCTATGCACACAACGTGTTCGATGTTATGCCCGAGCCACACTAGTTAAACTTTTCTCCTCTCGAAGCTCTATTTTCTCCGAGATTTGTCTAGGTTTAGCGGTCCGTCATGTCCCATCCCCGTCTTCGCCCCCGTCGATCGCCCCCGCCGATCTCGTCACCGGCACCACCGTGGTGAGCCTCTTGTTATGTCCATGCTTTTCTTACTTTTATTATTGCTTGTTATTATTGCTTTAGATAGATATTTGTCTAATTTTCTTACGTTTATTATTGCTTGTTATTATATAGTGCGATGGTTTTGATATCCGCCCACGTGGGCCCTCGTCCTGTCTACGATTCGGATGTGGTATATTATCTTTAATTTATAACGATTTGTTTTAGTGTTTATGATAGTTATGCCGACCAACCTGACATGCATAGATGTTTTATTATGTCTAGGAGGTAGTTGAACCGGAAATTCCAACCGACCCTCCTGTGGAGAGGTTAAATTTAGTTGAAGAGGAAAACATTTCCTTAAAGAAAAAATTGGAAAAAATGGAGGAGGAGAAGATGGAATTGGAGTTGCATGTTGAGGAAGTCATCGATGATCACAAGATCAAGATGGACCCTGTTGTCGAGAGGTTAAATTTAGTTGAAGAAGAAAACAAATTCTTGAAGGAAAAAATAAAAAAAAATTGAGGACGAGAAGATGATATTGGAGTTGCATGTTGCGGATGTCGTCGATGATCACAAGATCAAGATGGATGCAATGCGGTTGAAGATTAGAAAGATTAGAAAATATGCCATTCATACCGAGGCTTGGTATCATTATGTCGTTGGATCAATTGTTACCTTGGTTGCGATTATGATCGCATTTGTTTTCGCATTGAAATGTTTTACATAGTTTCGATGTGTATGGAGAGCTATATGTTGTTAGATGAGAACTATATATGTATGTACTTTGGTTTTAATGTGATGATGAACTTTTATTAATTTCGTCACTTAATTATCTATTTATGATGTTCTGTAATGGTTTTTGACACACTTCATTATATATAATGCACGCAGATGAACCGGCAATGGATGTACGGTGACAGACACACCTCCGAGTACATTAAGGGCGTGCATGAGTTTCTAAATGCGGCTGAGGCAAACAAGCAGAATGGTTTTATGTGTTGTCCATGCACTAAATGTGGGAATACGATGTCTTACTCTAACCGGAAAATCCTTCACTCCCACCTGCTTTACAAGAGTTTCATGCCACACTATAATGTTTGGACGAGGCACGGAGAAATAGGGGTTATGATGGAAGACGGCGAAGAAGAAGAGTACGATGACAACTATGTGCCCCCTGAATACAGTGATGCTGCAATGGGGGGAGCTGGTGAAGATCAAGAGGAACCAGACGATGTGCCCAATGATGCTGCAACGGGTGAAGCTGCTGAAGATCAAGAGGAACCAAATGATGATCTCCGCCGGGTCATTGTCGATGCAAGGACACAATGCGAAAGTCAAAAGGAGAAGCTGAAGTTCGATCGCATGTTAGAGGATCACAAAAAAGGGTTGTACCCCAATTGCGAAGCTGGCAACACAAAGCTCGGTACCGTACTGGAATTGCTGCAGTGGAAGGCAGAGAATGTTGTGGCTGACAAAGGATTTGAGAAGCTACTAAAAATATTGAAGAAGAAGCTTCCGAAGGATAACGAATTGCCTGACAGTACATACGCAGCAAAGAAGGTCGTATGCCCTCTAGGATTGGAGGTGCAGAAGATACATGCATTCCCTAATGACTGCATCCTCTACCGCGGTGCATACAAGGATCTGAACGCATGCCCGGAATGCGGTGCATTGCGGTATAAGATGAGACGAGATGACCCTGGTGATGTTGATGGCGAGCCCGCCAGGAAGAGGGTTCCTGCGAAGGTGATGTGGTATGCTCCTATAATACCACGGTTGAAATGTTTGTTTAGAAACAGAGAGCATGCCAAGTTGATGCGATGGCACAGTGAGAACCGTAAGAAAGACGGGAAGTTGAGAGCACCCGCTGACGGGTCGCAGTGGAGAAAAATCGAGAGAAAGTACTGGAAGGAGTTTGCAAAGGACCCAAGGAACGTATGGTTTGCTTTAAGCGCGGATGGCATTAATCCTTTCGGGGAGCAGAGCAGCAATCACAGCACCTGGCCCGTGACTCTATGTATGTATAACCTTCCTCCTTGGATGTGCATGAAGCGGAAGTTCATTATGATGCCAGTTCTCATCCAAGGCCCTAAGCAACCCGGCAACGACATTGATGTGTACCTAAGGCCAGTAGTTGAAGAACTTTTACAGCTGTGGAATGGAAAGGGTGTACGTGCGTGGGATGAGCACAGACAGGAGGAATTTGACCTAAAGGCGTTGTTGTTCGTGACCATCAACGATTGGCCCGCTCTTAGTAACCTTTCAGGACAGACAAACAAAGGATACCACGCATGCACGCACTGTTTAGATGACACTGAAAGTATATACCTGGACAAGTGCAGGAAGAATGTGTACCTGGGCCATCGTCGATTTCTTCCGACCAACCATCAATGTCGAAAGAAAGGCAAGCATTTGAAAGGCGAGTATATGAAAGTGACTAGACATGAGACTCTCTATCATGAAGAACATGGTGCTACTTTGAAGCACAAGTGTGGAAAAAGATAGTAGCATTGTCCCATTCCTTTTTGTTTTTTTGGGCCTTTGTTTTTTCTTCGGCCTTTCCTTCTTTTTCTTTCTTTTCCCCCCTTTTTTGGGACAATGCTCTAATAATGATGATCATCACACTTATATTGATTGACAACTCGATATTACAACTCCATACTATAACAAAATATGACTCTATATGAATGCCTCCGGCGGTGTACCGGGATGTGCAATGAATCAAGACTGACATGTAGGAAAAATTATGCATGGTGGCCTAGCCACAAATACGATGTCAACTACATGATCATGCATGGCAATATGACAATGATGAAGTGTGTCATAGCAAATGGAACGGTGGAAAGTTGCATGGCAATATATCTCGGAATGGCTATGGAAATGCCATGATAGGTAGGTATGGTGGCTGTTTTGAGGATGGTATATGGTGGGTGTATGGTACCGGCGAGAGATGATCAGTACAAGAGAGGCTAGCAATGGTGGAAGGGTGAGAGTGTGTATAATCCATGGACTCAACATTAGTCATAAAGAACTCATATACTTATTGCAAAAATTTACGAGTCATCAAAACAAAGTAATCAACGCATGCTCCTAGGGGGGAGGTTGGTAGGAGTTAACCATCGCGCGCCCCGACCTCCACACAAAGGATGACACTCAATAAATACCTCATGCTCTAACTTCGTCACATAGCGGTTCACCATACGTGCATGCTACGGGAATCACAAACTTTAACACAAGTATTTCTCAAATTCATAATTACTCCACTAGCATGACTCTAATATCACCATCCTCATATCTCAAAACAATCATCAAGTATCAAACTTCTCCTATCATTCAATGCACTTTATGTGAAAGTTTTTACTATACCCATCTTGGATGCCTATCATATTAGGACTAGTTTTATAACCAAAGCACATTACCATGCTGTTCTAAAAGACTCAAAATAATATAAGTGAAGCATGAGAGTTCATCCATTTCTTCAAAATAAAACTACCGCCGTGCTCTAAAGAGATATAAGTGAAGCACTAGAGCAAAAACAAACTACTCTAAAAGATATAAGTCAAGATCAATGAGTAGTCGAATAATTATGTAACTTTGTGAAGACTCTCTAACATTCAAGAATTTCAGATCTTGGGATATTAACAAACATCAAGCAAAACAAACTAAAACAAAATGACGCTCCAAGCAAAACACATACCATGTGGTGAATAAAAATATAGCATCGAGTAAAGTTACCGATGAACGAAGACGAAAGAAGGGATGCCATCCGGGGCATCCCCAAGCTTAGGCTCTTGGTTGTCCTTGAATATTACCTTGGGGTGCCTTGGGCATCCCCAAGCTTAGGCTCTTGCCACTCCTTATTCCATAGTCCATCGAATCTTCACCCAAAACTTGAAAACTTCACAACACAAAACTCAACAGAAAACTTGTAATCTCAGTTAGTAAAAGAAAATAAAACCACCACTTAGGTACTGTTGTGAACTCATTCTAAATTCATATTGGTGTAATATCAAATGTATTCCAACTTCCCTATGGTTCATACCCTACGATACTACTCATAGATTCATCAAAATAAGCAAACAACACATAGAAAACAGAATCTGTCAAAAACAGAACAGTCTGTAGCAATCTGTAACTTTCGAATACTTCTATAACTCTAAAAATTCTGAAATAAACTGATAGACCTGAGGAATTTTTCTATTAATCAAAGAATCAACTAAAAATCACTCTCCAGTATGGATAGCACCGATAGTATAGCAATTATCATCATCACAGCGAGTAATAGGAGAAACATCATTTGGAAGGGAAACCTCTTTACCTTTGCTTCTCCGTCTTTTCTTTTTCTTCTTCCCATCTTGTGTGGGTTTAATCTTCTTTCTGGAGCTCCTTATTAATGATATTGGTTGAATAGAAGACTCCTCCTCGTTACCTGATTCATCATAACAAATAACAGGAGGATATTGGGAAATATCTTCCCTTTCATTAGTATCCTCTTCATCTCCTATTTGTTTTCTTGTCTTAAGGTAATTGGCAATATAAGGATTTTTGATGCAATTCACGACACAATACATATATATTTCCTCTAGATCAAAATCAAGAAGTTTATCAAGGGCAAATCCTGGAAGATGCTTAGTTCTACATTTGATTTCTTCATAACCCAAAAGCAAGCTAAGTTCATTATGATGTGCAAGTGAAATCAAGTCATCACAATTTTTGGACACGATTCGATATGAAACAATTTGCATTAGAGAATGAAATGACCACGTTCATTGCAAAGTTCACAAGTACGGCTAAGAAATTTTAAATTTTTAGCACAATCATCTAGCCTTTCTAGCAACCATTTAGTTTCTAAATACCTATGCCTCTTGCAAAATCTATCTTCCCTATTTGGTATGTACTTGCAAACTCTATGCACTCCACAAAAATCGACATGCTTATATGAGATATTTTCATCATGACTAGTGTAGACATCATTAATACTATGGATATTCGAAGAATTCACACTAACAACATTGCAATCATGCTCATCATTCAAGTTTTGAGTGCCAAGCATTCTAAGTAATTCCTCTTCTAGTACTTGAGCACAATTTTCCTTTCCATCATTTTCACGAAAGATATTAAAAAGATGAAGCATATGAGGTAACCTTAATTCCATTTTTTGTAGTTTTATCTTTTATAAACTAAACTAGTGATAAAACAAGAAACTAAAAGATTCAATTGCAAGATCTAAAGATATACCTTCAAGCACTAACCTCCCCGGCAACGGCACCAGAAAAGAGCTTGATGTCTACTACACAACCTTCTTCTTGTAGATGTTGTTGGGCCTCCAAGTGCAGAGGTTTGTAGGGCAGTAGCAAATTTCCCTCAAGTGGATGACCGAAGGTTTATCAATCCGCGGGAGGCATAGAATGAAGATGGTCTCTCTCAAACAACCCAGCAACCAAATAACAAAGAGTCTCTTGTGTCCCCAACACACCCAATACAATGGTAAATTGTATAGGTGCACTAGTTCGGCGAAGAGATGGTGATACAAGTGCAATATGGATGGTAGATATAGGTTTTTTTAATAAGAAAATATAAAAACAGCAAGGTAGCAAGAGGTAAAAGTGAGCATAAATGATATTGCAATGATAGGAAATAAGGCCTAGGGTTCATACTTTCACTAGTGCAAGTTCTCTCAACAAGGATAACATAATTGGATCATATTACTAGCCCTCAACATGCAACAATGAGTCACTCCAAAGTAACTACTAGCGGAGAACAAACGAAGAGATTATGTTAGGGTACGAAACCACCTCAAAGTTATTCTTTATAATCGATCTATTCAAGAGTCCGTAGTAAAATAACACGAGGCTATTCTTTCCGTTCAATCTATCATAGAGTTCGTACTAGAATAACACCTTAAGATACAAATCAACCAAAACCCTTATGTCACCTAGATACTCCATTGTCACCTCAAGTATCCGTGAGCATGATTATACGATATGCATCACACAATCTCAGATCCATCTATTAAACCAACACAAAGTACTTCAAAGAGTGCCCCAAAGTTTCTACCGGAGAGTCAAGACGAAAATGTGTGCAAACCCCTATGCATAGATTCCCAAGGTCACGGAACCCGCAAGTTGATCCCCAAAACATACATCAAGTAGATCACGTGATATCCCATTGTCACCACACATAAGCACATGCAAGACATACATCAAGTGTTCTCAAATCCTTAAAAACTCAATCTATAAGATGACTTCAAAGGGAAAACTCAATCCATTACAAGAGAGTAGAGGGGGAGAAACATCATAAGATCCAACTATAATAGCAAAGCTCGCGATACATCAAGATCGTGCCATCTGAAGAACACGAGAGAGAGAAAGATCAAACACATAGCTACTAGTACATACCCTCAGCCCCGAGGGTGGACTACTCCCTCCTAATCATGGAGAGCGCCGGGATGATGAAGATAGCCACCGGTGAGGGATCCCCCCTTCGGCAGGGTGCCAGAACGGGTCTAGATTGGTTTTTGGTGGCAACAGAGGCTTTCGGCGGCGGAACTCTCGATCTAGGTTATTTTCCGGAGGTTTCTGTATATATATGAGGTGTTGGAGTCGGGGCCAAGTAAAGGTGGTCTCCGGGCTGTCCACGAGGTAGGGGGCGCGCCTAGTAGGGGCGGGCGCCGCCTACCCTCGTTGGCAGCCCGTGGACCTTCTCGCCCCCCTCCGGCACTTTCTGGGCTTCTTCTTGTCCAAAAATAACCTCCGTTGTGTTTCAGGTCAATTGGGCTCCGTTTGATATTCCTTCTCTGCGATACCCTAAAACAGGAGAAAAACAGAAACTGGCACTGGGCTCTGGGCTCTGGGTTAATAGGTTAGTCCCACAAATCATATAAAAGTGTATAATAAAGCCCATAAAACATCCTAGAAGGATAATATAATAGCATGGAACAATCAAAAATTATAGATACGTTGGAGACGTATCACCCACCTGTCAGGAGGGGTGCAGAAATAAAAGCAATCATAAAATATCTCACCACGGTGATTCGAAAGAGTGACCTCAACTAGCCAGTGGCACATGTAGCGCTGGAAGGATGGGCACGTATAGTGACAGGCCCCACTCGTGAGCCTACCCACGTAGCCTTTTCGTTTAGTCTACCTAGCAGTCTAATCAACTGCCTGCAGGCCACTTCTACCATTTACTTCTCCATCGAGAACCGATTTTCCTCGGCTTCTTCACTACTCCTTGATCTTCATTTGCATCCAAACCACACTGCATTCACATTATTTTAACCTCTTCACATCCTCCTGGAGTAATTCTGAAGCCCCTATAAATAATCATCTTCTTCAGTTAGACTAGCAATCTAATCCTAATTCTCCAAACCATAGCCCTCCGGTCCAGCGGTTCCAAATGGCGAAAGAGATCGAGATGCAGGTTTTTAGCGTCCAACATGTCCTCGTTGAAGGCTCGTTGAGCATAGTTGCCACAGTCACCGACCACCCAAGGGTTGTTCGGAAGTGGATCAACAATGTATCCAACTCCCTCCAAAAGGTGGAGACAAATGGCATCGGTCTCGACGCAAAGTACATGAAGCGTGCCACTGGGAAGATCCAACGCGCCGCCGTCCTTCAGCTATGCCTCGAAGATGATGTTTTGGTGTACCACATCATACACGCACCCTCCATACTAGGTGAGCTTCATGATTTCTTGTCTCGGGAGGACATATACTTCTGTGGGGCAGCCATCGTAGGGGACAAACAGAAGTTGGAGCCGTACAACCTTGATTTGAAAAGCATCACAGACCGACAAACCAGAATAAAAATTCATGTAGAAGATTGAGATAAACCGACACCATCCCTATTCGACGTAGCAAATTCTGTGCTAGGAACAAATCTTCAGAAGGGTGACGAGACGCTGGCATTAAGGTCGTGTGGATCGAAGAATTATCCCTTGACGTACGAGCGGATGAAATATGCTGCCCTCGATGCCCGTCTGAGTTTCGAGATAGCTGCAAGGTCCATAGAGCTTGTTGCGAAGCCGTCTCCCACAGAAAATGGGAACAAGCAGAAGAAGAAGAAGAAGAAGAAGAAGAAGAAGAAGAA
>LR738712.1:675426861-675470430 GCA_902687465.1 Secale cereale
TTGCCTAGCTAGTGTCAAAGTATTGAAGAAATCCATGACTTCATCATTTGCCAGAAGTAACCGGGGCATGTTGGTACGAAGTTATGCAAAGTTGTTTTGGAACGGAGTTCCTGATAGGATAATCCGTCTTTTGTTACGAATTATCCTATCTGGGACTCCGTTCCAAAATAACTTTGGAGAGCTTCGTACCATCATGCGACTGTTACTTTCGCCTATTGATCAAGTATTGGTTTTGTTGAATCCTTTGACACTAGAGAAAATGTGACATGAGGGGGTGTAGGATCGAAAGTAGGTCTAGAGGGGGGGTGATTAGACTACTTGACAATATAAAAAATCTGCCTTTAGATCATGCAAAGTTTTTGGCAGTTTCACAAACAAGATCAAGTCAAGTAACACCCTACACATGCAATTCTAGAGTATATGCAGCGGAAAGTAAATTGCACATGTAAAAAGGAGATGGAGAAGATCAAACGCAGTTTGGTGACACGGAGATTTTTGTCGTGGTTCCGATAGGTGGTGCTATCGTACATCCACGTTGATGGAGACTTCAACCCACGGAGGGTAACGGCTGCGCGAGTCCACGGAGGGCTCCACCCACGAAGGGTCCACGAAGAAGCAACCTTGTCTATTCCATCGCGGCCTACGCCCACGGAGGACTAGCCTTACTCGGGGTAGATCTTCACGAAGTAGGCGATCTCCTTGCCCTTACAAACTTCTTGGTTCAACTCCACATCATCAAGATGGAGGCTCCCAAGCGACACCTAACCAATCTAGGAGGCACCACCCCCCAAAAGGTAATAGACGGTGTTGATGATGATGAACTCCTTGCTCTTGTGCTTCAAGTGATAAACTCCCCAACACTCAACTCTCCTCACTGATATGGCTGTGGTGGAAGAAAGATTTGAGTGGAAAGCAACTTGGGAAGGCTAGAGATCAAGTTTCATATGGTAGGAATGGAATGGCTTGATCTCAACACAAGGGTAGGTGGTTCACTTCTCAGAAAGTGTATGGTAGGAATGGTGGTACTTTCTGATGGCTCTCCTTACGAATGAGGAGGGGGTGGAGGGGTATATATAGCCTCCACACAAAATCCAACCGTTACACACATATTTGACCAATCTCGGTCAGACCGAAGTGAAAACTCGGTCAGACCGAAAGTTCAAATATAGTGAACGTTGGGATTTTCGGTGGGACCGAAAATACCATCTCGGTGAGACCGAAGTGAGTCAAAGGTTAGGGTTTGCCATCTCGGTGAGACCGAAAATATAAACTCGGATATTCCGAATTGATGTCAACTGATCACAGAAGGTTGGCAGCCCTTTTTCGGTGAGACCGAAACTCAGAATCGGTTTGACCGAGAAGCTAGGGTTTGGAGAAACAACTGAAGAGATTCATCTCGGTGGGACTGAGTTGGAGAAATCGGTGTGACCGAGATGTTAGGGTTTGTGTTAAGTAGTGAATAGTGCTGATAGTTGAGGGAGTTAGATCACCAAGCACTTGAGCAACAAGAACATTAACACAACCTCATCCCCTTTTAATAGTATTGGCTTTTCCTATGGACTCAATGTGATCTTTGATCACTAAACCAAAAATAGAGTCTTGAGCTTTTGCCAATGCTTGTCTTAGCATTTTGAGGGGTCCACTTCTTCAGACATTTCCATACCCATATCATCGAACTTTTCTGAAATGATTCTCAAGTGAATATTAGTTCAATGATATATATGTTGTTATTAATTACCAAAACCACCCGGGGATTAGTTGCACTTTCAATCTCCCCCTTTTTGGTAATTGATGACAACATATAGATCAAAGCTTCGACAAAGGATATAATCAAAGAATAATATCGTCGCTTTGAGAAGTATGTGATAAACAAGAGCTCCCCCTAAATTTGTGCATTATTTGAAATTTGCGTTTGAATGCAAATGCACAATCGATTAGGATTATGGGTCACTCTTCCATGTCACATACATCTTGGTGGAGCACACAAAATGATAAGAATGAGTAACATGCACTCAATCACCAAGACAAGAGTAAATAGCCATACAATAAGGAATAGCATATGATAAGCAATAAGCACACATTAAGGCATAGTATGACTAAGCACTCATTAAGGTAGCATCAAACGTAAACCGGCAAAAGAACGAAAGACGAAAGAGCACTCTCTCTCTCGAAGCCCTATGATCTATAACAATTTCTCCCCCTTTGGCAACAAGTTACCAAAAAGTTCGAAAAGGTATAGAGCTAAACGTCACTGCGGGCTCTGCTGGCGGCTCCTGTCTGGGTAGATGTCGGTGTAGAGATAGCTGCATCTGCGAAGACTTCTACTGAAGTCTGCGGTGGAGGAGTGGATGCTGGAGCTGGAGGAACTGCTGGAGCTGTAGCTGGTGCTGAAGTGGTAGCCCTGGAGTCTGTCACTGGGATAGCTGCAGATCTGGATCCTCTGGGAACCTGAGCAGTCTGGCGATGAGAGTCCTGGACTAGATCATCCTGCATAAGCTCTGCTCTCTCCTGCCTAGTCTCCTCCATGTCTGCCTCAAGCTTGTTGACAGACACCTGAATCTCAGTCAGCTTCACGTCCAGAGCGTGGATCTTGTCCTCGACAATCCTCTCAAGGCTCTCCTGAGATTGCTCAATGCTGGCCAGGCGTTGTTCAATCCTTTGGGTAGCTTCAAGAATTTGTTCTCCAAAGCTCTTTGGCTTAGCTGCTGCTGCTGCTGCCTCTTTGTCAGCTTTAGCTTTCTTCGCAGCTTCAATTTTGGCTTGCCCTTCAACTGAGGTGGGATCCTCTTCATCCATCACAACTACGTTGTCCTCATGCTCTGGCTGCAGTGGCAAGTGCTTCCTATCCAGCATGAATTTGCCCGTGCCAAACTTGGCGTTGATGAGCATCTGTATCTGCGGTGCAAACCCACATGACCTCTTCTGGTCAGCTGCAGTCCTCTTAATGGTTTCTACCATCAAGTCCATCACCTTAAAAGGTGCCTTCTCATCGAGAATGTGCAGCATGTTGATAGAATAGCCTCGTATCATCCGGTGGTCACCTGACTTAGGCATCAAAGTATGCCTCAGAATAGTGTTAGTGGTGGTCAGACCAGCCTGGAGATAATACACTGAGCCGAGCTTCCATCCCTCCAAATCAGCAGCTGGGATCTCCTTGTACATATTCTTCATGGAATCATGACTCTTCTTAGGAATCCCATAGACATCAATGTCGTCCTCTCTCTGCACAGGAGCGTTCAGAAGATCTGCCCATTCTGCAACAGTTGAAGAAAACCTTTGACCTTCAGTCATCCAGGTGATCTTGCCATCAGGGTAGAAGTGGGCTGTGGCATAGAACTGCATGATCATCTCGTCATTCCATGCTGTCAGTTCTTGACCCACAAAATCAGCAACTCCACATGCAGTAAAGCTCTCATGCACATGGGGAAAGAAGTCCCGATGCTCTCTACTGTCAATATACTTCCAGTCAACATATCTGGTGTCAGCAACAATGGGCTTCTTATCCATTAGCACGGTCTCATAGAAATCCTGCTGCTCTCTGGTGTGGAATCTGGGGTCCACAGCAGTCCTTCTTCTTACGGCATATGGATCAGACTGTCTCCATAGCCTGAGACCTTTGTCCTTCCTTGCCTTCATGTCCTCAGCTTGAGGATGAGCATCATTGTGGAGTGGCAACTTGGGACGGAGCTTGAGCAACACATGCTCTTCATCTGACTCAGAAGGTGGCATCTCACCTTTGTTCTTCTCAGAAGCTGGAATGCTTCTGGTTGTTCTCTTGGGCTTGGCTGGAGCTGCCTTGACTGGAGCAGGCTTCTTGGGCTTGGAGGAGGCTTGAGCCCGAATAGCATCACCCATGAACTTAGCTTTCTGAGGAGGAGGCTGGGGTGCATCTTCTTCTTCTTCTTCTTCAGCATCATCAACTTGAGGTTCAGCATAAACAACTCTCTTCCTCTTGGAAGTCTTCTTCACCTTGCTTGGAGCTGGCTCTTCCAAGATGAGCTTCTTGGCAACTGCTGATTGCTTCACTTTACTTGTACCTTTCCTTGGCTGCTGCCCTTGGTGCTCTTTGGCAACCACATTCCTCTTGGGCTTGGAGGTAACTTCCTCAGCAACAAAGTCGGAATCCTCATCATCAGAGGTTCTCTTCTTCCTGGTTCTCGTAGCTGCAGGAGGCAGACCACTAGGGGTGCTCCTCTCACCATCATCACTAGAGCTGCTTGCAGGACTTGTTTCTGCCTCTGGAATTTCAGCAAATGGTGATTCAGACCTGTTCTGGCTGTCACTGACATCTGACATGGCTGAAAGACCTGTGAAAAGATAAGGTATAGGCAGAATGGAAGAGTTATCACAACTGCAGAAGTTTTTGAAAAAAAATGAGTTAAAAAACTTAGTTTTGAGTTTTCACAGAATGTATTTCGGTCAAACCGATTTCAAGTTTCGGTGTAACCGAAGTGTTCAACAGAACCTACACACCACTTTCGGTCAGACCGAAATGGGTTTCGGTCCTACCGAAAACTTAGGGTTTCACATAAACTTCAATTCGGACATTCCGATTTTCACAACTCGGTCAGACCGAACTGTGTAGTGCAATGGTCAGAGACCAAATCGGTCAGTCCGAGTTTCAGGAATCGGCTTCACCGAGATGCATTCCGTGGAAACCTAAACCTAAGAATTTTCCTCGAAACTAGAAGATCTGAACAATGTATTGGGATCATATCAAACTTGGATTGAATCAGGGCAGTCCTATCATGCAAGAATTAGAAGTGGAGCATGAAAGGGATCGGGACACACCCTAACTTGGTGGTGTCCCTCTACGGCGGCAACGGCGGAGAAGATTACCGTTGACGGCGGCGGAGACCTGCGGTGAGGACGCACAGGTGATGAAGGCGACGATCCGTAGACCAGGGCGGCGGCAGCAGGGGTCTTGGAGGGCGAACGTTTGAAAGGAATAGATCGCGCGCAGCCCTCAGTATATATAACCCCGTGCTGTCGGTGGGACCGAGTTGAAAAACTCGGTGTCACCGAGATGCATAATTGCAGTGCAGTTACGCATATCGGTCAGACCGAGATTTTGAACTCGGTTTCACCGAGATGAAACCTAGATCAATCTAAGTGTTTCGGTTGGACCGAGATTGAGAAGCCGGTCAGACCGAAATGGACTTAGAAGGTTTTGGAAGTCAGCCTTAGACGAATCGGTGGTTCCGAGTGCTCCTCACTCGGACTGTCCGAAAAAGACTTGTTCAAAGTTGTGATATAAGCATGAATAGAATTTGAGACAAGATAGCATAGATAGCTAGGGAAGGTGCTTAGGCATTCTTGTCCATCCATTTGGCCAGAAAAAGAAACCAAAACAATCAAAACTACAAATGGATGTCCTTGAATGAATAAAATCATGCATTCAACATGCTCACACAATAAGATAGCAACTGAAATATGTGTCAAACATGCACAACCAAAACTCTAGCTACTAGCACACAATTTGTCGATGACTAGGTCATCTATATATGAGTATATTGACTTAGGAGCCAAATGAGAACATTTGATCATAGGTCATACTCATCGTTTAAGCACAAGTGGGGTTACCACTTTTACATAAAGCATTTATGTGTTCACATCATTTGGAGATGCTTTAGCTCAATTTTTAGAGTAAAGCTCCCCCTAGATGTGAGAACCCCTTTTAAAGGGTCAAACTAACCTTGGGTTGTCGTAGAAGACTTCATGTAGATGTTGAAGATGTGGATGCTCAATGTTGATGTAGATCATCAAGAGTTGGGAGCTATCCTTTGGATTAGGGCACTTTCAATACCTACATGGGTTAGTCCCACAAGGAACAAACAAGAATATCCATAGACATAGATTGAAGTTCACAAAAGATGATGTCCATGAAAGCAATGATTACCTTGTCCCTTGACTTACCAACAAGAGGGTTTGTGACTCCATGAACTAGTGCATGATGTGGAAGTTGATTGCACAAGTTCTTGCCAAAATGAATGTGAGTGAAGTATGTTGGCGGAGTCACCCTCAAGAACCTTCTAGTTCTTCTTCTTTGGGATCCACATCATCTTGATGGGAATCCTTGGAGTTGTAGTTGAGCTTGACGAAGTAGAACTTGTCGTGTCCTTGGGAACCCACTTGACCATGGCTTGAGGTGCTTCAATGAATGCATCAATCTCCTCTTGAAGCTTGTCCTTGGCCTTTAGCTTGTGGTCTTGTGGTGGAAGGTCATCTTGAGCTTGTTCCACATTGGAAGAAGTAGGATCATACTTCTCCTTTTGAGAAACAAACTGTGGAGTAGGGTATTGACCTTCTTCCCACTCAACTCCTTCGGCGTTGAACTTTCGCTCAAAACCAATCCCTTGATTCTTCCGGTGCCTTCCTTGTTTGCGAACAACTCCACCCACGAAGGGTCCACGAAGAAGCAACCTTGTCTATTCCATCATGGCCTACGCCCACGGAGGACTAGCCTTACTCGGGGTAGATCTTCACGAAGTAGGCGATCTCCTTGCCCTTACAAACTTCTTGGTTCAACTCCACATCTCGAAGACGGAGGCTCCCAAGCGACACCTAACCAATCTAGGAGGCACCACCCTCCAAAAGGTAATACATGTTGTTGTTGATGATGAACTCCTTGCTCTTGTGCTTCAAATGATAATCTCCCCAACACTCAACTCTCCTCACTGATATGGCTGTGGTGGAAGAAAGGATTGAGTGGAAAGCAACTTGGGAAGGCTAGAAATCAAGTTTCATATGGTAGGAATGGAATAACTTGATCTCAACACAAGGGTAGGTAGTTCTCTTCTCAGAAAGTGTAAGGTAGGAGTGGTAGTACTTTCTGATGGCTCTCTCCACGAATGAAGAGGGGGTGGAGGGGTATATATAGCCTCCACACAAAATCCAACCGTTACACACATAATTGAGTAATCTCGGTGAGACCGAAGTGAAAACTCGGTCAGACCGAAAGTTCAAATATAGTGAACGTTGGGGTTTTCGGTGGGACCGAAAATACCATCTCGGTGTGTCCGATATGAGTCAAAGGTAGGAGCTTGCCATAATCGGTGGGACCGAAATCAACAACTCGGATATTCCGAAATGATGACAAACGGTTACAGAAGGTTGGCAGTCCAGTTTCGGTGAGACCGAACTCAAAATCGGATGGACCGAAATTTCTAGGGTTTGGAAAATAGCTGAGGTGGTTCATCTCGGTGGGACTGAGTTGGAAGAATCGGTTTGTCCGAGATTACTTATGAGTGTGTTAAGTAGTGAAAATTGCTGATAGTTGAAGGAGCTAAATCACTAAGCACTTGAGCAACCAGATCATCAACACAACCTCATCCCCTTTTAATAGTATTGGCTTTTCCTATGGACTCAATGTGATCTTTGATCACTAAACCAAAAATGGAGTCTTGAGCTTTTGCCAATGCTTGTCTTAGCATTTTGAGGGGTCCACTTCTTCAGGCATTTCCATACCCATATCATCGAACTTCTCTGAAATGATTCTCAAGTAAATATTAGTTCAATGATATATATGTTGTTATTAATTACCAAAACCACCCGGGGATTAGTTGCACTTTCAATCTCCCCCTTTTTGGTAATTGATGACAACATATAGATCAAAGCTTCGACAAAAGATATAATCAATGAATAATATCGTCGCTTTGAGAAGTATGTGATAAACAAGAGCTCCCCCTAAATTTGTGCATTATTTAAAATTTGCGTTTGAATGCAAATGCACAATCGATTAGGATTATGGGTCACTCTTCCATGTCACATACATCTTGGTGGAGCGCACAAAATGATAAGAATGAATAACATGCACTTAATCACCAAGACAGGAGTAAATAGCCATACAATAAGGAATAGCATAGGATAAGCAATAAGCACACATTAAAGCATAGTATGGCTAAGCACTCATTAAGGTAGCATCAAACGTAGTAGCAAGCACACTTAAAGTATCTGGAACCAAAAGAAACCAATGTATCTCAAGGAAAACCGGCAAAAGAACGAAAAGACGAAAGAGCACTCTCTCTCTCGAAGCCCTATGATCTATAACAATTTCTCCCCCTTTGGCAACAAGTTACCAAAAAGTTCGAAAAGGTATAGAGCTAAACGTCACTGCGGGCTCGGCTGGCTGCTCCCGTCTGGGTCGATGTCGGTGTAGAGATAGCTGCATCTGCGAAGACCTCTGCCGATGTCTGCGGTGGAGGAGTGGATGCTGGAGCTGTAGCTGGTGCTGAAGTGGTAGCCCTGGAGTCTGTCACTGGGATAGCTGCAGATCTGGATCCTCTGGGAACCTGAGCAGCCTGGCGATGAGAGTCCTGGACTAGATCATCCTGCATAAGCTCTGCTCTCTCCTGCCTAGTCTCCTCCATGTCTGCCTCAAGCTTGTTGACAGACACCTGAATCTCAGTCAGCTTCACGTCTAGAGCGTGGATCTTGTCCTCGACAATCCTCTCAAGGCTCTCCTGAGATTGCTCAATGCTGGCCAGGCGTTGTTCAATTCTCCGGGTTGCTTCAAGAATCTGATCTCCAAAGCTCTTTGGCTTAGCTGCTGCTGCTGCTGCCTCTTTGTCAGCTTTGGCTTTCTTTGCAGCTTCGATCTTGGCTTGCCCTTCAACTGAGGTAGGATCCTCTTCATCCATCACAACTACGTTGTCCTCATGCTCTGGCTGCAGAGGCAAGTGCTTCCTATCCAACATGAATTTGCCCGTGCCAAACTTGGCGTTGATGAGCATCTGTATCTGCGGAGCAAACCCACACGACCTCTTTTGGTCAGCTGCAGTCCTCTTAATGGTTTCTACCATCAAGTCCATCACCTTAAAAGGTGCCTTCTCATCGAGAATGTGCAGCATGTTGATAGAATAACCTCGTATCATCCGGTGGTCACCTGACTCAGGCATCAAAGTATGCCTCAGAATAGTGTTAGTGGTGGTCAGACCAGCCTGGAGATAATACACTGAGCCGAGCTTCCATCCCTCCAAATCAGCAGCTGGGATCTCCTTGTACATATTCTTCATGGAATCATGACTCTTCTTAGGAATCCCATAGACATCAATGTCGTCCTCTCTCTGCACAGGAGCGTTCAGAAGATCTGCCCATTCTGCAACAGTTGAAGAAAACCTTTGACCTTCAGTCATCCAGGTGATCTTGCCATCAGGGTAGAAGTGGGCTGTGGCATAGAACTGCATGATCATCTCGTCATTCCATGCTGTCAGTTCTTGACCCACAAAATCAGCAACTCCACATGCAGTAAAGCTCTCATGCACATGGGGAAAGAAGTCCCGATGCTCTCTACTGTCAATATACTTCCAGTCAATATATCTGGTGTCAGCAACAATGGGCTTCTTATCCATTAGCACGGTCTCATAGAAATCCTGCTGCTCTCTGGTGTGGAATCTGGGGTCCACAGCAGTCCTTCTTCTTACGGCATATGGATCAGACTGTCTCCATAGCCTGAGACCTTTGTCCTTCCTTGCCTTCATGTCCTCAGCTTGAGGATGAGCATCATTGTGGAGTGGCAACTTGGGACGGAGCTTGAGCAACACATGCTCTTCATCTGACTCAGAAGGTGGCATCTCACCTTTGTTCTTCTCAGAAGCTGGAATGCTTCTGGTTGTTCTCTTGGGCTTGGCTGGAGCTGCCTTGACTGGAGCAGGCTTCTTGGGCTTGGAGGAGGCTTGAGCCCGAATAGCATCACCCATGAACTTAGCTTTCTGAGGAGGAGGCTGGGGTGCATCTTCTTCTTCTTCTTCTTCAGCAGCATCAACTTGAGATTCAGCATAAACAACTCTCTTCCTCTTGGAAGTCTTCTTCACCTTGCTTGGAGCTGGCTCTTCCAAGATGAGCTTCTTAGCAACTGCAGATTGTTTTACCTTGCTTGTACCTTTCTTTGGCTGCTGCCCTTGGTGCTCTTTGGCAACCACATTCCTCTTGGGTTTGGAGGTAACTTCCTCAGCAACAAAGTCGGAATCCTCATCATCAGAGGTTCTCTTCTTCCTGGTTCTCGTAGCTGCAGGAGGCAGACCACTAGGGGTGCTCCTCTCACCATCATCACTAGAGCTGCTTGCAGGACTTGTTTCTGCCTCTGGAATTTCAGCAAATGGTGATTCAGACCTGTTCTGGCTGTCACTGACATCTGACATGGCTGAAAGACCTGTGAAAAGATAAGGTATAGGCAGAATAGAAGAGTTATCACAACTGCAGAAGTTTTCAAAAAAAATGAGTTAAAAACTTAGTTTTGAGTTTTCACAGAATGTATTTCGGTCAAACCGATTTCAAGTTTCGGTGTAACCGAAGTGTTCAACAGAACCTACACACCACTTTCGGTCAGACCGAAATGGGTTTCGGTCCTACCGAAAACTTAGGGTTTCACAGAAACTTCAATTCGGACATTCCGATTTTCACAACTCGGTCAGACCGAACTGTGTAGTGCAATGGTCAGAGACCAAATCGGTCAGTCCGAGTTTCAGGAATCGGCTTCACCGAGATGCATTCCGTGGAAACCTAAACCTAAGAATTTTCCTCGAAACTAGAAGATCTGAACAATGTATTGGGATCATATCAAACTTGGATAGAATCAGGGCAGTCCTATCATGCAAGAATCAGAAGTGGAGCATGAAAGGGATCGGGACACACCCTAACTTGGTGGTGTCCCTCTACGGCGGCAACGGCGGAGAAGATTACCGTTGACGGCGGCGGAGACCTGCGGTGAGGACGCACAGGTGATGAAGGCGACGATCCGTAGACCAGGGCGGCGGCAGCAGGGGTCTTGGAGGGCGAACGTTTGAAAGGAATAGATCGCGCGCAGCCCTCAGTATATATAACCCCGTGCTGTCGGTGGGACCGAGTTGAAAAACTCGGTGTCACCGAGATGCATAATTGCAGTGCAGTTACGCATATCGGTCAGACCGAGATTTTGAACTCGGTTTCACCGAGATGAAACCTAGATCAATCTAAGTGTTTCGGTTGGACCGAGATTGAGAAGCCGGTCAGACCGAAATAGACTTAGAAGGTTTTGGAAGTCAGCCTTAGACGAATCGGTGGTTCCGAGTGCTCCTCACTCGGACTGTCCGAAAAAGACTTGTTCAAAGTTGTGATATAAGCATGAATAGAATTTTGAGACAAGATAGCATAGATAGCTAGGGAAGGTGCTTAGGCATTCTTGTCCATCCATTTGGCCAGAAAAAGAAACCAAAACAGTCAAAACAACAAATGGATGTCCTTGAATGGATAAAATCATGCATCCAACATGCTCACACAATAAGATAGCAACTGAAATATGTGTCAAACATGCACAACCAAAACTCTAGCTACTAGCACACAATTTTTCGATGACTAGGTCATCTATATATGAGTATATTGACTTAGGAGTCAAATGAGAACATTTGATCATAGGTCATACTCATCGTTTAAGCACAAGTGGGGTTACCACTTTTACATAAAGCATTTATGTGTTCACATCATTTGGAGATGCTTTTAGCTCAATTTTTAGAGCAAAGCTCCCCCTAGATGTGAGAACCCCGTTTAAAGGGTCAAACTAACCTTGGGTTGTCGTAGAAGACTTCATGTAGATGTTGAAGATGTGGATGCTCAATGTTGATGTAGACCATCAAGAGTTAGGAGCAATCCTTTGGATTAGGGCACTTTCAATACCTACATGGGTTAGTCCCACAAGGAACAAACAAGAATATCCATGGACATAGAGTGAAGTACACAAAAGATGATGTCCATGAAAGCAATGATTACCTTGTCCCTTGACTTACCAACAAGAGGGTTTGTGACTCCATGAACAAGTGCATGATGTGGAAGTTGATTGCACAAGTTCTTGCCAAAATGAATATGAGTGAAGTTTGTTGGCGGAGTCACCCTCAAGAACCTACTAGTTCTTCTTCTTTGGGATCCACATCATCTTGATGGGAATCCTTGGTGTTGTAGTTGAGCTTGACGAAGTAGAACTTGATGTGTCCTTGGGAACCCACTTGACCATGGCTTGAGGTGCTTCAATGAATGCATCAATCTCTTCTTGAAGCTTGTCCTTGGCCTTGAAGAATATCTAGCTTTGATTCCTTCACAGATTCAGTACCCTCGTGCATTTCAACCAAAGTATCCCAAATCTCTTTAGCATTCTCAAGACGGCTGATTTTGTTGAACTCTTCGGGACACAAAGCATTGAAGAGAATGTCACAAGCTTGAGCATTGTTTTGCAACATCTTCAGTTCTTCGGGTGTAGCTTCGCGATCCGGAACTTTTCCTTCTTCAAAGAAGTCACCTTGCATGCCAACACAAATAATGCCCCATGCGGCTGGGTTATGACCAAGAATATGCATTTTCATTTTATGCTTCCAACTAGCAAAATTTGTACCATCAAAGTAAGGACCTCTACGATAATTACCCTCACTAGACGCCATACTCTCCTAGGTTGTGAAACCAAGCTTATGGAGTCCAATGCAATGGAAACCAAGGCAATGGAGACCAAAGCTCTGATACCACTTGTAGGATCGAAGTAGGTCTAGAGGGGGGGTGATTAGACTACTTGACAATATAAAAAATCTGCCTTTAGGTCATGCAAAGTTTTTGGCAGTTTCACAAACAAGATCAGTTCAAGTAACACCCTACACATGCAATTCTAGAGTTTATGCAGCGGAAAGTAAATTGCACATGTAAAAGAGAGGTGGAGAAGATCAAACGCAGTTTGGTGACACGGAGATTTTTGTCGTGGTTCCGATAGGTGGTGCTATCGTACATCCACGTTGATGGAGACTTCAACCCACGGAGGGTAACGGTTGCGCGAGTCCACGGAGGGCTCCACCCACGAAGGGTCCACGAAGAAGCAACCTTGTCTATTCCATCACGGCCTACGCCCACGGAGGACTAGCCTTACTCGGGGTAGATCTTCACGAAGTAGGCGATCTCCTTGCCCTTACAAACATCTTGGTTCAACTCCACATCATCAAGACGGAGGCTCCCAAGCGACACCTAACCAATCTAGGAGGCACCACCCCCCAAAAGGTAATAGACGGTGTTGATGATGATGAACTCCTTGCTCTTGTGCTTCAAGTGATAAACTCCCCAACACTCAACTCTCCTCACTGATATGGCTGTGGTGGAAGAAAGATTTGAGTGGAAAGCAACTTGGGAAGGCTAGAGATCAAGTTTCATATGGTAGGAATGGAATGGCTTGATCTCAACACAAGGGTAGGTGGTTCACTTCTCAGAAAGTGTATGGTAGGAATGGTGGTACTTTCTGATGGCTCTCCTTACGAATGAGGAGGGGGTGGAGGGGTATATATAGCCTCCACACAAAATCCAACCGTTACACACATATTTGACCAATCTCGGTCAGACCGAAGTGAAAACTCGGTCAGACCGAAAGTTCAAATATAGTGAACGTTGGGATTTTCGGTGGGACCGAAAATACCATCTCGGTGAGACCGAAGTGAGTCAAAGGTTAGGGTTTGCCATCTCGGTGAGACCGAAAATATAAACTCGGATATTCCGAATTGATGTCAACTGATCACAGAAGGTTGGCAGCCCTTTTTCGGTGAGACCGAAACTCAGAATCGGTTTGACCGAGAAGCTAGGGTTTGGAGAAACAACTGAAGAGATTCATCTCGGTGGGACTGAGTTGGAGAAATCGGTGTGACCGAGATGTTAGGGTTTGTGTTAAGTAGTGAATAGTGCTGATAGTTGAGGGAGTTAGATCACCAAGCACTTGAGCAACAAGAACATTAACACAACCTCATCCCCTTTTAATAGTATTGGCTTTTCCTATGGACTCAATGTGATCTTTGATCACTAAACCAAAAATGGAGTCTTGAGCTTTTGCCAATGCTTGTCTTAGCATTTTGAGGGGCCCACTTCTTCAGACATTTCCGTACCCATATCATCGAACTTCTCTGAAATGATTCTCAAGATAATATTAGTTCAATGATATATATGTTGTTATTAATTACCAAAACCACCCGGGGATTAGTTGCACTTTCAGGGGGTCTAGGGTTGTGGATCACCGAGCAGTCGAGGGTCGTCCAGGGGTCGAGTGTCGAAGCTAGTTCTACGTTTGCCATTAATATATCCATCTGTCATGTTTGAATAATAATTGGCATGTTGTAAATATTTGTAGAAACTATGGACGACAACACCCGAGACCTAGCACAAGAAGCGATGTTGATGGACATAATCGCAGACGGACAAGATGTCGTCTTGTCATTTCTCAACGACACCAATGAGCAGGTGGAAAGAGAGCTGCAGCTGGAAGATCTAGGCTATGATATTGATGGCTCCGGTGACCCAATGCACAGGGAAGAAGTAGACCGTGAGGACGGCTCCGGTGACCCAATGCCGGTGCAAGAAGGAGACCGTGATGCTGGCTCCGGTGACCGAACCGAGTCCGGCCAGGAGGTATATATGTTAGTTAAGCATGTGCTGACTAGTTAATTGATGCATTCATTAACTCTCGTCTTTGTTCCTTTTTCTAGCCCTCCGAATCGAGCAAATCTTCGGTAAAGAGACGAGGCGCGAAGAAAAAGTTGAGCCCGGATGAAAAGTTTGAGATCTCAGAAATCTCGCGCTCTGGCGAGCCGATTGAACCCATCCGGAGAAAGAACGCATTTGTTAGTCGGTGCGGGGTTCTGGTTAGGGACAAGATCTCGATCAGCATCCATCAATGGTTAAAGCCGGCTGCAAAAGACGCTCAGGTGTCTTATGTCACTGATATGCAGAAAGAAGATCTTTGGACTGAGCTGAAGTCAAATTTCATCCTACCGCCAGATGATGATCCGGCGAATCCAGTTAAAGAGGAATTAATCAAGTCTGCTGCTCTTTCGAAGATGGCAGACCAATTCAGGGCATGGAAGAAAAAACTGAATAAGTTTGTCCGCGATAAAAAGACTCCAGAATTCGTGGGCATATATGAGAAGATCAAAGATGACTGGCCCGCATTTGTGGCCTATAAGACATCGGAAAAGAGTAAGAAGATGTCGGCGACAAACCAGATCAATGCTGCAAAGAAGAAGCATCACCATCGCACAGGGTCAGGTGGCTACCTCAGAGCCCGGCCTAAGTGGGCCAAGGCTGAGAATGATCTGCTTGAGAAAGGGATCGAACCAGAGACAATGCAATGGCCAGACCGTTGCCGGACTTGGTTCTTCGGGGCTGGCGGAACCTTGGACCCTGTATCAGGGAGGTGCATTTGGACGGACAAGCAATTGGAAATACCACTCAGGAAGCTTTGGCACTATATCAAATTAGCGCATGAAGGGACGTTCTTCCCCGACAGAGAGAACGACGAGCTGACAATGGCCCTCGGGAATCCTGAGCACCCTGGACGGACACGAGGCACGCCAGGCTCCCTTCCGTGGAGTGCTGGGTTTCCGGACGCAGGCGGCTACAAATGCCATGAGAGGAGGAAGAAACTGCAGCAGACCGAACTGCAGGCGCTGCGGGCCAGAATACAAGAGATAGAGGAACGGGAAGCAAATCAGGACAAAAGTATTGTCGAAGCTACCCCGCCATCTCAGCGGAGAAGCAGCGTGGCTTCCACCGAGCTGCTTCAGCCGGAGCCTGTCTTGACGGCTACTGCCAGGTATCCCGTGGATGCTATCACGGAGGTACAAAATTACCACCTTATGACGCAGTGGATAAATCTGAAGGTCAAGGCGGCTGCTGGCTCTGTTTTTCCTACTGGCCCCGGCGACACTTTTCACTGCCGGCCGATTCCAGAAGGATATGCTAGGGTGATGGTGGATGAAATTACGGAGGGATTTGAGGAGCTCCAGCTTGACCACCCTACCGGTGAAGGGGAGACTCGGATGGGTTCTTCACTGAAGACTCCATGCCTGTGGCGGAAGGACCTCATCAACATTCTCAACTGGACGCCTCCGCCTCCTCCTCCTCCTCCTCCGGCGAGTCAGGGCACTCCGCCTCCTCCACCGCCTCCTCCACCGCCTCCTCCACCGCCTCCTCCTCCGGCGAGTGACGATCAGGGCACTCCGGCTCCTTCTCCGGCGCGTGGCGGCACTCCGCCTCCTTCGCCTGCGCCGGTGCGCCCGAGTAGCCAGCCTCCTCCTTCTCCGCCTGCGCCGGCGCGCCCGAGCAGCCAGCCTGCTCCTCCTTCTCCGCCTAGTCAGCAAGGGCGGAAGAGACCTGCCGCCGCTCCGGCTGCTCCTGCTCCGGCGGGTAAGCAAGGAAAGAAGACAGCCGCTTCGTCTGGTCTGGCGACGTCTAGCAGTACAGCCAGAGGCGGGAGGCGATGCAGATTCGGTCCTTCTCTCACGCCTCTAGAGAAGTTACCATACGAGAGGTCCGACGAGGAAAACACGAAGATCGCTCAAGGCGAAGTGAAGGACTGGCTTGAAAGGTTGAAAGCACAGAGACATCCACCTCCGGAGGAGAGGATAGATCCGGTGAAAGCAAAGCGCACTCTTGCTGCCCTGAAGCAACCAGCGAAAAGTAAGCCGAAGGACAACTATGACCGCATGATTCAAAAGTCATTTCAAGCAGCGAAGCGATCGGGAAGTACTAAAAGTGATCAAAGGTTAGCAGAAGGACGAGTTGGGAAACAAATTGCCCAGCTCGGCGAACAAGCGGACCAATCGTGCCCCCCGCTCAAGGTGTCTAGCGACATGGTCGCTAATGATCCGAGGATGGTGCCCGGTTATAGCAATCTTGGAGATTACGTGTCCGACGATGTACAATATGATTTCTTGGACGTGCAGATACAAAGATACGAGTACGGGAAGCCTCTCGTCAAAAATGAAAGATCTCTATCAACGAATATGCGAAGATTGCATGATTGGTACTTGAAAATCTCAAGAGAGTCTGGGGGGAGGGATAGCTTGTATGTGAGAGTTAAACCGGAGCATGACCTCGCTGGAATTGAACTGTTGCCTATTCCATTTGAGGATTTCTATCAGTTTTTCAATCAATTGGCCCTCGATAAAGCAACGGTCACCTGCTACTGTCTGTAAGTAGTACTACTTCTGTCATTAAGTCTCTCTATATAGCTGATCTCTTTCATTGCATGTATTTATAATTATCCTCACTATATTATGCAGATTGAAGATCGTCGAATTGAAGAAAAGACAAGTAGGTGATATTGGGTTCATTAACACATACCTCATAGATGCAACCGAGGTTAAATGGCGTCCCTCAGATACCGAGACCAACTTGCTACGATCGTCGGTGGTAAATGAAAACAAAGATATAATACTATTTCCTTACAACTTCAAGTGAGTGTTACTGTCTTGTGCATATTCGGTTTCCCTTATATATTAGTCAAGGTTATAGTAATGTAATTGATGAGTTCATGCATGCATGCGTAGCTTCCACTATATCCTCTTAGAGATTAAGCTTGAGAAGGGAGTAGTAATTGTCTTGGACTCTAAACGTAAAGATCCCGAGGAGTATGCGGACATGACTCAAATGCTCGACAGGTAAGTTAAATCAATCAATATTATCCACCATGCATATCAGCAACTTTGTTCATTTCTGATATCAAGTAATTGTTTTCTTTGTCTGGCAGGGTTTGGAGAAAATTCACCAAAAAAGCTCCGGGACTACCGAAGAAGCTAGAATTTAGACAACCGAAAGTAAGTACTATATAGTAGCATGTTCCGCGCATCTCCTATATCTTGATTCAAGTGCTAGTTTCATCAATACCATTTGGCATTCTTGCTTATCAGTTTGATTGACCTCTATTTCTTGTAAAGTGGTTGTGGCAGGACATTATATTTGTAAGAGATAATTATACGATCATGCGTCCATCGTATAGGACATTATATTTGTAAGAGATAATTATTGTATATATGTACCCGGTAGTGTCGGATAGATATACGAGAACTTGTTGTTCAACCAATCTCTCGGAGAAGGAGAGGTGGTCGATATTACTTCTCTCTGTATGCATATATATATATATATATATATATATATATATATATATATATATATATATATATATATATATATATATATATGTTGATTATACGATCTTCTGTTTCCTTCGTTTGTTTACTAGCTAGCTAGCTAGCGTGTCTAGTTCTCTCTATACGTATGTGTAGTACGTAGCGTCGACCAAGAACGGACATAAGAGAGGACACTTCTCTCTATTAATTAGCTAGCTAACACAATATGAAACTGTGGGGACCCCGACTTAGAAGTCGAGATCACCGAATGCACGTGTACAGTGATCCCAGAGATCAATGCTCACCGAACACACAGAAGCTGAATAACAAGAGTCTTACATCCATACATACCGTCTTACACAAATTCTGGCCATTATGGCCAAGTCTTACATAGACAAAGCCTCAAGGGCTGAATAGCAAATAACTCAAATAGCGGAAGTCTTCGATGATAGGTAGAACCCATGCCATCTGCCTTAACCCTACAGGCATTCTGACTGGGATAGCGCCCTAGTTCGCATGTTCGTCTCCAAAGAACTCTTCCTCATATTCCTGTTCCTCCATGCCTGGCCAATTAAATAACCAGTGGCAAGCCAATGAGTACTTTGAATGTACTCGCAAGCAACCCATGATTTGGTTCAAAGTAACAATGCAATTGAACAACAATGAGCAATCTAGCCATGAGCTAGAACAAATATTCTACCATCAAGTATATGCATCAATAAACTCACGTAACCTTGAAGACAGGTTACCAATATCAACATGAATATGAATCAACTCATCGAGTCAAGTCACCACCTTGACTCATCACACACACAAACTTTCACCGATGAAGTAAAATTCTGGACATAGTTTAAGTAGCACCACCCAACTGTCCATGACCGTGGACACGGCTATTCGAATAGTTTTACACTCTGCAGAGGTTGCGCACTTTACCCACAAGATCCGGGAAGCTTTCGTGTCATCCACGATCCCGAAGTACCTCCAGTACTCGGGGGAAGCACCCGGACATTACCTTTCCTTAGATGACACTAACATAGAGTCCACTCGTTGGTACACGGCCCTCGAGTACAAACAGTAGATCAAGGGACTTGCCCTAATTTCAATGTCACGCGTACCCGAAGGGACCAACGGTGTGTCCGGTGCCCTGTGAAAACAGTCATTGTCGCCTATCCAAGCACGACCCCGTCCCGGGAAAGACCTCAAGTCTTCCCGTCACTAGTAATGCGGGCACCATGCTAGTAACGACCTAAGTAATCAATAAAGCCCCGTCCCATAAGGGGTAGAGTGGTTGCACATGTTTGGTTGGGACGGTAGTCACACATAAATCTAATCCATTATTTCACCCATGCACAAGATTTTACCGGCACATCACTTCTTTCTCAAGTGATGACCTAACTCAACACCACCCTCGGGCATTAGGGGCACCCGATGGGATTTATGCAAAGATTTCAACCACGAGGGTTCATGTCACACATGCATCACTAAGCATCACTATTAAACCTTTTCATGACATCTAGCACATAGCAAGATCATGAGTGAAACATGCATCATGTGGTGGTTTCTAACTAGGTCACCACCATATCTCTATCATCATGCATCGGAAACAAACGGGTTCCAAAGAACAAGTGTATCATGGTCAAAGGGTTGCTTGCCTGGATTGGATTGGTCTTCAAAGTCTTCAAATCCTTCTCCTTCTCCTTCTTCAGCAACTTCGTCAAATACGGGATCTAATCGTCGCAAAATAACAACGGGAAAATAAGACCATAATAAAAACAGAAAAATCAAAGTGCTCAGAAAAATGTAAACTTATTTTTGTTAAATACTAGAGGGAAAACTAAGATGGAGAAAACTCTTAGTTGGAGTTTTGGAGTTGCAGAATGGAATCTAAGGATTTTAGAACAGGAGTTTTAATGCTCAAATTTGAATTTAAATTTGAACATAACAGAAAAGTTTCATGGATATGTGTGAAAGTGACACCATTAAATAGGTTGGAATATTACAAGATTTTAGGAGTTGGAATTAATTTATTTGGACAAATATTCATTTCTGTAAAATTATTTGAAGTTTTACAGAAAAGAAAAAGAAGAAAAGGCCCTCTGCAACTAGGCCAGAGTGGCCACAGTGCACGGCCCAGGGCGAAGAGCCCAGCCGCTCGGGCGCCAGCGCGCGCACGTCAGGATTTCAAACCTGACGGGCGGGGCCTGGCGGTCAGCGGCTGTGAGGGGAGGGAGAGGACGGTGAGGATGATAGGCGGGGCCTGCCTGTCATCTTCAACCTTGCGGCCACGGCGACGGCGAGCTCACCGGCGACGATTCCAGGCACGGCGGGGCAAGCGGAGGGCAGGGATGGACTCAGCAGCGAGTCACGGAGGTAGTGGTGGTGGTGCGGCTCATCGGGGAGGTCTGGTTCGCCGGCGGCGAGGTGGGACGGCGGAGGAGCTTCGGGAGGTCGCTGCTCCGGCCGATTCCGACAGCTACAGAGAGGGCAAAGCGAGGGGAAAGCATCAGTGAGGTGCAGCGGTTCCAAATCGAGCAAAAGGAGGAGTTGAGAGGGCTCGTACTGCGAGATCGCCGGTTGCCCGACGCGGCGGAGCTCCGGTCGATCCCGAACACTGCGGCTCTTTGGGGATGAGTGAGTGGTACTGGCGTGTTGCTGTGAGTGAGTAGAGGCTGTCGGTGCTGAGTGGAGGGCTCGGGGGGCCCTATTTCTAGGGGTGCGGCGAGGTCCCGTGGACCTGTGCGCCGGCGAGCTTCTGCTCGACGCCAGAGTGCACGGGAGGCGACGGGAGTGAGTCTGTGGCGTTGCTGGACGAGTCCTACGCCTATCAGAGGGGAGAGGAGGAGCGGGGAGAGCTCCAGACAGCGCGCGCGTGCGAAGCCGGCGAGTGGATGCTGCGGGCGGCCAGCGCGCATGTGAAGACGGCCACTGGAGGGCGGAGGAGGAGGGGGGACAGCGCCGGGGAGGTCGCGGACGTCGAGGGGCATCGACTGGCGCGAGGGGAGAGCTCGAGGCTGTCAGGGGCAGGCGATTGGGCGAAGCTACAGTGCGGGGGCGCACTGTAGCGCGCTCTGGAGCGGCCTTATCGCATGCCATGGCATGCCATTGGTCCTCTGCGCACGTCCACCGTGTCTGGGGGGTCCACGGTGATGCAAGCAGCTCGTCTGTGGCTTTGGATGCTCTGGAGGATCAAGGAGAGAGAGAGGTAGCTGGTAACTTGGCAGAAAATGGCTGTCCAGCAAGGTGAACTAGTGTTTTCACCCCTCAATCATGGAGCTGGGGACCTGGGGAAGTTACTGGAGGTAGATAGTAACTAGATGAAGTTGTGGTGGAAAGTTGAGGCAAAGGTAAATAGTAAAAGTTGTCAAGAAGAGGGTTTTGGTAAAAAGCCAGAAGGTGTTTGATCATGTTTTGATCAAGCAAATGATCTCCACTTTCCATGATACTTAACAGGATTGAATGTTATAAGGAAATAGGGTGTTTCACCAAATTTGGGCTCATTTGAAGAAACTAGCCAATGTAACTTTGGTGAACCCTAGAAATCAACAAAAATGGCTACATCTTGTTTAAGTCAAGCTAATCATCTCCCCTTGATGCACCACTTGGTGTAGTTTCATCATTTGGGGTATTGATCATGCCCACAAAGTTTGAAGCTCCAGGTAAAAAGTTGGTAATGTAAAGTTGTTCAAATTTGCATTTGAACAGAAAGGGTTATGAAGGGTTTTGAGGATGTTTTCTTGCTTCCCAATGCATGGGACTTGGCAAGATCATCAAATATGCCATATGTGACATAATAGAATTTCCCTGGAATTTTTGGAGAATATTTCATTTGCAAATATTTCAAAAGCTTGAAATATCCAGAAAGGGTTTTAGAGGGATTAGCCCATTATTTTGAACATGGCCAAGTGTTGAAACTCTTATATATGGACAATATATGTCCTATGAGTCTCCCTAAATTTTGGCAAATATTTTTGAAATACTTAAATAATTTTTCCCTATTAAAGACCATTTCTGGCCTTAAGAAAAAGCTTTTAAATAAAATAGGAAAATAACTCTTACAATTATACTTTTGTGGTTTCTGGGAGTCCTATGACTACTAGGTCTCAAATATACATTTTGAAATAATTTTCTCACCCTAAATCAAGCACTTGCAGTGCAAACCTTAATTCAGGGGTTTTAGGAATACTAAATTTTAAAAAATACATTTTGGCCAAATTAATTTTGTAAGAAAATACTATACTGTTATATAACACTTGGCATGATCATTGGGCAGAAGTTTTGGGTATGGAGATGAATTCTACAAGAGGTAATAGTTGACTTTAAGGAGCACATGAAGAACACATGAAGGAAAACTCAAATCCAAATAAAAGCCAAATGATGCCAAAAAATTTGTTGGTCCAAATTTTCATGCTTCTTTGATGCAAATAACATGTTACAAAATGCAGGGTGTGACAGACCTACCCCCCTTACAAGAATCTCGTCCCCGAGATTCCTAAACTAGGTCTTAAAAGAGATCGGGAAACTCGGATCTAAGATAGTCTTCATGTTCCCAGGTTGCTTCTGCTTCCGTGTGGTTGCTCCACTGGACCTTGAAGTACTTGATGGTACGGCTTCGCGTCCGTCGTTCTGGTTCATCTAGAATGCGAATGGGCTTCTCGCGGTAGGTCAAATCAGGTTGCAGATCAATGGCTTGGTGATCAACATCCTTGTAGAGATTAGGCTTGTTCGGAACTTGGAGACATTTCCGGAGTTGTGACACGTGGAACACGTTGTGCACATCGGATAGCTCAGGTGGTAGTTGCTATTGGTAAGCCACTTCTCCTCGTCATGCAGTGATCTCAAAGGGTCCAATGAACCTTGGTGCGAACTTCCCCTTGACGTGGAAACGCTTGGTTCCCTTTAGAGGAGTTACGCGCAGGTACACATGGTCCCCGACATGGAAACTCATGTCCCGACGGTGAGTGTCAGCATAGCTCTTCTGCCTTGACTTGGCCGCCTTCAAACGTTCTCTGACTAGTTGGACTTGCTCTTCTGCTGCGCGGAGAATATCCGGTCCAAAGACTAGCCCTTCTCCAGTCTCTGACCAGTTGAGGGGTGTGCGACATCTGCGTCCGTACAACACCTCAAATGGTGCCATCTGAAGGCTCGACTGATAACTGTTGTTATAGGAGAACTCGGCAAAAGGGAGACAATCTTCCCACTTGGCTCCATAGGCCAAGACACAGGCTCGGAGCATGTCTTTGAGAATTTGATTTACTCGTTCTGTCTGACCTCCGATCTGTGGGTGGAAAGCTGTGCTGAAAGATAACTTGGTTCCCAAGGCTTCTTGGAACTTCTTCCAGAACCTTGAAGTGAACTGGGTTCCTCGATCTGACACAATTTCCTTGGGAACGCCATGAAGGCTTATGATTCTGACGATGTAGAGAGCTGCCAGCCGGTTGCCATCGTAAGTGGTCTTGACAGGAATGAAATGGGCCACCTTGGTCAAATGATCGACTATGACCCAGATGGAGTCATGTCCTCTATTTGACCTTGGTAATCCAGTGATGAAGTCCATTCCGACTTTATCCCACTTCCACTCAAGAACCTTGAGTGGTTGAAGCAATCCAGCGGGTCGCTGATATTTAGCCTTGACCCTTTGGCACACATCACACTTTGCAACATAGGTTGCAATCTCTCTTTTCATCCCGTGCCACCAGAATCTTGCCTTCAAGTCTTGATACATCTTGGTTCCTCCGGGGTGGATGGAGTACGGAGTGTCGTGGGCTTCTTGCAGGATCAGGTTCTTCAGCTCCATCTTGTTTGGTACGCAGATGCGGCCTTTGTACCAAACAATCCCGTGCTCGTCTTCAGAGAATCCTGGGGCCTTGCCTAGCTTCATCTTCTTCTTGATGCCTTCGATGCTTGCGTGTCCATCTTGTGCCTTCTTGACTTCGTCCATCAGGGTCGGTCTGACTTCCAAATGATCCAGAAATCCAGGGGTGACCAATTCCAAACTGAATTGTTCGAATTCCTTAAACAAGGCTGGCTGCCTTTCTTGGATAATGGCATTCAAAGAGCAAGCCTTCCTGCTTAAGGCATCGGCCACCACGTTAGCCTTCCCGGGGTGATATTGAACACTGAGGTCATAGTCTTTGATGAGTTCCAACCATCTTCGCTGCCTCATGTTCAATTCCTTTTGGGTGAAAATGTACTTCAGACTTTTGTGGTCTGTGTATATCTCACACCGTTTCCCTAGGAGGTAATGCCGCCAGGTCTTCAAGGCATGAACCACTGCTGCTAACTCAAGATCATGAGTAGCATAGTTCTCCTCATGAGGTCGTAGCTGCCTGGAGAGGTAGGCTATGACTCGGCCTTCTTGCATCAGAACGCTTCCCAATCCGGTTCGGGAGGCATCACAATATATCACGAACTCCTTGTGAATATCAGGTGTTGCCAGGACTGGGGCAGTGGTCAATCTCTTTTTGAGCTCTTGGAAGCTCTCTTCGCATTTTGGCGTCCACTCGAACTTCTTGTCCTTCTTGAGGAGCTGAGTCATTGGATGGGCAATGCTAGAGAATCCTTCCACGAATTTGCGGTAATAGCTCGCAAGTTCGAGGAAGCTTCTGACTTCCTTGACGGTCGTTGGAGATTGCCATTGGGTCACAGCTTCGATCTTCGCGGGATCAACTGATAATCCTTCTTCGGTCAAGACATGACCTAAGAATCCAACTTTATGCAGCCAGAACTGACACTTGCTGAATTTGGCATATAGTTGGTGCTCCCGAAGCTTGTCTAGGACCATCCTCAAATGTTGCTCGTGCTCTTCCTCCGTCTTCGAGAAGACAAGAATGTCATCGATGAAGACAACAAAGAACTTGTCCAAATATTCCATGAAGACTTTATTCATGAGATACATGAAGTAAGCTGGGGCATTGGTTAACCCAAAGGACATGACCGTGCACTCGTACAGGCCATATCTGGTTACGAATGCCGTCTTCGGAATATCTTGGGGTCTGATCTTCAGTTGGTAGTACCCAGATCTGAGGTCGATCTTGGAGAACACCTTGGCTCCGCTGAGCTGATCAAACAGATCTTCAATCTTGGGAAGTGGATATTTGTTCTTGATTGTAACTTCATTGAGGGAACGATAGTCAATGCATAAGCGGATGGTACCATCCCTCTTTGCCACAAATAGAACAGGAGATCCCCAAGGGGAGGCACTTGGGCGGATAAATCCCTTCCTCAGCTGCTCTTCCAGTTGCTTCTTCAACTCGGCTAATTCTTCTGTGCCCATTCTATAAGGCTTCTTATAGATGGGTCCTACTCCGGGCACGAGCTCGATGATGAACTCAATGTCACGGTCAGGGGGCATTCCCGGTAGTTCATCCGGCAAGACATCGGGATACTCACATACCACCGGTACTTGCTCTAGCCCAACTTCAGATAGACAGTTGACTTGAACGGCTTGAGCGGAAGAGGAGTTGGAAGCAAACTTGACTTCAACTCCTTGGTCATTGGTCACAGTGACAGTCCGATTGGCACAGTCTAACAAGCCTTGGTGCTTGCTGAGCCAATCCATCCCTAGGATCACATCCAAGCCTTGCGATCTTAGGATGATAAGGTCTGCTAGGAAGTCTACACCGTTAATGGTAATACTGACTCCTTTGCAGCCTATCTTGGCTCTCATCTCTGCTCCGGGGGTTTGTACCACCATAGGGTTATTCAGGGGTGTAGGGGTCATGCCACTTTTTAATGCAAATCTTTGAGTGACAAATGAATGTGTTGCTCCGGAATCAAACAAGACAGTTGCAGGTGCTGATTTGACAAGGAACGTACCCAGCACGACGTCCGGGTCTTCCTGGGCTTCTTCAGCAGTGACGTGATTCACACGCCCCTTCCCATGGTTAGGTGGGTTGCGAGGAGCTGGGTTCCTTGGTGGCATCCCGCGGCCTTGTCCTTGGTTCTGCGCATTGGGGCGCGGGGCATCTGGCTTCTTGTTGGGGCACACCCTTGAGATGTGTCCTGACTGGCCACATCCAAAGCAAGTGACTTGGTTTGGATTGTTGATCTTGTTGCCACCACTGTTATTGGGGTTGACAGCTGGCCTTGGGTTGGCATACTGCTGAGGCTGATAGTTGGTACGAGGTGCAGGAGCTCTTGGTTGCTGATAGGTTGGCTTGGCCGGGGCTGACTGCCACGGGCGAGGCTTCTGGTTGCTGGAACTTCCCTTGCTGACCATCTTGCGCTTGCGAGTGTCTTCCAAAGCACGCCGCTTGTCTTCAAGCATAAGTGCTTTGTTCACCAGGTCAGGGAAGGTTGGGCAGTCGCACACGACAAGCGAGTATTGCAGAGTTTAATTGAGGCCTTCCATGAAGCGCTCCCTTTTTGCAGCATCAGTGCTGACATCTTCAGGGGCATACCTTGACAGAACACTGAACTTCTGCATGTACTCCTTGACAGTGCCACTTCCTTGCTTCAGGGCTCGGAACTCACGCTTTTTGATAGCCATGATTCCTGAAGGAATGTGGGCTTTGCGGAATTCTGCCTTGAAGTTAACCCAAGTGATGTCTTGTTCAGCATGCATGACCTTGAATCCATCCCACCAAGCTCTAGCAGCCCCCCCGAGGCAGTGGGCTGCATAAGCCACCTTCTCGCGGTCTTCGGTGCATCCGACTAGTTCCAGTATGTCCTCAATGGTGCGGACCTAGTCGTCTGCATCCAGGGGTTCAGCAGTCTCGATAAAGGTTGGCGGTGCATGATTCTTGAACTCTACCAACGTGGAACGTCCATTGCCATTCCCCGCCGGCTGGCGGTTGTTGGTGACAGCTTGAGCAATCAACTGAAGGGCTGCGGTGTTGGCTTGGCGTTCCTCTCGGAAAGCTTGGAGAAGCTGAGCCATGTCCATGTTCGGAGGAGGTGGTGGTGGTGGAGCTTGGTCGTTGGTTTGATCGTGGCCTGCCTCTGACTGAGCGGATGCTCCGGCTTCAGGCTGCTGGGTAGAGGTACCAGTACAAGTTACAACAGGCATCCTGTTGGAGCGGTAAAAGGTCTCATGACTTGGAAGAGGGAAAGCAAGATAGATGGGTGCCTAGTAAGGGGGTGGGTGTGACACTAATCAAATCATGCAAGGGCCGAAAGGCCAAAACACATTCATTAAAATCCAAATGGGTGATGCAGTCGTTTACACATTCCCGAAGGAAGAATACGACATACATCCAAACACAACAAAAGCAAACACTAGATGGTTTCATATGAACCATACAAGGACTCGACTGCGCATAGGGGTTACACGACCTATCCTACCGTAGAGGTTACAACTGGCATATCCGAGTAGCGAATAATGCCTAAGCGGCGGAATGCTCAGTCGCGTATTCCGGCTCTTCTGGGTCTTCCTCCTTGTCTTCATATGTCTGGGCCCCCTTGTCACTTGAGGGTGTGGGGGAGTGGAGGAGTTGGATACGATGGTGCTTCGTCGGTGGTGCAGGGAAAAGCTTGCGATATTCCCTTGCCGTCATCCGGCGTCGCCGAGGTGGTTCTTCATTCTTGGAAGATACATCTTCGGAGGCCCTTCCGCCTTGGTATGCGATAGCGGACTGTCCGCAAGGTGCTCCTTCTTTCTTGATCCTAATTGTCTTCTCTTGAGCTCGAAGAAGAAGTGCCTTGGTCTTGTGAAGTTCTTCTCGAAGGTTCATCGACTCCGAGGCCAAGTCTTGTGCCAAGCTGTCGGCACAAAGACTAAAGTAGGTCTGGAACCGAAGCGAGAGTCCTTCCTTCAGTGGAGGGGCTAGTGCGCTGCTTTCATCTTCACCTTCCTTCCGGTAAGGCAAGAAGCGAGTTGTCATCTTGGCTGCCATCTCCGGAAGAAGCTCGCGGAGATGGTTAGTGCCTTGAGTGCAGTAGCCTCGACAGCGAGAGGTAGTGTTGCCATCTGGGGTCCCTCAAAGAACCAACTTGTGGGAGGATCGTTTGCCTTCACGATCACTTCCACATGGTATTCCACCTCAGTGTCGCTAACCCAATGCTCAAGGTATGTGAGGATGGGCGCTCGGTGGAACTGACACTCCTGGAGGCTATCCTCGAGAAGCAAGGGAAACCCAGTGGTCAGGTGCTCTTCAGGTACAGCGGCCATCTACAAAGGTGGAATAGGAGGGGTTAATAAGCTGATGAAATCTCAGGTTTAGAAAAGAAGAGAGGTTCAGAAGGTTTTTGAAAAGGGGGTCTCATCTAACTAACGCCCATGCTAACTAAGGCTTCCTACAGTCAGGATGGCTCTGATACCAGCTCTGTGGGGACCCCGACTTAGAAGTCGAGATCACCGAATGCACGTGTACAGTGATCCCAGATATCAATGCTCACCGAACACACAGAAGCTGAATAACAAGAGTCTTACATCCATACATACCGTCTTACACAAATTATGGCCATTATGGCCAAGTCTTACATAGACAAAGCCTCAAGGGCTGAATAGCAAATAACTCAAATAGCGGAAGTCTTCGATGATAGGTAGAACCCATGCCATCTGCCTTAACCCTACAGGCATTCTGACTGGGATAGCGTCCTAGTTCGCATGTTCGTCTCCAAAGAACTCTTCCTCATATTCATGTTCCTCCATGCCTGGCCAATTAAATAACCAGTGGCAAGCCAATGAGTACTTTGAATGTACTCGCAAGCAACCCATGATTTGGTTCAAAGTAACAATGCAATTGAACAACAATGAGCAATCTAGCCATGAGCTAGAACAAATATTCTACCATCAAGTATATGCATCAATAAACTCACGTAACCTCGAAGACAGGTTACCAATATCAACATGAATATGAATCAACTCATCGAGTCAAGTCACCACCTTGACTCATCACACACACAAACTTTCACCGATGAAGTAAAATTATGGACATAGTTTAAGTAGCACCACCCAACTGTCCATGACCGTGGACACGGTTATTCGAATAGTTTTACACTCTGCAGAGGTTGCGCACTTTACCCACAAGATCCGGGAAGCTTTCGTGTCATCCACGATCCCGCAGTACCTCAAGTACTCGGGGGAAGCACCCGGACATTACCTTTCCTTAGACGACACTAACATAGAGTCCACTCGTTGGTACACGGCCCTCGAGTACAAACAGTATATCACGGGACTTGCCCTAATTTCAATGTCACGCGTACCCGAAGGGACCAACGGTGTGTCCGGTGCCCTGTGAAAACAGTCATGGTCGTCTATCCAAGCACGACCCCGTCCCGGGAAAGACCTGAAGTCTTCCCGTCACTAGTAATGCGAGCACCATGCTAGTATCGACCTAAGTAATCAATAAAACCCCGTCCCATAAGGGGTAGAGTGGTTGCACATGTTTGGTTGGGACGGTAGTCACACATAAATCTAATCCATTATTTCACCCATGCACAAGATTTTACCGGCACATCACTTCTTTCTCAAGTGATGACCTAACTCAACACCACAATCGGGCATTAGGGGCACCCGATGGGATTTATGCAAAGATTTCAACCATGAGGGTTCATGTCACACATGCATCACTAAGCATCACTATTAAACCTTTTCATGACATCTAGCACATAGCAATATCATGAGTGAAACATGCATCATGTGGTGGTTTCTAACTAGGTCACCACCATATCTCTATCATCATGCATCGGAAACAAACGGGTTCCGAAGAACAAGTGTATCATGGTGAAAGGGCTGCTTGCCTGGATTGGCTTGGTCTTCAAAGTCTTCAAATCCTTCTCCTTCTCCTTCTTCAGCAACTTCGTCAAATACGGGATCTAATCGTCGCAAAATAACAACGGGAAAATAAGACCATAATAAAAACAGAAAAATCAAAGTGCTCAGAAAAATGTCAACTTATTTTTGTTAAATACTAGAGGGAAAACTAAGATGGAGAAAACTCTTAGTTGGAGTTTTGGAGTTGCAGAATGGAATCTAAGGATTTTAGAACAGGAGTTTTAATGCTCAAATTTGAATTTAAATTTGAACAGAACAGAAAAGTTTCATGGATATGTGTGAAAGTGACACCATTAAATAGGTTGGAATATTACAAGATTTTAGGAGTTGGAATTAATTTATTTGGACAAATATTCATTTCTGTAAAATTATTTGAAGTTTTACAGAAAAGAAAAAGAAGAAAAGGCCATGTGCAACTGGGCCAGAGTGGCCACAGTGCACGGCCCAGGGCGAAGAGCCCAGCCGCTCGGGCGCCAGCGCGCGCACGTCAGGATTTCAAACCTGACGGGCGGGGCCCGGCGGTCAGCGGTTGTGAGGGGAGGGAGAGGACGGTGAGGATGACAGGCGGGGCCCGCCTGTCATCTTCAACCTTGCGGCCACGGCGACGGCGAGCTCACCGGCGACGATTCCAGGCACGGCGGGGCAAGCGGAGGGCAGGGATGGACTCAGCAGCGAGTCGAGTCGCGAAGGTAGTGGTGGTGGTGCGGCTCGTCGGGGAGGTCTGGTTCGCCGGCGGCGAGGTGGGACGGCGGAGGAGCTTCGGGAGGTCGCTGCTCCGGCCGATTCCGACAGCTACAGAGAGGGCAAAGCGAGGGGAAAGCATCAGTGAGGTGCAGCGGTTCCAAATCGAGCAAAAGGAGGAGCTGAGAGGGCTCGTACTGCGAGATCGCCAGTTGCCCGACGCGCCGGAGCTCCGGTCGATCCCGAGCACTGGGGCTCTTTGGGGATGAGTGAGTGGTACTGGCGTGTTGCTGTGAGTGAGGAGAGGCTGTTGGTGTTGAGTGGAGGGCTCGGGGGGGCCTATTTATAGGGGTGCGGCGAGGTCCCGTGGACCTGTGCGCCGGCGAGCTTCTGCTCGACGCCACAGTGCACGGGAGGCGACGGGAGTGAGTCTGTGGCGTTGCTGGACGAGTCCTACGCCTATCAGAGGGGAGAGGAGGAGCGGGGAGAGCTCCAGACAGCGCGCGCGTGCGAAGCCGGCGAGTGGAGAATATTTCATTTGCAAATATTTCAAAAGCTTGAAATATCCAGAAAGGGTTTTAGAGGGATTAGCCCATTATTTTGAACATGGCCAAGTGTTGAAACTCTTATATATGGACAATATATGTCCTATGAGTCTCCCTAAATTTTGGCAAATATTTTTGAAATACTTAAATATTTTTTCCCTATTAAAGACCATTTCTGGCCTTAAGAAAAAGCTTTTAAATAAAATAGGAAAATAACTCTTAAAATTATACTTTTGTGGTTTCTGGGAGTCCTATGACTACTAGGTCTCAAATATACATTTTGAAATAATTTTCTCACCCTAAATCAAGCACTTGTAGTGCAAACCTTAATTCAGGGGTTTTAGGAATACTAAATTTTAAAAAATACATTTTGGCCAAATTAATTTTGTAAGAAAATACTATACTGTTATATAACACTTGGCATTATCATTGGGCAGAAGTTTTGGGTATGGAGATGAATTCTACAAGAGGTAATAGTTGACTTTAATGAGCACATGAAGAACACATGAAGGAAAACTCAAATCCAAATAAAAGCCAAATGATGCCAAAAATTTTGTTGGTCCAAATTTTCATACTTCTTTGATGCAATACATGTTACAAAATGCAGGGTGTGACAGAAACACCTAAATTAACCCCCCAAAACCTCCAACCCTCCCTCCCCTTTCAAAAAAAACAAAAACCACAGCCACAGAAATGCTGACGCGTGGATGCCTTTTGGTCCCGGTTAGTGCCACCAACCGGGACCAAAGCCCCTCCTGCCTGGGCTCGGCGCACAGGCCACGTGGACACCCATCTGCCCCGGTTCTGGATCGAACCGGGACTAAAGGGTCAGAGCATTAGTACCGACAATTTTGTCCCGGTTCAAGAACCGGGGCTAAAGGCCCTAACAAACCGGGTCTGATCTCCCTTTATCTACTAGTGATGCCTCATGGAGTAGTCGTTCCCGCGGTGACCACGCCATGGCGACGGCAAGCTCGATGTCATGGAGTACTCAGACCCACCCTCCTCAGGTATGGATTCTTTCCGATTGGATCACCCTAGTTCGCCATGTGACGCGGATTTGTTCGATTAAGCATCACTATTTCCACATGTTCTCCGTCGTGACGTGAGGAGGAAATCATGGAGGTTAACTTACCTTTATAGCACCTTGTCATGTTTACAACCAGGGATTAGTTTACTAGTAATACACGGCAAGGCTTTCGTCCTTCATTGGGAGTTTCCGCTATGTGCGATCGAAAGGCAGGCAGGACGACGTACGGATCGACCGAGAGATGGTCCGGCTTAATAACTGATGTAAAATTATGTTTGCCCACTGTAAAATTATGTTGATGGAAACGGTTGGGCTTTGGCTTGTCGCTAGGAGCTAGCCCACTCACCACGTACATGAACCTTTTCCAATCAGGTGCGAGCGGTTTTCACGGGCTTGGGCAGGTGTTCCTCTGTCCCGACCCTCTCCTCTCTCGCAATGGCGGCAGCACCGGAGGGACCAAACGGAGGGGAGGCCTACTCCCATCTCTCGCGCGTGAATTACTCCACTTTGCGCCTCTGATGCGGTAGCGAACCGAGTCGACATAGGCAGTGCAACGATCCAACGCGAGCTGGGCGGCGACAATGGCCTTGTCCGGCGTCGCTCTCCCTCATCGGCTTTCTTCTTGCCGGTAATATCTCCCTCTTCTTTCTCCTCCTCCACAAATTTCTTAATTTCTAGAGTTAGGGTTCTTGGTTTTGGGGAGCGAGGCAGAAGAAGAGAAAGAAAGGAAAAGAAACAGAAGAGAGGATCTTGCATAATGAAGAGGTGATGTACTGATGTAGGTTGATGGTGGACACTGGCGCTCGGAAGTGGGATCAATTCAAGGAGGAGGTGGATGTCATGGTGTAGGAGGACTGGAGGAGAACAAGGCTGCGGAGAAGGAACAACAGTACAGTATCTCCTTAGATCCAGCCAAAGGCGATGGCCCTGTTTCTAGTCTATTATACATAAACTGTTTTTTTTTTGGAACGAAGGGAGTAGTATTGAGAAATGAGAAATACCATGTTCGGCCATTTACTTAGAATGGAGTCGGGATGCTGCTAGTGCATGACAATGGTCATCCCATCATTGTAAATATGCTTTGTTGCAGAAGGCACATAAAGAACTCAGAAAGGGTAAAGTACAAGAAAATGTGAAAAAACAAGCCTCGCAGCGAAAAATCATGCCCCAAAAAGAAGCACAAAACATTCATGCCCAAGTAACTGTAATCTTAATGCACAATGTCACCGGCTTGTTGATAGGGAGTATAATGTTTAGTTAGCTTTTGAGTTAGTTGAGCCACTGCCATCTGGTGCAATCATATTCTGAACAAATCGAGATTTGAACCTATCGATTAGCTAATCTTACTAAAGAACACAAATGTGTATTTTGTTAAACTTGAATCGTCCTGGTAAAAGTATGGATTTTCACTTTGACCTGTGGCTGTCTATATGTGGATGGAAGACTTCTGAATTTCTCTAGGCGTAGAACTGAACAATTGTGAGATATTGTAGGCGCAGACCTGAATAATATTGAGACATGGTATCAACTAGTGAAAAGTGCAAGATGCAGGATCAGTTTTTCTTTTTCCAGTTCATGGTACATTTGTTGCTCTTTGTCACCTCTTTGAAAGCACTGCATACACTAGCAGTACACTAAACTTTCTCAGGTTTGGTTCTTATATTTCCACATTGATCTTAGGCGAACGCTGAATGGCTAAGCACCTATTTTATTTCTAGTTTTGATCTGTTGATACATGGTGAAATAAACAGAACGATATACCGGGTGTGCTCCTATTTTATGCCGATGTAAAGAAGCAATGCAATCTATATGGGATGCAAGTTTGGAAATGTATTATTTGTACATGCTCCTATTTTATGTTGGCCCCACATCTCGTAACTCGCCTCTCAAATTTCTTACATCGGCTGGCGAATGTGGGCTAACTCTGAACTGCTAGATTTTTATGTGGTTGGTTGGACACCTTATGTTGGCGGACACTGACCGTCTCCCAGCCTGTCAATATTCACGGAAGCTGCAAAAATTAGAGTTTGATTTATTTCTATTGCCAAGAGGTGGACACTGATCCTCATCCAGCCCGTCAATCTTCACTAATATATTGGTTTAACCTGCTGTCAATGCAACAATAATCATGTATAACAGGGAAATGTGATTTTTCCTTCTGGTTATTGCTTGTTTGTTTTTGTAGCATACACCGGATGGGAATGTGCTATTTTTGATGAGTAAATGCGATTCTAGCTATGCTCCATCAATTTAATTTTTTCCGTAGCCATGGATACGTAAAGAAGATCAGCACCATTATTTTTGTTTGAAATTTCTATATGTTGTAAGACTTTGATTTTGTTCACATTTGACCTATTTTCCTATCTTGCAGAGCCATGCATTCAAATATGGTTAATATCTTCTACCCTGTATTTACAGTACTACTAGAATAGTGATGTGCATTTATTTTAGTCGATCAATTTTTCTGCTGCAGCAAGACTTTCTGCTGTCATCCTGGTTGTGCTCCAATTTACTATTTCCATGAATTAGTGTTAGGTACTCCCTCCATTTTCTTATACAAGGCCACTATGAAAAATATATTTTGCATCTATACAAGGCCACTAACAGTAATCAAGGTAAAAATTAATGATGTTTTCTCGTACTACCAACCTATTTAATACATGCATGCATGTAGTCATAATGACACTATGCTACTTTCTTCTCATTTCTTCCTTGCATGCATGCGGGCATATTAATGATCCTGGTTAACAAGAAGAAAAGTTGCTTTGCAAAATAGTTATTAAATTTTATCTTGGTACCTGTAATCTGAGTTTATGGCCTTGTATAAGGGAATGGAGGGAGTACACCGTCAGCATGTTCACATCATGTGCTAGCCTGCTTTTAAAGGTATTTAAGTTTTGATGCTACGTAATTCATATTCATGGATGGTGCGTGGACAACTTGTAATGTTTGTCTCTTTTATTTCATTCTTATCCAATTGTATCTCGCACAGTTTGGTACAAGACATGATTTAGGTTGCATTGAAATTGTAGTTACAGAACTTGGCCTCTCTGTCTTGTTTCTCTATTTACTTTCGATTCATACCTGTAGCTAGTGTGTAAATGTGATTCTCATAAATCTAGTACATTCAAACTTCCCTTGTGATTTTTTCAGTTTAAGATAGTAAAGCCTCAGTCTACAAGTGTGATGTGTTCTTGTTTGTCGGTGGTCTCTACCTGTTTGTTGGTATGCTCCTCATAACTAAAAATATTCTGTTTTTTCAGGTCTATTCAAGTGGATGACGACAATTGTATGAGGGTAGAGAGGAATGAGTTTTCTGGAACACATCTTCGTATTTTAGTGTATGGTGGGTACAGGTATTGTTTGATTCAAAATTTAGACCTTTTTACCAATAACTAGGAAAATAGCCCGTGCGTTGCAACGGGATAAAAATTTATCGCAGTCCAAAACATAATTCAATCACTATGATTTCTTAAAAAAGGGTACGGTCAAATATCTCGAACATGAAGAAGAAATGGCATGTAAAGCCGGCCATTTGGCAAAAAGTCTAACCAACATATGTATTGTTCTTTTTTGGGGTGGGAGGAGAAGGGTATGCATTGTTTGACTTGCTGGCTATGTACGGTCCAATTTAATGTACATAGTATTGTCGAAGTTATTGAGATAAGCGTCATAATTTTTTATTATATCAGTGGGCTAAAGCAACGCATTTAAAAAGTAGCTCAAAAACTAACTATGCAATCGCTTCATATATATGTTCAAGAGAATTGATCAAACCCTAAAAAAAAGAGGGAATCAGTCGAGAGGGCTATAAGCCCACACATTCAATTCTGCCTTTTTTTTATGTGGGAACATTTTAACTATAAACTGGGTTCCATGATTACAGAAAATGGTTTTGACATATACCTGGTGCGTGTTCAAGGAAGACATAGTGCATCGTTTCAGAGCTTTGTTAAACATATTTTCATACTGTACAAACCTTTCTCAGTAAAGTTACAACACAACTGTTTTTTGGTTTTTGTTCTTTTTCTATAAATTTTTATTTTCGAGATCACAGTTACATGAATATCATATGGCTTACTAAGGTGAAACTATTGCCATCAGATTGTAAAGCGGTACAGCCACAATGGGCCAATGTGAGAAGGGGACATCTAGCAGAGAACCATCTGTTGAAACGCCATGAACACACATAAATCCAACAGCAGCATCCAAAAAAAATTGTGATCGGTGCCTCCAGCAGCTTCCAGCAACGGTTGATTAAAAAATTGTGAGGTGTCTCTTTCTCCATCACGCATCTATCTCTCTCATGTATTTCTCCAGCAGCCCCGCCATGGATGGCCTCTTCATGGTGGAGCTCAAGCCGCCAGCCGTCCAAGGTCTCCCGAGGAACGGATCCGCGACCCCGTGCCTCCTCCTTGCACATGCCCGGCCGCTCCACCGGAGCCCCCCCTCCCCGCAGGTCACGTGGCCGTCGCCCTCACCTTCACTCTTCTTCCCCTTTCCTCTCTGAATATCTCTCTCTGTTCAAGTGCAGAGGCAGTGGCGCAGTGCTCCCCGCCGTGGAGCGCCGCCGCGCCATCTTCTTCAGGCACTCGAGCAAGCTCGCCCGCGCCCCACTTCCTCTCTCTGCCACTCCCCTCCCCTCCCCATGGTGCCGGCATACTCGCGCCGCTTCCTCTCTCTGCCACTCACCCAAGCCGTTGAGCCCGCGCCAGGGGACGGCTATTCCCTCCCATGCGTGCGCCCCCGTGCTCCAGCCCTCCCCTCCCCATGGTGCCGGCATACTCGCGCCGCGGGGTCATGTCCGGCTTGTGCCTGGAGAGGGACGCCGCTGCCGGCGAGGGGCGGTGTGCAACCCCCCCTCCTCTCCAATCGCGGGTCCGTCGAGCGAAGCAGCGGTGCCCGTCCTCATCGTGTGCTTATCTGATTCAGAATTCTTCGAAGACATAAAGTGATTGGATTGGATGCAGAGTAGCGAGGTGGGACTATTTACGAGTTCTAATCCTGTATTTACGAGTTCTAATCCTCACACAGAAGTATTTTTAGCTGCTCCTCCAATCATCGTTTAAATAAAAATTAATGAGTTGTGGGCCATGCCTGCTCGGCCCACGCGGGCGAGCATGAAACCCACAGCTTGGTCCGTCCGGCAAATTTGACAATTTTGATCTCTGGTCGAAATCAATTCATAGAATAAACTGTCCGTGAAACTATTTCACACCCGTGACCTTTTTGTGTAGCGCCTGTCATCTAGGCGTCACATTATACTGTGCAACGCCTAACTCTTCGGCGCTACACGCCTAGCTAGCGTCGCACCCAAGACTACCTAAAAAATGCTAAGTCAATGTGCAGCGCCTGAGAGCTAGGCGCTACACTATACAGCGTTGCGCCTAGCATATGGGCGTTGTACTTTGTGGCTGGTATTGTGCATGGATTTGGTTCCTTGCATGGATTTGACTCCATTTTTTGTTGTATAGGTGTCGGTGTACTAAAATAGGGGTACCTTAGTATCCCGAACTTGTGCACGGGCAGTTGCAGCGTCCCGTGGCAAGGCTTGCCGGGCGACCGCCAAGGTCCTTCGTGGTTTCTTTGGGATCATTCAAGAACAAAGTATCCAAGCCAAGGAAACAAGGCCCCGGCAAGAGGAGCTTGCCGGGAAGGCCACTCAAGGCGCAAGACCACTCAAGGCGCAAGACTCTGGCTAGAGGAGCTTGCCGGGAAGGCCAACCAAGGCATTTCAAGAAACTTGCTGCGATGCGCCACGCGTCCCGGCAAGGCCCGGTGAGTGACAAGCTCCCGGAAGCGACAAGATAGCGACCTTCCACTCAGTACCCGAGCCAAGAACTCAATAGAATCCACAAAGCAGGAGTAGGGTTTTACGCATCCGTGCGGCCCGAACCTGGGTAAACTGCTCGTGTGCTTCGCATCGATCTGCTCTTTGTGCGATCTCCGCCCCCTGCCGTACCGAAAAGGGGCACTGTCCCCATAGGTGTTCGTGGGTGGATCAGTTTCCCCGACAACAGGCCACAGAGGCAGGGGGTGGGAGTAGCTCGCTGCTCTGTACCGTACGACGAGATTCTCCTATACGCTAGCGTGGTTCGGAGTAGTAGTAGCTGCTCGCGATGTTCCATTTCTGCCGCTGCATGCTGCATGCAGCGTTATGTTCCTGTCAGTTACGCCGCGTGCAGTGTCAGCCTACGTACGTTCGCTCTACCTCTACAGTGCCCTTCTCGTCCCGCCTTCAAGGATTCGACCTTCCCGCCATGCTCCTACCACCACCACCAGCATGTTCTTCTCGTGCACACACACAGCTAAAGAGACATCGGACGGCGCAGAGCGCAGCAGAGGGCAGAGGATCAGCTGCTAGCGGCCAGGCTTCCCTTCGACGGGTAGGTACAACATGCAAGGAACCAAATCCATGCACAATATCAGCCACAAAGTGCAACGCCTATATGCTAGGCGCTACACTGTCACTAGTAGATAAAGGGTCATCAGACCCGGTTCATTTGGGCCTTTAGCCCCGGTTCCAGAACCGGGACAAGAGGGTCGGTACTAATGCTCTGACCCTTTAGTCCCGGTTCAATCCAGAACCGGGGCAGAAGGGTGTCCACGTGGCCTGTGCACCGAGTCCAGGCAGGAGGGGCTTTAGTCCCGGTTGGTGGTACCAACCGGGACCAAAAGGCATCCACGCGTCAGCATTTCTGTGGCTGTGGTTTTTGTTTTTTTTTGAAAGGGGAGGGGGGTTTTAGGTTTTGGGGGGTTAATTTAGGTGTTTCATATATTGTGTTAGCTAGCTAATTAATAGAGAGAAGTGTCCTCTCTTATGTCCGTGCTTCGTCGACGCTACATACTACACATACGTATATAGAGAGGACTAGAGTCACGCTAGCTAGCTAGCTAACTGCTAGCTACTAAGCAAACGAAGGAAACAGAAGATCGTATAATCAACATATATATATATATATATGCATACAGAGAGAAGTAATATCGACCACCTCTCCTTCTCCGAGAGATTGGTCGAACAACAAGTTCTCGTATATCTATCCGACACTACCGGGCACATATATACAATAATTATCTCTTACAAAAATAATCTCCTAACATATGGATGCATGGTCCACATAGTATTCTCCGTCTTCAGCGATCACGTGTTCAACGAAGAATGCCACCAATTCCTCTTGAATTGCTCGCAGACGATCTGGTGTTAGGAGTTCATCCCGCATCCGAAACATCTAATTTGAAGTAGGGGGTCAATACATGAAATGATGCTATAAATTTGTGAATATTATTGATTGCTTACGCACTTCAAATTGTTCATCAGTGTAGCCCCGCTCACAGGTCGTGTGGCGGATGGACTCGCAAATGTAGTATCCACAATAATCATTCCCGGGTTCCTGCCACAACCACTTTACAAGAAATAGAGGTCAATCAAACTGATAAGCAAGAATGCCAAATTGGTATTGATGAAACTTGCGCTTGAATCAAGATATAGGAGATGCGCGCGCGGAACATGCTACTATATAGTACTTACTTTCGGGTATCTAAATTGTAGCTTCTTCGGCAGTCCCGGAGCTTTTTTGGTGAATTTTTTCCAAGCCCTGCCAGACAAAGAAAACAATTAGTTGATATCAGAAATGAAGTTGCTGATATATGTGCATGGTGGATAATACTGATCGATTTAACTTACCTGGCTAGCATTTGAGTCATGTCCGCATACTCCTCGGGATCTTTACGTTTAGAGTCGAAGACAGTTACTACTCCCTTCTCAAGCTAAATCTCTAAGAGAATATAGTGGAAGCTGCGCACGAATGCATGAGATCATCAATTACATCACTATAACCTTGACTGATATATAAGGGAAACCAAATATGCACAAGACATTAACACTCACTTGAAGTTGTAAGGAAAGAGTATTATATCTTTGTTTTCATTTACCACCAACGATCATAGCAAGTTGGTCTCGGTATCGTCGGGACGCAATTTAACCTCGGTTGCATCTATGAGGTATGTGTTAATAAAACCAATATCACCTACTTGTCTTTTCTTCAATTCGACGATCTTCAATCTGCATAATATAGTGAGGATAATTATAAATACATGCAATGAAGATCAGCTATATAGAGAGACTTAATGACAAAAGTAGTACTACTTACAGACAGTAGTAGGTGACCGTTGTTTTATCGAGGGCCAATTGATTGAAAAACTGATAGAACTCCTCAAATGGAACAGGCAACAGGTCAATTCCAACGAGGTCATGCTCCGGTTTAACTCTCAAATACAAGTTATTCCTTCCCCCAGACTCTCTGCAGATTTTCAAGTACCAATCATGCAATCTTCGCATATTCGTTGATAGAGATCTTTCATTTTTGACGAGAGGCTTTTTGTACTCGTATCTTTCTATCTGCACTTCCAAGAAATCATAGTGTACATCGTCGGACGCGTAATCTGCAAGATTGGTATAACCGGGCACCATCCTCGGATCATTAGCGACCATGTCGCTAGACACCTTGAGCGGGGGGCACGATTGGTCCGCTTGTTCGCCGAGCTGGGCAATTTGTTTCCCAGCTCGCCCTTCTGCTAACCTCTGATCACTTTTAGTACTTCCCGACCGCTTCGCTGCTTGATAAGACTTTTGGATCATGCGGTCATAGTTGTCCTGCGGCTTACTTTGCGCTGGTTGCTTCAGGGCAGCAAGAGTGCGCTTTGCTTTCACCGCATCTATCTTCTCCTCCGGAGGTGGATGTCTCTGTGCTTTCAACCCTTCAAAAAAGTCCTTCACTTGGCCTTGAGCGATCTTCGTGTTTTCCTCGTCGGACCTCTCGTACGGTAACTTCTCTAGAGGCGTGAGAGAAGGACCGAATCTGCATCGCCTCCCGCCTCTGGCACTGGTAGACGTCGCCGGACCAGACGAAGCGGCTGTCTTTTTTACTTGCTTACGCGCCGGAGCAGGAGCAGCCGGAGCGGCGGCAGGTCTCTTCCGCCCTTGCTGATTAGGCGGAGAAGGAGGAGCAGGCTGGCTGCTCGGGCACGCCGGTGGCGAAGGAGGCGGAGTGCCGCCACGCGCCGGCGGCGAAGGAGGCGGAGTGCCGCCACGCGCCGGAGAAGGAGCCGGAGTGCCCTGATGGTCACTCGCCGGAGGAGGAGGCGGTGGAGGAGGCGGAGTACCCTGACTCGCCGGAGGAGGAGGAGGAGGCGGAGGCGTCCAGTTGAGAATGTTGATTAGGTCCTTCCGCTATAGGCATGGAGTCTTCAGTGAAGAACCCAGCCGAGTCTCCCCTTCACCGGTAGGGTGGTCAAGCTGGAGCTCCTCAAATCCCTCCGTTATTTCGTCGACCATCACCCTAGCATATCCTTCTGGAATCGGCCGGCAGTGAAAAGTGTCGTTGGGTCCAGAAGGATAAACAGAGCCAGCAGCCGCCTTGACCTTCAGATTCATCCACTGTGCCATAAGGTGGCAATTTTGTGCCTGCGTAATAGCATCCACAGGATTCCTGGCAGTAGCCGTCAAGGCAGGCTCTGGCTGAAGCAGCTCGGTGGAAGCCACGCTGCTTCTCCGCTGAGATGGCGGGGTAGCTTCGGGGGAAGCTTCGGCAATTCTTTTCTCCCGATTTGCTTCCCGTTCCTCTATCGCTTGTATTCTGGCCCGCAGCGCCTGGATTTCGGTCTGCTCCATTTTCTTCCTCCTGTTGTGGCATTTGTAGCCTCCTGCGTCCGGAAACCCAGCACGCCACGGAAGGGAGTCTGGCGTGCCTCGTGTCCGTCCAGGGTGCTCAGGATTCCCGAGGGCCATTGTCAGCTCGTCGTTCTCTCTGTCGGGGATGAACGTCCCTTCATGCGCTGCTTTGATATATTGTCGCATCTTCCTGAGTGGTGTTTCCAATTGCTTGTTCGTCCAAATGCACCACCCTGTTACAGGGTCCAAGGTTCCGCCAGCCCCGAAGAACCAAGTCCGGCAACGTTCTGGCCAGTGCATTGTCTCTGGTTCGATCCCTTTCTGAAGCAGATCATTCTCAGCCTTGGCCCACTTAGGCCGGGCTACGAGGTAGCCGCCCGACCCCGTGCGATGGTGACGCATCTTCTTCGCAGCATTTATCCGGTTTGTCTCCGACATCTTCTGACTCTTTTCCGACTTCTTATGGGCCACAAATGCGGGCCAGTCATCTTTGATATTCTCATATATGCCCACGAATTCTGGAGTCTTTTTATCTTTGACAAATGTATTCAGTTTTTTCTTCCATGCCCTGAATTGGTCTGCCATCTTCGAAAGTGCAGCAGACTTGATTAACTCCTCTTTAACTGGGTTCGCCGGATCAACCTCTCGCGGTAGGACGAAATTTGACTTCAGCTCAGTCCAAAGATCTTCTTTCTGCATATCAGTGACATAAGTCACCTGAGCGTCGTTTGCAGCCGGCTTTAACCATTGATGGATGCTGATCGGGATCTTGTCCCTAGCCAGAACCCCGCACTGATTAACAAATGCGTTCTTTGTCCGGATGGGTGCAATCGGCTCGCTGGAGCGCGAGATTTCTGAGATCTCAAACTTTTCATCCGGCCTCAACTTTTTCTTCGCTCCTCGTCTCTTTACCGAAGATTTGCTCGATCCGGAGGGCTAGAAAAAGGAACAAAGACGAGAGTTAATGAATGAATCAATTAACTAGTCAGCACATGCTTAACTAACATATATACCTCCTGGCCGGACTCGGTTCGGTCACCGGAGCCAGCATCACGGTCTCCTTCTTGCACCGGCATTGGGTCACCGGAGCCGTCCTCACGGTCTACTTCTTCCATGTGCATTGGGTCACCAGATCCATTAATATCATAGCCTAGATCTTCCAGCTGTAGCTCTTTTTCGACCTGCTCATCGGTGTCGTTGAGAAACGACAAGACGGCATTTTGTCCGTGTGCGATTATGTCCATCAACATCGCTTCTTGTGCTAGGTCTCGGGTGTTGTCGTCCATTGTTTCTACAAATATTTACAACATGCCAATTATTATTCAAACATGACAGATGGATATATTAATGGCAAACGTAGAACTAGCTTCAACCCTCGACTGCTCGGCGATCCACAAACCCTAGACCCCCTCATGTCACATTTTGTCTAGTGTGAAAGGATTCAACAAAACCAATACTTCATCATTAGGCGAAAGTAACAGTAGCATGATGGTACGAAGCTCTCCAAAGTTGTTTTGGAATGGAGTCCCCGGATAAGATAATTCGTAACAAAAGACGGATTATCCTATCAGGAACTTCGTTCCAGAACAACTTTGCATAACTTTGTACCAAAATGCCCCGGTTACTTCTGGCAAATGATGAAGTCATGGAATTCTTCAATACTTTGACACTAGCTAGGCAACCTCTCTCGACCCCTCGACCCCCGACTTCTCGGCGATCCACAACCCTAGTCCCCCTCATGTCACCTTTTGTCTAGTGTCAAATGATTCAACAAAACCAATACTTCATCATTAGGCGAAAGTAACAGTAGCATGATGGTACGAAGCTCTCCAAAGTTGTTTTGGAACGAAGTCCCAGATAAGATAATCCGTAACAAAAGACGGATTATCCTATCAGGAACTCCGTTCCAGAACATCTTTGCATAACTTTGTACCAAAATGCCCCGGTTACTTCTGGCAAATGATGAAGTCATGGAATTCTTCAATACTTTGACACTAGCTAGGCAACCTCTCTCGACCCCTCGACCCCCGACT
>LR738712.1:675502928-675547297 GCA_902687465.1 Secale cereale
CCCCCCCCCCCCCCCTCCCCTCTCCCAATCCATACTGCGAGCGCCTCTTAGGCTGGTCACAATGGGGTGGAACTTAGGAGTAACATCACATATTTCAATACAACATTTCTTATGTGGCACATATTTAATGAAGAGTGAGGTGCTTGTGGTAACTAGCTAAGTTACCGGAACATCATACACTTCAAGAAACAATGAGTCTATAAGCTAATAAATGCATCGTTGCATGACACTACCTACATGTTCCTACCCACTGTGGAGGTAGTAACATAGTCTAGATAAGTGTGTATGTTACTATCTTATGTTTCTGCCCATTGTGACCAGCTTACTGGATGCTGGTATCACTGCTTGTATCGTTGTGTGGATTAATGAATGGTTCTAAAGATATACATCATCGAGACTCCATATTATGGATCTGGTATTGTACGTATACTAGAAAAGTGGAAAATAGTGCAGGCCATTTACACTACGGCATATAGCCGTCATGCTGGAGCAGTAGCGGCTGCTCTAATTGCCGTCCATCTTCCACATGGACGGTGCTCTATGACTCTATCTCAAGCTGGTCTAAGTCTACCTTCATCAAGCGTCGCGAGGAAACATCCAAGGTACGTGTGTCCATCTGGTAATATAGATTACCACAGATACCCACATATAACTTATCAGTCATAAAAATGCCTCCCCCAAGCCCCCCCCCCGTGCCCGCTCCCCTGCGCCACGCCCGCGCTGGCTCCGGCCGCCCCATCCATCCACTCCAGCCATGCCTCTGCGGTGTGGTTCATGCCGCTCCCGCCGCCTCCCGCCGGTGGCCCGGCACCTGCCTCTTCTCCGCCAGCGCCGGTTCTCCTCCTGCGGCCTGCCACCTCCCTGGCTCCGGATCTAGATCCGGTTCCGCCGCCGAACCGCCGGGACTGCACTAACGGCGTGCTGCACGTTCCTGCGGCAAGCATCGACCCAGGTATGCAACTCCAGCCGTTGACGTCTCTGCGCATTCAAGATGGGGCATGGGATGCAGCGGCCTCTTCTTCTCGCATTCAAGACGGAGCTCGCCCTGCTGCGTCATCCTCAGCGGCTGGCATTCAAGACGGCGCGTCTGGGAGGCTGGCGCTCAACTACCCTGAAGCTTTCCCAGGGCCATCAAGACCGGCTTCAAGTCCGCGCGCGGGGCGCGAGGGAGATGTGACCGGCGGCTGGCAAATGGTCAAATCGCGCCGCGACGTGCGCCGCCCGGTTGTCGCCGACCAGGCATTCAAGCCTCACCCTCTCCCGGCCTGGCTTAAAGGCCGCTGCTGCCGATGCCTTGCCCCAGGCCACAAAGCAGCAATCTGCCGCGACCCTTTCCGGTGCTCCCGCTGCTTGGAGAACGGCCACCGTGCCCGTGGCTGTCGAAACAAGTGGAAGCCTCTCTGCTCGCTTGCCTGCCTCGTCCTGCCACCACCGCTGCCCCGACCCGTCATCAACAACTGCCAAGCTCCTCCTCCTCGGTTTGGCCTGGGCTGTGGCTGGCCTCTGCCCCAAGCTGCTACGCCGACGACGCGAGCCACCACCAACCTCGACGCGATGCCGCGCTTGGGCGATGCCTCTGCCAGGCCGGCAGAGGATTTCGTTGTGGTGCCTGCGACTCCGGAGATGCAGGCGGAGGCTGCGCTGCTCTCCTCCAATGCTGCTGTCGTGTGGCTCGAGGGTGCCCGGGAAGATGTAGCCTGCCATGCCGTTGCTGCCTCGCTCGCCAAGGCCGTGGGAGCTCGCCAAGCTGATGTCTCCGTCGTTCGACACTACCCCGAGCAGTACCTCGCCAAGTTCATGCATCAGCACCACTGCGCGGAAGCGGTTACCCAAGGAGATGTCCATCACGGTGGCTCCAAGCTCTTCGTGCGTGCTTGGCGCCTTGAGGCCCATGCCGACAACGAGGACATGCTGCACCATGTCAGGCTCTGCATCGAGGGCATCCCCCTTCATGGGTGGAACGACTACATCGCCACATTCGTCATCGGCCGCGGATGTTCGCTGGACTACATCGAGCAGCCCTCCCTGCGCAAGGAGGACACGCGGTACCTTGCGCTCTGGGCGTGGACGGCGAACCCGAGCGCCATCCCCAAGGTCAAATGGGTGACGCTCCCAGCTCGTGGCCACCGCCGCCGTGGCCGCCGTGGCCTTCGACATCGTGCGATCATCCATCTGGATCTGCACGAAGATCACTCCAAGGTGCGAGACGACGATGACAACCCCCCACCTCCGGACGTCTTCGAGTTCACCTGGTTCCGCAATGTGGTCGACGGCACAGCCAGATCGAGGGACCGGCACGGTGACCAGGGGCGTGATGTGCGTCGCCACGAGAGGCGGGACGATGATGACGATCGTGATGGTCGCCGCGGTCGTGGCGACGGACGCGCCCAGGGCGGCTGGCGTGAGAAGGTGCGGCGCTCCCTGTCTCGCAACCCCAGGGATCGCCAGCGCAATGAAGGCCATGAGCGCAACAGGGAGCGGTCGGGCGGTCGCAGACACGGTGACCATACACCACCTGTGCTTGCACCGGTGGCTCCACTCGCTGTGGGCGCATATACAGCCGGCATCGACTCGAGGGGGCGCAGCCCTGTGAGGTCCCCTCACCCGCAAGCTTCGAGGCGCCTCTCGCGCGACAACCTGACGCCGCCATCCTCGCCAACATCGGTCCTGCAACACACCCCAGGCTCCAGGAGGTGCTCTCCCATGGACTCTGCCAACCTCAGCGATGCCGTCCGGTCTGCACTTGCAGTCTGCGCTGCGCCACGGCTGGTCCCCCCCATGCCCTCTCTGACTCCCGAACGCCCTCCTGGGTTTGAAGATGATGCCCCTGAGTCTGAAGATGTGATGTGCCTGAACTCGGAGGTTGCCGCACCAACTGAGGTGCCAACTGCGCTCGCCCCCCTGTTCCAACCTTGCCTGCAGGCCATCTTGCCAACCCCTGCTGTGGCCACTACTAGGATGCAGACAACCAGGCGCAAGACTATGGCGGGCCTGGATATCATCAACGGCACTGCTGGCCTTTCTCTTCGGCGCACCAGTGTGCGTCCGAAGAAAGGAGTTACAGGCAACAAGATCCCGGTGATGCTTTCTGCAGAAACGCTCGTGTGCCGCAACCTCGGAATTGTGAAGGACGGGCAAGACGTGACCAAGGCAGCACTGGAAAAGCTTGCCAACACTTTCAAGAACCAGCTTTCTGCTGAGGTTCTTGCTGCACTGCGTGCCCTCTTCAAAGTGGATGATGCCCAGGCTATTGCTATCGAGGATGCAATGATTGATCATGGAGGAGAAGATGCACTGGATTTTGAGGCTGCTACAAATGAAGTTACCTATGTGCCTGCTTCCACGGCATGATGTATTGGTCAATGAGAATGAAGATCAGGGGCCATCCAAGTTTTATGTTATCAAAAGTTAGTCTCCAGTCGGTTCTATGTGAGTCTGTAATGTTGGTGTCATGGTTCTCTGGCCTCCATGGCTGGTGGACTAGGGTAGCTGCTATCTCTTTTTCCTCCATATGTGAGTCCTGTAGCTCTAGCCAATGTGGCTTGTTGTCTGTGATTGTACTTGGCTTAATGCCTATGCTAAGTACTGCTGCCCTTGTTCTTTTTTCCTGCTCCTGGGGGCTTGATGATCCTTCATGATAGATCAAGCCATCAACGTGCTAAGCTGGAATGTAAGGGGCCTAAACAGCCCGGAAAGGAGAGCCACTGTTCATGAAACAATCGCTTCATCGTCCTATCATCTAGTCTGCTTGCAAGAAACCAAATTGGAAAATGTGGACCAATTTGTTGCTGCCTTCCTTGGGGGCAACAGGCTGCGAAGTTTTGCGCAACGCCCTGCAATTGGAACTTGCGGAGGAATCCTAATGCTCTGGGACAGTCTCCTGGTTGACGTCTATGATATTTCAACGTCCGTGTACTGCCTCTCGGCCATGATCCACATAAAGAATTCCGAGATTCACTACAAAATCACTACTGTGTATGGTCCTACAGACTCCGCCAGCAAAGATGCATTCTTCAATGAGCTACTGGACCAAAAACCACCTGCTGGGACAATGTGGCTCGCCCTAGGAGATTTTAACCAGATCTACCGTGCTCGCGACAAGAACAAGAGAAACGTGAACAGAAACCGCATCAATCGTTTCAGGGCCGCGCTCCAAAACTGTGCGCTGCAAGAGATACATCTCCAAAACAGACGATTTACATGGAGTAATGAGAGGACAAACCCGACGCTTTGCAAACTGGACTCCTTCTTCTGCAACGCCGAATGGGATCTCCAGTTTAGCACTCACATTCTACATGCTCTTTCTTCGTCCCTTTCGGATCATTGCCCCCTCTTGCTCGCTGATGTAAGAGGGCCTAGAAGACCACGCGCCTTCAAGTTCGAAAACTTCTGGACCAACATGCCTGGATTCTCGGAGATCGTTCATGAAGCTTGGAATGAGCAAACTAACCATACGGAGCCATTTCATCTGCTTCACCATAAGCTGCAGACGACTGGTCGCCGTCTCGCAAAATGGAGTGCGGGCCTGTTTTCGAAGACAAAACTTCATTTGCAAGCGGCCCTGCTAGTCATCCTACACCTTGACCTGGCCCAAGAGGATCGGCTGCTCTCCTTAGAGGAAAAAGATCTCCGAACAAAGCTGAAGAGAAGGGTAATCTGCCTCTCCGTGCTGGAAAGGACACGGAAGAAGCAATGTGCGAGAATGGCTAACTTGAAGGAAGGGGATGCAAACACTAAATTCTTCCATCGTCGGATAAATGCTAGGAGGCGAAAGAACCACATCTTTAGAATTAAACAAAACCATGGTTGGGTTACCGAACATGACGCTAAGGAGACCCTAATCCATAACCACTTCTACGAAGTGATGGGGAGAGGTGCCCACAGAACTATGGACCTAAACTGGGACGAGTTGCAACTTCAAACCCACGACTTGGGGGACTTAGAAGTCAATATCTCTGAGGAGGAAACTTTGGCAGCCATCAATGATATTCATAACGATAAGGCTCCGGGTCCAGATGGCTTCACTGGAATTTTCTACAAAAAGTGCTGGAGCATCATCAAAGTTGACATCATGAGGGTGATCCATCTCTTTGAAAACCTCCATAGCACCAACATGCATTGGCTCAACTCTGCCAATGTTGTTCTCCTCCCCAAAAAAGAAGGTGCTGAAGGAATATCTGATTATCGGCCAATTAGCCTCATCCATGGGATTGCGAAGATCATTGCCAAAATCCTCGCCAGTCGGCTTCGGCCACATATGAATGCGCTTGTCTCCAATGCTCAGAGTGCATTTATAAAAGGAAGAAGCATTCATGACAACTTCATGCATGTTAGGAACCTCGCCAGGCGCCTTCACAAAAATAAAACCCCATCACTCCTTTTCAAGCTGGATATCCGCAAGGCCTTTGACTCTGTCAAATGGGAATACTTCATCGATCTTCTGCAAAGAAGAGGCTTCCCCAACAAATTTAGGAACTGGATCACGGCACTCCTGGGCACCGCAACCTCCCGTATCCTTCTCAACGGAGTGCCTGGCACACCTATTCGACATGGGAAGGGATTCCGACAGGGGGACCCGCTTTCCCCCCTCCTCTTCGTCATTGCAATTGATCCTCTCAACCATCTTCTCGACCTTGCTACTCGCAAGGGACTGCTTCACAAAATAAGAGGACGTGGCGTCACACTGAGAACTTCTCTTTACGCGGATGATGCAGCGGTATTCATGGCCCCAATCAAGAGAGATATCGACAACCTAGCTGACATTTTGGAATGTTTTGGTGATGCCACCGGACTTGTTACCAACTTCCAAAAAAGTTCGGTTGTCCCAATTAGATGTGGCCAACGCAACCTCGAAGGCATCCTTCAAAATCTTCCTGCGACAAGAGCCTCCTTCCCTATAACTTACCTTGGGCTTCCTCTGTCAATTTGGCAGCTGAAGAAAGTTGACTTCCAATTCCTAGAAGACAAGGTAGCTAGCAAACTGATCCCCTGGGATGGAAACAATATAACCACTATTGGTCGCGCCACCTTGGTCAAGTCTGTGCTCTCCTCATTATTGGTATACTTCATCACATCGCTCATTGTTCCGCCAAGCACACTTCGCAACACCATCAAACTCCAGCGGGCCTTCCTTTGGTCAGGTTCAGACAAGACTACAGGGGCAAAATGCAAAGTTAACTGGGACCTCGTATGCCGCCCATACGACCGTGGAGGCCTCGGTGTGCTCAACACTGTTAAATTCGCGCGAGCCCTGCGGCTGCGATGGTTGTGGTTTGAATGGGCGGACCCATCCAAGATGTGGGTTGGCATGGGCAACCCTTGTGATGAAGAGGACCGACAGTTCTTCTACGCCTCCACTACTATCGCTGTCGGCAACGGGGCCAAGACTCCTTTTTGGGAGGCGCCTTGGATTCATGGCAGGAGACCTATTGATATTGCGCCTCTCATCCATGAGGCTTCCTCAAGGAAAAACTGGAAGGTAAGAGACGCTCTCAAAGACGGAGCCTGGATCAACAAAATCAAGATGACCGCAAACTTCTCTATGACACACATTCGCCAATTTGTTGAACTTTGGCTGCTGATTTCGGAATTCCAACTTGAGGACCACGCGGAGGATGAGATTGTTTGGAAGCATGCCAATAATGGTCAATACTCCTCGACGACGGCTTACTCTGCGCAATTTCTTGGAATGATCCACTCACCTTTGGATCACACGGTCTGGAAGGTTTGGGCGCCGCCAAAGGTGAAATTCTTTGCTTGGCTCGCCATTCAAGATCGAATCTGGACAGCAGATAGGTTGGCCCGGCGTGGATGGCCGAACTGCCATTTATGCCCCCTATGCAAAAGGGAACAAGAATCTGGACTTCATCTTTTCGTCAAATGTCGCTACACCCTTCGCCTATGGAACTTGGTCAATGAGTGGGTACATTTAGAAGAGCTTGACACATCTACCTGGCACACGGAGGACTCCTTGAAGGATTGGTGGATAAATAGATCAGTCAAGAGCACCCCTAACCGGAAAGCCATGGCCTCCCTAACCATGCTTTTGGGGTGGACCATTTGGAACGAACGGAACGCCCGTGTGTTTCGGCAAAAGAGTATGCCACCAACGATTTTACTAAACAACATCAAGACTGAAGCCATCCTCTGGGTAACCGCAGGGGCGAAGAAATTGGGCAACATCATACCGGGAGAATAAAACTGTCTTTCTTTCAGTTACGATGTGTAATTCAAACTCTATTCTCCCTTAATTAATATATGAGGCAAATCTTTTGCCTCGGTTTCGAAAAAAAAAAAAAACTTATCAGTCATCACTGTGTAAATCAGCAGCAGCCAGTAGTACACACGAATTCTCTTAAAATATAAAAAGAATACTTATTTATTATAACTCAAATTTAAGCTGCCGTCGTTCCAAAAAATATTAGAATTACGTCGAGTTTCAAAACACTATTCCAATTGAATAAGGTCACTTGCATATGCTTAATGATTTACTTTTATCTTTTAAAGTGGAATTTTGAAATATTTATCTTAGAGATTATATGGAGAAATTATTTGATTTGATTTTATTATGGAATTTTAAATGACTTCAGCATCAATTTCAAGTCCATACCTTACAAAAAACATTCGAAATCCAAAATAATTGTAGCATTATTTGAGATTATAATTGTGTATTATATGAAACGAGAATCAGTAGCAGCCGAAACTAGCCGAGGTTGAGGAAGAGGTCGCAAGTCGGTGGTTAGACGATGCACAAAGCAGACGCTCGGACAATATTGAGCCGGCGGCTAGGCTTAGTCGTAGGAGCACTTTGTAGGCCACGGGCAGCAAGGGAAGTAAGTGGCAACATGAGTGCGGCGTCGTCTTGAAACTGAGGATAGTAGTTTGCGGGGTCTTGAGTTATACTTACTGTGTTAAGGGCATTTGATATTTTTTATTTTTTTCGTTGCAAGGCACGAGCAAGTTTTCTAGTTACTACTAAAACCAGAAGGTAGGTTTCCTTTTTGTATGGCTAAGATTTTTGAATCTGTCAAAATTCATAAAATTACGTAAACATCATGTAAAGATTAATTCCCATGATAATCCACGCAAGGGGGGAGAGGTGGGAGAGGTGTGCCTTAGGAGGGTCTCTGCTACATTCTAAACATCTTATATTTACTAATTGGAGGCACCATACGAGGATCACTGTTAATCCTCGAGTTTAGAAAACTTCATCCGTTGGATTAATCTATGATCTATTTTGAACCGTGTGCATTATATATGGCGTTTTAAATAATTTGTATATGCATTATATTCTAGGTATGCATTATATTAAAGCTAAACATACTGCAATATTCTAGGTATGCATTATATATGGCATTTTAAATAATTTTTTGGCATGCATAATGTGGACGTTATCTATTCTTACATAGCGATCATGCATTTGTACAATTGATTCTGTTTCACGACAGTAAAGTACTAGGTAGGAAGTGAGGCTTGCACCCAGCAGCGATGCTGCTGCGAACGCTGCTGGGTATAGTCATATCCAATCTGGTAACACAATTATTGAAGCATTGCAAATATAAAAATGGCATAATATAATTTTCAGTGTTTTGCAGGTGGCAGCTTTATGGCATTCAGTTAACACGCGTATAATATAATACTGCAGCTAAACGATACCAATACGCCAATAATCCAAAAAACAAATACTCCCTCAAACAGCGCCTCCTAAACTATCTGACAAAATGTTGTGATGACATGATGTTACATCAAAACTAAATTGTCGATGACAATCCTAAACTCTCATCTATGAACCCAAACTGCAAAGGTATAGGTGGCCTGAATATTAAGCAAGAGGGGCATGGATCTATTCATAGAATGGTATTGCCCCACAAAGCGCCGAGTGTGGGGCGTTAGAAACAAATGTACTTCAATTTACCTATATGCCGGTGGAAAATGCCTTCATTTATGACTAACGGTTAGCGAACAGTACAGAATAGGCCAAAATAGCTACATAGAAGTAAGAGATGCGCAGAACAAAGTTGAAGATAATAATTAGAGAGGATTTGAAATGGACTATTCTGCTGTCAGTTCAGAATTCCAACATTAGCCTACCATTCTCAATACAACGGAGATATGGTCGATGGAAACAAAATCCTAACGGGCGAGAGGACGAGAGTGGTATGCCTAGCCTGCAATTCGTTCAGATCCTGAGGAATATTCAACACATCTGCACAGCCAAAATCATGTCATCAGTCAATCCAGCTGATTCCCCTAAACCGAACCATGAGTAAACAGTACCTTGCAAGGGGAAGTCGCGAAAGGTGATTATGGTCATGCCATTGACAAACTCGCGGAGGTCCTCGCTAATGCCGTAGCGCTCGAGCTCCAACTCGGCCGTGGAGGGAGTGGCAACCCTTGTCTGCTCGACGTCCTCGTCCTCCTTCTGCCCAGCGAGAGGACGATGAGAGGCCGCAAGAAAGGGCGTGCAGCAGCGACGCGAGATCCTCGTCGTCTCTGCGGCCCGTACTCGAGAAATTCGGTATTCCCAGTGGCGACTTGGTGGCCGAGGCGCGAGCTTGGCTGAGGAACAGCGACGCAGAGCAGCTGCGGCTGTGGTGAGCGATGATCGGCTGGATAGGTGAAAGAATCATGATAATTATGCACCACAAATATATAAGTGAATTCCCTCCAGACTACTACGAATCAGAATACCCAAAGAAAGCCAACCATCTGTAAATTTTTCTGTCGAAGTATACAAATCACTCCATACTTTGAACAATGCAGTGGTCCAGAATGTTTTTCAAACCCTGAATAAACACCAAAGCAGTTAGTGGATCATACCTGAAACTAACAGAAATATTGGAATGCTGAAATTAACTACTGTGGGAATAATATGTCCAACTGTAGCAAATAAACAAAAGTACAAGAACTATCCAACAAAAAATGATTGACCGGAAATGTTTATTCCATGGGTAAGTGATGCTGTAAAGGAATCAGTGGTTACCTCATGTATGGGTCTTCTAAAATTGTTACTTCTTGGAATACCCAGCTGGATGTTAAGATTTCCTTGCGCGGTTGTGACTCTCTGAGTAATCAATCATACAAAGTGTCAGTTTGTTTAAGGGAGAAGCAGAAATTACGGAACAAAAGACTAAGGATAAAGCAAAACACCATGCACTCGATGCATTAGGACTTTGAGCAGCCATGACAAACAGAGCATGCATGTTTATTAAGCAAGGAATGGTAACAGGTATAATGTTTATACTAATCCAACAGAATCCAATCCGTAAGCATCCATGGCAAATAGGGGTGGAAATTAATATTCCTAACTTCATCGTCACTGATCCATATGCAGGCATTGATATTTGTTACTTTTATAATGTAGTTGCCAAACAAGATGCCAAAAGAATGGAGACGGAATATATTAGTACCAATCCTCAAGAACAAGGGGGATGTTCAGAGTTGTACTAATTACCGTGGAATTAAGCTGATGAGCCATACAATGAAGCTATGGGAGAGAGTCATTGAGCACCGCTTGAGAAGAATGGAGACGGAGTATATTAGTACCAATCTTCAAGAACAAGGGGGATGTTCAGAGTTGTACTAATTACCGTGGAATTAAGCTGATGAGCCATACAATGAAGCTATGGGAGAGAGTCATTGAGCACCGCTTGAGAAGAATGAAAAACGTGACCAAAAATCAGTTTGGTTTCATGCCTGGGAGGTCGACGATGGAAGCCATTTTCTTGGTTCGACAACTTATGGAGAGATACAGGGAGCAAAAGAAGGACTTGCATATGGTGTTCATTGACTTGGAGAAGGCCTATGATAAGATACCACGGAATGTCATGTGGTGGGCCTTGGAGAAACACAAAGTCCCAGCAAAGTACATTACCCTCATCAAGGACATGTACGATAATGTTGTGACAAGTGTTCGAACAAGTGATGTCGACACTGATGACTTCCCGATTAAGATAGGACTGCATCAAGGGTCAGCTTTGAGCCCTTATCTTTTTACCTTGGTGATGGATGAGGTCACAAGGGATATACAAGGAGATATCCCATGGTGTATGCTCTTTGCGGACGATGTGGTGCTAGTTGACGATAGTCGGACGGGGGTAAATAGGAAGCTAGAGTTATGGAGACAAACCTTAGAATCGAAAGGGTTTAAGCTTAGTAGAACTAAAACTGAGTACATGATGTGCGGTTTCAGTACTACTAGGTGTGAAGAGGAGGAGGTTAGCCTTGATGGACAGGTGGTGCCTCAGAAGAACACCTTCCGATATTTGGGGTCAATGCTGCAGGAGGATGGGGTATTAATGAAGATGTGAACCATCGAATCAAAGCCGGATGGATGAAGTGGCGCCAAGCTTCTGGCATTCTCTGTGACAAGAGAGTGCCACAAAAGCTAAAAGGCAAGTTCTACAGGACGGCGGTTCGACCCGCAATGCTGTATGGCGCCGAGTGTTGGCCGACTAAAAGGCGACATGTTCAACAGTTAGGTGTGGCGGAGATGCGTATGTTGAGATGGATGTGTGGCCACACGAGGAAGGATCGAGTCCGGAATGATGATATCCGAGATAGAGTTGGGGTAGCACCTATTGAAGAGAAGCTTGTACAACATCGTCTGAGATGGTTTGGGCATATTCAGCGCAGGCCTCCAGAAGCCCCAGTGCATAGCGGACGGCTAAAGCGTGCGGAGAATGTCAAGAGAGGTCGGGGTAGACCGAATTTGACATGGGAGGAGTCCGTTAAGAGAGACCTGAAGGATTGGAGTATCACCAGAGAATTAGCTATGGACAGGGGTGCGTGGAAGCTTGCTATCCATGTGCCGGAGCCATGAGTTGGTCACGAGATCTATGGGTTTCACCTCTAGCCTACCCCAACTTGTTTGGGACTAAAGGCTTTGTTGTTGTTGTTATAATGTAGTTGCCATTTAAGTTTCATAAGCATCCAGTAAAAGTGTTTCCTCTATTTAATCAAGCCATTTATTCTTCCTACATATAATCCCAATGCACCATAGAACTTATCCACTAATGAGCTCTCTGTAGGTAAAAAGTAACTTAAGAAATGGCATCCAGTAGGGCATTCACTAAAAATAGGCCGGTACTTCATTTATTTGCATAGCCTAGAACTATAGATTACATTTAGACTGGAGTCCTTACCTGATAATTGATATTAGAAAGAGGCAAACGTTAGAAAACTCAACTTAATCAATTTCGACAGTAACTTAAACTTCTGTCATGGACAACCGACAGTAAGGATCAACTAAACAGATAAACCAGTTATCTTATACAAAAAAAAAAATTGATTGCGTCCACATATCTTATACATTTGCTTGTTTCCTAACATGTCAGTTTTTGCAAGGAATTATTTTCAATCCAAATCTAGACTGAGATACAAAACTGAACTACGCAATCCAAATTATACATCCTAGGGACATAGTTAGGCACTGATGCTAATCCACCATCCAATGATCACACCCCAACAGAACACAAATACCATTTTGGGTTGCATCTTACAGCTCAGAGAGAGTACTCACACTTGCAAGTAGCAAAGTGTGATATGTGAGATGTCACATAAACATAAGCAAACAAACAACGATCACCTCAACCAACTGAATTAGGACTGGAAGGACAGACCATATAGTAAGATAGAGGAAAAGTAAGATATGCATGTTAGAAATCAAAATCCCAATCTTTGCTCCATATTCTACTAAAAAGTAATATCTACATATGAACCAAGGGAAATAGGGTGTTGTTTTAATGATGGCTCTGGTGAAACTTTTAATGCCTACAGCAGACACATTTAACCTGAATTTTGTTTGTTTTTTCTGTAACTAAGAAGTTGGAAATTGGCAATCATGTATATAGATCAAGGAAAAATAGAGTAAACAAGGGATCACAGTTATGCTAACAGCAAAGCATTCTGGAAATTAAAAAAACAAGTTAGATCATTTCAGTCAGGTGCTGCAAGTATATCTTTCAAGCTTCGAAATAATAGATATGGATCAAAAGAGGCTATCACATCATCCTGGTCATTAACATCAGAACCATAATTTTGGATTTCTGAAGTTGCAAAATACTTTCTGGAAGCTGTTGTATTGTCAACTCACATTTATCCTACAACATCCATAGATTATACAACGAAATGGAGAAGGAAAAACAAATGAAAACATACAAATTAACATTAGCAAGACGAGCGGTAAACCAGCTCGAAAGGTAGTCATCATCAACAATTCTTGCTTCAGTAATGACAACCAACCATCACATATATCCATACATGATACATAAAGGGGGGAGTAGATTACCTTGGATGAGAACGAATTAATTGTCAGGTTGCTGCAGCTGTGTAAAATGCCCCAGTTTAATACATGGATTCTGTCAATGCAACTCGCATAGTCACCTGGGTACACAGAAATAAATAAAAATAATGCATCAATTAAAAGGAGCCAAAACAAGCAGAGCAGATCACAGGCCATAGCAAAGCGGAAGGGGAAAGATAGGGTGGGGGAGAGAGAGTTAAATCAAGGGAAGGAGGAGGGGAGTGGGGAGTACCTATGTGTGGGGAGGGGGAGGCTGGCCTTGCCCGCATCCATCAATGGTGGCAAAGGCCTCGAGCAGAAGAATGGTGACGGTGATGGATTTGATGGCCTGCAGTAATGGCCAAATTTATTGAGCACACATTCAGTAGCTACACATCCAGTACTTTCACTTTGACTGAATTTGTTGAGTATGTACACATTCAATACTTCCGCTCTTGATTGAATGTTTCAGAATTCAGTTCAGTGACAAACATGATTATAATAGGAATAGGGTGTAATGTGAACAGGGTGTAGTTTCAGAATTCAGATCCTACTACTCCATAATTCAGATCCTTTGTGCACTCTTCAGTTAACTTATATTCAGAATCACAAGCACAAGCAACTTCAGTCAAAATCTTTAGTCAAGCAACCTTACAGTGCAGCGGATGATGCTGACACAAGCAACTTCAATCAAGTCAAAACAATAATAAGTAGGCCTCAAGCCTTGCAATTTTTGAGAAGCATTGTCCAGTGTGAAATGAGCTCATGAATTCCGTTAACAATGAACCTGAATCTATGTCTAATATATGTCTACAGTGAAGGGACAGAGAGAGAAATATGGGGCTTTGAGGAGGGAGGGGGAGACTGACAGGGCGATCGAGAAGGCGCTGACGAGGGGGGCGACGCCCCAGAGCACCACCGCCTACCGGATCCAGTGCACCACGTCCAGCAGCTGGTTCAGCAATCAAACCTGCAAGCACGCAAAGGCAAATTAGAATCCCATGGAGTAGCGATGCATGGTTTGGTCGTTCAGGAGCTAGGAGACGCGCCGGTGGCAGTAGCAGTAGAAGGCGTTGACGAGGCGGAGGCGGAGGTGAGCGGCAGTGCGGGTGACGCGATGAAGGCCGGCGGCGGTGCGGGGAGAGGAATATGCCGAGGAGCGGCGGCTGGGCACGAGGATGAATATCCAGATCGAGCCTGCCGCCGCTGGTGGGCATCGGCTTCTGCCCCTCCGTTAGGCCTAGGGCGCGCGATGAAGATGACAGATCGGGCCCCTCGCCGGACAGCACACAATCCGGTTTTGGCGGTGGCGAACGCACGCTAGCCGGTCGCCGCTGCTGGCAGCGGAGGGAGGCGGCGTCCCCAGGCGCCACGCAATGGGCCGCTTCGCCGTCCTCAACCATGGGGAGGAGGGGGCACTTGAGGCGAAGCGAGGTGGAGAACGTGCGGTGTGAGGGTTTCGCTCGACAGCTAAAATGACGGAAGTACCCTTGGCGGGCCACTAAATTTACAGGCGGTGGCATGCGACTCCGAGCTTAGCAGTGTTTCTATCGGTCCGACGGCTCGCATCGATCCATCTCGCGATCGAGGGCCAGGATCGCTCCACTTGGAAATCCGACGGACAGGTTCATTTTGGAAATGCAATCGGACGGTCCAAAATCACATGGCCTGAGGAGGCTTCATTTCGGTTCAGACTCTAACAATGGGATGTTTCCTTGCCATGTAATTTGATTCCTGCAATTGGTAATATATTTTTTTAGGGGGGGCTAACTAAATAAATGCTCATATTTAAAAAGGTTAAGATGAATTTTATTGTAGTGACGGTTCAGGGTAGCAGGACTGTTGCGCTCTTACAGTAGCAGACTGCTCATATTTAGGGATGGCACTCGCAGGGTATGGGTATGGGTGGAGCCACCCCATACCCTTACCCGTCCCATTTGAGCTGACCCATCACCCATATCCATACCCGCTAGTGGGTACAATTTTTTTCCATACCCGTCACCCGACAGGGTAAATGGGTACCTGCGGGTAAAAATACCCACGTTTGAATAACATTAATTTGAGCATAACATAATTATAAACAAGGATATATAATCATAATTTATAAACAATAACATCAATACATACTTATAAACAACAACACATCCTAAAAAAACAACACATTCTATAAAAATCAAACACTTGTAAATAAAACATCAAGACATGGTCATAAAAAGTACTCCCTCCGTTCCAAAATAGATGACCCAACTTTGTACTAAAGTTACAAGCTCACAAGAAAGTATAGAGGCAATTTTTCCATATTCCTTAGATTTTATGAGGGTACATGGGTACGCGGGTATGTGTTATGTGATCCCATACCCGTACCCGCTCTACCCGATGGGTTTGAGATTTGCCTATTTATATACCCATGGGTAACGTTTTGTCTCATACCCTTACCCTAATAGGGTTTTTACCCACAGGGTACATGGGTAATGGGTACCCACTGCCATCCCTACTCATATTGATGACAAAGTGGTTTATGTAAGGTCGTAAGACTGGGTACCCTTTCGTAGCCGCCTCCTCCTCCTCCTCCTCCACAAAAAGCTAGGGTTTTTGCCTCCCGCCGTCGCCGCCGCAGGTCGGCCTCCTCTCCGGTGGCCTTACGGGCATGGGGCGCGGTGGATCTCGGCAAGGGTCGGCGGGAGGGCTCTGTTTTTAATCGTTTCTTTCAGTTTTGTTAGGGTTTGTGTCCTGCTCAGGAAGACGAGATGGCGGCGGCTCCCTGAAGATGGAATAAAGGTCTCCCCTGTTGGGGAACGTAGTATTTTCAAAATTTTCCTACGATCACGCAAGATCTATCTAATAGATGCATAGCAACGAGGGGGAGAGTGTGTCTACGTACCCTCGTAGACCGGGAGCGGAAGCGTCTAGTGACGCGGTTGATGTAGTCGAACTTCTTCGCGATCCAACCGATCAAGTACCGAACGTACGGCACCTCCGTGTTCAGCACACGTTCAGCTTGATGACGTCGCACGAGCTCTTGATCCAGTTGAGCTTCACGGGAGAGTTTAGTCGGCACGACGGCGTGGTGACGGATATGATGAAGTTACCGGCGCAGGGCTTCGCCTAAGCACCGCAACGGTATAACCGAGGTGTGTTTCTGTGGAGGGGAGCACCGCACACGGTTGGGAGAGATCAACTGATCAACTTGTGTGTCCTAGGGTGCCCCCTGCCCCCGTATATAAAGGAGCAAGGGAAGGGGCCGGCCAGCCCTTCTATGGCGCGCCAGGGAGGCAATCCTACTAGGAATAGGATTGCAATCCTATTCCTAGTAGGAGTCCACCAAGAAGGAAGAGGGGGAAAGGAAGGAGAGGGAGAGGTGGCGCCCCCTAATCCTAGTCCAACTAGGATTCCCTGGTGGGGCGTCGGCCAGCCTCTATGGGCTGCCTCTCTTCTTTCCTCAAGGCCCACTATGGATCATCCCCCTTCGTGGGGGTTCCGGTAACCCCCTCCGGCAATCCGGTTAAATCCGAAACTTTTCCGGAACACTTCCGGTGTCCGAATATAGTCGTCCAATATATCAATCTTTATGTCTCGGACATTCCGAGACTCCTCGTCATGTCCGTGATCTCATCCAGGACTCCGAACTACCTTCGGTACATCAAAACTCATAAACTCATAATACCGATCGTCATCAAACGTTAAGCGTGCGGACCCTACGGGTTCGAGAACTATGTAGACATGACTGAGACTCATCTCGGGTCAATAACCAATAGCGGAACCTGGATGCTCATATTGGTTCCTACATATTCTACGAAGATCTTTATCGGTCAAACCGCATAACAACATACGTTGTTCCTTTTGTCATCGGTATGTTACTTGCCCGAGATTCGATCGTCGGTATCTCTATACCTAGTTCATTACCGGCAAGTCTCTTTACTCGTTCCGTAATACATCATCTCGTGACTAACTCATTAGTCTTTTGCTTGCAAGGCTTATTATGATGTGCATTACCGAGAGGGCCCAGAGATACCTCTCCGACACTCGGAGTGACAAATCCTAGTCTTGATCTATGCCAACACCACGAATACTTTCGGAGACACCTGTAGAGCATCTTTATGATCACCCAGTTATGTTGTGACGTTTGATAGCACACAAGGTGTTCCTACGGTATTCGGGAGTTTCATAATCTCATAGTCATAGGAACATGTATAAGTCATGAAGAAAGCAATAGCAGTAAAAACTAAACGATCATAGTGCTAAGCTAACGGATGGGTCTAGTCCATCACATCATTCTCCTAATGATGTGATCCCGTTGATCAAATGACAACTCATGTCTATGGTTAGGAAACATAACCATCTTTGATCAATGAGCTAGTCTAGTAGAGGCATACTAGGGACACGCTGTTTTGTCTATGTATTCACACATGTACTAAGTTTCGGATTAATACAATTCTAGCATGAATAATAAACATTTATCATGATATAAGGAAATATAAATAACAACTTTATTATTGCCTCTAGGGCATATTTTTCTGCCGTGGTCTGGCTTTGAGTCTTACTCAACTTCACACCTTACAAGTCAGGCAAGAACTCCTTCTTTGACTGATCCATTTTGAACTACTTCAAAATCTTATCAAGGTATGTACTCATCGAAAGTCTTATCAAGCGTCTTGATCTATCTCTATAGATCTTGATGCCCAATATGTAAGCAGCTTCACCAAGGTCTTTCTTTGAAAAACTCCTTTCCAACACTCCTTTATGCTTTCCAAAAAATTCTACATCATTTCCAATCGACAATATGTCATTCACATATACTTATCAGAAAGGTTGTAGTGCTCCCACTCACTTTCTTGTAAATACAGGCTTCACCGCAAGTCTGTATAAATCTATATGCTTTGATCAACTTATCAAAGCGTATATTCCAACTCCGAGATGCTTGCACCAGTCCATAGATGGATCGCTGGAGCTTGCACATTTTGTAGCACCTTTAGGATTGACAAAACCTTCTGGTTACATCATATACAATTCTTCTTTAATAAATCCATTAAAGAATGCAGTTCTGTTATCCATTTGCCAGATTTCGTAAAATGCGGCAATTGCTAACATGAATCGGACAGACTTAAGCATCGCTACGGGTGAGGACGTCTCATCGTAGTCAACTCCTTGAACTTGTCGAAAACCTTTCGCAACAAGTCGAGCTTTGTAAACAGTAACATTACCGTCAGCGTCAGTCTTCCTCTTGAAGATCCATTTATTTTCGATGGCTTGCCGATCATCGGGCAAGTCAACCAAAGTCCACACTTTGTTCTCATACATGGATCCCATCTCAGATTTCATGGCCTCAAGCCATTTTGCGGAATCTGGGCTCATCATCGCTTCCTCATAGTTCGTAGGTTCATCATGGTCTAGTAACATGACTTCCAGAACCGGGTTGCCGTACCACTCTGATGCGGAACGAACTCTGGTTGATCTACGAAGTTTAGCAGAAACTTGATATGAAGTTTCATGATCATCATCATTAGCTTCCTCACTAATTGGTGTAGGAATCACTGGAACTAGTTTCTGTGATGTTCCACTTTCCAATTCGGGAGAAGGTACAATTACCTCATCAAGTTCTATTTTCCTCCCACTCACTTCTTTCGAAAGAAACTCCTTCTCTAGAAAGGATCCACTCTTAGCAACAAAGACCTTGCCTTCGGATCTGTGATAGAAGGTGTACCCAACAGTTTCTTTTGGGTATCCTATGAAGATTTACTTCTCCGATTTGGGTTCGAGCTTATCATGTGAAACTTTTTCACATAAGCATCGCAGTCCCAAACTTAAAGAAATGACAGCTTAGGTTTCTCGTCAAACCACAGTTCATACGATGTCATCTCCACGGATTTAGATGGTGCCCTATTTAACGTGAATGTAGCTGTCTCTAATGCATAACCCCAAAAGCGATAGTGGTAGATCGATAAGAGACATCATCGATCGCACCATATCTAATAAAGTACGATTATGACGTTTGGACACACCATTACACTGTGGTGTTCCAGGTGGCGTGAGTAGTGAAACTATTTCACATTGTTTTTTACTGAAGGCCAAACTTGCTAACTCAAATATTTTACCTCTACGATCATATCGTATAAACTCTTATTTTCTTGTTATGATGATTCTCCACTTCACTCTGAAATTCTTTGAACTTTTCAAATGTTTCAGACTTGTGCTTCATTAAGTAGATATACCCATATCTGCTCAAATCATCAATGAAGGTCAGAAAATAACGATACTTGTCGCGAGCTTCAACACTCATTGGTCCGCATACATCAGTATGTATGATTTCCAACAATTCTGTTGCTCGCTCCACAGTTCCGGAGAACGGAGTTTTAGTCATCTTGCCCATGAGGCATGGTTCGCAAGCACCAAGTGATTCATAATCAAGTGATTCCAAAAGTCCATCACTATGAAGTTTCTTCATGCACTTTACACCAATATGACCTAAACGGAAGTGCCACAAATAAGTTACACTATAATTATTAACCTTGCATCTTTTGGCTTCAATATTATGAATATGTGTATCACACAATCGAGATCCAACAAACCATTTTCATTGGGTGTATGACCATAGAAGGTTTTATTCATGTAAACAGAACAACAATTATTCTCTAACTTACATGAATAACCGTATTGCAATAAACATGATCAAATCATATTCATGCTCAACACAAACACCAAATAACACTTATTTAGGTTCAACACTAATCCCGAAAGTATAGGGAGTGTGTGATGATGATCATATCAATCTTGGAACTACTTCCAATACACATCGTCACTTCATCCTTTAACTAGTTTCTGTTCATTATGCAACTCCCATTTCGAGTTACTACTCTTTAGCAACTGAACCAGTATCAAATATCGAGGGGTTGCTATGAACACTAGTAAAATACACATCAATAATCTGTATATCAAATATACCTTTGTTCACTTTGCCATCCTTCTTATCCGCCAAATATCTAGGGCAGTTCCACTTCTAGTGACCATTTCCTTTGCAGTAGAAGCACTTTGTTTCAGGCTTGAGTTTTAGCTTTGGGTTTCTTCACGGGAGTGACAACTTGCTTGTCATTCTTCTTGAAGTTCCCCTTCTATCCCTTTGCCCTTTACTTGAAACAAATGGTCTTGTTAACCATTAACACTTGATGCTTTTTCATGATTTCTACCTTCGCCGACTTCAGCATCGCGAAGAGCTCGGGAATTCCTTTCGTCATCCCTTGCATATTATAGTTCATCACGAAGTTCTACTAACTTGGTGATAGTGACTAGAGAACTTTGTCAATTACTATCTTATCTGGAAGATTAAGTCCCACTTGATTCAAGTAATTGTAGTACCCAGACAATCTGAGCACATGCTCACTGGTTGAGATATTCTCCTCCATCTTGTAGGCAAAGTACTATCAGAAGTCTTATACCTCTCGACACGGGCATGAGAATGAAATACTAATTTCAACTCTTGGAACATCTTATATGCTCCGTGGCGTTCAAAACGTTTTTGAAGTCCCAGTTCTAAGCCGTAAAGCATGGTGCACTTAAACTATCAAGTAGTCATCATACCGAGCTTTTGTCAAAACGTTCATAACGTCTACATCTGCTCCTGCAATAGGTCTGTCACCTAGCGGTGCATCAAGGACATAATTCTCTGTGCAGCAATGAGGATAATCCTCAGATCACGGAACAATTCCGCATCATTGCTACTAACATCTTTCAACTTAGTTTTCTCTAGGAACATATAAAAAATAAACGGGGAGCAACATCGCGAGCTATTGATCTACAACATAGATATGCTAATTCTACCAGGACTAAGTTCATGATAAATTAAAGTTCAGTTAATCATATTACTTAAGAACTCCCACTTAGATAGACATCCCTCCGGTCATCTAAATGATCACGTGATCCAAATCAACTAAACCATGTCCGATCATCACGTGAGATGGGGTAGTTTCAATGGTGAACATCTTATGTTGATCATATCTACTATATGATTCACGCTCAACCTTTCGGTCTCCAGTGTTCCGAGGCCATATCTGCATATGCTAGGCTCGTCAAGTTTAACCCGAGTATTCTGCGTGTGCAAAACTGGCTTACACCCGTTGTATTTGAACGTAGAGCTTATCACACCCGATCATCACGTGGTGTCTCGGCATGACGAACTTTCGCAACGGTGCATACTCACGGAGAACACTTATACCTTGAAATTTAGTAAGGGATCATCTTATAATGCTACCGTCGAACTAAGCAAAATAAGAAGCATAATAAGATAAACATCACATGCAATCAAAATATGTGACATGATATGGCCATCATCATCTTGTGCTTTTTGATCTCCATCTCCAAAGCACCGTCATGACCACCTTCGTCACCGGCGCGACACCTTGATCTCCATAGTAGCATCGTTGTCGTCTCGCCAACTATTGCTTCTACGACTATCGCTACCGCTTAGTGATAAAGTAAAGCAATTACATGGCGATTGCATTTCATACAATAAAGCGACAACCATATGGCTCCTGCCAGTTGCCGATAACTTTACAAAACATGATAATCTCATACAAAACCGTATATCTCATCATGTCTTGACCATATCACATCACAACATGCCCTGCAAAAACAAGTTAGACGTCCTCTACTTTGTTGTTGCAAGTCTTACGTGGCTGCTACGGGCTTAGCAAGAACCGTTCTTACCTACGCATACAAAACCACAACGATGTTTCGTCAAGTATGTGCTGTTTTAACCTTCACAAGGACCGGGCGTAGCCACACTTGATTCAGCTAAAGTGAGAGAGACAGACACCCGTCGGTCACCTTTAAGCAATGAGTGCTCATAACGGTGAAACCAGTCTCGCGTAAGCGTGCGCGTAATGTCGGTCCGGGCCGCTTCATCTCACAATACCATCGAAGCAAAGTATGACATGCTGGTAAGCAATATGACTAGTATCGTCCACAACTCATTGTGTTCTACTCGTGCATATCATCTACGCATAGACCTGGCTCATGATGCCACTGTTGGGGAACGTAGTATTTTCAAAATTTTCCTACGATCACGCAAGATCTATCTACTAGATGCATAGCAACGAGGGGGAGAGTGTGTCTACGTACCCTCGTAGACCGGGAGCGGAAGCGTCTAGTGACGCGGTTGATGTAGTCGAACTTCTTCGCGATCCAACCGATCAAGTACCGAACGTACGACACCTCCGTGTTCAGCACACGTTCAGCTTGATGACGTCCCACGAGCTCTTGATCCAGTTGAGCTTCACGGGAGAGTTTCGTCAGCACGACGGCGTGGTGACGGATATGATGAAGTTACCGGCGCAGGGCTTCGCCTAAGCACTGCAACGGTATAACCGAGGTGTGTTTCTGTGGAGGGGAGCGCCACACACGGTTGGGAGAGATCAACTGATCAACTTGTCTGTCCTAGGGTGCCCCCCTGCCCCCGTATATAAAGGAGCAAGGGGAGGGGCCGGCCAGCCCTTCTATGGCGCGCCAGTGATACGTCCAAAACGTATCTATAATTTCTGCTTGCTCCATGCCACTTTTGGGTGATATTGCTATGATATTCATACACTTCCATACACTTTTGATCATATTTGGACTAACTTACTAATCCAATGCACCCCAGTGCCAGTTTCTGTTTTCGGCTGTTTTTGTATTTCAGGTTTTCACGTTTCGAGAACTGCCCAGAAAAATCCAGAAAAATTATATAAAAAATCAGCGATCCGGAAACAACACTGCGTCCGAAAGGCAGCCTAGGGGGGCCACCACGGCTCTAGGCGCCCTGGCGGCGCGCCCCCCCCTGGGCCGCGCCGGGGGGCGCCTGGGCCCCCCGAAGCCCGTCCGGTGCCCCCCTTTGGCATATATTTAGAGGGACCTCCGAAACCCTCACAAGAGGAACTCTTTTTGCGATCCCATCTCTGTTCCGCCGCCGCCGCCGCTTCCAAGATCGGGAGCACCAGGAGAACTCTTCCCGGCACCCTGCCGGAGGGGAGGATCACCACCGGGAGCTTCTCCACCACCATGGACGCCTCCCGGATGACTCATGAGTAGTCTCCCTTGGACCATGAGTCCATGACCAGTAGCTATGTGATGTTCTCCTCCCGTTCTTGTGCTTCACTAATTAGTCCTCGTGAGCTGCCCTACATGATCGAGGCACCTATGTAATCCTTATGCTGTTGCTATGTTGAGTTTGCTGGGATCCGATGGATTATGAGATTATGTTTAGATTGATCTTGAGTAATATATTTGATTCACCTCTTTTATATTTTAGTTCATAAGTAATTCTTGCATGTTCTCAGTTGTTATTTATTGCTTTGGCCGAGTAATAGGTAGTGACTCCAAGAGGGAACGTTATGCTCGATTGTGGGTTCATGCCCCTCGATGACTAGCTTGAGTGACAGAAACATGAGTCTAGGGGATGTGCTGTTGCCACAAGGAGGAAAACAACGGTGCTTGTGCCCGCGGGTGCAAGGATTGTTTACTTTACGCAAAGTTCTTTTAATGCAGTTGTCGGTTGCATTGAGTTTACACTATGGGTGGGACTCGCAACTTAATACCAGCGAGATGTTCCGGATAGATATCTCAAGGTGGATGATTAGTAGTAGATATTGATGGATTTCGGTCTTACTTTGGCGTACCGCCCATGCTTTGAACCTCAACCTTTCTTGCAATGTAGTCAGCATTGGTTTGCGTTCGTGGTCCTGTCAATTGCCCAGCTGTAATTTGTTTACCTCACATAGTTGTTTTATCGTCTTTTGGGAGAGAGACATCACTAGTGAACATCATGAGACTCCGGTCCATATTACCATCATTGATCACATCCACTATTTACTTTCCGCTATTTACTTACTATTGCAAAAACTATCTATCACTACTATCATTGCTTTTAACCCTTTGTGAACTACAAGGCCGGAGAGATTGACAACCTCTCTGTACTCGTTGGGAGCAAAGTTATTTGTATCTGTGTGCAGGTCCACGTTGATTGCTACTAATCTGGCGCCGTAGCAATTGACACCTACTTGTTGAACCTAGGAGTCTCTGGGATTCGATCCTTGGCATCTTTGCTAAGGGAAAACACTTCTACTTACTGCATCTTACACCTTCCACTTGGGGTAACCAACGAGGGGTTCGAGGCCCATCAAGGAGTATTTTCTGGCGCCGTTGCCGGGGACTCCACTCTTCAGGATAGGGGAGTTGCATGCTATCTTTTACCTTTGCTTTTTAGTCTTGTTAGTTTACCTTTCATTTTTGCTTTAGTTCTTTTTTATCGAAAATCACAAAAATAGTTATCTTGCTTGCTTGCTACTATGGGTTCCACCGAGAACACCAAGTTGTGTGACTTCACTAGTCACAACAACGATGACTTTATCAGCACACCTATCACTACACCTGCCACTTCAGCACCTTCATATGAAATTAAACCTGCTTTACTGAACTTAGTTATGAGAGAACAGTTCTCCGGTGCTGGAGATGCTGCTGCTTTACACTTGAACAACTTTGTAGAACTTTGTGATATGCAAAAGTACCAAGAAATAGATGGTAATATTGTTAAGCTTAAGCTTTTTCCTTTCTCTTTGAGAGGAGGAGCTAAAATTTGGTTTCAGTCTTTGCCTAGAAATAGCATAGATTCATGGGACAAGTGCAAAGATGCTTTTATTGGAAAATACCATCCACCTGCTAAAATTATCCAACTTAGAAGTAACATAATGAATTTTAAACAATTGGATAATGAACACGTTGCCCAAGCTTGGGAACGTATGAAGTCTCTTATCAAGAACTGCCCTACTCACGGTTTGACTACTTGGATGGTTATCCAAACTTTTTATGCAGGCTTGAACTTTACCTCGCGGAACTTGTTAGATTCGGCCGCGGGAGGAACTTTTATGTCAACTACACTTGGTGCTGCCACGAAGCTTCTCGATGAGATGATGACCAACTATTCCCAATGGCACACCGAACGCGCTCCAACAGGTAGGAAGGTAAACTCTGTCGAGGAGATTTCCTCCCTTAATGAAAAAGTTGACTTGATCATGTCTCTACTTTCGAAGCAATCTACTGTTGATCCTCGTGATGTTCCTTTAAATTCTTTGATTGCTCAAGAACAAGTAGATGTGGACTTTATCTCTAGAAACAATTTTAACAACAATGCTTATAGGAGTAACTTTGGTAGCAATCCTAGACCGTTCCCCTCTAACTCTTATGGGAACAACAATGCTTATCCTAGTACCAAGAACTCCAATACTGAACTAGAGACCATGCTTAGAGATTTCATCACTACCCAAAAAGCCTTTAATAAGAATGTAGAAGAGAAACTACATAAACTAGATGATCTTTCTTTTAAGGTAGACCACTTAGCCAATGAGGTAAAATTGCTAAAAATTGAAACTTGTCCACTTAAGGAGAGGGAAGTCATCCCTATTAATGCCACTCAAGTAAAAATCAATGAAAATATTAGGATGATGGCTAAGCTTAAAGAAAGATGGGCTAGAGAAAGGGAGGAAGAGGAAAGAATTAAGAGCCTTCCTACCCACCACACTGTTGCTACTATCCAAGTTATTGAGGATGTTCACACTCTTAGCACCCAATGTACTCCTGGTCCCAATGGACCTATTAATGGTGATGCTATGACTTTAGAAACTACCAAACAAGAGAACCTTAAGGACACCACTACCACTTTACTTGATGCTCGTGACCTTGATTTTGATAATTTCACTCTTACCGAAGTTATTGATTTCCTTCACAAGATGTCTAGAGATCTCCGCACTAGCACGCTTAACCTTGCCTTCACAGAGCATATCACTAATGCTCTCATCAAAGCTAGGGAGGAGAAACTTAGAGTAGAAGCCTCCATACCTAGAAAGATAGAAGATGGTTGGGATCCTATGATAAAAATTAATTTGAATGACTTCTCTTGTTATGCATTATGTGATGTTGGTGCTAGTACCTCTGTTATGCCCAAAAGAATATATGATATGCTTAAATTGAAACCTTATGATTCTTGTTCTTTTGGTGTTCGTCTCATTGATTCTTCCATAAAGAAACCTTTGGGGAGGATCGACGATGTTCTTATTGTTGTCAATGATAATTATGTGCCCGTTGATTTCACTATTATGGATATTGAATGTGATCCTTCATGTCCAATTATTTTGGGACGTCCCTTTTTGCGCACCGTTGGTGCTGTCATTGACATGAAAGAGGGTAATATAAAATTTCAGTTTCCTCTCAAGAAAGGGATGGAACACTTCCCTCGTAAGAAGATCAAGTTACCGTTTGAGTCCGTTGTACGGGCTAGTTATTCTTTTACTCTTGATAAAACTTGATCTATGCATTATGCCTAGCTAAAAGGCATAAAAGAAAGCGCTTTTGGGAGGCAGCCCACATGAATAATTTTTTTGCTTTTGTTGTGTCTTGATGTTGTTTACTGCTGTAGCATCATCATGTATCTTTGCTTTTCATATTTGTGCCAAGTATAGCCTCTGATTGCTAGAAAGTTCAAAAGTTGTGAGGTGCTGTCCAGGAAACAGATTCTGTCCTTGGATAGAAAAATTCGTATAAAATCACCAGAGCATATTTTTGGTCTGAATTTTTTTGACAGCGTTCTCTATATAAGTTTCTTTCGTGCGTCAGTTCTGAGTTTTTTGATTTGAGTTGCAGAAGTATCCCGAACAGATCAATTACTGCCTGCTGTTCTGTTTTTCACAGATTATGTCCTGTTTTGCCTTACCTTCACTTTGCAAATTAAGAACTTGTTTTTTCTTTGCAAAAACCTTTTGACAATCTTGAGAAACAGTAGAACTTCAAGAATATCTTTATTTCCAGCAAGGTATAATTATTTTATTAAGGGTACTAACCTCGCTAATCAGATTATGATGAGTTATGTATGAAGGGAGTTTTCAAGTGTGCGAGGGAAGATGATAAAAAGATTCAGGAGTGTCAAGCGCTCAAGCTTGGGGATGCCCCCATGCACCCCCAAGAAATATTCAAGGAGACTCAAGCGTCTAAGCTTGGGGATGCCCCCGTGCATCCCCTTCTCCATCAACATTATCAGTTCGTCTTTCGTTTCCCTATATTTTTATCACTTCATGTGTTATGTGCTATGCTTGGAGGATCTTGCTTTTAGTTTTGTTTTTAGTTTTTCATAACGAGTCGGAACCCAGCATTCCTTTATGTGGGAGAGAAACACGCTCCACTTCTACCTATAACATAACATAGAATTTTCATGTCTATCTATGCTGTGTGTGTTTTTTGTCTTTTAATAGCTACTATCGTGCTCTGCTCTTAGTATTCATGCTTATCTTTTCAAGAGCTTTTATTTAGTTGGTTGCTTGAAATCTCTTTAATTACCATGCTCACCTTATTAAGAGAGTTTGCTTCCGTTGCATTGGTTAATGTGTCTATGATAAAGATGCTACTTGCATGATGGTGCTTAGTAGTTCAGGTTTTCTTATGGTTAATCTCAAATAGCTGGGGGGGGGGGTTCCCAATGTGTTATTGGAGTACCAACTTGGTTTGTTTGCCTATGATGTGGTATGGTTTAGTAATATCTTCATTCGAGAATTTATTTTGATTGACTTGGCATATGCTCACGCATATTCAAGACTGTAAAGAAAGTCTGTCAAGCCTTGATGATCTTTTGTTTCTGAGTAGTGATATAACTACCATGCCTGATTCAATATTGCTTTGTCGCTCTGCATGATTATGACCGTCATTGCTCTCTTAGTTGGTCGCTCCCAGTCTTTTGCTAACCTCCACCTGTACTAAGCAAACTAACCATGCAATACATAGCTCATGGGAAAGTAGCCTAAAAACTATTGTGGTAAAGAATATGTTGCCTATGTATCTTATTTCTTATGAGTTGCTTGCTGAGCGGTAACCATGTTTCTGGGGACGCCATCAACTGTCACACTTTTGTTGAATATCATGTGAGTTGCTATGCATGTTCGTCTTGTCCGAAGTAAGGGTGATTTGCCGTGGGTTGAATTAATATGCATATTGTTAGAGAAGAACATTGGGCCGCCAACCAAAGCCATGCATCATGGTGGAAGTTTTAGCTTGGACCTTAATCCTCAATCTCTTATGATAATATGCTTATGCATTAAAGAGGAGTCCATCATCTATTTTCTATGTTGTCCCGGTATGGATGTCCTCAAGTTGAGATCTATCAAAAACGAGAAATCAAATGCGATCTATCTCCTTGGACCTTTGTACAGGTGGCATAGAGGTACCCCTTTGTGACACTTGGTTGAAACATATGCAATGCAATGATAACCCATGGGAATCCGAGCTAATTAGGACAAGGTGCGAGCACTATTAGTATTCGATGCATGAGGCTTGCAACTTATAGGATGTTTTATGCATGACACATATGAAGTACTACTACCGTTGACACAATTGCTTCCATGTTTTCAAAATAAAAAGCTCTAGCACATAACCATTCTTTTACCTTTATGTTAAAACACCAACTACTGAGAGCATGATTGTCATTCTGAGTGTAATGTGCATTGTCCCAAAGTAGCATTGTCTTTTGCATGATTGTGATATCGTTTATTCTGAAATGATTGTATCTAGCCACCACTTAAACCTTGAAGGTGCCCCTGCATTTATGTTTTTCATCACAAAAGGGGGCAAGCTAGATATCACTTTATCATATTTGCACATAATGTTCATTGCAAATCCTTTTGATGTTTCAGTTTCATGTTGTAAAACTTTCAGTCATTTGTGATTTTCTCTTGAGGCAACTTAATTACTTTAGAATCATTGTCTCAGTAAGCTTTTGTCATATGACTATGAAAAAGTCCTATATGGTTAATAGCATGTCACCACAGAAATTATTCTTGTTATCATTTACCTACTCGAGGACGAGCAGGAATTAAGCTTGGGGATGTTGATACGTCCAAAACGTATCTATAATTTCTGCTTGCTCCATGCCACTTTTGGGTGATATTGCTATGATATTCATACACTTCCATACACTTTTGATCGTATTTGCACTAACTTACTAATCCAGTGCACCCCAGTGCCAGTTTCTGTTTTCGGCTGTCTTTGTATTTCAGGTTTTCACGTTTCGAGAACTGCCCAGAAAAATCCAGAAAAATTATATAAAAAATCAGCGATCCGGAAACAACACTGCGTCTGAAGGGCAGCCTGGGGGGGGGGGCCACCAGGGCTCCAGGCGCCCTGGCGGCGCGCCCCCCCTGGGCCGCGCCGGGGGGGCGCCTGGGCCCCCCGAAGCCCGTCCGGTGCCCCCCTTTGGCATATATTTAGAGGGACCTCCGAAACCCTCACAAGAGGAACTCTTTTCGCGATCCCATCTCTGTTCCGCCGCCGCCGCCGCTTCCAAGATCGGGAGCACCAGGAGAACTCTTCCCGGCACCCTGCCGGAGGGGAGGATCACCACCGGGAACTTCTCCACCACCATGGACGCCTCCCGGATGACTCGTGAGTAGTCTCCCTTGGACCATGAGTCCATGACCAGTAGCTATGTGATGTTCTCCTCCCGTTCTTGTGATTCACTAATTAGTCCTCGTGAGCTGCCCTACATGATCGAGGCACCTATGTAATCCTTATGCTGTTGCTATGTTGAGTTTGCTGGGATCCGATGGATTATGAGATTATGTTTAGATTGATCTTGAGTAATATATTTGATTCACCTCTTTTATATTTTAGTTCATAAGTAATTCCTGCATGTTCTCCGTTGTTATTTATTGCTTTGGCCGAGTAATAGGTAGTGACTCCAAGAGGGAACGTTATGCTCGATTGTGGGTTCATGCCCCTCGATGACTAGCTTGAGTGACAGAAACATGAGTCTAGGGGATGTGTTGTTGCCACAAGGGGGAAAACAACGGTGCTTGTGCCCGCGGGTGCAAGGATTGTTTACTTTACGCAAAGTTCTTTTAATGCAGTTGTCGGTTGCATTGAGTTTACACTATGGGTGGGACTCGCAACTTAATACCAGCGAGATGTTCTGGATAGATATCTCAAGGTGGATGATTAGTAGTAGATATTGATGGATTTCGGTCTACTTACTTTGGCGTACCGCCCATGCTTTGAACCTCAACCTTTCTTGCAATGTAGTCAGCATTGGTTTGCGTTCGTGGTCCTGTCAATTGCCCAGCTGTAATTTGTTTACCACACATAGCTGTTTTATCGTCTTTTGGGAGAGAGACATCACTAGTGAACATCATGAGACTCCGGTCCATATTACCATCATTGATCACATCCAATATTTACTTTCCGCTATTTACTTACTATTGCAAAAACTATCTATCACTACTATCATTGCTTTTAACCCTTTGTGAACTACAAGGCCGGAGAGATTGACAACCTCTCTGTACTCGTTGGGAGCAAAGTTATTTGTATCTGTGTGCAGGTCCACGTTGATTGCTACTAATCTGGCGCCGTAGCAATTGACACCTACTTGTTGAACCTAGGAGTCTCTGGGGATTCGATCCTTGGCATCTTTGCTAAGGGAAAACACTTCTACTTACTGCATCTTACACCTTCCACTTGGGGTAACCAACGAGGGGTTCGAGGCCCATCAGCCAGGGAGACAATCCTACTAGGAATAGGATTGCAATCCTATTGCTAGTAGGAGTCCACCAAGAAGGAAGAGGGGGAAAGGAAGGAGAGGGAGAGGTGGCGCCCCCTAATCCTAGTCCAACTAGGATTCCCTGGTGCGGCGCCGGCCAACCTCTATGGGCTGCCTCTCTTCTTTCCTCAAGGCCCACTATGGACCATCCCCCTTCATAGGGGGTTCCGGTAACCCCCTCCGGCAATCCGGTTAAATCCGAAACTTTTCCGGAACACTTCCGGTGTCCGAATATAGTCGTCCAATATATCAATCTTTATGTCTCGGACATTCCAAGACTCCTCGTCATGTCCGTGATCTCATCCGTGACTCCGAACTACCTTCGGTACATCAAAACTCATAAACTCATAATACCGATCGTCATCAAACGTTAAGCGTGCGGACCCTACGGGTTCAAGAACTTTGTAGACATGACTGAGACTCATCTCCGGTCAATAACCTATAGTGGAACCTGGATGCTCATATTGGTTCCTACATATTCTACGAAGATCTTTATCGGTCAAACCGCATAACAACATACGTTGTTCCTTTTGTCATCGGTATGTTACTTGCCCGAGATTCGATCGTCGGTATCTCTATACCTAGTTCAATCTCGTTACCGGCAAGTCTCTTTACTCATTCCGTAATACATCATCTCGTGACTAACTCGTTAGTCTTTTGCTTGCAAGGCTTATTATGATGTGCATTACCGAGAGGGCCCAGAGATACCTCTCCGACACTCGGAGTGACAAATCCTAGTCTTGATCTATGCCAACACCACGAATACTTTCGGAGACACCTGTAGAGCATCTTTATGATCACCCAGTTACGTTGTGACGTTTGATAGCACACAAGGTGTTCCTACGGTATTCAGGAGTTGCATAATCTCATAGTCATAGGAACATGTATAAGTCATGAAGAAAGCAATAGCAGTAAAACTAAACGATCATAGTGCTAAGCTAACGGATGGGTCTAGTCCATCACATCATTCTCCTAATGACATGATCCCGTTGATCAAATGACAACTCATGTCTATGGTTAGGAAACATAACCATCTTTGATCAATGAGCTATTCTAGTAGAGGCATACTAGGGACACTCTGTTTTGTCTATGTATTCACACATGTACTAAGTTTCCGGTTAATACAATTCTAGCATGAATAATAAACATTTATCATGATATAAGGAAATATAAATAACAACTTTATTATTGCCTCTAGGGCATATTTCCTTGAGTCTCCCACTTGCACTAGAGTCAATAATCTAGCTCACATCACCATGTGATTTAATACCGATAGTTCACATCGTTATGTGAATAACACCCATAGTTCACATCGCCATGTGACCAACACCCAAAGGGTTTACTAGAGTCAATAATCTAGTTCACATCGCTATGTGATTAATACCCAAGAGTAATAAGGTGTGATCATGTTTTGCTTATGAGAGAAGTTTAGTCAACGGGTGTGTCACATTCAGATCCGTATGTATTTCGCAAATTTCTATGTCTACAATGCTCTGCATGGAGCTACTCTAGCTAATTGCTCCCACTTACAATATGCATCCAGATTGATACTTAAAGTCATCTGGATTTAGTGTCAAAGCTTGCATCGGCGTAACCCTTTACGACGAACTCTTTATCACCTTCATCAAGTTACTAAGGATAATTTTGACCGCTGTACAGTGATCTACTCCTGGATCACTATTGTACCTCCCTTTCAAACTCATGGCAAGGTACACAACATGTTTGGTACACAGCATGGCATACTTTATAGAACCTATGGCTGAGGCATAGGGAATGACTTTCATTCTCTCTATATTTTTCTGCCGTGGTCTAGCTTTGAGTCTTACTCAACTTCACACCTTACAAGTCAGGCAAGAACTCCTTCTTTGACTGATCCATTTTGAACTACTTCAAAATCTTATCAAGGTATGTACTCATCGAAAGTCTTATCAAGCGTCTTGATCTATCTCTATAGATCTTGATGCCCAATATGTAAGCAGCTTCACCAAGGTCTTTCTTTGAAAAACTCATTTCCAACACTCCTTTATGCTTTCCAGAAAATTCTACATCATTTTCGATCGACAATATGTCATTTCACATATACTTATCAGAAAGGTTGTAGTGCTCCCACTCACTTTCTTGTAAATACAGGCTTCACCGCAAGTCTGTATAAATCTATATGCTTTTATCAACTTATCAAAGCGCATATTCCAACTCCGAGATGCTTGCACCAGTCCATAGATGGATCGCTGGAGCTTGCACATTTTGTAGCACCTTTAGGATTGACAAAACCTTCTGGTTGCATCATATACAATTCTTCTTTAATAAATCCATTAAAGAATGCAGTTCTGTTATCCATTTGCCAGATTTCATAAAATGCGACAATTGCTAACATGAATCGGACAGACTTAAGCATCGCTACGGGTGAGAAAGTCTCATCGTAGTCAACTCCTTGAACTTGTCGAAAACCTTTCGCAACAAGTCGAGCTTTGTAAACAGTAACATTACCGTCAGCGCCAGTCTTCCTCTTGAAGATCCATTTATTTTCGATGGCTTGCCGATCATCGGGCAAGTCAACCAAAGTCCACACTTTGTTCTCATACATGGATCCCATCTCAGATTTCATGGCCTCAAGCCATTTTGCGGAATCTGGGCTCATCATCGCTTCCTCATAGTTCGTAGGTTCATCATGGTCCAGTAACATGACTTCCAGAACCGGGTTGCCGTACCACTCTGGTGCGGAACGAACTCTGGTTGATCTACGAAGTTGAGCAGAAACTTGATCTGAAGTTTCATGATCATCATCATTAGCTTCCTCACTAACTGGAACTAGTTTCTGTGATGTTCCACTTTCCAATTCGGGAGAAGGTACAATTACCTCATCAAGTTCTACTTTCCTCCCACTCACTTCTTTCGAGAGAAACTCCTTCTCTAGAAAGGATCCACTCTTAGCAACAAAGACCTTGCCTTCGGATCTGTGATACAAGGTGTACCCAACAGTTTCTTTTGGGTATCCTATGAAGATTTACTTCTCCGATTTGGGTTCGAGCTTATCATGTTGAAACTTTTTCACATAAGCATCGCAGTCCCAAACTTAAAGAAATGACAGCTTAGGTTTCTCGTCAAACCACAGTTCATACAGTGTCATCTCCATGGATTTAGATGGTGCCCTATTTAACGTGAATGCAGCTGTCTCTAATGCATAACCCCAAAAGCGATAGTGGTAGATTAGTAAGAGACATCATCGATCGCACCATATCTAATAAAGTACGGTTATGACGTTCCGACACACCATTACACTATGGTGTTCCAGGTGGCGTGAGTAGTGAAACTATTTCACATTGTTTTTACTGAAGGCCAAACTCGCTAACTCAAATATTTTACCTCTACGATCATATCGTAGAAACTCTTATTTTCTTGTTATGATGATTCTCCACTTCACTCTGAAATTCTTTGAACTTTTCAAATGTTTCAGACTTGTGCTTCATTAAGTAGATATACCCATATCTGCTCAAATCATCAGTGAAGGTCAGAAAATAACGATACCTGTCGCGAGCTTCAACACTCATTGGTCCGCATACATCAGTATGTATGATTTCCAACAACTCTGTTGCTCGCTCCACAGTTCCGGAGAACGAAGTTTTAGTCATCTTGCCCATGAGGCATGGTTCGCAAGCACCAAGTGATTCATAATCAAGTGATTCCAAAAGTCCATCACTATGGAGTTTCTTCATGCGCTTTACACCAATATGACCTAAACGACAGTGCCACAAATAAGTTGCACTATAATTATTAACCTTGCATCTTTTGGCTTCAATATTATGAATATGTGTATCACACGATCGAGATCCAACAAACCATTTTCATTGGGTGTATGACCATAGAAGGTTTTATTCATGTAAACAGAACAACAATTATTCTCTAACTTACATGAATAACCGTATTGCAATAAACATGATCAAATCATATTCATGCTCAACACAAACACCAAATAACACTTATTTAGGTTAAACACTAATCCCGAAAGTATAGGGAGTGTGCGATGATGATCATATCAATCTTGGAACTACTTCCAATACACATCGTCACTTCATCCTTTAACTAGTTTCTGTTCATTATGCAACTCCCATTTCGAGTTACTCTTTAGCAACTGAACCAGTATCAAATACCGAGGGGTTGCTATGAACACTAGTAAAATACACATCAATAATCTGTATATCAAATATACCTTTGTTCACTTTGCCATCCTTCTTATCCGCCAAATATCTAGGGCAGTTCCACTTCCAGTGATCATTTCCTTTGCAGTAGAAGCACTTAGTTTCAGGCTTGAGTTTTAGCTTTGGGTTTCTTCACGGGAGTGACAACTTGCTTGTCATTCTTCTTGAAGTTCCCCTTCTATCCCTTTGCCCTTTACTTGAAACAAATGGTCTTGTTAACCATCAACACTTGATGCTTTTTCATGATTTCTACCTTCGCCGACTTCAGCATCGCGAAGAGCTCGGGAATTCCTTTCGTCATCCCTTGCATATTATAGTTCATCACGAAGTTCTACTAACTTGGTGATAGTGACTAGAGAACTTTGTCAATTACTATCTTATCTGGAAGATTAACTCCCACTTGATTCAAGTAATTGTAGTACCCAGACAATCTGAGCACATGCTCACTGGTTGAGCTATTCTCCTCCATCTTGTAGGAAAAGTACTGTCAGAAGTCTTATACCTCTCGACACGGGCATGAGTATGAAATACTAATTTCAACTCTTGGAACATCTTATATGCTCCGTGGCGTTCAAAACGTTTTTGAAGTCCCAGTTCTAAGCCGTAAAGCATGATGCACTTAAACTATCAAGTAGTCATCATACCGAGCTTTGTCAAAACGTTCATAACGTCTACATCTGCTCCTGCAATAGGTCTGTCACCTAGCGGTGCATCAAGGACATAATTCTCTGTGCAGCAATGAGGATAATCCTCAGATCACGGAACAATTCCGCATCATTGCTACTAACATCTTTCAACTTAGTTTTCTCTAGGAACATATAAAAAATAAACGGGGAGCAACATCGCGAGCTATTGATCTACAACATAGATATGCTAATTCTACCAGGACTAAGTTCATGATAAATTAAAGTTCAGTTAATCATATTACTTAAGAACTCCCACTTAGATAGACATCCCTCCGGTCATCTAAATGATCACGTGATCCAAATCAACTAAACCATGTCCGATCATCACGTGAGATGGGGTAGTTTCAATGGTGAACATCTTATGTTGATCATATCTACTATATGATTCACGCTCAACCTTTCGGTCTCCAGTGTTCCGAGGCCATATCTGCATATGCTAGGCTCGTCAAGTTTAACCCGAGTATTCTGCGTGTGCAAAACTGGCTTACACCCGTTGTATTTGAACGTAGAGCTTATCACACCCGATCATCAAGTGGTGTCTCGGCACGACGACCTTTCGCAACGGTGCATACTCAGGGAGAACACTTATACCTTGAAATTTAGTAAGGGATCATCTTATAATGCTACCGTCGAACTAAGCAAAATAAGAAGCATAATAAGATAAACATCACATGCAATCAAAATATGTGACATGATATGGCCATCATCATCTTGTGCTTTTTGATCTCCATCTCCAAAGCACCGTCATGATCACCTTCATCACCGGTGCGACACCTTGATCTCCATAGTAGCATCGTTGTCGTCTCGTGCATATCATCTACGCATAGACCTGGCTCATGATGCCACTGTTGGGGAACGTAGTATTTTCAAAATTTTCCTACGATCACGCAAGATCTATCTACTAGATGCATAGCAACGAGGGGGAGAGTGTGTCTACGTACCCTCGTAGACCGGGAGCGGAAGCGTCTAGTGACGCGGTTGATTTAGTCGAACTTCTTCGCGATCCAACCGATCAAGTACCGAACGTACGGCACCTCCGTGTTCAGCACACGTTCAGCTTGATGACGTCCCACGAGCTCTTGATCCAGTTGAGCTTCACGGGAGAGTTTCGTCAGCACGACGGCGTGGTGACGGATATGATGAAGTTACCGGCGCAGGGCTTCGCCTAAGCACCGCAACGGTATAACCGATGTGTGTTTCTGTGGAGGGGAGCACCACACACGGTTGGGAGAGATCAACTGATCAACTTGTGTGTCCTAGGGTGCCCCCTGCCCCCGTATATAAAGGAGCAAGGGGAGGGGCCGGCCAGCCCTTCTATGGCGCGCCAGGGAGGCAATCCTACTAGGAATAGGATTGCAATCCTATTCCTAGTAGGAGTCCACCAAGAAGGAAGAGGGGGAAAGGAAGGAGAGGGAGAGGTGGCGCCCCCTAATCCTAGTCCAACTAGGATTCCCTGGTGCGGCGCCGGCCAGCCTCTATGGGCTGCCTCTCTTCTTTCCTCAAGGCCCACTATGGACCATCCCCCTTCGTGGGGGGTTCCGGTAACCCCCTCCGGCAATCCAGTTAAATCCGAAACTTTTCCGGAACACTTCCGATGTCCGAATATAGTCGTCCAATATATCAATCTTTATGTCTCGGACATTCTGAGACTCCTCGTCATGTCCGTGATCTCATCCAGAACTCCGAACTACCTTCGGTACATCAAAACTCATAAACTCATAATACCGATCGTCATCAAACGTTAAGCGTGCGGACCCTACGGGTTCGAGAACTATGTAGACATGACTGAGACTCATCTCCGGTCAATAACCTATAGTGGAACCTGGATGCTCATATTGGTTCCTACATATTCTACGAAGATCTTTATCGGTCAAACCGCATAACAACATACATTGTTCCTTTTGTCATCGGTATGTTACTTGCCCGAGATTCGATCGTCGGTATCTCTATACCTAGTTCAATCTCGTTACCGGCAAGTCTCTTTACTCGTTCCGTAATACACCATCTCATGACTAACTCATTAGTCTTTTGCTTGCAAGGCTTATTATGATGTGCATTACCGAGAGGGCCCACAGATATCTCTCCGACACTCGAAGTGACAAATCCTAGTCTTGATCTATGCCAACACCACGAATACTTTCGGAGACACATGTAGAGCATCTTTATGATTACCCAGTTACGTTGTGACGTTTGATAGCACACAAGGTGTTCCTACGGTATTCGGGAGTTGCATAATCTCATAGTCATAGGAACATGTATAAGTCATGAAGAAAGCAATAGCAGTAAAACTAAACGATCATAGTGCTAAGCTAATGGATGGGTCTAGTCCAACACATCATTCTCCTAATGGTGTGATCCTGTTGATCAAATGACAACTCATGTCTATGGTTAGGAAACATAACCATCTTTGATCAATGAGCTAGTCTAGTAGAGGCATACTAGGGACACTCTGTTTTGTCTATGTATTCACACATGTACTAAGTTTCCGGTTAATACAATTCTAGCATGAATAATAAACATTTATCATGATATAAGGAAATATAAATAACAACTTTATTATTGCCTCTAGGGCATATTTCCTTCATCCCCGCCTAGCCCCCATTCCGTCGATGCGTCTAGCATCGTTGGTGGGCATGTGGAGGTGTGTTTCCGACGGATCTATCTTTGGTGGATTTGCTCGGATCTCGTCATTGTTCGTCTACGTTCGTGTGTCTTCGGATTGGATCTTTCTGATCCACGTTATTCTTCATCTGCGGCGGTTGCTGTTCTGGTGGGCTGGTCCTACGGGGCCTTAGCACGACGACTTCCCGACTATCTACTACAACAAGTTGTGCCCGCCTCCGGCGATGGAGGGGCGATGACGGCGACGCGCCTTCGACTCGCTCCAGTGATGGTAGTTGTCGCTAGGTGGTCTACGGATCTGGATGTAATTTCTATTATTTCTGGTATTTATTGTACTGCCATGATTGAAGATGAATAGATCGGAATTTTTCTCGCAAAAAAAGTTGTTTATGTAAGTGTGACGACCTGGCGCACTATTCTATTCTGAGCTTGCTTTCTTCCTGCACATTGTTCTAATATGTTGGGTTGGTAAAAGTGGTAGTTAGACTTGGTTTAGCAAACTCTTCATACGTGCGACTATGAAGTTATGTAAAGAAATGATAATTAGGTAAACACTGAAGCAGTTATTTTGCTAAATGAAGTTGCATATGTAGCTCTTTTATTCCTAGAACAATTTGTTATAAAGGTCATTCATACTGTCGTGACACCATTTGTTATTCCTCATATTTCTTACAAGGTGGTGACTTGATAACCAACAAAATTATGTATGGAATCATGTAACCATAGTGGATGAAGATGCCCCTCAAATTTGATCTGTTAATAGCAAGTTTTACACTCTGCTCAAGATAGATAGTTGAGTTTCAGTCCTTATAGTGGCAAGCAAAATCGCTGCATCCAAATTATGACACTCTTTTGTGTTCTGAAGCTTTGTCTACACGTTTTTTCTTCTGAGAACTTCAGCTGTATGGAACTTAATGTTCAATAAACAATAATCAATCGTTTGCATAACTTTCCGGTTCCTTGGAGTAACGCTAAGTACACATACACACACATGGTATCACTGGAACTGATTTTGTGCTCCTTGGTGCACGCACCGTTGCTAGATTAAAATTATCAAAGTGAGTATTTCTAAGCCTTTAAATAAAAAGGGTAAATATTAAGGGATATATGAACATAAACTTTTGAGTCAAATTATTTATGATTCTGTTCTGTAAGTAAAAAAGAAGAAAGTAATGTAAAAAATAGATCGTGTAAATTTACTCAATTTGTTATTTTAGTGGTGCAATTCACTTAACAACAATAAGTAATGTCAAAAAAGGTCATTCATAAATTGAATAGTTTGTCTTCCTATTTTATTGTACAAACTCATATTATGTGTATTTTTATTGTACAAACTCATTTCATGAGCATTTTATTGTACAATATGAGTGACTTGGGGAAAAAGGGTGCTGATAATACTTCACATTCTGACAACAATGTACGGTATGTATCTTTAGCTGTTTGTCATACGGACACACGGTACTTCAAAATCATCAAAAATATTATGAAAAATCTATTCATGGTAAACATATATTTAGAAATTAGTTGTCAAAGTGTATTTACCATGGGAAAGGGTCTATATATAACTGTTTGCGTATACATGCAAGTTCAAAGCCACTTACTCGACATGCTCAGCCCAATTATGGTTCTATGACTTAAGTTACTAATGTTGCAAACTAACATGTTTGACAATGAGTTATTGCCTTATTGGAACATGAATGTTTTCTACAAGTACATAGTTATGTGCTTTAGAGTCAAAAATAGGAAAGGATATTGATTCAACATCTGAAATCCATCTCTTTTTTTGTGCGACACGCATTCGCACTTCTATATGCCCTACATCATCATTCTTTGAATTCACTTAACACCAATAATCAGAAACATAATAAAAGAGCGTAATTTATTTTTAGTATATGGGTGGCTAAAATAACTACTACACATTCTAATTTTAATCAATTCAAGATATATTATTTAATTTTCTACCTATATTTCTATAAACATAAGAAATAGCATATGATATATATATTCAATTTCAAAAATTGCTAGCCCGTGCAGTTTCAGGGGTTGATGACTAGTATATATAATTTTGAAGTTTTCATGTCATTTTTCTTATAAGAGTAAGCATTTTTGAACTAATCTATTACTGATTTATCAAATAGACGATTTACATGTCTTTATGTGTCTAGGTACTAGAACCTTCCAGAACTTCAAAAAATTAGAGGTTGTTTATTAATATGAGAGGGCATGTTCCAAAATATGTGGATATGGGTCTATGGGATTCATGTGACATATGGCTAGGGCACGCTCCAAGACACATGGGGTCCATTGGAGTCCTTAATCTTGAGTCTCATGCCCCTATCTATATATTGTGTAAAACAAACTCGCTAAAAGTATCTACAATTTTTTCCACCACCACTTTGATTTGAGGCGAAATTTATCTACAACCCTTTTTCCATACACTGATGGAGGGGGAATTTATCGCTTCTTCATGAACCATTGATCTCTCATGCTCCGTTGATGAGTTGTGAGTAGTCCATCTCCTTGAAAGCAACTGTGTAGCCGTAACTATGTAGCATCTTCTCTCCAATGTCTCACAAAGATCACATGAATTTCCTAACATGCTTGTGATCCATATGATGTAATATTATATAGAATTTTCTTGCTATGTGATAAATAGTTACTTTTTTTATGCATGGACTTATTATAGATCCATAGTGCTCCATGATTCATTACCCCATTCAGTCGCTAGTTTAGATGGAAGATCAATATACTGAGTGGTGTGTGTTACTTGCTTCTAGGTGTATAGCCTAACAACTAGTTAGGCCCCCGAGTGCAGGAGTTGGTAGCTAGTGGCAAGACCTTTCCCTCAGTGAAAAACCAAGGTAATAATCTATGGAGGTACAAGATCCTTACACCAATGATAAGTTCCGCAACATAAATGAAACTTCACGTGTTCCCCCAACAATACTAACAAGGGTGCCACCTTATAGACTTTCTAGTTGTACAAGATATTAAAACATGTTGTGTAGGAGATATTTTCATGTTTTCGTAATAAATGATAGCCGGAAATAAAGGTTCGAGTAAAAGTTGTTGTAAGTGATTTCTCTTGCTAAAAGTTGGACCGGGGTTCATAGATTCACCAAGTGTAACTCTCCAATAGAAAAACTTTGGCAAGTAACATATTCATGTGTAAAAGTGCATATGAAACATCTCATGCTCATGCAATATTGTGTGTAATGTGTTGATGTTATATAGGCAATTCATCTATATATCTATTGACCGAGACCTTCCCTACATATATAGCTAATAATTTGAATGTAGGTTAAGATACCCTCTGCACATCCAAGTTTTAAGTGTAAACACATATAATTGCATTAGGAAAGATGTCATACTGTTATGTTGCATGCTTTAATTGGAGGGCTCATACAAGCATTTAACCTTAATAGCAATAACGCAGTGCAATCCTTTTCTCATTTATTATCATTAGGGTAGTTTACTTATAATTTTAAACCCAACTAATGCACACTTTTCCCTCTAGTGATTACCCATCTAAATTGGCCAAGAGAATATAAATAACTAGAGAAAATTATGCAGCTATAAATCAAACATCGGTCATTAACATAACCTGGTCATAAAAGAATAATTCATAACATGATAGACATCGCCGGTGGGGTTTACATCTGATTAACCATAGTCATCTAGGGAAGCTCATATGCATATTGTATTGGTCAACAAAAGTAGATATTTTATATTGTCTATTGCCATGAAACTCATGTTGGAGCATAGATTACCAATATTGATGAGGATGGCAATGAATTCGCCCTCCAAGGGAGTACAAAATCCTGAGTGAAAACAAAGATTGTCTCGGAACAAGAAGTGGCTATGCAGAAAAATGGTTGATAGATATGACGAACGTACATGGGGTATAAGCAGTGATGCGGCAAGAGGAGGGCACCATGGGCGCCGTAGGGTGTCTACTAGCATAGGCACCATGGGCCGCCCTTGGCCCTAGCCTCTGGCTTCAGTGCTCCGCCGGGCATCCTTATGATATTTTGGGTCTCGTAAATATTTTATTTTCATGAAATACTAAATAAATAAAAAACATGAAATTACACTGGGCACTGAATTAATAGGTTTGTTTAAAAAAAGCTTTAGAAACATTGCATAATTGATGGATGATAAACATGAAACATAAAACATTATAGATATGTTAAGTACATATGACAATCCTTAAGAGAATAATCCATGCTTCCTTGACCATGTACATGATAACAAAGATAATCTATGTATATGAAAGCTACCTATCATGAAATTTCACTTCTGATGTAAACACTTCCAATGAATCGATATTAATAGTAAAGGGGCATGACAATGGTCCATATTTGACAATCTTAAACTATCCCAATACATATAGAATAGGTTCCAACATATTCTTTGTTAATCAAATACATTAGCTCAGAATCACCATTGCTAAAGATTTATAAAGAATGTCAATATTTGGTGGAAACACAATGATAACCTTCATAACAAATAATATTTAACATGAAAATCACTTCTAGGATAACCTTCAATACAAGACTGAATACAACCTCTTGTTGATTTACTGCGTTATTTCAACAAATCAAACAATTTGGAATAGAATTTGAGCACAATTCAAGATCACATGTCCTAATCAATGCATATGTGTTCTTTTTCCCTGTAAAAACAATAGTCTTACGCTCTCCCAAAATAAACTTTTACACTGCTTATTAAGAGGGACAATTTCATTCGAGCCCCTAGTTCGGGCACACTCATTTGATTGCCCCTGATTTTAAAAAGCCATCTGTCTTGCCCAAACACATTTGCTCCAGTTATGTTTTCTCCCTTCCATCACAGTTTCATCCAGTCAAAGGTATCTGACCATTACAATGACACCTTTTGTACAAGTTTACCCCTTCCCTTCGCTTACACGGGACAACTCTTATAGAAGCGGATCCAAGGTGTCATTGACTCACCTAACCTCTCTCTCTCTCTCCCTCTCTCTCCCTCTCTCTCTCTCTCTCTCTCTCTCTCTCTCTCTCTCTCTCTCTCTCTCTCCCTAACCTGTGGGCCACATGATCCAACAGTAGAGCCAAAATCTATCAAAGGGGCAAGCCAATGTCTCCACCGCTCCTTGTCCTCCTATTATTGTTGCCACCACTCCTCGCCATGGCATCCAAGGATGTCACTCCCATGCTGGCGGCCACGGATCTCGCGAACTAAGGAGGTGAGGCGAGAATGGAGAGTTGGCGCACAGCGATGGATACGACTAACTGGGAGATCTCGCATCCATGGGAGCGACTCAACCAGTTTGAGGCATGGCCATAATGGGAGGAGGAGGACAAACGGCCGTGGAGGCGGGGAGCGCTGGATCCAAGCACCCGGCGGCCCTCGATGGGGTAGTGGTGTAGGGGCTCGCCAAAGTGTGGTTCGTCGGGGAGCGGTCATGGGAGAAAGTTTTCTTTTCTTTGTAGGTGGGTCCCACATGTAAGTGTGAGAGGAGTTATTTCTTTTTCTATTTGGTTGGGTCCAACATGTAAGTGTAACATTAATTTCTCCCTTTTTATTGGAATTGTAAGGAGGGGCAAAATAGTCTAGAAATTACCACTCTAACGGTCAAATGCCTGATCAGTAAAAGCATAAGAGGAGCACACACGCTACTAGACCAATGGTTTTTTGAAATTAGGGACAAATAAAACGTGTGTGCACCAACTCGGGGTCGAATGTAATTGTCCCTTATCCATAATTCTTCTATATCTATATGACTATTGAACAAGAAATTAATTATCTTGTCAAGACACCTGATAAATGTTTTTGACTATAAGACACCTGATAAATGAACCAGCCTAATCAGCATTGCTTGATTAGCATCTTCTCTACTCATAAAGGGGGGGGTACGTTATCGTTTGGTCTCATTAGCCTCCCACCCCCTCCTCCCACCGTTCGATCCTCCACCGATTTTTGGTCCCGCATCATCACATCATTAAAATCGA
>LR738712.1:675572820-675652991 GCA_902687465.1 Secale cereale
CCACCACCACGCACAACCCCACCCCGGCCACCACCACGCACAAACCTTAGATGCGGCCTCCCCCACTTCCCCCTGCCTCCTTCCTCGCCCGATGCCATCGCTGTCCACCCCCTCCCCGCTGACTGGCCTGGATCCAGGAGCGCCGCCCCAAGCGCCCCGCTCGAATGCCGGCGTGGATCCGGGCATGCCGCCGCGCCATGGCCTTCCCATCTTCAGGCTCCTCCCCCGCCATGGCCCCCGCAACGGCACATCGTTGTTGAGCCCCCGCTCTAGATCACATGGAGGCCCAGCCGGATCTCCTTCACCGCGCCGAGCCGACGTGCTCCTCGTCGGCAGTCCCTTACCAGCCGCCACCCCAGCTGTGACGCCCGAGACCGACGTCCCAGAAGATTCCAGAAGATTCCAGATGTTCCGGGTTGCCCGGGTGTTCCTTTTGTGCTTGTGTTTTTATTTTTGCATTGCATCATGTCATCATGCCATCATCTCATTAATTTTTGCAACCAAATAAATCGTGTGGGCCTTCGGTCCATTTAAATCGAGGGAAGATGTCTTCTCTTTATAACATATAAAAGCCTCCTAATAATTATGGAGCTATATTAATAATTATTCCATTGCTTCGGAATCACCATAACACACTTGCATAATTTCTCCATGTCTTTTCACTTCGAGTTTCACCTTCAAAACCTTGCCAATAATTCTTTTCCGTTGTTTCGAGGTTCCTCCGAAAATTTGAACATTTTTTGGACACTTCAATAATCTCGTCTTAGTTCAAACCTATTTGAATTAAATTCAAATATGTTTGAATTATTTTCCGTCCTAGCCTTTTGTATTTTTCTCCGGTCGTGCTCATTTTTACGAGCCCGGGAAAAATATTCCCTTGTGCAATTCGGCTCCTAACCCCCCTCTTCTTTCTTTCTTCTCTCTTTGTTTTCTGATAAATCTTTTAAACAACAGAGCAACCACCCTTCTTGGCCCAGCCTCTTAGGCCCTCCTTTCGGCCTCCCAGCCCCCTCAACTATCTTTTGGCCCAGGCCCCAGCGGCCCATGCTCCACCAGGCCCAAATCACTTTGTTCAGCCCGACCGCACCGAACCCTAATCCTTCGACCGCATTCTCCCTCCGTTCCTCCCTCCGCCGCCAGGAGACCGAACCCCTCGTGCCCCGTTTTTCCCCTCGTCCCGCACCAATCCCCTCTCGTCGACCGCACCCCTCGACCTCGCCTCGCTCACCCCGACTCCTCCTCGCCCTTTCTTCCCCAGCGACGAAACTCCGATCCTGCTCCCTCACCAGCGCGCCCGCCTCCTCCTCCAGAGGCCCGTGGCCCTCAGCGCCCTGCCCCGCGAGCGCCGTCCTCGCGCTGGAGCTCCCTCTCCGTTCCCTTACGGCCTCACCTCGTCCGTCCCCGAGCGACGCCGCGACCAGGATCGCCTCTGCCAGCGGCCGTCCTCAGGCAGCAGCGCCGCAGGCCCCTCCCTTCGTCCTCGAGGCCGCCCCGCGCCGCGACCTTCAGCGCCAGATCGCCGGGCGTCCCTGCCTCCGCATCGCCGTGGCGCCCCGGCCTCCCCTCCGTCCAGCGGCAGGCGCCCGCGCCTCGAGCCCTGCAGCCCCTCGCCAGGGGGCCCTGCCCCGACGCCTCCAGCGCCATGGCTGTAGCCGCCGCCGCGCCAAGGTCGGGCCCCGACGCAGCAGCAGCGCCGGCCCGAGCGCGCCCTCCCATCTCCTCTACCATCCCGCGCCCCCTCCAAGTCCTCTCCAGTGCACCCCAGCAGCCCGGCGCCCCGACGTCCTTCCTCTGGTGCCAGGTCGCCGCCGTGTTCCTCAGTCCCTCGAGGAGGCCCTGTCCTTTTTCCAGTTCGGCGTTGTCCCGAGCAACCCGTAGCCTTTTCCCCTTTTTTTTGTGTTTTGTTTTGTTGTTTGTTGCTGTTTTGTTATCTAGTGCCAGGAGCGCCAAGAACCACTAGGTCGGACCCGAGTACAACTACATAACGATGACCGAACGACTACGAGCTCGAGAACAACTACATGAACGACTACTCGGAGACCCCAAGTACCCCTACCGTCGCCCGTGTACCCCTACGGAACGTCTTCAACGAGTACCCCTCCGATGGCGTGTACCTCTACGAACGGGAACCCCCAAGTACCACTACGAACGCCGACGCGACAAGTACCCCTTCGGAAACGGAAACGCCTACGTGAACGTCTACCGTCGCCCCGAGTACATCTACCGTCGCCGAGTACCACTACTTCCTCTACCGTCGCCCGAGTACAACTACCGCCACGTGAACGACTTCTTCCACTACGTCTCGAACCGCCCCGATACGCACGCTTCAAAGGTATAACCCCGAGACGTGACCCGTGAATGCTTGCTTGTGTTGTATGAAATGTCTCCCGTGTGTGCTTCGTGCCCGTTCCACCTTTTGTCATGTTCCTCGGTTGCCTCGTCACCGACTCGTGGGAACCCGGTAACGGGATCCACCCACTTTCATCTCGTTTGACTCGCTCATGTCGATTCTATCTTTTGCACCGGACTCTCAACGAGTTACCGGAACCGAGTTGTTGCCTTTGCATCATTTCGGTTCGTTGCCGTGGCACCCTTTCCATCCACCACGGTGACATAAACTTCTTATCTCTTAATGTCAACCCTTTTAATAAAACTTGCATAAAACTTGATCATGTCATCCGCATCATGTTAACAACCTTATATGTTTAATTGTTGTTTGCTTATAATTATTAAACATGCTCATGAGGATTTTCCGGATATGTTGTTGTTATTCTCCGGCCTCATTTAAATTGCCTAATAGTGTAGTTTCTTTATGTTTCACCTCTTGCCATGCTAAAAACAATTAATCTTGTCTTGTTAATAACAAGAGTCAATTAAATAATTAAATGTGGTGTTTCTTCAATATGCAACTCGTTGCATATTGAACTCCACTTAACTTGTAGTATTGTTTGTGCACTTTGCCATGCCATGCATATTAAACCGGACATGCATCATACTTGGATGTGCATCGTATGCCCTGTTCATACTTGAGTGTTTACCGTGTTGTTTCCTTCTTTCCGGTTGCTTCTCTTGTTAGCTTCGGTTCCGTTCCGGAGTTGTGAGGATCCGCTCGACTGTTGCTCCGTCTTCTTCTTGGATCCGTTCTTCTCCCTTGTGGAATCCCAGGCAAGATGACCGAACCCGGATACCATTACTATCTTTGCCTATTGCTAGTAGATCCGCTCTATAGTTTTGCCTCGATGCCCATGTTCTTCTTGTCAGCCTCCTACTTGTAACCATTGCCATGTTTAACCACCCTACCTACGCAAACCGTTGCTTGGCTATACGTAGGCTTGCTCAGCCCCTCTTATAGCATTGTTAGTTGCAGGTGAAGATTGAAGATGCTTGCTTCATGTTGAAGTTTGGTTGGGTTATATCACACTATATAAATGCTTAAAAATGAAATCATCTATATACTGGCAAGGGTGGAAGGCTAAGCCTTTTGCTTGGTGTTTTGTTCCACTCATGCCGTTAGGATCCGTATAAGCCGGTGTTATGTTCCTTGATTATGCGTTCCTAACACGGTTGGGGTGTATGGGACCCCCTTGATAAACCGCTAAGTGCTAAGTCTTTTCCAGCAAATCCCAACATTGGTACTATTTGCCTAATAACAAACTAATAAAACTTGCATAAGGGCCTTGCAAACCCTCTTTTATTTTAATTCCACCCCCGGGCCAGTGCTCCTCATGAGTGTTGGTCCGAAACGAGCGGACTGCGGGGCCACCTCAAGGAAACTTGAGGTTTGGTAAAAACCCGTAGGATGTCTCATCCGGTCGTGTCCTGAGACTAGATACGCGCGGCTACCTATCAGGGTGTCGACACGCCGGGAGGATTTGCTGGATTAGCCTTACCTTAGTACGGTTTAACTCGAGCACGGGATTCCGAGAATACTCGGGTCTTCCCACCTATGGAGTTGCGACTCCGCGGATCGTGGGCTTGTGATGGGCCAAGTTGGAACACCCCTGCAGGGTTTGAACTTTCGAAAGCCGTGCCCGCGGTTATGTGGCAGATGGGAGCTTGTTAATTCCGGTTGTAGAAAACTTGACACAATGTTTCAATACACTACCAGCGTGTGTTCCGTGACTGTCAATTTCCGAATAGGGATTCGGGAGTTGAACACGGTGGGGTTATGTTTGACCGGCTTTAGTTAGGATCACTTCGTGATCATCTTTCGATCGATGCTCTTCTCTTCTCGCTCTCTTTTGCGTAAGTTAGTGCTAGTTGCTGCTCCAGACTCTTGTTTGTTCCTTCACCTCTCGTTCTTTCTTCAGCCTTGTCCTCACCCAAGGCTTAAATAGTCTTGTTACCCGGGAACGGGATTGCTGAGTCCTCTGTGGCTCACAGTTACTTCACCACACCAGATGCAGGTTCAGCCGTGTACGATGCAGGAGCTGGTTCAAGTTCTTCACCAGGAGTTCGTTGAAGAGTGTGGCTGTTTGCTTGTGACGTTTCGATGTTCAGTAGTGGTTTCTACTAGGATTCGATCCTGACCTGTGGCTTTATGTTGTTTTGGTATCTTTCTTTGGATCTTCACCCGTAGTCGGGTTGTGATGTTTTGAATGATGATTGCTTATGTAATGTATTGTGTGAAGTGGCGAGTGTAAGCCAACTATCTTCTTTTGCAATTTAATCCCTCTTTTACATGAGTCGTGCAAAGATACCAAACTTGAGATCATTCTAGGATGGGCTTATACCTTTAAGTCGTGCCTCGACACGTAGGAGGTATAGTCCCATCCTGGGCATTACAAGTTGGTATTCAGAGCCTTCTCCGACCTAGAAGCCCCCACTGATTGATCGAATCGTTGACGGTTGAGTCTAGGCACACACTGAAAATATTTTGAGTCCTATATTATATCGGAGAGTAGGATTTCTTTGCTTCTCATCTTTTTTCTCTCTGGTGAGGACTCCTGACGATTACTCTTTTCTCTTCTACTTTCAAAAATTGCACCAAATTTTTTTTAGGATCCCGCGAGTATTCTGGGATTGTTTCGATGTTCTTGTGACAAGGATATTGTTCTCGATGCCTCCTGTTACCGAGGAGTTGAGCTTCGGGGTATCATTGACACAAGCATATCGCGGCAGTACTAAATACTTAAGACGGCCGACATCGAAAATCTCTCCTATACGGCCAGTGGCAAGATAACCCCGACATCACCCAGTACTGGGGAGGTAGTTCGAGAGTATTGCCATAGCTTGTTATAGTGGATGCGTTTTCGAAGGTCCGAGGTAAACAGTTTCCGAGAAAGACTGGTTATGTGTTGAAGGATGGATACACCTGGATGTAGGTTTAGAGTTGATTGCGCGGTGCTTCCCGTGTATCCCCAACACCTGATTGCATAACTGGAAACTTTTGGAGATTTATAGGTGGGTTTATCTAGTAGTTCTAGGCATTCTTCCAACGGATGCACGATATGAAGTTTGGGGTTCTACATTGAGTGAAGTGGTTTTATGGACTTGTTCTGATCGGGAGTTGCATCTTAAAGGGTCCTTGGCTATGCTGATCCGGGGATGGCAAAACCCTTTTGTAACACGTTCCATGAGCTTTCAGCACAAAGATGTCGAGCGAAGCTTCTATCTTGTATTTGTTCTATCTGATCCTTGTTCCTTTTTATTTACCTTTTGTTCTCCAAGTGGCTTCTCGACCAGTGATGTACCTACAGAATTCATTCGTTCGATCCTCTGTTCGAATGATTTTGTGAAGATCATGTTGCACATCTATCCTTGTTTTTGTTTTGATTCTGGTATTCGAGTTGCTTCGATGTCAAATGTTGATTCCATACCTTTCCTAATCGGTATTCTCATATTTCTATGGGAGTGCTAATTCTTCTTGACCATCAAGTTATTCATGTTAATCCTTTTCAACCGGTGTGCCTTCTCTTCAAGTTATTCAATACGGACGTCGTTGAGAAATCTGACGAATTGTCTGTTTCATTCATTCCAAGTTGTCTTGTTTTTTCCCCACCCTCCCTCCCTTCTTCTTCTCGGAGCAAGAAATTCTCAAATGAAGTATCCATTTTATTCATGTGATGTTTCTTCATTCTTTTCCTTCAATGTTCTTATCCGGTGCTTTATCGTGAAAATGCTCAAGAGCTTCAAGTTCATCATTCTTTTGTTCTCAGATTCTTCCGGTGGATGTAATTCAAGATTTTGGTGTTGATCTTATCCTTTTCCTCATTTCACAATGCTTTCTTATTCCGGTGCATCAATTATTAATTCTCCTCTTGCTATTCATATCCGGAGTGCTGAAGATTCATAATTCCATTCTTAACCCGTTCAAGCTATTCTTGAGGATTGTTATCTTTTTCAAGCCTTTTAATTCAACCGGTGCATTATCTCTTAAGCAATCTTTCCAACGGTGATTTCTTTTGAGTGGGCCCTAACCCACAGGTCTTTCCCAGGATCTTACCTGACTCTTCCTTTCCGGCGAATTCTTTTCAAAGTGTGACGTAAGAATGATTTCCATCAGTCACATGCCTTCTCCAAGATCGCTTTCAAATTCTTTTCATCATTGGTTCAACCTTCTAATTCTTCATTCCGGAGTGCTCAACAATTCTTCATGGCATTTCTCGTCTTCATTCTCAACATTTGAAGATCGGAGAAGTGTTTCTCTTAAATCTTGGCCCGTTCTCTTGAAGATTCGTGGTTCTAGCTTCATGCCATCCTCATTATTGTTCTGATGTGTGAGGAATTCTTTTATACCCATCCGAAGCATTCTTGAATTCTTTTCTTTGTGATCCTCCGAAGGCCATCATTTCAGAATATCTCTTCGTTCTCAGTTTTCAACTTCGTCCTCCAAATATTCTTCATTGATGTCTCTTCGTTCGTCTCCCTATTCTTACGGTGGTTCCTTCAAGTTTAACTTTCCGTTGTTATCGATTCAATTCAATTGTTCTTTTAATAATCCTACCGGTGCTTCGTTGAAGATTTACCCAAGCTTGTGTGAGATCTCTCTTTAATTTTTTCCAACAAGAATAAGTAGTATGCTAAATCCTTTGGTTGTCATCAATTTAAATTGGTGAAGGAGATGCATGACATAATTCTTATTCTTATTCCTTCCAGGTGATTTAATTCTTTTGTCTGGAGCTTGTTCATCTTATCATATCCTTGATTCTAAGTTGTTCATCTTGTTTTCCGGAGCTTCAAGTTATTTCAATTATCATTTTCAAAGCTCAATCTAATTCATCGCAGGCCTTGAATCTTATTCTTTCATCTTTCACTTCTCATGCTTTCATTACCGGAGTTCTTCATAGTGGTTCATCATGATTTAATTCATCCTCGAAGACTTCATCAAGATTTTTGTTGAAGCTCAAGCTTTCTTCATCATGCTTCCAATTGCAACTCTTGTTACCTTATCTTTGAGATGGTGTTATGTCATTTTGACAATTCCTTCTTGTTTCATGATTCACAAGTTGTCAGGAATGAGATATTTAAACCCATCATTTTTTTACTTGTTCAGGAGATCTTTCCAACCATTCAATTTATTCTTTGGAGTTATCTTGGGTTGTATTTCACCTAAAAGCTTTCCCTAAGGATTGTTGATATTATGGTGCTTATAAATGACCCAAGTTCTTCAATTATCATTCCGGTGAATAAGTTTTTCGTCTCCTTGTTGATCTCAATCCTTTCAAATGTTTCGTCTGTGGCTGGTTGTCACCTCTTAATTTTGAGATGTTTTCCATAAGCCCACATGAACCTCATTCGTTTCGTTGTTGATTTTCCATCAACCACGTTCAACACTTCTTCGTAAGGATGCTCTTTCCTAATTCATTTGTGGGAGAAGTTGTCTTTTCTTCTCCATTCAATTCTTACTTTCATCTGTATGCTATTCTTTCATTCCGGAGGTCTTGTCAGATTGCTCTCTTTAACCATCATCTCGTTTTTATCGAGATCATGTTCTCCCTTGCTTGTCTATTTAACCGGAGTGTTGTATTCTTCATTCTAGTTCCCTCATCTTATCAAGTTTGCCTCTCTTTTCAACCGGAGTGCTGTCTGAGTCTTTCTTACCTTTGTGCCATTCTTTTAATTGTTTCGGAGGCAATATGTTGTTGTTTTCATCAAGTATCATTCCATCTCCTCAAGTTCTTGTTAATTCCTTCCATTTTCAGACGGAATGTTGTCCAAATTCCGTCATTCTTATTCCTTGGCCATACCATGGAGATTTCATATTCTTTTGGTTCATAAGCTCTTGTTTCATGTCTTTCAACCTTCAAGGTTCTCATAATGCTCCTTGTTCCTCTTTCTAACGGAGTGTTCTCAACTTCGTAAATCTCCGTTGTATTCTTCTTTCATTTTCCTCAACCTCTCAAGGTTCTTTGGTTTCACTCGTCTGTCAAAGAAGCAACTTTGTTTTACCTCTTCCTCTTCCGTTTTTACCCGGTGATATCTCTAGGATCTCGGGTCGAGATCCTCTGTTAGTGTGGGAGAGTTGTGACGCCCGAGACCGACGTCCCAGAAGATTCCAGAAGATTCCAGATGTTCCGGGTTGCCCGGGTGTTCCTTTTGTGCTTGTGTTTTTATTTTTGCATTGCATCATGTCATCATGCCATCATCTCATTAATTTTTGCAACCAAATAAATCGTGTGGGCCTTCGGTCCATTTAAATCGAGGGAAGATGTCTTCTCTTTATAACATATAAAAGCCTCCTAATAATTATGGAGCTATATTAATAATTATTCCATTGCTTCGGAATCACCATAACACACTTGCATAATTTCTCCATGTCTTTTCACTTCGAGTTTCACCTTCAAAACCTTGCCAATAATTCTTTTCCGTTGTTTCGAGGTTCCTCCGAAAATTTGAACATTTTTTGGACACTTCAATAATCTCGTCTTAGTTCAAACCTATTTGAATTAAATTCAAATATGTTTGAATTATTTTCCGTCCTAGCCTTTTGTATTTTTCTCCGGTCGTGCTCATTTTTACGAGCCCGGGAAAAATATTCCCTTGTGCAATTCGGCTCCTAACCCCCCTCTTCTTTCTTTCTTCTCTCTTTGTTTTCTGATAAATCTTTTAAACAACAGAGCAACCACCCTTCTTGGCCCAGCCTCTTAGGCCCTCCTTTCGGCCTCCCAGCCCCCTCAACTATCTTTTGGCCCAGGCCCCAGCGGCCCATGCTCCACCAGGCCCAAATCACTTTGTTCAGCCCGACCGCACCGAACCCTAATCCTTCGACCGCACTCTCCCTCCGTTCCTCCCTCCGCCGCCAGGAGACCGAACCCCTCGTGCCCCGTTTTTCCCCTCGTCCCGCACCAATCCCCTCTCGTCGACCGCACCCCTCGACCTCGCCTCGCTCACCCCGACTCCTCCTCGCCCTTTCTTCCCCAGCGACGAAACTCCGATCCTGCTCCCTCACCAGCGCGCCCGCCTCCTCCTCCAGAGGCCCGTGGCCCTCAGCGCCCTGCCCCGCGAGCGCCGTCCTCGCGCTGGAGCTCCCTCTCCGTTCCCTTACGGCCTCACCTCGTCCGTCCCCGAGCGACGCCGCGGCCAGGATCGCCTCTGCCAGCGGCCGTCCTCAGGCAGCAGCGCCGCAGGCCCCTCCCTTCGTCCTCGAGGCCGCCCCGCGCCGCGACCTTCAGCGCCAGATCGCCGGGCGTCCCTGCCTCCGCATCGCCGTGGCGCCCCGGTCTCCCCTCCGTCCAGCGGCAGGCGCCCGCGCCTCGAGCCCTGCAGCCCCTCGCCAGGGGGCCCTGCCCCGACGCCTCCAGCGCCATGGCTGTAGCCGCCGCCGCGCCAAGGTCGGGCCCCGACGCAGCAGCAGCGCCGGCCCGAGCGCGCCCTCCCATCTCCTCTACCTCGCCTCCCGGCCGGATCCCGCGCCCCCTCCAAGTCCTCTCCAGTGCACCCCAGCAGCCCGGCGCCCCGACGTCCTTCCTCTGGCGCCAGGTCGCCGCCGTGTTCCTCAGTCCCTCGAGGAGGCCCTGTCCTTTTTCCAGTTCGGCGTTGTCCCGAGCAACCCGTAGCCTTTTCCCCTTTTTTTTGTGTTTTGTTTTGTTGTTTGTTGCTGTTTTGTTATCTAGTGCCAGGAGCGCCAAGAACCACTAGGTCGGACCCGAGTACAACTACATAACGATGACCGAACGACTACGAGCTCGAGAACAACTACATGGACGACTACTCGGAGACCCCAAGTACCCCTACCGTCGCCCGTGTACCCCTACGGAACGTCTTCAACGAGTACCCCTCCGATGGCGTGTACCTCTACGAACGGGAACCCCCAAGTACCACTACGAACGCCGACGCGACAAGTACCCCTTCGGAAACGGAAACACCTACGTGAACGTCTACCGTCGCCCCGAGTACATCTACCGTCGCCGAGTACCACTACTTCCTCTACCGTCGCCCGAGTACAACTACCGCCACGTGAACGACTTCTTCCACTACGTCTCGAACCGCCCCGATACGCACGCTTCAAAGGTATAACCCCGAGACGTGACCCGTGAATGCTTGCTTGTGTTGTATGAAATGTCTCCCGTGTGTGCTTCGTGCCCGTTCCACCTTTTGTCATGTTCCTCGGTTGCCTCGTCACCGACTCGTGGGAACCCGGTAACGGGATCCACCCACTTTCATCTCGTTTGACTCGCTCATGTCGATTCTATCTTTTGCACCGGACTCTCAACGAGTTACCGGAACCGAGTTGTTGCCTTTGCATCATTTCGGTTCGTTGCCGTGGCACCCTTTCCATCCACCACGGTGACATAAACTTCTTATCTCTTAATGTCAACCCTTTTAATAAAACTTGCATAAAACTTGATCATGTCATCCGCATCATGTTAACAACCTTATATGTTTAATTGTTGTTTGCTTATAATTATTAAACATGCTCATGAGGATTTTCCGGATATGTTGTTGTTATTCTCCGGCCTCATTTAAATTGCCTAATAGTGTAGTTTCTTTATGTTTCACCTCTTGCCATGCTAAAAACAATTAATCTTGTCTTGTTAATAACAAGAGTCAATTAAATAATTAAATGTGGTGTTTCTTCAATATGCAACTCGTTGCATATTGAACTCCACTTAACTTGTAGTATTGTTTGTGCACTTTGCCATGCCATGCATATTAAACCGGACATGCATCATACTTGGATGTGCATCGTATGCCCTGTTCATACTTGAGTGTTTACCGTGTTGTTTCCTTCTTTCCGGTTGCTTCTCTTGTTAGCTTCGGTTCCGTTCCGGAGTTGTGAGGATCCGCTCGACTGTTGCTCCGTCTTCTTCTTGGATCCGTTCTTCTCCCTTGTGGAATCCCAGGCAAGATGACCGAACCCGGATACCATTACTATCTTTGCCTATTGCTAGTAGATCCGCTCTATAGTTTTGCCTCGATGCCCATGTTCTTCTTGTCAGCCTCCTACTTGTAACCATTGCCATGTTTAACCACCCTACCTACGCAAACCGTTGCTTGGCTATACGTAGGCTTGCTCAGCCCCTCTTATAGCATTGTTAGTTGCAGGTGAAGATTGAAGATGCTTGCTTCATGTTGAAGTTTGGTTGGGTTATATCACACTATATAAATGCTTAAAAATGAAATCATCTATATACTGGCAAGGGTGGAAGGCTAAGCCTTTTGCTTGGTGTTTTGTTCCACTCATGCCGTTAGGATCCGTATAAGCCGGTGTTATGTTCCTTGATTATGCGTTCCTAACACGGTTGGGGTGTATGGGACCCCCTTGATAAACCGCTAAGTGCTAAGTCTTTTCCAGCAAATCCCAACATTGGTACTATTTGCCTAATAACAAACTAATAAAACTTGCATAAGGGCCTTGCAAACCCTCTTTTATTTTAATTCCACCCCCCGGGCCAGTGCTCCTCATGAGTGTTGGTCCGAAACGAGCGGACTGCGGGGCCACCTCAAGGAAACTTGAGGTTTGGTAAAAACCCGTAGGATGTCTCATCCGGTCGTGTCCTGAGACTAGATACGCGCGGCTACCTATCAGGGTGTCGACACGCCGGGAGGATTTGCTGGATTAGCCTTACCTTAGTACGGTTTAACTCGAGCACGGGATTCCGAGAATACTCGGGTCTTCCCACCTATGGAGTTGCGACTCCGCGGATCGTGGGCTTGTGATGGGCCAAGTTGGAACACCCCTGCAGGGTTTGAACTTTCGAAAGCCGTGCCCGCGGTTATGTGGCAGATGGGAGCTTGTTAATTCCGGTTGTAGAAAACTTGACACAATGTTTCAATACACTACCAGCGTGTGTTCCGTGACTGTCAATTTCCGAATAGGGATTCGGGAGTTGAACACGGTGGGGTTATGTTTGACCGGCTTTAGTTAGGATCACTTCGTGATCATCTTTCGATCGATGCTCTTCTCTTCTCGCTCTCTTTTGCGTAAGTTAGTGCTAGTTGCTGCTCCAGACTCTTGTTTGTTCCTTCACCTCTCGTTCTTTCTTCAGCCTTGTCCTCACCCAAGGCTTAAATAGTCTTGTTACCCGGGAACGGGATTGCTGAGTCCTCTGTGGCTCACAGTTACTTCACCACACCAGATGCAGGTTCAGCCGTGTACGATGCAGGAGCTGGTTCAAGTTCTTCACCAGGAGTTCGTTGAAGAGTGTGGCTGTTTGCTTGTGACGTTTCGATGTTCAGTAGTGGTTTCTACTAGGATTCGATCCTGACCTGTGGCTTTATGTTGTTTTGGTATCTTTCTTTGGATCTTCACCCGTAGTCGGGTTGTGATGTTTTGAATGATGATTGCTTATGTAATGTATTGTGTGAAGTGGCGAGTGTAAGCCAACTATCTTCTTTTGCAATTTAATCCCTCTTTTACATGAGTCGTGCAAAGATACCAAACTTGAGATCATTCTAGGATGGGCTTATACCTTTAAGTCGTGCCTCGACACGTAGGAGGTATAGTCCCATCCTGGGCATTACACCAGCTCCTTTCCACGCCAGGCAATCGAGCATCGCCTCCCCAGCTCCTTTCCTCATCGGCCGGTCGAGCGCCGCCGCCTGCCGCTAGCCTCTGACTCCATCTTGCAGCGATGGCAATCTCGGGGGAGCTGGATTCCGACGCTGGGTCCGGCCAATGGGGCCACCTGCCTCGCCTCTCCTCCACCACGGATTCGGCCGTCCTCGACCACTAGAATGTGGGACGACAGCCCGCAATCCACAACTGCATGTGCAGCTCGCGAAGAGCGTGCATGCAGTCTTCTCGATGGCGCGATACTGCTCTCTTCTACAACCCCGAGCAGTTCGCCCTGCCCCTGCACCCCATCTGCTCCACGAACTCGCCGGCGTCGCCGGTCAGCTCGAAACTCCAGCCGTGCGGTTCCCTGATCGGCGTGTGCGGCTCGCCGGGTTGCAGTTATGCGGTTTGCTGATACCGTAGTGAGGTTCACGTGCTCGCGGCTGTCAGTTCAATGGAGCCAGCGTTTGCACTGCTCTGTGCATGGAAAACACTCCTTTGTCCTCGAAGCTCTATCCCGGTGGCGCTAGTGAAACGCACGATGGGCGACTGCGAACTGCACACCCATCCCTGGCTGTTCCGGTGTGACCCCAGCTCCCTTTTCCTTTGTTATAGTTCATTCTCTATTTCTCTTGATTGATTCTTTAGAATGCAATGCAACTCAAAGAGGGGGAGCACGCGCGTGCAAGCCGGCTATGTGGTGCCATCTTGCGTTGTCTTCAGAAGGGAAGGCATCAAACGGGGCGATCCACGACGAGCTGCTCTCGGCCGACTGCAAGGACAAAGCCCGTGTGACAAGCGGGTGCAGTTCGCGCCGCTTCTTGATGGGGTTAGCTTGCCCCAGTGCTGCAGTGCGCCTGGAGGTTTTCTTCTCCTCGGGTGCGTGAAGGTTTGGTCATCGTGTGGGTGTGGACATGCAGTTCACTGAAGATCTACAAAAGAAAGAAAATATTTTTTTATTTTCACTTTGTTCTTGAATGTGCGAGAAAAAAATGTAAAGGTATATAAAATAGATGCAGTCTGTTGGTGCACTCCTTGCGGCTCGCGTGACGCGTGTTTGCATTTTTTTTGTATTTTATTTTTTGACCTGTTTTCTAAAAAGAGAATGTTGAAAGCATGATGTTGTTTTCACTCTTAAAAAACCTTGATGGTTTGCTTTGTAAAAAATGGACCATGTAGTGCTAGTCTAGATGACTTGTAAAAAAGTCAGAAAATGATGAAAAAATGCATGTAGTTTGTTTTTAATCTGAGGCGTGGTTCACTTCCTCAGATGCAAAACTGCATTCATTCTTGTGCGGGGTTGTGTGTTAAAAAACTGAATTGCGTCGGCACTTGCAGTACACTTCGTCCTCAGATGCGGTTCACTACATTCGGCCTAAGAGTTAAGAAGAAACTGTAAAATAAAATTTTGCAAAAAAAATGGATCAGCACTTGCAGTGCACTTCGTCCTCGCGTATGGTTCTACAGTCAGCCTAGCAGTCGAGATGAAATTGTAAAAAGAAAAAAATATTAGCAAAAGAAAAATAAGAATGTTGTTTCATTTATTCACGTTGTAGTGCGGTTTTCAGTCTGAAGCAGTGCATTCTTTTGTCTAATGCAGCGCAAGCGTCGATTTTGGTTTCGCAAAAAACATAGTGTTCGCATTTTGGTAAAAATCGAAACTGTTCTTAATCCATGAGGAATTACAAAGAATGTTCTACATGACAAAGTTGCGCCTCGTCGATATCCTTCCAACAGTGTATCATTTGAATCATTCGGACGGGCGGTTTGAATTCTTTTAGGAAAAATGGCCGCTACCAATCGTCGTCCACCGCACGATTTTTAAAATTAACTTAAACCCATAAGGAATCTCAAAAACATTTCAACATATGAAAGTTGCGCCTCGTCCATAGCTTTTCAACGGTATATTACATGCTTCGTTTCGACAAACGGTTAAAAAACCGAAGCGAAAACAGTACATAAAATTATTATTTTTTCAAAAACAGAATTCCGCGGTTTAGTAATTTTGAAACTGCTCTTGAACCATAACGAATTAGAAAAAATAATAGATATAAAAAAGATGCGCCTCGACGATATCTTTCCAACAATGGATCGTTTGCTTCAATCCGACGAGCGGTTTAGAAAAAAAAACACGAAAAAACGCTCGCTCCCACTCGTTGTGCGTCGCACCGTTTTCAAAACTGCTCTTAAACCGTGACGAATCTCTAAAAACTTTCAACATGTCGAAGTTGCGCCTAATCCGGAGATTTTCAACGGTATATTACACGCCTTGTTTCGACAAACGGTTTAAAAACTGGAGGAAAATAGTACCGAGAAAACACCCTCGTGCAGTTTTTTGTGACGAAAGTTCACTCGCTTGAGTACTGCAGCACACTTGGTTCAAACAATGACGTGCACTTGCATTGAGCGTGCAGTGCGGAAGTGTTATCAGAATAGTTATTCTGCTAATATTAGCAGAATAGACCGGCTATATATATATTAATAATCCTGGGTGAGGAATAAGTAATTCCTTACCCGAGTCGATCAACCGAGAGATGGTCCGGCTTAATAACCGATGTAAAATTATGTTTGCCCACTGTAAAATTATGTTGATGGAAACGGTTGGGCTTTGGCTTGTCGCTAGGAGCTAGCCCACTCACCCCGTACATGAACTTTTTCCAATCAGGTGCGAGTGGTTTTCATGGGCTCGGGCAAGTGTTCCTCTGTCCCGACCCTCTCCTCTCTGGGAATGGCGGCGGCACCAGAGGGACCAACCGGAGGGGAGGCCTACTCCCATCCCTCACGCGTGAAGTACTCCACTTTGCGCCTCTGATGCGGTAGCGAACCGAGGCGACATAGGCAGTGCAACGATTCGACGTGAGCTGGGCGACGACAATGGCCTTGTCCGGCGTCGCTCTCCCTCGTCGGCTTTCTTCTCGCCGGTAAGATCTCCCTCCTCTTCCCCCTCCTCCACAAATTTCTTAATTTCTAGGGTTAGGGTTCTTGATTTTTGGGAGCGAGGCAGAAGAAGAGAAAGAAAGGAAAAGAAACAGAAGAGAGGATCTTGCTTAATGAAAAGGTGATGTACTAATGTAGGTTGATGGTGGACACTGGCGCTCGGAAGTGGGATCAATTCAAGGAGGAGGTGGATGTCATGGTGTAGGAGGACTGGAGGAGAACAAGGCTGCGGAGAAGGAACAACAGTACAGTATCTCCTTAGATCCAGCCAAAGGCGATGGCCATGTTTCTACTATGTTATACATAAATTGTCCCTTTTTTTTGTTCATTGGACCTCCACCGTTTTGAATGAACTAGACTGTCACGTACTCCCTCCGTTCTGAAATAGATGATCCAACTTTATACTAACAATATTTTGGAACGGAGGGAGTAGTATAGAGAAATGAGAAATACCATATTCGGCCATTTACTTAGAATGGAGTTGGGATGCTGCTAGTGTATGAAAATGGTCATCCCAACATTGTAAATATGCTTTGTTGCAGAAGGCACATAAAGAACTCAGAAAGGGTAAAGTCCAAGAAGATGTGAAAAAGCAAGCCTTGCAGCGAAAAATCATGCCCCAAAAAGAAGCACAAAACATTCATGCCCAAGTAACTGTAATCTTAATGCACAATGTCACCGGCTTGTTGATAGGGAGTATAATGTTTAGTTAGCTTTTGAGTTAGTTGAGCCACTGCCATCTGGTGCAATCATATTCTGAACAAATGGAGATTTGAACATATCGATTAGCTAATCTTACTAAAGAACACAAATGTGTCTTTTCTTAAACTTGAATCGTCCTGGTAAAAGTATGGATTTTCACATTGACCTGTGGCTGTCTATATGTGGATGGAAGGCTTCTGAATTTCTCTAGGCGTAGAACTGAACAATTGTGAGATATTGTAGGCGCATACCTGAATAATATTGAGACATGGTATCAACTAGTGAAAAGTGCAAGATGCAGGGTCAGCTTTTCTTTTTCCAGTTCATGGCACATTTGTTGCTCTTTGTCACCTCTTTGAAAGTACTGCATACACCAGCAGTACACTAAACTTTCTCAGGTTTGGTTCTCATATTTTCACATTGATCTTAGGCGAACGCTGAATGGCTAAGCACCTATTTTATTTCTAGTTTTGATCTGTTGATACATGGTGAAATAAACAGAACGATATAGCCGGGCGTGCTCCTATTTTATGTCGATGTAAAGAAGCAATGCAATATATATCAGATGCAAGTTTAAAAATGTATTATTTGTACGTGCTCCTATTTTATGTTGGCCCCACATATCGTAACTCGACTCTCAAATTATTACATCGGCTGGCGAATGTGGGCTAACTCTGAACTTGTAGATTTTTATGTGGTTGGTTGGACACCTTATGCTGGGGGACACTGACCGTCTCCCAGCCTGTCAATATTCACCGAAGCTGCAAAAATTGGAGTTTGATTTATCTCTATTGCCAAGAGGTGGACACTGATCCTCATCCAGCCCGTCAATCTTCACTAATATTTTGGTTTAACCTGCTGTCAATGCAAGAATAATCATGTATAACAGGGAAATGTGATTTTTCCTTCTGGTTATAGCTTGTTTGTTTTTGTAGCATACACGGATGGGAATATGCTATTTTTGACGAGTAAATGTGATTCTAGCTATGCTCCATCAATTTAATTTTTTCCGTTGCCATGGATACGTAAAGAATATCAGCACCATTATTTTTGTTTGAAATTCCTATATGTTGTAAGACTTTGATTTTGTTCACATTTGACCTATTTTCCTATCTTGCAGAGCCATCCATTCAAATATGGTTAATATCTTCTACCATGTATTTACAGTACTACTAGAATAGTGATGTGCATTTATTTTAGTCGATCATTTTTTCTGCTGTAGCAAGACTTTCTTTTGTCATCCTGGTTGTGCTCCAATTTACTATTTCCATGAATTAGTGTTAGGTACTCCGTCAGCATGTTCACATCATGTGCTAGCCTGCTTTTAAAGGTATTTAAGTTTTGATGCTACGTAATTCATATTCATGAGATGGTGCGTGGACAACTTGTAATCATTATCTCTTTTATTTCATTCTTATCCAATTGTATCTCGCATACCAATTGTATCTCACACAGTTTGGTACAAGACATTATTTAGGTTGTATTGAAATTGTTGTTACAGAACTTGCCCCTGCATCCCATCTGCTCCACAAACTCGCCGGCGTCGCCGGTCAGCTCGAAACTGCAGCCGTGCGGTTCCCTGTTCGGCGTGTGCGGCTCGTCGGGTTGCAGTTGTGCGATTTGCTGATACCGCAGTGAGGTTCACGTGCTCGCGGCTGTCAGTTCAATGGAGCCAGCGTTTGCACTGCTCTGTGCATGGCAAAACACTCCTTTGTCCTCGAAGCTCTTTCCCGGTGGCGCTAGTGAAGCGCACGATGGGCCACTGCGAGCTGCACACCCATCCCTGGCTGTCCCGGTGTGACCCCAGCTCCCTGTTCCTTTGTTATAGTTCATTTTCTATTTCTCTTAATTGATTCTTTAGAATGCAACTCAAAGAGGGGGAGAACGCGCGTGCAAGCCGGCTATGTGGTGCCATCTTGCGCTGTCTGCAGAAGGGAAGGCATCAAACGGGGCGATCCATGACGAGCTGCTCCCGGCCGACTGCAAAGACAAAGCCCGTGTGACACGCGGGTGCAGTTCGCACCGCTTCTCGATGGGGTTCGCTTGCCTCGGTGCTGCAGTGCGCCTGGAGGTTTTCTTCTCCTCGGGTGCGTGAAGGTTTGGTCATCGTGCGGGCGTGGACATGCAGTTCACTGGAGATCTACAGAAGAAAGAAAATCATTTTTTTTATTTTCACTTTGTTCTTGAATGTGCGAGAAAAAAATGTAAAGGTATATAAAATAGATGCAGTCTGTTGGTGCACTTCTTGCGGCTCGCGACGCGTGTTTGAAGTTTTTTTTGTGTTTATTTTTTGACCTGTTTTCTAAAAAGAGAATGTTGAAAGCATGATGTTCTTTTCACTCTTTAAAAACCTTGGTGGTTTGCTTTGTAAAAAATGGACCGTGTAGTGTAGTCTAGATGACTTGTAAAAAAAAAATCAGAAAATGATGAAAAAATGCATGTAGTTTGTTTTTGATTTGAGGCGTGGTTCACTTCCTCCGATGCAAAACTGCATTCTGTGGGGCGTTGTGTGTTAAAAAAAGTGAATTGCGTCGGCACTTGCAGTACACTTCGTCCTCAGACGCGGTTCACTACATTCGGCCTAGCAGTTGAGAAGAACTGTAAAACAAAATTTTAGCAAAAAAATGTATCAGCACTTGCAGTGCACTTCATCCTCGCGTGTGGTTCTACAGTCAGCCTAGCAGCTGAGATGAAATTGTAAAAAGGAAAAAATATTAGCAAAAAAAAATAAGATTGCAGTTTCATTTATTCATATTGCGGTGCGGTTTTCGGTCCGAAACAGTGCATTCTTTTGTCTGATGCAGTTCACGCGTCGATTTTGGTTTCACGAAAAACAGTGTCCGCATTTTGGTAAAAATCGAAACTGTTCTTAAACCATAAGGAATTACAGAGAGTGTTTTACATTAAAAAGTTGCGCCTCGTCGATATCCTTCCAACAGTGTATCATTTGAATCGTTCGGACGGCCGGTTTGAAAAAAATTACAAAAAAATGGCCGCTGCCAATCGTCGTCCGCCGCACGATTTTTAAAATTAATTTAAAACCATAAGGAATCTCAAAAAAAAATTCAACATATGAAAGTTACGCCTCATTCGTAGCTTTTCAACGGTATATTACATGCCTCGTTTCGACAAACGGTTAAAAAACCTAAACGAAAATAGTACGAAAAATTGAATATTTTTTCAAAAACAGAATTCCGCGATTTACTAATTTTGAAACTGCTCTTGAACCGTAACGAATTAGAGAAAATATTAGATATAAAAAGATTGCGCCTCGACGATATCTTTCCAACAGTGTATCATTTGCTTCAATCTGACTAGCGGTTTAAAAAAAACACGAAAAAACGCTCGCTGCCACTCGTGTGGCGTCGCACCGTTTTCAAAACTGCTCTTAAACCGTGACGAATCTTGAAAAACTTTCAACATGGCGAAGTTGCGCCTAATCCGTAGATTTTCAACGATATATTACACGTCTTGTTCCGACAAATGATTTAAAAACTCGAGCAAAAATAGTACCGAGAAAGCATGTGCATTCAGTTTTTTCGACGGAAGTTCACTCGCTTGAGTAGTGCAGCACACTTGGTTCAAACAATGACGTGCACTTGCGTTGAGCATGCAGTGCAGAAGTGTTATCAGAATAGTTATTCTTCTAATATATATATAGGGATTGACTATTGGTCACCCAGGGTGAAGAATTCTTATTCCTCACCCCAGCCTATCTACGGAGCAGCCGTCACAAACGCGAAAGAAATCCAGCGCCGAACGTAAATTTACCTCACGCACGAAGGAATGGTAAAGTTACAGCATGATGGCCCAACGTGAAAAAAAACCACCGAGGTAAATTTACCTCTAGTCTCTACTACCGAATAATGGGGAAAAACTAACTATGGATCGTGTCCGCCATTTTCCGCGCCTTCTCCTCTAGTCCACCGCTGCTATCGCCTATCGGGACCTATTCCGCACGCAGCCACGGCGGTTCCCCGGAGACCAGCGGAGCAGGTCACTCGATCCTGCGGTCGCGAGCCGGTTCTGGTGGCTTTGCAGAAGGGAAAGAGGTCATCCTTCCGGTGGGATCTAGTTGAACGGCGGCGCCAACTTGGACCGGGGCCTGAGCGCCAGGACGACGCCCGGCGCGTGGACACGCTCCGCAAGCTGGGGCATTCTCGTGTGTCTCCTCTCCCATCCCCACATCCTTTATTGAATATCAGAGATTTCACGGCCACCATTGAGTCGTCGTGATCTAGGTACGATCGACCTCCTCTTCAAGTTTTGTCACTCGCTCCTACTACTTCATTCGCCAATCATCTCGAGCTTCACCCCTTTCCCCTCTTGAACCTGGCTACCTTGCTGCATCCACCCGTTGGTGACGTCCCTTCTTATTTTTTTAACCTTCCCTACCTATTTGTGAGAGACTGAAATTTGTTTGTGTCAAGAGTGCATCAGAATTTATGTGTTATGAGCTTGACATCTAAATGGCGGTGGTAAGGTCTGATGGGGCAATTACTTTCAGGGAATCACTTGTGCGGTTGTGCCTACTGTAATGAGAGCACATCATGTCATGTGAAATTAAAATTCCTATGCTAAGGTCTTACAATGTTAGAACAAGTCCATGCGTTATCTTTCAGAAGTCAGTAGCAAAAGTATCAATACCTCACTTTTTTGTTGGAGCACAGTTTAACATTCAGTTAGATTTTTTTAGTGTTGCTTAGAAATTTCCATATCATGTCTGAAGGCTAAATTGATTATCAGTTTATACAATGGCCACGTTCTTGTTGTTTTTCAATTTTGCATCCTAATCAGATTTTGAGTTTGCTTAAAAACCAGATCTAAAAAAATTAAGTGAAGAGAAAGCTTTATTTTAACAGGAAAATTCTCACCTAATGCTTTTCTATACACCACGGAGGAAAGTTCTGCTCTATCTTAATCTTTGCTATGCCCCTGAGGAAATTTCTCCCCTAACGCTTTGATTTCTTTGTATAGTCATGCATGTGTTATGCAGTGGACAAGTGAGAATTGTGGTCTATTTCACATGAAGAAGTTGAGGGGAATGTGTTGTAAACGATGATGTTTTCCTAATATCCAATTGATTTGGTTGCAGGAGTCCATCGTCACTACACAATCACATATGGTGGCTACTGCCTAAATTATTTGTAGAATAATTAAGCCAATATGTTTAATCTTGTTAGGTACTTGTGGATGGAAGAAGAAGCTTGGCCATTGTTTATTTTACATAATTTGTAGTGTTTTTGACATAAACTCTCTCACATCTACTCAGGTGATTTGGTTGGGAAGCTCGCCGGTCTATGCGCTAGACACTCTACTGCTGTACAACAATATTTTTGCCAGTGTACTATTCAATAGCATTCTTCCGTCTGGCAATAACAAACACGGGAAGCCTAGATTATTTTGGTTTCTGAAGCTGTGTTATGCTGGTGCATCATATATGACAAGTTCATTTATGGATTTATAGAGAAAAAGGGGAATGGTTGTGGCTATGACTCTGCATTATGGTTTAAAACATGGTGTCTTATACCAAACAATTTTAGTCGAGAAAAAAAAATCAGACATAATTAACAATAAGTCCGATTTTGTTTTGGAATTAAATGCTTTAGATATTGGATGCCACTTTATCTCCTATATTATGTTGAATCAGGTCTTATTAGAGCCTCAATATATCTGTAGTCTACATTGTCGTTAGATGCTGCACCATTAAGGAATGTGCCGCGAGGAAGCACATGGAGTGTGTTGCGGGGACACCAGGATGTTCATGTCGCCTACGAGAACGAGTATAACCACAACAATATGCAGCCGCCCGACCTGTCGATGATTGTGCGAGTTCAGAAGCATGACTGAATCTGCCAATGCCACAAGATTGAAGAAGTCTTTGGTTGTTCGTGTAACAAAATATCTGGATGCAAGTGAAATTTGTAACAAGGCAAAGATTTCAACGATGTCTTTTGCATGATGTATAGTGAATACTTGATTGGAGTACCATTTTTATTCTGGCGATAAAATAGCTTCATGCGAGTGGTTCTGAAATTTCCTTGTAGAAGTACCATTGGAAGTTTGTTCTTCCAATCTGTGTGTGTTTTCAGCAAATGGTGATAGGCTTATCAGTAAGTGTCTTGTTGAGTGCCGAGAAAAATAATGTTGATTTCTTGGTTTGGGATTCCTGCTTTGCATTTTCCTCCGGTGTTTCACACAAAAGTTTTCTACCAGATCATCACGCCGTGTGTTCAACTCAGTAGCTCTAGACCACACACAAAAAGATTCTTGAGCATTGTTGCGAACACATAAGAATTACTCGAAAAGCACTTGAATTTCATAAGATAACTAGGTCCGTTTACAATGAGCAAAGACGATGTGAGTTCTTCAGACATAAATCATAGAAACAATAAATTCAATACGCTGCTTGACAAAAATAGCCTCAAAATATTGAATATCTACAGAAAAAACTATCTTTCTGTAGTGGAACACTCTCCCATTAATCTTAAGATGGACACTAGTCTAGCCTATCTGCAGGCATTTGTATTTCCAGTTAAGGGTTGCAAATCCCCATCTGGTTGACCCTACAGTTCCGCGAAGATGTATTTGCTGTTAGCCTTTGTAGCATTCGCGTTTGGATGACCCTACAGTTTCAGCAATGATCACTGAAAAAGTTCCAGAGCTTGGACAACTGCATGTACACATATCGTTGCAGCTCCTTGTGGCTTCTTTGTTCCTATTCTTTGTCGGAGATGCATGTCAAAATGTAAGCAGAAAAACAGGGACATGAGTTTGATAGGGGCTGCCATCAGCGACATATTACAAGGAAATAAATAAATATGATAAGCAACTAAATAAACACTTGTCGATGGCAGTGGTAAAAAGCCCCAAGGAAGAACAAATTAATCATATTTGAATAGATAGCTGTGCAAGATAGAAATAATAAGTTAAAGATGTGGAAAACCAATACTTCACAGTGTATAAGAATCTGAAGCAATACCGACGAAAGAGAAAATCATATTTATTGCAAAAAAACGAAATAAATATTAAATTGCAAGCTCCAATGTTTTTTGAACAATCACATATTTTTTTTTGAACAATCAAGCTCCAATATAATGCAGACATTGGACAAATAGGACTCTTGTTACAGTAATAAATGGCTGATGTATGTCTCGCCGTGCCACCCGCACCTTCAGGTGGTGGTTCAGTAGGCGGATCATTTTGTAGATCAGTACTTGTCCTATGCATTCTTATTTTATGAGTTATGCATTTTCAGGATATGACTGAACAAGAGTCAAAGATTGTCCACACAGAAGTGAACCTACACCGCTGGCCAGAGTTAGCTCATGCTTAACACCAGTAGCACCCCTTACTTTCAGCAAGTTATACAATGTTGATGAAGTATCTTTCATATCATCAGTAAAAGAGGAAGCATGATCTACTTCAACATATCACTGGTAACATAATCTTGTGATGGTATATGATGTTAACACATTTTTTGGTATCATTTGCAAGGCATTTTTTTAAAACATTTGGTTTCTGTGATGATACAATGAGTGCCATGGTGATGATTGTTGGCACAGGCCCGGCCTCGATGCTGCGACCACCGTGTACTTTCCGGCGAGACGCACTTACGAGACTAGCTCGAGTACTTTCCGAGCTTTCCGAGCTAACCAGTTGGAGACGCAGACGGTGTACGTGCACGTATACACCAAGCAACCAAGCAGCCTAGCTGCTGGATTGATTCCTCTTGAGGCTAGCTTATGCACGTACGAACTAGGAAACGATCAGCCGCCGGCACCTTCGAGCTACACTGCACGTCGACGGAATACGCACGAAAGAACACACAGTCGGTACGATGGCTAACAGGGCCGTGTCGGTCCTGCGATTTGTATTGCTTTTTTTTCTGTCTTTACAAGTACAGGGGATACATAAGTATATATAGTAGCTAGAACTAGTAGAGCTAACCTAATCGGTTTACTACTCCTAATCCTACTCCTATACGTGACTTGTTCCTGTCCAAGCCGGACAAGGACTCGTGGTTATTTCCAACAATCACCCTCCTAAACACGATGTCCTCATGTCACAGCTTGGACACCGATCCTTCGCCGCATCTTCACGAACTTTTGTCGTCCCAAAGACCTGGTTAGGATATCTGAAAGCTGGTCATCGGTGCAAACGTAGTTGACGTCAATCTTGCTTTCTCCAACGCACTCCCTTAGGTATCGATACCTCGTATCGATGTGCATGTGTCTATCATGACACACTGGATTCTTCCATAGAGAGATTGTAGACTTGTCGTCAATGTTCAGCACCACTCGTTCTGGTTCCTTACCTGTGAGGTCACCGAGTAGCCTTCCTAGGCACACGCCTTCACACACCGCGGTTGCAGCTGCAATATACTCTGCTTCACGAGATGATAATGCGACCACCTTCTGCTTTTGTGATAGCCAACTCACTATGCTTTCTCCCAAGAAATATGCCACGCCCGAGGTACTTTTACGGTCGTCCACATCTTCTGCCATGTCACTATCACTATAGCCAAGTAGCTCCACCATCTCCTTCTTCTTCTCTCTCAAATAGACACAACCGAAGTTTGTTGTTCCTTTGATGTACCTGAGTATATTTTCCACAGTTGCCCAATGTTCCGTCGTGGGTGCTTCCATGAAGCGACTCACTATGCCAACGGAATAGACCAAGTCCGGTCTTGTATCCGTGAGATACCTCAACTTCCGGACCACACTTCTATACTCCGTTGCATCAACCGCGGGTGCTTCACTTTTCTTGCTTAGTATAAGACGAGGCTTCATCGGAACATGACTTGGATTGCAATCTTTCATGCCACAACTTTCAAGTACCTTCTTTGCATATGCCTCCTGGCATATTGTGATCCCCTCCGGCTTTTGCTGTACCTTGATCCCAAGGTAGTAACTCAAGAGCCCTAGATCAGTCATCTTGAATAGCTCCTTCATTTGTAGCTTCAAGTTTGCAATCACCTCTTCGTCTGCTCCCGTTATCAATAGATCATCCACATAGATGCCCACTAAGAAACGATCATTGCCTTTACCTCGCTTATACATTGCATGCTCTAGTGGGGCTTTCTCAAATCCAAGAGAAATCAATGTACGATCAAGCTTGATGCTCCATGCCTGAGAAGCTTGTCGTAGCCCGTACAACGCCTTGTGTAGCTTCAATACCTTATGTTCCAGCCCTTCTTCGATGTACCCTGGTGGTTGCTTCGCATACAACTCTCCTTCTAACTCCCCAGTCAAAAACGCGGAGTTCACATCCATATGATGTATCCTCCAAGATTCATGAGCCGCGAGAGCTATAAGTAATCTCACCGAGTCCATCTTTGTAACTGGAGCGAACACTTCTTCGAAGTCCACATTTTGGTCTTGCACGTTTGCTTTAGCCACGAGCCTTGCTTTATGCTTCACCAAGTTCCCTTCGGCATCCTTCTTAATTTTGTACACCCACTTGAGCTCTATGGCATTATGTCCGTTGGGAAGATCCACGAGTTCCCATGTTTTGTTGTCTCGGATCGACCCCAACTCTTCATCCATAGCACGACGCCAACACTCCTTCATAATTGCGTCTTCAAAATTTTCCGGTTCCTCGATGTGCAAACATTGTTGCCCTTTACTCTTCATCTTCACCGAATTAATTTGAAGCGCTTCTTCTTGATAGAGATCCAATATGTGTCGTCCGTACCCTATTGGATAAGAAACACTTGCTTCTGGAATTGCCAAATTCCTTGTTACTGGCGTTTTTGCTTCTTTAACTAGGCTTACAAGCCTGCTGCTTACTGGGCTGCACCGCTTCTGGCCATCACGTGGTGGTTTGCTCCTTTGTGGGAAACATGTTGCAGACGGACTGCTACATGTGCCACCATCTTCAACCGGCCTCTCTGCGGGCGTACACACACAAGCTTGTAAAGTTGTGTCAGCCGCGTACGTGACGTGCACGTACCTTGCCTCGGCCGCCTGCTCGTGCGAGATGGCTGCCTTGCCACTCGCTGTGACATGCAGAACACCACTAGCGCCTGGTCCGACTGCAATTCGCCGCGTGTCTTGGCCCGTCTCTTGTACGACCGCACCAACATGTTGTACGTCGTGGACATCTGGCACCACGTCTTCGCCTTCTTCTAGCGCGACCACATCGTCACACATCGCGTCATGGTTTTCTGGCACCACGACTTCGTCTGGTTTTAGCGTGATCACACCATCACGCCTTGTGTCATGGTCTTCTGACGCCACAACCTCGTCTGGTTCTAGCGTGACCACACCATCACGCCTTGTGTCGTGGACTTCTGGCACCACAACTTTGCCTGGGGTTACTGGCGCGGATGCACTCACCGGACCCGTGTCCAGTTGATCATGATCATCTGAATCCTCTTCGTCCACTAGCTCGCACATCAGCATCATATCCCCATCGTCTCCTTCACCGGCCATGAGCGCCTGTTGCTTCCCTGCTTCCTCGCAGTTAGCCTTGAAGTGACCGAGGAGGCCACACTTATGACACCTCACTTTCCTGATGTCAAACTTCCTCCTCGGTGGTGCAGGCGCATCCTCGTCGTCCGAGTCGGCGAAGTTCTTTCTCGCCGAGCGCTGCTTCCCTTTCCCCTTCTTGCCACCGCTTGTGGATCCGCATTGCTTTTCTTTCGTCAAGGCGATCCATTGCGCCTTTGTCAGCATCAGGTGCTCACTTGCCTCTACGTCGCCGAAACTGAGACGAATTCTCTCGTCGTGGGCCTTGAACCTTCCGACGAGATCCTCAACCGTGAGGGTTTTCAGGTCGAGACATTGCTCGATCGACGTGACGATCTGGATGTAGCGTGCCGGCGCGGCGCGCAAAAATCGTCGCACGATCGCAACTTCTTCTAGGGTTGAACCATAGTTGCGTATGCCGTTGACGAGGGTCTTGAGACGGGAGGCAAACTGATCGACCGTCTCACTTTCATCCATCTTCAGGCACTCGTAGCTTCTCATCAGGGACTGAAGGTGTGCTTCCTTGACACGGTCATGACCCTGGTGCAGGATCTTGATGGTCTCCCATGCCTCCTTCGCCGATTTCTTTCCGACGAGGTGTTGCAGCACATCCTTCGGCATGGCGGAGTAGATCGCCGTTAACGCCCGACGATCCGTCCGGTACTTCGCCGCGCCCTTCGCGTACTCGTCGCCGCCGGGGTCGACAGCTTCCCAGAGCTCAGCCCCCTCCATTGCGACCTCCATGTTCATCGCCCATAGTGCGTAGTCCTCTCGATCCAGACGGGGGAATTGGGACACCCCCACCATCGGCATCGGTGCTGCCGCAACCGTCGTCACGATCTCCTTGCCTGTGTTCGACATGATCCTTCGATTGCTTTCCGAAAATCACGCCAATACACCAAAGCTCTAGATACCAATTGTTGGCACAGGCCCGGCCTCGATGCTGCGACCACCGTGTACTTTCCGGCGAGACGCACTTACGAGACTAGCTCGAGTACTTTCCGAGCTTTCCGAGCTAACCAGTTGGAGACGCAGACGGTGTACGTGCACGTATACACCAAGCAACCAAGCAGCCTAGCTGCTGGATTGATTCCTCTTGAGGCTAGCTTATGCACGTACGAACTAGGAAACGATCAGCCGCCGGCACCTTCGAGCTACACTGCACGTCGACGGAATACGCACGAAAGAACACACAGTCGGTACGATGGCTAACAGGGCCGTGTCGGTCCTGCGATTTGTATTGCTTTTTTTTCTGTCTTTACAAGTACAGGGGATACATAAGTATATATAGTAGCTAGAACTAGTAGAGCTAACCTAATCAGTTTACTACTCCTAATCCTACTCCTATACGTGACTTGTTCCTGTCCAAGCCGGACAAGGACTCGTGGTTATTTCCAACATATCACGCCAATATCACTGGTAACATAATCTTGTGATGGTATATGATGTTAACACATTTTTTGGTATCATTTGCAAGGCATTTTTTTTAAAACATTTGGTTTCTGTGATGATACAATGAGTGCCATGGTGATGATGTACACTAGAAATATGCAAAATATCACCCTTAACAATGGCCGGCGATCTGCACAATGATATTATCCACAGGTCCTTTGCTGGTTTACAGAATGTTGACATTAAAGAGAGTTCTGAGATCCAGCAGTGATTATTACACCATCTAGTTGGATAGCATCAGTCATGCACAAGCTCAGATCTTTTCTGGCGTTATAACAATGGAAATAGCCCGAAGAAATTAGAGAAACTTGTGTATACGGTGGTGCAGTAGAACATATTATTGTGTGTGGAAGATGGTATCATCTAGCATGTTCAGAATCTAGGCCATAATTTGTAAATTTACCCCTGATTGTAAAAGCTTGTTGTGTTTACAGCAATAAACCTGCGTACACATTTTTATGTGGTTAAAGCTTATGTATGTTAGCACTTGAACAAGGAGTGAATCACTGGAAAAGAACATTGATATACAAAAACTGTAGATTTGTAGAAAGTTAGTGTTGTCGAAATTTTACTGGGATATTTTGATTCGTCAGGTAATGGTGCATGATAGCTGACAAGGTAAATAAATCAAGAGAGATGTGTGCAGGATTTCAACTACAAAAGGTTAAGCACGAGATAAAACTATGACATTCTATCCAAACCTGAACATAAATTACAAGTTCTTCTATTATGTACTGCCCAAAGCCCCAAACAATGTAGGGACCAGCAGAATGGACGTGAGCAAGTGCACATCTGTCTTTGAGTTCCTTGCTAATGGCAAAGAAAATGCAGACATGAAAATTGAAGCGGACGCTAATTTGCATTACTGATTGAGGAAACAATATATGTGTACTGAAACAGATCGAATTTGATGTCTGCTCTGCCCCTCGATTTATGAATAAATTAAGCAAAACAGAATAATTATATTAACATCAATTAGCTTCTTTACGCGCAGAGCAGTACCTGCATACATTGAGAGCTGTTAGTCATGGATCTCGAGTCCATGAGGACGTTCAGGCAAGCTCTTGGCCGGAGATATAAGTTACCTGCACATCGCATTGGTATTAGGCCAGGGAAATAAATCAAAAAATTGTCTCCTCTAAGAAACTTGCCCAAAACAAAAACTGCGTGTCTTAAGATGGCAAGTGAAAGAAGTTACTAACAGAGAAAAAAAGCTACAGAGGCAACCAATTCCCACAAGATTATAGCTGAGAAGAGAAAATCCAACAGCAATCACATCATCAGCAAATTATTTCTGCATGGTATACCTTGTCTGGTCTTGGGGCATCAACCCCATCCACAGTCAAGAGTCAAGTCGTTGAAGTGATCTGGATTGAGCTCATTAGCATCGTAGTGGGGCAAGCAGCCGTGGCCGTGGGCGGAGGAGAGCACAAAGCGGTCGTGGTCAACCACTGCCTCAACCGTCGCCGCGGCAAGACAACCACCATCCGCCATGTTTACCAACACTGAGATCACGCCCCGCTCACCAAGTCGCAATGGCCACCGACATTGCCAACGAGATCCACGCCGTCACGCCCCACCGTGGTCAGCTAGCTGCCGTCCCAACGCCGCCCAGCCTACCCGCCGACCAGCGCGCTGACGTGCCCACATGCCGCTCATTGAGCCGCCGGTGGCCGACCCCCATGCGGCAAGTCAGTCGCCGTCGAAGACCGCTAGTCAGCCACGCGAGATTTGGAATAGGAACGGGGGAGTGGGCTAAGCCTAATCCCACGAACAAAAAACGGTTTTTGCTAACGCAAGGAACGGGGAAAAATTACGGCGGCACAATTTTTTTTTTACCTCGCGCGCGTGACGTTACAATTGAAGGCTGGAGCCGCAACGCCCGGGTGGGATCGAACAAACAGTGGCCGCTCGTTGGACTCGGGTGAAGAATTACTTATTCTTCACCGTGGGTCTTAAATAGACCTTCTATATATATATATATATATATATACAACCGGTCTATTCTCATAACATTATGATAATAATATTTTTATAACACTTCCGAACTGCATTGTAATACTGCATTGGAAAGCTATACGCACCGCATCATAGAGAACAGCGAACTTCATGTTTGAAAAAACTGTACGTGTTGTTTTTTCGATACCTTTTTTGCTCTAGTTTTTTAACCGTTTATCGGAATTATGCGTGTAATATATCGTTGAAAAGCTATGGAGTATACGTAACTTCGCCATGTTGAACACTTTTCAAAATTCATCATAGTTTAAGAGCAGTTTCGAAAATCGTGCGGCTCACAACGAATGACAGCGAGCGTTTTTCGGCGTTTTTTTCTAAACCGCTCGTCGGAATGAAACATATGATACACCGTTGGAAAGGTATCGTCGGCGCGCATCTTTTTCGTATCTATTATTTTTTCTAATTCGCTACGGTTTAAGAGCAGTTTTGAATTTACTAAATCGCGGAATTGTGTTTTTCGAATTTTTTCAAATTTTCGGTACTGTTTTCATTCCAGTTTTCTAACCGTGTGTCGAAACAAGGCGTGTAATATACCGTTGGGAAGCTACGAACGAGGCGCAACTTTCATATGTTGAAATGTTTTTGAGATTCCTTACGGTTATTAGTTAAATTCGAAAATCGTGTGGATGACTACGAATGGCAGCGGCCGTTTTTTCGTGAATTTTTTACAAAACATTGATCGAAATGATCCAAATGATACACCGTTGAAAAGATATCGCCGAGATGCTACTTTTTCATGTAGAACACTCCCTCTAATTCATTACGGTTTAAGAGCAGTTTTGAGATTACAAAAACGCGGAAACTTTATTTTTCGCAACAACAAAATCAACGCGTGCACTGCATTGGACAGAAAAGCGCGCTGCTTCAAACTGAAGAACGCACTGCATCAGACAGTCAAACGAACCTCATAATTTATTTTGTTGGATGTATATTTTTCTCAAAGGAGTTTTGTTGTCTTTTTTCCAATATTTTTTTTCGAAAGAAAGTGGACCGCAACACTCTCGAAAGTGAAGCGGAACACTACCAAAAGTGAACCTCATGATTTGCTGTTGTCTTTTTTCGCACTAATTAATTTTTTTACGCGTGTTGAGAAGTGAGCTGCTTTCCGATGTGTTTTTGTTTTTGGATCACCAAGTGAACCACAAAGGTTTTTTATGGCCAACTTCGTGAGAGAACAAAGTGAGCTTCAAAGAGTCCTTTGCAATGGACTTTTTTTAGACCAAAGTGCACTGCATTTGTTTATTTTTTAGACCAGTGAACTGCATGTTTGAAAAAACTGTACATGTTGTTTTTTCGGTACCTTTTTTGCTCTAGTTTTTTAACCGTTTATCGGAATTATGCGTGTAATATACCGTTGAAAAGCTATGGAGTAGACGCAACTTCGCCATGTTGAACACTTTTCGAGATTCCGCATGGTTTAATAGCAGTTTTTGAAAATGGTGAACTGCATGTTTGAAAAAACATGCGAGAGGACTGCATTTGTTGTTTGCACGCTACATATTACAGACAAGCATATTACATACACTGTTGTCATGAAGAGGTGTGTTGCACTGCAGCAACAACAACCAAAATTACCCCAAGGGAGGACAGTGAGCTACATATTAAAAATATGACATTTTCTGCTATGCACCACGAGGAAAGTGAACGAAAAAACTTTGTATGTATATGTTGTTTTTTCCGAGCTCTGGTTGATGACTACAGTGGACTTCTTTAACAACAACAAAGCTCCAGTGTACTGTTGCTATACACCAAAGATCCACCGAATGCTTGGCCAAACTGCACGGGGGTAGCTCATCTTCTCCAATGACGCGGTTAATTTCTTTCAGTGAAGCAAACAACGAACTGCAAGAAAGGAAGAGGGAATCAGAGGCAATCCTTCAATCTCCCAGGACTACGAGAACAAAATAAACAAAAAACACAAAATGAATTGCATTAGTCTCGATCACCGGCGGTATGTCTCCCGCAAGAGCATTCGCCCCCAAATCCAACACCCTCAGGTTGCGGCAATTCACCACCCTCTCCGGGACCGGGCCGGCGAGCTGGCTCCCTGACGTGTCGAAGTATGAAAACTTGCTGCCGCAGGTGGCAATGTTGGGGATTTCGCCGTCGAAGGCGTTGGAGGAGACGTTGAAGTAGGTGATGTTGGCGAGGCCCAGGTGGCCGAAGGGCGCGACGCTGGAGAATCGGTTGCTCCCGACGTCGAGCAGGTCGATGCTGCGGCAGGCGTCGAGCTTGCCGTCGATGCGGCCGGAGAGCTCGTTGCTCCGGACGGAGATGTAGTTCATCTTCGGCGGTGCGCAGATCTGGTCGGGGAGGTCGCCGGAGAGGCGGTTGTAGGAGAGGTCGAAGCCGGCGAGGCGGTAGCAGTTGGCGATGCCGGGCGGGACGGCGCCCTGGAGCGCGTTATGGGCGAGCGAGACGTAGCGGAGGCGGGGGCAGGGGTCGAAGAGGCCCGGCGGGATCTCGCCGGAGAAGGCGTTGTAGGAGAGGTCGAGCAGGCGGAGCCAGGGGAAGGCGCCGAGGAATGGCGGGATCTCGCCCGAGAGCGCGTGGCGGCTGAGGGGGACGCCGCCGGCCGCCGGGGTGCTGCCGCGCTAGGAGGCGGGGAGGAAGGGGGACGCCGCTGGTCGCCGGCCGCCGGGGCGCTCCCGCGCTAGGAGGCGGGGAGGGAGGGGGACGCCGCTTTCCGCCGGCGGCCGGGGCGCTCCCGCGCTAGGAGGTGCGTAGGGAGGGGGTGTTATGAGAATAAGGGTTTTGTTAGGAGAATAAGGTCTTAAGGGGTGTTATGAGAATAGACCCACCCTATATATATATATCTTTACCTACTAATAAACTAGCGATTGCTTCTGGTCGTACGTCGTCGTCATTTTTACAGAAATGTCCCTGTGGTTTTTGGTATTCAACCCGCAATCCTATTTTAAGTGGCTATTATAAGAAAAAAAGGTTTTATTTTTTAAAAAGGACCCTAGCCCCGCAGCGCCCCGCCCCCCTGCTCCCCTCGCCGCCGTCCGTTTGCGTCCTCCGGGCAAAGCCCCCGCGTGGATCCGGCGGCGACTGGGCCTCTGGCGCGCTGGAGCGGCTCAGCTGCAAGGAGGCGAGCAGGGTTGCGTGCGGTCGTCCTCCCGTGCTCGCGCACGACACAAAGGCCAGTGCGGCGGCGAACTCGACGGGGGAGGCGACCTCCGGTGAGGGGCCGCGGATCCGAGCGCTAGATGGCCAGAACGGGTCGTGGAGGTGCTCCGATGTCGGACTAGGGGCAGGCCCGGGGCGGTTGGCATCGGGTGGAGCCCCATGGCCATCTATGGCCATCCATGGCACACAGAGAGAAGTTAGAGAGATAAGAGGAAGGGGAAGCAGAGTAAAAAACGAGGCATGGCGACGGTGCTGCTAACCTGGAGCGGCAGCGGCGCTCGCTGGCACGGCTGCTGGTGGCCGGACATCGGCGAGGCAGGCAGGCGCTCGCCGGAGCTGAGCGACGACGGACGGGCGTGGGAGACGGAGGGATCTGGCACGACGAAAGTGGAAGGCGGCAACTCCGTCGGCCGGACGGCCTGTCGGGCGACACCAACCAGCTACGTTGCGCGGATACTTCAGAAAGTGCCCGTATCCAGCCGGATACTGCCCCGATACTCGGATACTGCCCCGATACTTCCCGATACGTATCCCGTAAGTATCCCTCGATATTTTGATATTAAAAAAAGAAAATAATGTTTGATACTCCTAGGATACTTCTGCGATACGTTTTGGATACCTGAAACCCCTCGTTCGACGTGAAATCCCCTCAATAATAAAGACGCACCTTTGAAGATTCCTAACATGGGCGTGAGTTCATGTGAAGACACGTCTGTCAATGTTTTTTATTCAATTAAAAGGTGAGCAAGAGAGAGTCGACCCATTGATTGGAACAGCAAACCTGGTCAAATCTCACTGCCAATTAATGGAAGTGGTCTAAGTGCAAGAAAAGAAAGAGGTAATCGTATTGAGGCATGCCTTTACCTAGAAGCTCCTTAATTATTTTCTTCATATTTTTAATAATTAATATATGTAACATCTATATATAAACGTATCCCCGTATCCATATTTTTAGAAAATTGACTTATCAGGCATATCCCCGTATCGCGTATCCGATATGTATCCAAGTATCCGTGCAACGTAGCCAACCAGGCCACGAATGGCGCAACATAGTTGTCACAGCCACTCCAGCGAGTACAAATGAGGACTTGACCACGAAGTAATTCATCCGTCTCCCTTCTTTTCCTACTCCCCCTCGATCTGGTCGTCACTCGCCATGTTCAGAAATCACTCATTCGTAGTTTGGCTCACATTCAGGTCTACAACGCCATGTTTTCCTCACATTCATAGTTTGGCTCTTTAGTGAGGAATCTCATGTAATCTTATGATATTTGACAGGAATTGGTGTCGGTACAGAATGGGGAGCAGTTCTCCCTTTGGACATTTTTAGGATGTTGTTTGGCAGCATGTTTTGATGTTTTATTGCCAGGGAGAACAAGCATGCCTCCAAGCACACCCCTTTATTCTCAGATTCTTCATGCTTAAATTGATGGGCTATCTTCCATTTGGCTGAAGATGTTTCTTTGCTTCATGATCCTCTGAGATATGTCGCCTCACTGCCACCGCCGGCCGCCTCCAGGTCACTGTCTCCACTCGCCAGCCGCTGGACGCTCTCCTTATATGTGCTAAGCAGATACTGTTGGCTAATGTCAACCATACTGGAGGAACAAAGCAGTTTATGTCAGTTACTTTTCCTCTTCAAGAGATTTGGTGGCCCTTCTTGGTATGTCCAATTGTTAAATATAACACTGCATCTACCAGACCTTAATCCTCCACTTTTGTAGTTTTGACCACAAGAAACAGTAGTTAACTTGTAGTCTTTTGACAAAGTAAAGCCATACACCTGAGTGTAGCATTTTTGAGGATGAGCTTCATGGAGCTCGTTTTTCTGAAAAATTCAAAAAACATTTTTTTAGTTTCGGAAAATTCTGCAACAAATCATAAACATTCATACGGATGTGCTTTACATGTGTATGAAGTCTGAGGATGTAATACATTATGATGAGAGCTACAAAAAAAGACAAATTCATGCATTTTTATAGTGAACAGTGCATGTCATGTTCACCATTTCAAAATGACGATTTTTTCTTTTTTATGTAGCTCTCACCATAATGTATATCATCTTAAAATTTCCCACACATGTATAACACATCCGTATGAACGTATATGACTTTTTTTAGATTTTTTTGAAACTTCAAATTTGATTTTCATTTTTTTAAATAAAGAGCTCCATGGAGCTTGGCCCCCATTTAGCATTCACTGGGCCTTCTAAACTTAGTCCTATATTTCCAAGGCAAACAGTGTAATGTGTTGCCAGTCTTGCTATTGTTCAGGCACTCTATTTCATGCTATATTCTGGACATCTTTTTGTTCGACTCATATGATGTCACTCGTCTTTTGTTTTCTTTTTTTTCATGATATTTTTTTTGCGTGAACTTTTGTTTTCTATTCGGTTGCTTCATCTATTTGCAATATGAATGCTCTAGAATTTGTATTGATTAAACATGGTCAGGACACTCGATAAAATTTAGAGGCTAAGTTGACAAAATAAACTTTCACCAAATAAAGAAAAGTAATTCTAATTATTCTTAAAGTTGTTAGAGGTATTGCAAACTTTCAAAATTAGTGACGATGACGAAGGTATTCACAAGAACGGGTGTGCGGAATTTTGCTCCCGTTGCAACGCACGGGCATGTTTGCTATACCTACTAATAAAGCAAATAGGTATTTTTTAAGTCCATCATGCTATTTTATAGAAAACCTCCCTGATGTTTCCGACATTAAACCCGCAGTACATATCAAGTCAAATGTTTTTTTCAAATACTCATATCTTCTAACCTGTAACAACAAATTTAACATGTTATATATGGAACTTGATTAGAAAAATATAGAATCTGAATATGATGTTATTTTACCTGTTAATTTGTTTTAAAACTATCTAAGGTGCAATCTTAATCAATAGTGCATTATCCGTCTTTCTTTGACATCGGTACTGGTCCGGATTGTGGATGAACATCTCAATAAAATCAGGATTGGAGACGAAATTGAAGATCACTTACCCGTTTCTTTGTACGTATTAAATCTACATGCAAGCCGTGTTTAAATAGCAGACATGTGAAATCTTAAACTTGCGTTTTTGTACGCAAAGACCATCTTTGTTTGGGACGTACCTACAAATAACATTTATTGTAAATTAAGAGTATGTGGTATTCTTTTTTCCCGTTGCAACGCACGGGCCCTTTCGCTAGTGTGTGTGTGTGTGTGTGTATATATATATATATATATATATATATATATATATATATATATATATATATATATATATATATATATATATATATATATAGGAATTCTGTTTTTGAAAAAAATTCATTTTTTTGTACTATTTTCGCTTCGGTTTTTTAATCGTACGTCGAAACGAGGCATGTAATATACCGTTGAAAAGCTATGGACAAGGCGCAACTTTCATATGTTGAAAACTTGTTTGAGATTCCTTATGGTTTTAAGTTAATTTTAAAAATCGTGCGGCGGACGACGATTGGCAGCGGCCATTTTATCGTAATTTTTTTCAAACCGCCCGTCCGAATGATTCAAATGATACATTGTTGGAAGGATATCGACGAGGCGCAACTTTTTCATGTAGAACACTCTCTGTAATTCCTCATGGTTTAAGAACAATTTCAATTTTTACCAAAGTGCGGACACTCTGTTTTTCGCGAAACCAAAATCGACGCGTGCACTGCATCAGACAAAAGAATGCACTGCTTCAGACCAAAAACCACGCCGCAATGTGAATAAATGAAACTGCAATCTTATTTTTTTGCTAATATTATTTCTTTTTACAATTTCATCTCAGCTGCTAGGCTGACTGTAGAACCACACGCGAGGACGAAGTGCACTGCAAGTGCTGATACATTTTTTTGCTAAAATTTTCTTTTACGGTTTCTTCTCAACTCCTAGGCCGAATGTAGTGAACCGCATCTGAGGACGAAGTGTACTGCAAGTGCCGACACAATTCACTTTTTTTAACACACAACGCCCCACAAGAATGAATGCAGTTTTGCACCGGAGGAAGTGAACCACGCCTCAAATAAAAAACAAACTACATGCATTTTTTCATCATTTTCTGACTTTTTTACAAGTCATCTAGACTACACTACACGGTCCATTTTTTACAAAGCAAACCACCAAGGTTTTTTAAGAGTGAAAACAACATCATGCTTTCAACATTCTCTTTTTAGAAAATAGGTCAAAACATAAAATACAAAAAAAACTTCAAACATGCGTCGCGCGAGCCGCAAGAAGTGCACCAGCGGACTACATCTATTTTATATACCTTTACATTTTTTCTCGCACATTCAAGAACAAAGTGAAAATAAAAAAATGATTTTCTTTCTTCTGTAGATCTCCGGTGAACTGCATGTCTACGCCCGCACGATGACCAAACCTTCACGCACCCGACGAGAAGAAAACCTCCAGGCGCACTGCAGCACCGGGGCAAGCGAACCCCATCGAGAAGCGGTGTGAACTGCACCCACGTGTCACACGGGCTTTGTCCTTGCAGTCGGCCAGGAGCAGCTCGTCGTGGATCGCCCCGTTTGATGCCTTCCCTTCTGAAGACAACGCAAGATGGCACCACATAGCCAGCTTGCGCGCGCGTGCTCCCCTTCTTTGAGTTGCATTCTAAAGAATCAATTAAGAGAATAGAGAATGAACTATAACCAAGGAAGAGGGAGCTAGGGTCACACCGGGACAGCCAGGGATGGGAGTGCAGTTCGCAGTCGCCCGTCGTGCGTTTCACTAGCGCCACCGGGAAAGAGCTTCGAGGACAAAGGAGTGTTTTGCCATGCACAGAGCAGTGCAAACGTTGGCTCCATTGAACTGACAGCCGCGAGCACGTGAACCTCACTGCGGTATCAGCAAACCGCACAACTGCAACCCGGTGAGCCGCACACGCCGATCAGGGAACCGCACGGCTGCAGTTTCGAGCTGGCCGGCGACGCCGGCGAGTTCGTGGAGCAGATGGGATGCAGGGGCAAGTTCTGTAACAACAATTTCAATGCAACCTAATTCATGTCTTGTACCAAATTGTGCGAGATACAATGGGATAAGAATGAAATAAAAGAGATAATGATTACAAGTTGTCCACGCACCATCTCATGAATATGAATTACTTAGCATCAAAACTTAAATACCTTTAAAAGCAGGCTAGCACATGATGTGAACATGCTGACGGAGTACCTAACACTAATTCATGGAAATAGTAAATTGGAGCACAACCAGGATGACAACAGAAAGTCTTGCTACAACAGAAAAATTGATAGACTAAAATAAATGCACATCACTATTCTAGTAGTACTGTAAATATAGGGTAGAAGATATTAACCATATTTGAATGGATGGCTCTGCAAGATAGGAAAATAGGTCAAATGTGAACAAAATCAAATTCTTACAGCATATAGGAATTTCAAACAAAAATAATGGTGCTGATCTGCTTTACGTATCCATGGCTACGGAAAAAATTAAATTGATGGAGCATAGCTAGAATCGCATTTACTCATCAAAAATAGCATATTCCCATCCGATGTATGCTACAAAAACAAACAAGCAATAACCAGAAGGAAAAATCACATTTCCCAGTTAGACATGATTATTCTTGCATTGGCAGCAGGTTAAACCAAAATATTAGTGAAGATTGACGGGCTGGATGAGGATCAGTGTCCACCTCTTGGCAATAGAAATAAATCAAACTCTAATTTTTGCAGCTTCCGTGACTATTGACAGGCTGGGAGACGGTGAGTGTCCGCCAACATAAGGTGTCCAACCAACCACATAAAAATCTAGCAGTTCAGAGTTAGCCCACATTCGCCAGCCCATGTAAGAAATTTGAGAGACGAGTTACGAGATGTGGGGCCAACATAAAATAGGAGCATGTACAAATAATACATTTCCAAACTTGCATCCGATAAAGATTGCATTGCTTCTTTACATCGTCATAAAATAGGAGCACGCCCGGCTATATCGTTCCGTTTATTTCACCATGTGTCAACGGATCAAAACTAGAAATAAAATAGGTGCTTAGCCATTCAGCGTTCGCCTAAGATCAATGTGAAAATATGAGAACCAAACCTGAGAAAGTTTAGTGTACTGCTGGTGTATGCAGTGCTTTCAAAGAGGTGACAAAGAGCAACAAATGTACCATGAACTGGAAAAGGAAAAGCTGATCCTGCATCTTGCACTTTTCACTAGTTGATACCATGTCTCAATATTATTCAGGTCTGCGCCTACAATATCTCACAATTGTTCAGTTCTACGCCTAGAGAAATTCAGAAGCCTTCCATCCACATATAGACAGCCACAGGTCAAAGTGAAAATCCATACTTTTACCAGGACGATTCAAGTTTAAGAAAAGACACGTTTGTGTTCTTTAGTAAGATTAGCTAATCGATAGGTTCAAATCTCCATTAGTTCAGAATATGATTGCTCCAGATGGCAGTGGCTCAACTAACTCAAAAGCTAACTAAACATTATACTCCCTATCAACAAGCCGGTGACATTGTGCATTGAGATTACAGTTACTTGGGCATGAATGTTTTGTGCTTCTTTTTGGGGCATGATTTTTCGCTGTGAGGCTTGATTTTCACATTTTCTTGTACTTTACCCTTTCTGAGTTCTTTATGTGCCTTCTGCAACAAACCATATTTACAATGATGGGATGACCATTGTCATACACTAGCAGCATCCCAACTCCATTCTAAGTAAATGGCCGAACATGGTATTTCTCATTTCTCAATACTACTCCCTCCGTTCCAAAATATTGTTAGTATAAAGTTGGATCATCTATTTCGGAACGGAGGGAGTATGTGACAGTCTAGTTCATTCAAAACGGTGGAGCTCCAATGAACAAAAAAATAGCGCATTTTATGTATAACAGAGTAGAAACAGGGCCATCGCCTTTGGCTGGATCTAAGGAGATAATGTAATGTTGTTCCTTCTCCGTATCCTTGTTCTCCTCGAGTCCTCCTACACCATGCCATCCACCTCCTCCTTGAATTGATCCCACTTCCGAGCGCCAGTGTCCACCATCAACCTACATTAGTACATCACCTCTTCATTATGCAAGATCCTCTCTTCTGTTTCTTTTCCTTTCTTTCTCTTCTTCTGCCTCGCACCCAAAAACCAAGAACCCTAACCCTAGAAATTAAGAAATTTGTGGAGGAGGAGAAAGAGGAGGGAGATCTTACCGGCGAGAAGAAAGCCGACGAGGGAGAGCGACGCCAAACAAGGCCATTGTTGTCACCCAGCTCGTGTCGAATCGTTGCACTGCCTATCTCGCCTCGGTTCGCTACCGCATCAGATGCGCAAAGTGGAGTACTTCACGCGCGAGAGATGGGAGTAGGCCTCCCCTTCGGTGTCGGCGCCATTGCCAGAGAGGAGAGGGTCGGGACAGAGGAACACCTGCCCGAGCCCGTGAAAACCGCTCGCACCTGATTGGAAAAAGTTCATGTACGGGGTGAGTGGGCTAGCTCCTAGCGACAACCCAAAGCCCAACCGTTTCCTTCGACATAATTTTACAGTGGGCAAACATAATTTTACATCGGTTATTAAGCCGGACCATCTCTTGGTCGATCGACTCGGGTGAGGAATTACTTATTCCTCACCCAGGGTTATTAATATATATATTAGAAGAATAACTATTATATATTAGAAGAATAACTATTCTGATAACACTTCCGCACTGCACGCTCAACGCAAGTGCACGTCATTGTTTGAACCAAGTGTGCTGCAGTACTCAAGCGAGTGAATTTCTGTCGTAAAAAACTGCACGCAGGTGTTTTCTCGGTACTATTTTCGCTCCAGTTTTTAAAACATTTGTCGGAACAAGATGTGTAATATACTGTTGATAAGCTACGGATTAGGCGCAACTTCGCCATGTTGAAAGTTTTTCGAGATTCGTCATGGTTTAACATCAGTTTTGAAAATGGTGCAACACACGACGAGTGGCAGCGAGCGTTTTTTCGTGTGTTTTTTCTAAACCGCTCGTCGGATTGAAGCAAACGATACACTGTTGGAAAGATATAGTCGAGGCGCATCTTTTTTATATCTATTTTTTTCTCTAATTCGTTACGGTTCAAGAGCAGTTTCAAAATTACTAAATCGCGGAATTCTGTTTTAGAAAAAAATTCATTTTTTTGTACTATTTCCGCTTCGGTTTTTTAACCGTTTGTTGAAACGAAGCATGTAATATACCGTTGAAAAGCTATGGACGAGGCGCAACTTTCATATGTTGAAATGTTTTTTGAGATTCCTTATGGTTTTAAGTTAATTTTAAAAATCGTGCGGCGGACGGTGATTGGCAGCGGCCATTTTTTCGTAATTATTTTCAAACCGCCGGTCCGAATGATTCAAATGATACACTGTTGGAAGGATATCGACGAGGCGCAACTTTTTCATGTAGAACACTCTCTGCAATTCCTTATGGTTTAAGAACAGTTTTGATTTTTACCAAAAAGCGGACACTTTGTTTTTCGCGAAACCAAAATCGACACGTGCACTCCATCAGACAAAAGAATGCACTGTTTCAGACCGAAAACAGCACCGCAATGTGAATAAATGAAACTGCAATCTTATTTTTTTTGCTAATATTTTTTTCTTTTTACAATTTCATCTCAGCTGCTAGGCTGACTGTAGAACGACACGCGAGGACGAAGTGCACTGCAAGTGCTGATACATTTTTTTGCTAAAATTTTCTTTTACAGTTTCTTCTCAACTCCTAGGCCGAATGTAGTGAACCGCATCTGAGGACGAAGTGTACTGCAAATGCCGACTCAATTCACTTTTTTTAACACAAAACGCCCCACAAGAATGAATGCACGGTTTTGCATCGGAGGAAGTGAACCACGCCTCAAATCAAAAACAAACTACATGCATTTTTTCATCATTTTCTGAATTTTTTACAAGTCATCTAGACTACACTACACGGTCCATTTTTTATAAAGCAACCCACCAAGGTTTTTTAAGAGTGAAAACACATCATGCTTTCAACATTCTCTTTTTAGAAAACAGGTCAAAAAATAAAACACAAAAAAAACTACAAACACGCATCGCGCGAGCCGCAAGAAGTGCACCAACAGACTGCATCTATTTTATATACCTTTACATGTTTTTCTCGCACATTCAAGAACAAAGTGAAAATAAAAAAATGATGTTATTTCTTCTGTAGATCTCCGGTGAACTGCATGTCCATGCCCGCACGATGACGAAACCTTCACGCACCCGAGGAGAAGAAAACCTCATGGCGCACTGCAGCACCGGGGCAAGCGAACCCCATCGAGAAGCGGTGCGAACTGCACCCGCGTGTCACACGGGCTTTTCCTTGCAGTCGGCCGGGAGCAGCTCGTCGTGGATCGCCCGTTTGATGCCTTCCCTTCTGAAGACAGCGCAAGATGGCACCACATAGCCGGCTTGCACGCACGTGCTCCCCCTCTTTGAGTTGCATTCTAAAGAATCAATTAAGAGAAATAGAGAATGAACTTTAACAAAGGAAGAGGGAGCTGGGGTCACACCGGGACAGCCAGGGATGGGTGTGCAGTTCGCAGTCACCCGTCGTGCGTTTCACTAGCGCCACCGGGAAAGGGCTTCTAGGACAAAGGAGTGTTTTGCCATGCACAGAGCAGTGCAAACGCTGGCTCCATTGAACTGACAGCCACGAGCACGTGAACCTCACTGCGGTATCAGCAAACCGCACAACTGCAACTCGGCGAGCCGCACACGGCGATCAGGGAACCGCACGGCTGCAGTTTCGAGCTGACCGGCGACGCCGGCGAGTTCGTGGAGAAGATGGGATGCAGGGGCATGTTCTGTAACAACAATTTCAATGCAACCTAAATCATGTCTTGTACCAAACTGTGCGAGATACAACTGGATAAGAATGAAATAAAAGAGATAATGCTTACAAGTTGTCCACGCACCATCTCATGAATATGAATTACGTAGCATCAAAACTTAAATACCTTTAAAAGCAGGCTAGCACATGATGTGAACATGCTGACGGAGTACCTAACACTAATTCATGGAAACAGTAAATTGGAGCAGAACCAGGATGACAACAGAAAGTCTTGCTACAGCAGAAAAATTGATCGACTAAAATAAATGCACATCACTATTCTATTAGTACTGTAAATACAGGGTAGAAGATATTAACCATATTTGAATGGATGGCTCTGCAAGATAGGAAAATAGGTCAAATGTGAACAAAATCAAAGTCTTACATCATATAGGAATTTCAAACAAAAATAATATTGCTGATCTTCTTTACGTATCCATGGCTACGGAAAAAATTAAATTGATGGAGCATAGCTAGAATCGCATTTACTCATCAAAAATGGCACATTCCCATCCGATGTATGCTACAAAAACAAACAAGCAATAACCAGAAGGGAAAAAAAAATCACATTTCCCTGTTATACATGATTATTCTTGCATTGACAGCAGGTTAAACCAAAATATTAGTGAAGATTGACGGGCTGGATGAGGATCAGTGTCCACCTCTTGGCAATAGAAATAAATCAAACTCTAATTTTTGCAGCTTCCGTGACTATTGACAGGCTGGGAGACGGTGAGTGTCCGCCAGCATAAGGTGTCCAACCAACACATAAAAATCTAGCAGTTCAGAGTTAGCCCACATTCGCCAGCCGATGTAAGAAATTTGAGAGACGAGTTACGAGATGTGGGGCCAACATAAAATAGGAGCATGTACAAATAATACATTTCCAAACTTGCATCCGATATAGATTGCATTGCTTCTTTACATCGACATAAAATAGGAGCACGCCCGGCTATATCGTTCTGTTTATTTCACCATGTATCAACAGATCAAAACTAGAAATAAAATAGGTGCTTAGCCATTCAGCGTTCGCCTAAGATCAATGTGAAAATATGAGAACCAAACCTGAGAAAGTTTAGTGTACTGCTGGTGTATGCAGTGCTTTCAAAGAGGTGACAAAGACCAACAAATGTACCATGAACTGGAAAAAGAAAAGCTGATCCTGCATCTTGCACTTTTCACTAGTTGATACCATGTCTCAATATTATTCAGGTCTGCGCCTACAATATCTCACAATTGTTCAGTTCTACGCCTAGAGAAATTCAGAAGCCTTCCATCCACATATAGACAGCCACAGGTCAAAGTGAAAATCCATACTTTTACCAAGATGATTCAAGTTTAAGAAAAGACACATGTGTGTTCTTTAGTAAGATTAGCTAATCGATAGGTTCAAATCTCCATTTGTTCAGAATATGATTGCACCAGATGGCAGTGGCTCAACTAACTCAAAAGCTAACTAAACGTTATACTCCCTATCAACAAGACGGTGACATTGTGCATTAAGATTACAGTTACTTGGGCATGAATGTTTTTTGCTTCTTTTTGGGGCATGATTTTCGCTGCGAGGCTTGTTTTTCCAATCGGGTGCGAGGAGCTAGCCCACTCACCCCGTACATGAACTTTTTCCAATCAGGTGCGAGCGGTTTTCACGGGCTCGGGCAGGTGTTCCTCTGTCCGGACCCTCTCCTCTCTGGCAATGGCGCCGGCACCGAAGGGGAGGCCTACTCCCATTTCTCGCGCGTGAAGTACTCCACTTTGCGCATCTGATGCGGTAGCGAACCGAGGCGAGATAGGCAGTGCAACGATTCGACACGAGCTGGGCGACAAAAATGGCCTTGTCCGGCGTCGCTCTCCCTCGTCGGCTTTCTTCTCGCCGGTAAGATCTCCCTCCTCTCTCTCCTCCTCCACAAATTTCTTAATTTATAGGGTTAGGGTTCTTGGTTTTTGGGAGCGAGGCAGAAGAAGAGAAAGAAAGGAAAAGAAACAGAAGAGAGGATCTTGCATAATGAAGAGGTGATGTACTAATGTAGGTTGATGGTGGACACTGGCGCTCGGAAGTGGGATCAATTCAAGGAGGAGGTGGATGGCATGGTGTAGGAGGACTCGAGGAGAACAAGGCTGCGGAGAAGGAACAACAGTACAGTATCTCCTTAGATCCAGCCAAAGGCGATGGCCCTGTTTCTACTCTGTTATACATAAACTGTCCTTTTTTTTGTTCATTGGAGCTCCACCATTTTGAATGAACTAGACTGTCACATACTCCCTCCGTTCCGAAATAGATGATCTAACTTTATACTAACAATATTTTGGAACGGAGGGAGTAGTATTGAGAAATGAGAAATACCATGTTCGGCCATTTAGTTAGAATGGAGTTGGGATGCTGCTAGTGTATGACAATGGTCATCCCATCATTGTAAATATGCTTTGTTGCAGAAGGCACATAAAGAACTCAGAAAGGGTAAAGTACAAGAAAATGTGAAAAAACAAGCCTCGCAGCGAAAAATCATGCCCCAAAAAGAAGCACAAAACATTCATGCCCAAGTAACTGTAATCTCAATGCACAATGTCACCGGCTTGTTGATAGGGAGTATAATGTTTAGTTAGCTTTTGAGTTAGTTGAGCCACTGCCATCTGGAGCAATCATATTCTGAACTAATGGAGATTTGAACCTATCGATTAGCTAATCTTACTAAAGAACACAAACGTGTCTTTTCTTAAACTTGAATCGTCCTGGTAAAAGTATGGATTTTCACTTTGACCTGTGGCTGTCTATATGTGGATGGAAGGCTTCTGAATTTCTCTAGGCGTAGAACTGAACAATTGTGAGATATTGTAGGCGCAGACCTGAATAATATTGAGACATGGTATCAACTAGTGAAAAGTGCAAGATGCAGGATCAGCTTTTCTTTTTCCAGTTCATGGTACATTTGTTGCTCTTTGTCACCTCTTTGAAAGCACTACATACACCAGCAGTACACTAAACTTTCTCAGGTTTGGTTCTCATATTTTCACATTGATCTGAGGCGAACGCTGAATGGCTAAGCACCTATTTTATTTCTAGTTTTGATCTGTTGATACATGGTGAAATAAACAGAACAATATAGCCGGGCGTCCTCCTATTTTATGTCGATGTAAAGAAGCAATGCAATCTATATCGGATGCAAGTTTGGAAATGTATTATTTGTACATGCTCCTATTTTATGTTGGCCCCACATCTCGTAACTCGTCTCTCAAATTTCTTACATCGGCTGGCGAATGTGGGCTAACTCTGAACTGCTAGATTTTTATGTGGTTGGTTGGACACCTTATGTTGGCGGACACTGGCCATCTCCCAGCCTGTCAATAGTAACGGAAGCTGCAAAAATTAGAGTTTGATTTATTTCTATTGCCAAGAGGTGGACACTGATCCTCATCCAGCCCGTCAATCTTCACTAATATTTTGGTTTAACCTGCTGTCAATGCAAGAATAATCATGTATAACAGGGAAACGTGATTTTTCCTTCTGGTTATTGCTTGTTTGTTTTTGTAGCATACACCGGATGGGAATATGCCATTTTTGATGAGTAAATGCGATTCTAGCTATGCTCCATTAATTTAATTTTTTCCGTAGCCATGGATACGTAAAGAAGATCAGCACCATTATTTTTGTTTGAAATTCCTATATGCTGTAAGACTTTGATTTTGTTCACATTTGACCTATTTTCCTATCTTGCAGAGCCATCCATTCAAATATGGTTAATATCTTCTACCCTGTATTTACAGTACTACTAGAATAGTGATGTGCATTTATTTTAGTCGATCAATTTTTCTGCTGTAGCAAGACTTTCTGTTGTCATCCTGCTTGTGCTCCAATTTACTGTTTCCATGAATTAGTGTTAGGTACTCCGTCAGCATGTTCACATCATGTGCTAGCCTGCTTTTAGAGGTATTTAAGTTTTGATGCTACGTAATTCATATTCATGAGATGGTGCGTGGACAACTTGTAATATTTATCTCTTTTATTTCATTCTTAAACAATTGTATCTCGCACAGTTTGGTACAAGACATGATTTAGGTTGCATTTAAATTGTAGTTACAGAACTTGGCCTCTCTGTCTTGTTTCTCTATTTACTTTCGATTCATACCTGTAGCTAGTGTGTAAATGTGATTCTCATAAATCTGGTACATCCAAACTTCCCTTGTGATTTTTTCAGTTTAAGATAGTAAAGCCTCAGTCTACAAGTGTGATGTGTTCTTGTTTGTCGGTGGTCTCTACCTGTTTGTTGGTATGCTCCTCAGAACTAAAAATATTCTGTTTTTTCAGGTCTATTCAAGTGGATGACGACAACTGTATGAGGGTAGAGAGGAATGAGTTTTCTGGAACACGTGTTCGTATTTTAGTGTATGGTGGGTACAGGTATTGTTTGATTCAAAATTTAGACCTTTTTGCCAATAATTAGAAGCAAAATTTAGGATTGTTGAGAAGAGAGGTGAAGCGAAAGGCTTCAGTACTATTCTTAGGATACTATATGTTGCTTCCTGGCCATGTATAAGAATTGTTCAGTTACTTGAGAGATTGTTGAACATATGAAATTGATGGAAATCTTTGGGCACCCTCAAGTTAAGTTGCTTGAAGACCAAGTTCAAATATGTGTGAGGGCAGTGCAGTTGGGCATGCCAGTCTACTGCACCTGATGTAATCAGTGTAGTAGATCTGTTTTGAAATAGTGCTTTCGGAAAATTTCCTGCGGTCACCAAATGGCATTCAATTATCTCCAAATGATTTTTTTCTATACTCATAGGGATAGTTTTAATTACGTGAGATATTTCCCAGAACCATTAGTTAGTCTTGTATACTGAATCTATTTATTAGACGGCTTTGTTATTCCTAGGGCCATGTTGATCGTTCTTCCATTTGTTACATAACATTATTTTAGGGCCATCAGGCTACCATCCATTTCATGGGCTCATGATTTTACTGTGTTCGTGATGATACATCTGTCCCTTTTATGTTTGGTTCTTCGGATATTAATGGTGTCATCTCAATCAGCGCTGAGCATCGTTTATGGGCTTTTGGATCGTTATCAACACTGTAGTGGTGATGTACCTCCCAACAAGAAATATAATGTGGTAGACAGAGGTACCTCTTATGGTATGGTTTAGATTGAGGCAAAGCAAAGCTTTCGCCTCCATTTTTTTTACGGACTTGTGGCTGTATTACAAAAAAATGTTTCAAGCTGATTACAGTTGAAATATCTGAGACAAATCAAACTTTTGGAATGCAGTTCTAGGATTCTGGATATGGCATTTTCAAGGTTATTTCGTACTAAAAGAAAATTTTCGTTTGATCTGCACATCGCAAAGTAAAGTTAACAACGCTCAGCAATCTTTTTGTGTTTCTGGTCTAAGTCAACAAGATGATGTAGTACCTCGCCCAAAAAAAAGATGATACGTTTGACAACTGTCGTGCAAAACATTGGAGAAAAAATGCAAACAAGAACTACACTGTAGAACAATTTATAGGAACACAGTCATATCCTACAAAAAAAAAGTCAGGCACGCCTCCTACTCATCCTAAAGTTACAGCAACATCATTTAGTTTTTTTATAGTGTTATTACTTTGTTGTGTCGTACGGATTTCTCAAATGCCTGATGTAACTTGTTAGCATGCAAAAGGTAATATTACGTCTGTCGCTTTTGTTTTGTAGAACGGAGACAGTTTCCTACTTCAGGCTGTAGTCTTACCTCAAATGCCTTTATTTTCTTACGTTTTGAAGGTATGTACGTGGGAGATGGCTGTAATCTTACCTCAAGTGCTTTTGTTTGCTTACATTTTGAAGATGTGTACGTGGAGATGGACTGGGGTGAAGAATAAGAATTCTTCATCCTGGGTATATATATATATATATATATACGACACATCTCACAAAAGCTAATGTTTTCTTTGACAAAATTACAGGAAGCACATCCTGCTATTACAAAAACAAAAATCTGTAAGTGGTTACTCTTTTGTCCATTTTCATAGATTCTAACTTACCCCATACATATACATTGAGAGTGAATACCAAGGTTTTTGTTACCGAATGAGGTATTTTTACCGAGGGGGACTGATAAATGCGGTTACCACGGTTACCAAAAAATACCGACAAATACCGAGAATATTTCGAATGAATTTTCTAGTTGAATTTTGAATTCAAATAAGTTAATGAACAAACATTTGAACCAGAGACCCCTCAAAACAGGAACTAGGTTGCTACCAACACGCCAGAACAAACTCTCATGTCATTAATTAGATCCTACGTAGTTTACTATAAATCGTGTATTTAAATTCAAAAAATTCAAAAAACTGATATTTTTTGCTTGGTACGCGGATTTATCGTGGGGCACGAAAATACGCGGTAACCATGGGAAATCTGGAAATTTCGACCGGTAACCAAAACCTTACTGAATACACATCCCAACTCAAGAATTTGCAGGTTAGGGATTTCGTTGACGCTTGCTTTGATGCATTTTACCTCTGTTATTGTTTATACAAATACAATAGTAGGAGTCATCGGTGGCATCTTGCTAATGCTGCTGCTTTTGAACATTGTCACATGCAGACAATCTGGTTAAGGTTCTGCTACGAGCTTTGCGCACGCGTCTTTGCAGTTCTTATATCATCCAAGAGCAAAGGGTATCTCCCAGGCGCCATCACCAACATGTTTCTATCGAAGGGCCCACTATATTTTCTTCTTTTCAACAACCCTGTCCCTAATTCTGCTTTCTCCTTAACAATTCCAACTATCCTCGTTCCCACCAACCTCGTCACAATCTACACTGCTCTCCGGCTCCGCTTTCCGGTCTCCTACCGGTGTGGTGTTAATGCCCCAAAATTATCTTATAGTCGAGATGGTATGAGTTTGATATCCTAAGTGTCCCTACCGGTGCGACCTCTATTAGACAACTAGCTTGAGCACGGAGCACCAAGAAACTTCGGGGTCCAAATTCCAACAGAAATTTCAAATATTATCAGCTACTTGACAATAAGCAAATGCTTACATTATGTCGGTGACATATAATAGGTGTGCGGCGGCGCCATCCAGGCGCAGCACCGTGGCCAGGTGAAGATGAGGCAGACACAAGGGAAGCATTGCCGGCGGGCCATGGGCCCGTCTAGGCGATGTATGGTGGTGCTGGCGTGCAACATCGATCTCCATCTTGGCATGGTCCTAGTAATGAGTGGCGAACATCAAAGCTTGATTTTGGCAGTGAATATGCATTTAGTCTCTTTAACTACCTTGTCGGTTATAGAAATCATACGAGCAAACGACCCAGTTATGGTTGCGTATTAAATACAAGTTGTATCGCATGATTTGTTTGTTCTTGTCAGACATGGCTTTTGTGGGATGATTATTATGTGGATAGGTTGCATGTTAAGAGAAATATGATAGTAAGGATGAATTATTCAAGTATTATAGATCTCATATTGAGTGGTTATTGTTGTTGATGGTCTTATTCCATCAAAGGAATTGATCATTGCTTTCCTCTTGAGCAGAAATTGGACAATTTTTGGTTTATTTCATAAGCATAGCTCCTATTTCTATTCAATTATTAATGGTTGTGTAACAATATACTAACATGGGAATTATTCTAAATCCAATGTTCACATTCATTCATCTTTAACATGCATAACATTTGACCAAGAAATAAAAGTATTTGACTTTAATGAAAACACTATGTGACACACAATACCTAGAAATTCTAAATCCGCAAAACATGTCAACAAGAAAAATAAAAATATTCAACTATAATGAAAACACAACGTGACACAGATAAAAAAATCTTCACGGCCCAACACCATTAACATTGAACATGTATATTATTGCCTTGAGCGGACTCAGTAAATTTTCCAAATGGTTACAAATTTTCAAATGAAAATGTAACTAACTTTTATTCAATATAGCACTAAAATGGAAGTGCTAACTAGCGTCTAGCTAGAAGAAGATTCTGGCGGCGCATCAGCATGAACCCATCCACCAATTCCCACAGAAGATTCTCCTACATCGGCACCATTATAGCCCATGTAAGCACCCATCTCTGGAAATCCATTGTAGAATGGTTGATCCGATAGGCCATAACCCGACGATTCATACCCAAATTGTTCATTGATGGTCAAATCATTGCCGCCAGAGTTGACCAAAGGTGGAGAGGCCACCAAATTATACCCAGTTGTTATGTTAGGGTTTGCATTGTTCTGTTGTGGGCTCACCGGGTTGGAAGAAATTACATAGTCGTTGATGCTTATATCTAGTGGTGGGGGTAGCCCAAGTGCCTGATTGGATGTGGTTTGTAGCTGGGAAGCTATCTGTGGCACTGAAGCAGATGGTGCAGGATGGAGCATTGGTGGTACCTGTGGAAAATGTGGTGCCACCATCTGCCCTGGTGGTGATGGTAGTGGAGACGAAGGCATCTGGTGTTGTGGCAGATGGCGAGCCCACAGTGAGTGCACTGATGAAGGGACTGTCTTCATGTGATTCGATGGCGAACCACTTGATGGCAGCATATTTTGTATCATGCTTGCACCACTATTCATGGCTTTGTGGCCATCATGCAATGGTGGCAGCCGGTGTCTAATGTCCTCATGGACACGATAGATTTCATTGGATAGATTTTTTAGATCTTCAGGGCTGAGTTCATCTTCCTTCGAGAAGATAAGGTTCGCCACCATACCTGGGTGTTGCTCTAGGATTTGTTTCATATGCTCGATGGAGAGTTGGTTTTCCTTGGACTCTCTCATGCAACGCATATCTAGCTGCGCCACCTCTCTTTGTAGTTGTGCAATTCTGGCAGTTGTTGCCTCATCGGTAAGTGGAACTGCTAGTGGTGCTCCTTCTAGGAAAGCATCAGCAATGGGATCAGCAGATGGTGTCCCAAAGGAATTCATCTTCTCATTTTCCTTCTCTAGGACGATAGCGACCCTAGCATTGGTGACGGCAGAGAGGTCAGTAGCGATCTTAAACAAACCGTCACGTCGCTTGAAGAACGAGAAATCACGCTCTTTGTCATCATCGATGTATGTGATAGCTGACCGCCTGTCGCTCCTTGGCATAATAAATCCTATAACGACAAATAAACTTACTACTAGAAATAGGAACGACAAGGATCTACAATGTGCTTGAGATTTACTAAAGCCGTTGACTAACGACATATTGGTGGGAGATATGTGGAGATGTACTCCCCTTATATAGAAGGGAAGGGTTGTGAACGCCCCAAGGACCCTTCCATTCTCCAAAAGAGAGTTTTACTAATAATGCAAAAGTTCCATCTTTCTATGCACATGTTGGGTCTACTTGTCAGAGGCATGACTAGATTGGTGTATGAGAAATATTTGTGATCATAATAGTTTTGCATAATATGAATGATAGTAAATGTTCATCCTCATCCCTACATCCAAATTTAGTACCAATTGATATATATCCATTAATGTTTGAGTAGACTGGTTCATGTAAATATGTAGTAGGCATTAACATATTACAAATTTATACACATGCCGGTTTTGTATAGAATTTATTTTTAGTCAAATATCCATATACGAGTACATTAATAATATCATACTTTTCAATCGATGTGTATGTTACTATATGTGTATATCTATATCCTTATTTAGAACCATTAACAAACTTCCAAACAAATTAGATAATTAGAACCATTAGCATTGTAAATTAATGAGGAGTTAAATCCTACTAAGTTTTATTTCTATGGATAACACCGTTGTGGTAAAATGCTTTTGGTGATGAATTGCATCCAAACAATTACATTACATTTAAATAATTTAACGAGAAAATTTGTTACATCCAAAATTTCTACTAATAGTTGTTTTCTCTAGTAGTATTTATTTAATCCATAATATGTTGTGAAAGAATGAACTTTCGTGCCTTCACTAAAAAATGAGCTACTCCCTCCACTAGAGTTTATAGGTTCAAATTTCAAAGTACCCCATGCCAAGGTTCTAGCGCGAAAGTTGGGCCATATTGGGGTTACAAAATTGGCCTGCTAACTTGCTCAATTTCATAGCTCAAATTTATTTTAGGCCCATGAAAATCTTGCATGTAGCAACTAATATATAGTTTTTGGAAGATGTAGCACCTGTATAATGCTACTCTCCTCCCTCTCTATTAATTTTTAATAACATGGCCCACCTTGTCATGCCTTGTATGGCATCATTTTCTCTCATCCGTATTTTGCACTACATGCACAATAATTGCTAATATTCCATTATGTCTTGCATTTGCATACATTCATATGAGTAATGTCTCTCATTCATGCTTGAGACTAAACACACGTGCAACACAAAGTGCTAAATTGTCGGAAGTTGATTAGGGGGTGACGCGGCGTGCGAGAAATGAGTTAGGTTTATGCTTCGAAAACCAGCCCTAAATATTCAGAAAACGGACATCGGGAATTCCGCACCAAATCCCTGGATGGAAGGATTATGAGATATTGGGAGCAAATAATAAATACTAGTACATAAGTAATTCATGTTAAATTACCTTCCCCTTCAATTCGTCAGCTCCCTTCGGATAGAGAACTGTGGTTGCTCCTGCCAATTGGCATCACTCACCCCACATATTGGTAAGTTATGCCATTCTGGTGTGGAACACCCATGCACAGGGGAGGCACCATGTAAAAAGTATCAGCTATCCACTCTGCCATCTTCTAACCTTACTTCCCATCACTCCGGATCAATTATCTTGCTCCTAGAATTGAATCTGCCCCTTCAATTCCACCGACCTACACTTGTAAACCAATACACCCTGCACACATTGATTCATTTTAAAATTAAGTTCCATTTCTGCTTAATATTTATGTTTTGTACTAAGTTACTACTAAAACCAAAAGGTAGGTTTCCTTTTTGTATGGCTAAGATTTTAGAATCTGTCAAAATTCATAAAATTATGTAAACATCATGTAAAGATTAATTCCCATGATAATCCATGCAAGGGGGAGAGGTGTGCCTTAGGAGGGTCTCTGATACATTCTAAACATCTTATATTTACTAATTGGAGGCACCATACGAGGATCACTGTTAATCCTCGAGTTTAGAAAACTTCATCCATTGGATTAATCTATGATCTATTTTGAACCGTGTGCATTATATATGGCGTTTTAAATAATTTGTATATGCGTTATATTCTAGGTATGCATTATATAAAAGATAAACATACTGCAATATTCTAGGTATGCATTATATATGGCATTTTAAATAATTTTTTGGCAAGCATAATGTGGACGTTATCTATTCTTACAAAGTGATCATGCATTTGTACGATTGGTTCTGTTTCACGACAATAAAGTATGTTTCCTTGCCATGTAATTTGATTCCTGCAATTGGTAATGGATTTTTTTTGGGGGGGGGGGACTAACTAAATATATGCTCATATTTAAAAAGGTTAAGATGAATTCTATTGTAGTGATGGTTCAGGATAGCAGGACTTTTGCGCTCTTACAATAACAGACTTCTCGTATTGGTAACAAAGTTGTTTATGTAAGGGCGTAAGACTGGGTACCCTTTCGTAGCCACGGCCTCCTCCTCCTCCTCCGCAAAAAGCTAGGGTTTTTGCCTCCCGCCGCCGCCGCCGCAGGTCCGCCTCCTCTCCGGTGGCCTTACGGCCATGGGGCGCGGTGGATCTCGGCAAGGGTTGGCGGGAGGGCTTCGTTTTTAATCGTTTCTTTCAGTTTTGTTAGGGTTTGTGTCCTACTCAGGAAGACGAGACGGCGGCGGCTCCCTGAAGATGGAATAAAGGTCTCGCCACCTAGCCCCCGTTCCGTCGATGCGTCTAGCATCGTTGGTGGGCGTGTGGAGGTGTGTTTCTGGCGGATCTATCTTTGGTGGATTTGCTCGGATCTCGTCGTTGTTCGTCTACGTTCATGTGTCTTCGGATTGGATCTTTCTAATCTACGTTATTCTTCATATGCGGCGGTTGCTGTTCTGGTGTGCTGGTCCTACAGGGCCTTAGCACGACGACTTCCCGACTGTCTACTACAACAAGTTGTGCCCGCCTCCGGCGATGGAGGGGCGATGACGGCGGCGCACCTTCGGCTCGCTTCAGTGATGGTAGTTGTCGCTAGGTGGTCTACGGATCTGGATGTAATTTCTATTATTTCTGGTATTCGTTGTACTGCCATGATTGAAGATGAATAGATCGGAAATTTTCTCGCAAAACAAATAGGAGATGAAGAGAATACTAATGAAAGGAAAGAGACTTCCCAATATCCTCCTATTATTTTTTATGATGAATCAGGTAACGAGGAGGAGCCTTCTATTCAACCAATCTCATTAATAAAGAGCTCCGAAAATAGAATTAAACCTACACACGATGTGAAGAAGAAAAAGAAAAAACATAGAAGGAAAGATAAAAAGGTATCCCTTCCGAATGATGTTGCTCCTATTACTCATTGTGATGATGATAATTGCTATACTATCGATGCAATCCATACTATTAATGATGAGAGCGATTATGCTTATGATATGAAAGGGCCCAAGCTTGGGGATGCTACGTTTGATGAGAATAACATGTTTGAGAATTTATTTGCTGCAATTAATGTTTTTCCCAAGCTTGGGGATGCTACGCTTGATGAAGATGATATTTTAGCCTCCCAAGTTTTGATATGCAAATTTATTATGATGATAGCATGCCTCCTATTTATGATGAGTATTGTGATGACACTTATGATATAAAAAGTAGTGATGATTATAATTATAATGCTTTTCATGATTATGATTACCCTTTTTTTGAACATTACTCTTTTAATGTGGAAACAATCTATAGTATTGAAGTTTCTTATGATACTCCCACTATTCCGAATGAGAAGAATTTTGCTTATGTGGAGAGTAACAAAATTTATATGATTGGGGATCACAAAAAGAATGCTTTATGTGATGGTTATATTGTTGAATTCGTTCATGATGCTACTGAAAATTATTATGAGGGAGGAGCATATGCTTGTAGGAATTGCAATAATATCAAGTTTCCTCTCTATGTGATTAAAATCTTGAAGTTATGCTTGTTTTGCTTTTCTATGCTAGGTGATTATTGTTCCCATAAGTTGTTTGCTCACAAAATCCCTATGCATAGGAAGTGGGTTACGCTTAAATGTGCTAGTCATGTTCTTCATGATGCTCCCTTTATGTTTCAATTCTTATCTTTTATGCGAGTATTATTGAAATCGTCATGCCTAGCTAGAGGCGTTAAACGATAGCGCTTGTTGGGTGGCAACCCAAATCTATTTTCTTTGCTTTTGCTTCTGTTTAGTAATAAATAATGCATGTAGCTTCTGTTTAGATGTGGTTTTGTGTTTTAATTAGTATTTGTGGCAAGTAGAACCTTTGGGGAGACTTGGGTGAAGTTTATACGATCTTGCTGTAAAAAGCAGAAACTTTTGTGCTCACGATATTAGCTACCATTTTTTACAGAAGAGTGCTTTTAAGTTGATTATTTTTGCATATGATTAGTAGACAAATTCCTCACGTCCACCAATTTATTTAAGAATTTTTCGAGTTACAAAAGTATTCGAAAGTTATAGACTGCTACAGACTCTTCTATTTTTGACAGATTTTGTTCTCTATGTGTTGTTTGCTTATTTTGATGAATCTATGAGTAGTATCGGAGGGTATGAACCATAGAGAACTTGGAATACATTAGATATTACACCAATATGAATTTAGAATGAGTTCACAATAGTACCTAAGTGGTGGTTTTATTTTCTTATACTAACGGAGCTTACGAGTTTTCTGTTGAGTTTCTTGTTGCGAAGTTTTCATGTTTTGGGTAAAGATTCGATGGAATATGGAACAAAGAGTGGAAAGGGCCTAAGCTTGCGGATTACCAAGGCACCTCAATTTAAAATTGAAGGACAAACAAAAGCCTAAGCTTGGGGATGCCCCCGGAAGGCATCCCCTCTTTCGTCTTCGTTTATCGGTAACTTTACTTGAGGCTATATTTTTATTCACCACATGATATGTGTTTTGCTTGGAGCGTCATTTTTGTTTTATTTTGTTTTTCTTGCTGTTTTAATAATATCCCAAGATCTGAAATTCTTAAATGATAGAGAGTCTTCACATAGTTACATAATTATTCGACTACTCGTTGATCTTCACTTATATCTTTTGGAGTAGTTTGTTGTTTGCTCTAGTGCTTCACTTATATCTTTTTAAGAGCACGGCGGTGGTTTTATTTTGAAGAAATAGATGAACTATCATGCTTCACTTATAGTATTTTTAGAGTATTTTATAACAGCATGGTAATTTGCTTTGGTTATGAATTTAGTAATAATATGATGGGCATCCAAGAGGGATATAATAAAAACTTTCATATAAAGTGCATTGAATATTATGAGAAGTTTGATACTTGTAGATTGTTTTGAGATATGAGGATGGTGATATTAGAGTCATGCTAGTGGAGTAATTTTGAATTTGAGGGATACTTGTGTTAAAGTTTGTGATTCCCGTAGCATGCACGTATGGTGAACCGTTATGTAATGAAGTTGGAGCATGATTCATTTATTGAATGTCATCCTTTGTGTGGAGGCCGGGATCGCGTGATGGTTAACTCCTACCAACCCTTCCCCTAGGAGCATGCATTAAGTACTTTGTTTTGATGACTTGTATATTTTTGCAATAAGTATATGAGTTCTTCATGACTAATGTTGAGTCCATGGATTATACGCAATCTCACCGTTCCACCATTGCTAGCCTCTCTTGTACCTCACAACTTTCGCCGGTACCATACACCCACAATATACCTTCCTCAAAACAGCCACCATACCTACCTATCATGGCATTTCCATAGCCATTCCGAGATATATTTCCGTGCAACTTTGCAACATTCCGTTCATATGACACGCTTCACCATAGTCATATTGCCATGCATGATCATGTAGTTGACATTGTATTTGTGGCAAGGCCACCATGCATAATTTTTCATACATGTCACTCTTGATTCATTGCATATCCCAGTACACCGCCGGAGGCATTCACATAGAGTCATATTTTGTTCTAGCTTAGAGTTGTAAGTGAATACAAGTGTGATGATCTTCATTATTAGAGCATTGTCCCAGTGAGGAAAGGATGATGGAGACTATGATTCCCCCACAAGTAGGGATAAGACTCCGGACCAAAAAGAAAAAAAAGAGGCCATAAAAAAAGAAAAGAAAAGAAGAAAAGGCCAAAAAAAAGAGATGAGAGAAAAAGAGAGAAGGGGCAATGCTACTATCCTTTTTCTACACTTGTGCTTCAAAGTAGCACCATGATCTTCATGATAGAGAGTCTCTTGTTTAGTCACTTTCATATACTAGTGGGAATTTTCATTATAGAACTTGGCTTGTATATTCCAATGATGGGCTTCCTCAAAATGCCCTAGGTCTTCGTGAGCAAGCAAGTTGGATGCACACCCACTTAGTTTCTTTTGTTGAGCTTTCATACATTTATAGCTCTAGTGCATCCGTTGCATGGCAATCCCTACTCACTCACATTGATATCTATTGATGGGCATCTCCATAGCCCATTGATACGCCTAGTTGATGTGAGACTATCTTCCTCTTTTGTCTTCTCCACAACCACCACTCTATTCCACATATAGTGCTATATCCATGGCTCACGCTCATGTATTGCGTGAAAGTTGAAAAAGTTTTAAAAACTAAAGTATGAAACAATTGCTTGGCTGAAACTGGGGTTGTGCATGATTTAAATATTTTGTGTGATGAAGATAGAGCATAGTCAAACTATATGATTTTGTAGGGATGAACTTTCTTTTGCAATGTTATTTTGAGAAGACATAATTGCTTTGTTAATGTGCTTGAAGTATTGTTTTTCTTATGTCAATATTAAACTTCTGTCTTGAATCTTATGGATCTGAACATTCATGCCACAATAAAGAAAATTACATTGAGAATTATGTTAGGTAGCATTCCACATCAAAAATTCTATTTTTATCATTTACCTACTCGAGGACGAGCAGGAATTAAGCTTGGTGATGCTTAATACGTCTCCAACGTATCTATTATTTTTGATTGTTACATGCTATTATATTATCCTTCTAGGATGTTTTATGGGCTTTTATATACACTTTTAAATGATTTTTGGGACTAACCTATTAACCTAGAGCCCAGTGCTAGTTTCTGTTTTTCCCTTGTTTTAGAGTATCGCAGAAAAGGAATATCAAATGGAGCCTAATTGACCTGAAACTCAACGGAGGACGGTTTTGGACCAGAAGAAGCCCAAGGAGTACCGGAGGAGGACCAAGCGATTCCCGGGCTGCCCACGAGGGTTGGGGGCGCGTCCCCAGCCTTGTCGACAGCCCGGAGACCCCCTTTACTTGTTCCTGACTCCAACACCCCATATATATACAGAAACCTCCGAAAAATAACCTAGATCGGGAGTTCCACCGCCGCAAGCCTCAGTTGCCACCAAAAACCAATCTAGACCCGTTTCGGCACCCTGCCGAAGGGGGAATCCATCTCCGGTGGCCATATTCATCAACCCGGTGCTCTCCATGACGAGGGGGGAGTAGTTCACCCCTGGGGCTGAGGGTGTGTATCAGTAGCTATGTGTTTGATCTCTCTCTCTCTCTCTCTCTCTCTCTCTCTCTCGTGTTCTTCAGATGGAACGATCTTGATGTATTGCGAGCTTTGCTATTATAGTTGGATCTTATGATGTTTCTCCCCCTCTACTCTCTTGAAATGGATTGAGTTTTCCCTTTGAAGTTATCTTATCGGATTGAGTCTTTAAGGATTTGAGAACACTTGATGTATGTCTTGCATGTGCTTATCTGTGGTGACAATGGGATATCACATGATCTACTTGATGTATGTTTTGGTGATCAACTTGTGGGTTCAGTGACCTTGTGAACTTATGCACAGGGGTTGGCACACATTTTCGTCTTGACTCTCTGGTAGAAACTTTGGGGCACTCTTTGAAGTTCTTTGTGTTGGTTGAATAGATGAATCTGAGATTGTGTGATGCATATCGTATAATCATGCCCACAGATACTTGAGGTGACAATGGAGTATCTAGGTGACATTAGGGTTTTGGTTGATTTGTGTCTTAAGGTGTTATTGTAGTACAAACTCTATGATAGATCGAACAGAAAGAATAGCTCCGTGTTATTTTACTATGGACTCTTGAATAGATCGATCGGAAAGAATAACTTTGAGGTGGTTTCTTACCCTACAATAATCTCTTCGTTTTTTCTCCGCTATTAGCACTACAAAAAAATATGCTTCCGTGATGATACGTGTTTGTTACAGTAGGTTACGTTTTCTGTCATGCATGTTCATCCATGACAAATTTATGACAGAATCAAGATAGTCATACCTGTGCTGTCGTAGAAGTATTCCATGACATTACCAAAATTATCATCACGGAAGTGTCCACTTCCATGACGATAAATTGCGCGTCACAGAAGCGCTTTCGTCAAGGGTGACCGACACGTGGCATCCACCGTAACGGAACGCCGTTAAGCTATCGGGTCCCGTTTTGGATCCGATAACCCGTTAACAGTCGCGACCAATGGGGATTTTCCACGTGTAAAATCATCATTGGCTGAAGGAAACACGTGTCGGCTCACCATTGGGACAGATGTCATCCACTCATTAGACCCAAAGCGCCTATGATACATCGACACGTGGCACGGCCCAATAGAGGCCCATTCCTGTGAAAAGGCCGGCCCGTTTGACTTGGTCAAAAGGTGGCGGGCTGGCCCACGGCAAGCATGTTAACGGCATGTTCGCATATAGCCCATTTACAGCCCGCTAACCCAGGGCCCATTTACGGCCTATTCGAATTAGGCCCAGTAGCGTCATCTACTCATTGGACCCAAAGCGCCTATGATACGTCGAGACGTGGCACGGCCCAACAGAGGCCCATTCCTGTGAGAAGGCTGGCCCGTTTGACTTGGTCAAAAGGTGGCGGCCCGGCCCACGGCAAGCCTATTAACGGCCTATTCACATATAGCCCATTTACAGCCCGCTAACCCAGGGCCCATTTATGGCCTATCCGAATTAGGCCCAGTAGCGTCATGTGGGCCATCCAATATAATTCCATCCTGTTTTTAACTTCCGGCCCATGTATGGCCCATGACGTCTTTTGGCCCATATGAGGCCCTTAGTAACACACGGCCCATCAACGGCCCGTGGTAAAACTGGCCCGTAATGAACAACGTATCACTTTATACCCATTAACGGCCCATTATTACGTTGGGCCGTTTCCAGCCCATGTTATCTTTCGGCCTTCTCAGGGTCCATTTATTCTTGAGCTCATTTCCAGCATTCGTTTACTTTCGGCATGTTACTGTCATTTTCTGCTTGTGGGCCAAATTCAGCCCGTGGTTACAGTCGGCCCGTTTGTGGCCCATTAATATGTTGTGCCATTTTCATAGCATAATCAAATACGGCCTATTAACGACCCGTTATGGTCAGCCCATAAAATGTATGATTCCACTCTAGCCCATTTACGGCCCCTTATACGGCTCGTACAAGGCCCATAGATGAGAGGGCCCATAGAAGGCCCATGTATCCTACGGGACGTAGAAGGCCCATTGACCCGACGGACCATAGAAGGCCTATTGATCCGACGGCCCATAGAAGGCCCGTGGATCCGCTAGCCCATAGAAGGCCCATGGATCCGACAGCCAATAGAAGGCCCACGGATCCAACAGCTCATAGAAGGCCCACGAATCCGACGGCCATAGAAGGCCATGGATCGTCCGTCTCGTAGATGGCCCATGGATCGTATGATCGTTTGGGCAAGTTGGCCCCCGTTTGAATGATATAGCATATTCAAAGAATTATCCAACTCTATACTATAACCTCTAAAAAACATACACTATACAATAAAGAGACTAAGGCATAGAAATGTAGAATAATCCTACAAATAAAGAAATTACAACCGATTATACCCACTGGGCATTATGGTTCGGCACCAGTGATAATAAAGCATACACAAACATCAAATTACATACTAGACAAATACAGCTCACACATCATGGACGTGCATCAACATAACTTACCATTTGAACTATAATATCTTCATAAAATAGGATCGGCCGGATTTAGATAGCACAAATTTTAGTATGCAAAATCTCCAATTCCTTTATTGTTACCTCAGTGTTTTGTTTCATTTTTTTGACTCCTGCATCTAGTACCTGCGTGTCCAGTCTCAACTTGTTGATTGTACGTTCAGAATCATGTACACGTTGTCTTGTCACCTCTAGTTGATGCTCGAGAACATCAGCACATTCAAATTCCAATCCATAATCATTCGGTAAGGGCCATGCCACACTGCCCGCAGATCTTTGTGTTGATGTCACTTCATCTTGAAATGTTTCTGAAAGTACACATGACTAGGGCAAAAATATAGTTACAACAGTGAAGCGAGCAAGACAGACTATTTTGTACATGGAAAAATAGGACTAACAATAATGTTACACGTCATGAAGCATAAACAGGTGATATTTTAAACATTATAAAAAAGGTAGTCTGTGCAGCCTGCATACAGAAATCTCTTAGCTCAACAGAGGAGCATGATGTTGGGGCACAATCCAAAACACAGACAAGTTACAAATTTATACAACACGTTGCGTACAAGTAAGCAAGCAGTTGGCTATTTTGTAGCTCAATTAAAGTCTTAGGGAGCATAATGAATAGGAGAGAATTTCATACGAGCATACTACAGCAAGCAAAACTATGCAATCATTAGCCTAGTATAAACTAGATTTTGAGACTCATTCAATAATAGTTGGTTAATAGACTTCAAAGCTTCAGGCACACTTCGGCAGAGAAATTAAATGGTAAGGCCTTTAATTATGTCAACTAATAGTTATACAAGTACCCAACATCAGGCATCATTCTTTGGGCATCTCATTCACTGAGGACAAATAAAGCAATTGAAAAGAGCAAATTAACTATGCCTGAAACAAACAAGGAAATGAACTGTTGAGTTGGATACAGTGACTTACCTTAACAGGTTGAAGATTCTCGGCACAGCTCCTATGTCAGGGATATTACTATCGGGTATAAACAGGCTAGGAGGGTCCGTTTTACGTCATCAAGATTATATTATCAGAAGCCCAGCAGAGTATGTAATAGGAGGTTATAGCCCGAAGAGGCTCAGGGCCCATGTGTAAGGCCCATGGTTCATAAAACGTCATATTATGTAATTTGGGATGTAAGGTAGAAAGAGTAGAGACCGAGGAGGACACGTTTATGAGGCGGGCTCGGGGCTCTGTAAACCGGACTGGGTGTCACCTCTTATATAAAGGGACGACCCGACGACGGTTCAGAACAAGAAACAACAGCTCAAGACACAGGTAAAGCGGATTCACTCCCTGGTCATCGAAGACCAAGAAATACCACACCAAACTAGACGTAGGCTTTTACTTTCATCGAAGGGGCCGAACTAGTATAAAATCCATGTGTCCTTCGTCCGCTTTAACCCCTTTAAGCTAACCCGTAGCGATGGCTTCACGACTAAGTCCTTTTGGTAGGACATCTGCCATGCTAAATCCACGACAGTTGGCGCCCATCGTGGGACTATCGCACGATGGTTTCGAGTTCTTGAAGGGCAGCTTTGAAGGGCTCAAGGGCTACACAGTGGGCCAGATGACTAAGAGTCGTCGCGGCCGGATCTACATCGACGATGCAGGCTGGGGTCCCGAGGTCGATTCAATCGAATACGGGTAGCGGGTCCCCTTCGGCGGCATCCACGTCTTCATCGGTAAGATCAGCGAACCGGGCCCTGAGCCGGACACCTTCCCCAACATCGTCGAGTCGGTCAGCGTTCGTTTACTTTCGGCATGTTACTGTCATTTTCTGCTTGTGGGCCAAATTCAGCCCGTGGTTACAGTCGGCCCGTTTGTGGCCCATTAATATGTTGTGCCATTTTCATAGCATAATCAAATACGGCCTATTAACGACCCGTTATGGTCAGCCCATAAAATGTATGATTCCACTCTAGCCCATTTACGGCCCCTTATACGGCTCGTACAAGGCCCATAGATGAGAGGGCCCATAGAAGGCCCATGTATCCTACGGGACGTAGAAGGCCCATTGACCCGACGGACCATAGAAGGCCTATTGATCCGACGGCCCATAGAAGGCCCGTGGATCCGCTAGCCCATAGAAGGCCCATGGATCCGACAGCCAATAGAAGGCCCACGGATCCAACAGCTCATAGAAGGCCCACGAATCCGACGGCCATAGAAGGCCATGGATCGTCCGTCTCGTAGATGGCCCATGGATCGTATGATCGTTTGGGCAAGTTGGCCCCCGTTTGAATGATATAGCATATTCAAAGAATTATCCAACTCTATACTATAACCTCTAAAAAACATACACTATACAATAAAGAGACTAAGGCATAGAAATGTAGAATAATCCTACAAATAAAGAAATTACAACCGATTATACCCACTGGGCATTATGGTTCGGCACCAGTGATAATAAAGCATACACAAACATCAAATTACATACTAGACAAATACAGCTCACACATCATGGACGTGCATCAACATAACTTACCATTTGAACTATAATATCTTCATAAAATAGGATCGGCCGGATTTAGATAGCACAAATTTTAGTATGCAAAATCTCCAATTCCTTTATTGTTACCTCAGTGTTTTGTTTCATTTTTTTGACTCCTGCATCTAGTACCTGCGTGTCCAGTCTCAACTTGTTGATTGTACGTTCAGAATCATGTACACGTTGTCTTGTCACCTCTAGTTGATGCTCGAGAACATCAGCACATTCAAATTCCAATCCATAATCATTCGGTAAGGGCCATGCCACACTGCCCGCAGATCTTTGTGTTGATGTCACTTCATCTTGAAATGTTTCTGAAAGTACACATGACTAGGGCAAAAATATAGTTACAACAGTGAAGCGAGCAAGACAGACTATTTTGTACATGGAAAAATAGGACTAACAATAATGTTACACGTCATGAAGCATAAACAGGTGATATTTTAAACATTATAAAAAAGGTAGTCTGTGCAGCCTGCATACAGAAATCTCTTAGCTCAACAGAGGAGCATGATGTTGGGGCACAATCCAAAACACAGACAAGTTACAAATTTATACAACACGTTGCGTACAAGTAAGCAAGCAGTTGGCTATTTTGTAGCTCAATTAAAGTCTTAGGGAGCATAATGAATAGGAGAGAATTTCATACGAGCATACTACAGCAAGCAAAACTATGCAATCATTAGCCTAGTATAAACTAGATTTTGAGACTCATTCAATAATAGTTGGTTAATAGACTTCAAAGCTTCAGGCACACTTCGGCAGAGAAATTAAATGGTAAGGCCTTTAATTATGTCAACTAATAGTTATACAAGTACCCAACATCAGGCATCATTCTTTGGGCATCTCATTCACTGAGGACAAATAAAGCAATTGAAAAGAGCAAATTAACTATGCCTGAAACAAACAAGGAAATGAACTGTTGAGTTGGATACAGTGACTTACCTTAACAGGTTGAAGATTCTCGGCACAGCTCCTATGTCAGGGATATTACTATCGGGTATAAACAGGCTAGGAGGGTCCGTTTTACGTCATCAAGATTATATTATCAGAAGCCCAGCAGAGTATGTAATAGGAGGTTATAGCCCGAAGAGGCTCAGGGCCCATGTGTAAGGCCCATGGTTCATAAAACGTCATATTATGTAATTTGGGATGTAAGGTAGAAAGAGTAGAGACCGAGGAGGACACGTTTATGAGGCGGGCTCGGGGCTCTGTAAACCGGACTGGGTGTCACCTCTTATATAAAGGGACGACCCGACGACGGTTCAGAACAAGAAACAACAGCTCAAGACACAGGTAAAGCGGATTCACTCCCTGGTCATCGAAGACCAAGAAATACCACACCAAACTAGACGTAGGCTTTTACTTTCATCGAAGGGGCCGAACTAGTATAAAATCCATGTGTCCTTCGTCCGCTTTAACCCCTTTAAGCTAACCCGTAGCGATGGCTTCACGACTAAGTCCTTTTGGTAGGACATCTGCCATGCTAAATCCACGACAGTTGGCGCCCATCGTGGGACTATCGCACGATGGTTTCGAGTTCTTGAAGGGCAGCTTTGAAGGGCTCAAGGGCTACACAGTGGGCCAGATGACTAAGAGTCGTCGCGGCCGGATCTACATCGACGATGCAGGCTGGGGTCCCGAGGTCGATTCAATTGAATACGGGTAGCGGGTCCCCTTCGGCGGCATCCACGTCTTCATCGGTAAGATCAGCGAACCGGGCCCTGAGCCGGACACCTTCCCCAACATCGTCGAGTCGGTCAGCGTGCGAGACCTACCCGGATTCAGCCCGCCGTGAAGCGCGTCTTCGTTGGAGCAGTGCATGGAGTACAAACCGAGGATGGATCGGACTCTGGCGGCGAGACAGTTATTTATTCCGGGGATGAATCTTCATCCGGAGAGACCGAATCTTTGTATGTGCTGCAGGACGACCGGTCGGAGGGTTGTTCCGACGGTGAAAGTATTCCGGACTCCCTCGATCCGCCAAACAGGGTTGCTGTTTTCATGGCCGGATCACAATCCATGCAGCAGCCCTCAACGAAGGGGCGTTAACCTCAGAGGCGATGGGAGCTAGACCTGAGACCTTCCCCCGCCGCCCTCTGCTGCTCTATCCACCTTAGTCGACACTTTGACAGAGCTTGCAACAGCAGAAGTAGCTTAGGCCGACAAGGAGCAGCATGATGCAGAGATCACTCAGGTGAAGAGCCGAATTGAGCAAGCCAAGCTGGATCTGGCTGCGGAGAAAGCTAGGATGGCTACAAGGCATGCAGAGCTGGATTCCCAAGCTTTTTGGCTCAGGTTAGATCAGAACGCTTCACAGGAGGTAATGTGGAGAAGACAACAATCTCGTTTGCCGCCGGTTTATGAGGCGAGGAATCTCTTTAGCATGCCAGGCGCAGGAACCAGTAATCATCCAGAGGTAAACCAGGGAGGAGCACCGGGAACAGGCGCGTCGGTTCACCCAACGGCCGCGGAGACAAATCACCAAGTTGCGCCGGCCCAACACGTGCCCACCCCTCCGGGTTATTACTCTAATTCGTTGGACAACATAGTTGCTGCCGCTTCACGACTGGCCACCCTTCCCATTGAAGGAACGTCCCCCCTAGCAGTGGAGGCACGACGGGCCAGGGAATTGCTTGATACGGCCCTGACTCAACAGCAAGCTTATTCATATAGCAGGGAGAGGATTCATTCAACCCGTCGCCCGAGCCGGAGTAATACGAGGCGTCTGGATGAACCGACTGTATCAAGTAGCGCATGGAGATGGCATCGGTAGAGGCAGGATAATCCGGCAGGAGAAGAAGCAGATGCACAAGAGGTGGTGGACCAGGCCAGGCACACTGCCTAGTACGATGCCCGTCAGGCGACGCCGGTTCATCCCACCACCATAGTTAAACCGGGGGTCATGTCCAGTTCCCTGGGCGTACAGTGTCTCATACCCGCTTTACGGAACGTGAAACTACCCAAAGATTTCAAAGGTCCACGCAAGGTGCCCAACTACACGACGGATTGGCCTCGGAGGCGTGGGTTGAGAGTTATGAGATGGCTATGGAAATGCTCGACGTGGATGAAGCAGCATGTGCTAAATACTTCACAATGATGCTCGAGGGCACGGCCCGGACATGGTTAAAGGGTTTGCCACCTAACTCCATCGGATCGTGGGGTGAATTGCGGCGCCGGTTTATCAATAATTTCAAGGACACATGCAAGCAGCCGATGTCTATTGTTGATTTAGCGGCGTGCGTTCAAGGAGAGCAAGAGTCCACAAGTAGTTGGGTGCGTCGAGTGTCCGAAATCTTGCACTCCTCCAATAGCATCAACCCAAGTACATCAATAGTAACCTTGGAAGGCAATTGCCGGTTGGAACCTTTGAGGCAGAAATTGGGACGACTCAAACATGATTGCAACGACATGGGAACACTCATGGGTGCTTTGGTAAAATATGGAGACTCTGATAATACCAAGTATCCAGACGCAGATGGAGACAAGTCAGGAAAGGCGAGCAAGAACGGTAAACCGTCGCAGGCCAATCTGGCGGGCCAAGGGTACAATGGCAAGCGTAAAGCGGAGGACAGCTCAGACTTTGTGGCCAATGCCAACTCTCAGGACAATGGGCAGCGCCGCAAGGGTAAACCACCCCCATGCAACGGGAGGCCGCCCATTAATCTAGAGCTCCAGTGGAACATGCCTTGCCCAAGGCACGGTACAGTGGAAAACCCGACTACACATCTCTGGAAAGACTATTTCATTATGCAAGAATTTATGAAACAGGCTAAATATGATCACGGGCCCCCCGGTGGATCAGGTCCCGGTTTTCAAGGTCCGGGTTAGCAAGGTGGTGGATCCGTTTCAGGATACCACGGCGGTAACGGCAACCATAATGGCAACAATCAGCATCAACATAACCAGCAGCATGGTCAGGGCGGATACAACAACCAAGGAAATCAATAGCGTCAGCAGTAGCGGCAATCTGGATATCAGAATAATCCGAAGGAGCTGAGCAGTGGGCAGTATCACGTCTTTACTATGAGCTTATGCAAACGGGATTAAAAGGTTTTGAAGAGGGCAGTGCATTCTGTTGAACCGGCGATACCACGTTTTTTTCGTTGGTCTGAGCAATCCATTGTGTAGAGCTGAGAGGATCACCCACCCCAAGTTGATAATCCGGGTCAGTTGGCTCTGGTGGTGGCACCACAGGTGGGTGGTTATAAGTTCACCAAAGTGCTTATGGATGGTAGGAGCAGCATCAACATCCTATATTATGAGACTTCTCGACGTATGGGGTTGACAGATAAAAAGCTCCGACGGTCCAACACAGTGTTCCATGGGGTGGTACCCGGTAAATCGGCCTATCCAGTTGGCAAAATTGATCTGGAAGTTACCTTTGGGGATGAGCATGACTCTAGATCGGAGACAGTGACTTTTGAGGTTGTAAAGATCAGGCGTCCATACCATGCTCTGTTTGGGAGGCCGGTTTATGCCAAGTTCATGGCTAGGCCATGTTATGTCTATTTGCAGCTTAAAATGCCAGGCCACAAGTGGACTATTACAGTTCATGGAGCCGCAAAATTGCATTGGTGTGCGAGGAAGGAGATGCAGCTTATGCTGAGACGGTTTGTGCTACGGAGGAGCTGAAGTTCTATAAGGACAATGTTGATCCGGCGGATATGTCCCCGTTGAAGAAGCCAACTACAGAGCATGATCCGACGTTGAAGTTTAAATCGGCTGAGGAAACCAAGCAGGTTGGCTTTGTTCCGGGCGATTCATCCAAGCAGTTCACTATCAGCGCTAACCTAGATCCGAAATAGGAAAACACGCTCATCGAGTTCATCCGTGAGAACCGGGATATCTTTGCATGGAAGCCTTCTGACATGCCAGGTATACCGAGGGAACTCACTGAGCACAATCTTAATATTGATCCTAAGTTTAAACCAGTCAAGCAATATCTGCGCCGCTTCAATGAGGAAAGGCGCAAGGCTATTGGAGAAGAAATGGCCAGGCTCTTGGCTGCAGGCTTTCTAGTCGAAGTGTTTCATCCGGAGTGGTTAGCTAATCCGGTGCTAGTACTCAAGAAAAATGGAACTTGGAGAATGTGTGTTGATTACACAGATCTGAACAAGGCTTGCCCAACTAATCCTTTTGCTCTCCCCCGTATTGATCAGATCATTGATGCTACGGCAGGATGTGAGCGGCTAAGTTTTTTGGATGCATATTCAGGTTATCACCAAATCAAGATGGCAGTTAAGGACAAGGAGAAGACAGCCTTCATAACTCCTTTTGGAGCCTTCTGTTTTGTATCTTTGCCATTTGGGCTCAAGAGCGCCCAGGCAACCTACCAGCGTTGTGTGCAGAACTGCCTACAAGGGCAGATTGGATGAAATGTCCATGCATATGTTGATGACATTGTGGTGAAATCCAGGAAGGAGGAGACACTGATAGAGGATCTAAAGGAAACCTTTGACAACCTCCGAGTTTACAAAATGATGCTTAATCCAGAGAAGTGCGTTTTTGGTGTTCCGACAGGCAAGCTCCTAGGGTTCTTAGTGTCAAACAGAGGGATTGAAGCTAATCTGGAGAAGATCAAGGCGATCACGTCCTTGGCTAGACCGGCATGCATCAATGATGTCCAACGCGTGGCGGGCCGTATTGCCGCACTGAGCCGGTTTATCAGCCGTTTGGGGGAGAAGGCAATCCCGCTCTATCAGGTGATGAAGAAGACGGACCGGTTTGTCTGGAGCGATGTCGCGGATGCTGCGTTTGAGGATTTGAAGAGGCAATTGGCAGAGCCGCCAGTCCTTGCTGCCCCGGTTGACAATGAGCCGCTGCTGTTATATGTGGCTGCCAATGCCTGTGCAGTAATCGTGGCCATTGTGGTAGAGCGCAAGGAGGCAGGCAAAGAATATCCGGTTCAACACCCAGTTTACTACATCAGTGAGGTGCTCATTGAGTCGAAACAGAGATATCTGCATTGGCAGAAGCTGGTATATAGAGTGTTCATGGCAAACCGGAAGTTGAAGCACTATTTCCAGGGCCACCCAATCACCGTTGTCAGTTCAGCTCTGTTGAGGGATATAATCCAGAACAGAGAAGTCACCGGTAGGGTTGCAAAATGGGACATTGAGCTTAGCCCGCACAGATTAAAGTATGTGCCCCGTACTGCTATAAAATCCCAAGTGCAGGTGGATTTCATTAATGACTGGACAGAGTTGCAAGCACGTGAGGAGAAGCCGGATCATACATACTGGACTATTCACTTTGATGGTTCAAGGAAGTTGGAGGGCTCGGGGGCTGGAGTCGTGTTATCTTCCCAACGAGGAGATAAGTTTTGCTATGTTCTCCGTTTCATGTTCGCCTGTACTAACAATGCTGCTGAGTATGAAGCTCTCCTCCATGGCTTGCGGATGGCCAAGGAGATGAACTTGACCCGGGTTAAATGGTTTGGCGATTCAGATCTGGTGGCACAGCAAGTATCTGGTAAGTGGGACTCCAAGGATCTGCTTATGGCAGCCTACCGACCAGAAGTGGACGCTGTCGGTGGACACTTCAAAGGATATCAGGTGGATCATATAGACCGGCGAAAGAACGAAGCAGCTGACGTGTTAAGCCGGCTGGGCTCCCAGCGTAAACCAGTTCCGCCTAATACCTTCTTGGATGAGTTGCACAATCCGTCGGTGCAGGTACTTTCAGAGGTGGATTTGGCTATTCCTGATCCGGCAGCGCAATTGGTTGCAGCACTTCATGTCATTCCGGATTGGACACTGTCGTACTTAGCATACCTGAACCGAGGCGAGTTACCAGAGGATGAAGTTGAGGCCCGGCAGATAATCCGGCGGTCCAAATCTATGACTATCGTCAATGGAGAACTTCATCACCGCAGCGTTTCTGGAGCATTTCAGTGGTGTGTATCATCAGAAGAAGGCTGTGATATTCTTCGAGAGATTCATGAAGGGGATTATGGTCATCACGCCGGTTCAAAATCTTTGGTAGCTAAAGCTTTTCATCATGGGTTCTACTGGTTGACAGCTCACGCCGACGCAGAGGACTTGGTCAGAAAATGTGATGCTTGCCAGAAATTCTCACGGCGCGCTCATATACCGGCGCAGGAGCTGAGGATGATTCCAATTACTTGGCCGTTTGCAACCTGGGGGCTGGATATGGTCGGACCCTTCAAGAGATCCCAAGACAAGAAAACCCACCTGTTGGTAGCAGTAGACAAGTTTACAAAATGGGTTGAAGCGAAGCCTGTCAGTAAGTGTGATGCAGCAACAGTGGTTCAGTTCATCAAAAAGGTGATTTTTCGGTTTGGTTTTCCACACAGCATTATAACTGATAATGGCACCAATTTATCCAAGGGGGATATGGAGGAGTTCTGTCAACGAGAGCATATTCGCCTTGATGTATCATCAGTGGCTCACCCTCAATCTAATGGCCAAGCTGAAGGAGCCAATCAAGAGATCTTGAGAGGCATCAAACCCCGGCTTATGGTTCCTTTACAGAGAACACTGGGTTGTTGGGTGGAGGAATTACCTTCTCTCTTATGGAGCATCAATATTACACCTAACAGATCCACAGGGTACACGCCTTTCTTCATGGTATATGGAGCTGAAGCGGTCCTCCCTAGTGATATCCGGCACGACTCTCCGCGGGTGGCGGCTTATGTTGAAGCGGATAATGAACAAGCAAGACAAGACGGTTTGGACCGGCTGGACAAGGAACGGGACACGGCAGCAGCGCAATCAGCGATTTATCAACAAGACCTGCGCCGGTACCATAGCCGCCGGGTCAAGACCAGGACGTTTCAGGAAGGAGATCTGGTGCTCCGGCTCATCCAGGACCAGACAGATATGCACAAGTTATCCCCGCCTTGGGAAGGACCCTTTGTGGTCAGCAAGAACCTGCACAGCGGATCATACTACCTCGTCGACGTTCGAGAACATAAGGAATCACGTATGGCAGAGGAGGAGACCAAGTGGCCATGGAACATCGCTCTTCTTCAACCTTACTATACTTGAGCCATTGGCTCCGCTTTATGTACAATGTATATATTATGATTAATAAAATAAACCGGCGCCCCCGGTAAACCGGGGAATCAGCCATCTTTTTCACAAAAGAGTATCACATGGGGGCTTTCCAAGGAAGCATTCCATGGCCTCTTAAACCGGCGCCCTTGATAAAATCAAGGAATCAACCGTCTTTTCTATACAAAATAAGAATCACATGGGGGCTTCCGCGGGCAAGGGAGTTTCCCATGGCCTCTTGAGCCGGCGGCGATATGAAGCGCATCATAAGAGCAGTGCTCTGGTTGCTTCGGCAATTTCCACATGATGATGAGGGGTAAAAGAGGGTTTGATGCCTACCTGGGGGCTCACACACTACCTGGGGGCTCTCAGCGAGTTGAATACCCTTGTAGTGAACATGGCTTGGAAGCCCGGTGTCTACACCTAAAACCCCGGATTAACCTGCCTGCATCAAGTAAATCACGCCGTCCAGGTAAACCTGGTATGACCCATCGAACGTATCACAAGTCAATCCTTCGGGACCCTGAACTTGGTCACGTTAAATTGACGATCATCGAGTGATTACCCAGGCCAAAATATTTATGAGATTTTCAAATATTGGGTAGCTATTGACATTGATGATTTGGTTAAAGATTGCAGATCATCTTGACAGGCTTTGCTAAAATGGTTAGTGCAGTAGCCTGGCAGCTCATAAAAAGCCTCGAATTTGGAGCCTGACAGCTCGTAAAAAGCCTCGACTACATGGTCTTATTTGCCTAAAAACTTTATTTTTCATTTTTTATGTTTTCACAAATCTTTATCATCAAGGTCATTGGTTTTTCAACCAAGTCCATTTATTCAAGACCGGAAAACTACAAGGTTGTCCATATGTCTACAGAGTTAAAGTCTGGGTCATGAACACCAGCACTAGTTAAACCGGCGTTCATCGTAACCCGGATCATCCTTCATACTAAGCCGACAAGAGAGCCAAGGGAGTCAACAACACTCGCGCCTTGGATTATTTCTACCGGGTTAAGGTTTACAGATACACTTAATCACAGGTATGATACATGTTTGTATTTCATATATAGTTCAAGTTATTTACTTAGAACATGTGTCAGGGTAGTATAACCCGTCCGGTGGTAAACCGCCAGGACATCTTTTAGCGTTGTTCATGCATACACATGTAATATAAACTGTTAAAGCATTGCAAATAAGAGATAATTTGGGAATTTCCAATCAAAGTAATACCATGAAGGATAACAGTAGGACAAAGACAATATCTCAACTATTCTATTACAAGGCACTTGCAGACCCAAAAGAATATCAGTTTCTTGCAAAGTAATCAGCACATAAGATTAAACCGGAGCCGGTTTAGGATTCTTCCTCGGCTCGCTCTGAAGACTGAGGGTCAGCTTGCTCCGGGCCTTCGTCGGCCTCTGGCAGCTGCTGGAAATCAGGAGTGCTCCAGTCAATCTTGGCAAGGGCGCGGAAATATACTTCATCGTTTATGAGTTCTGACGGTTCAATGTAAGGAGCGAAGGTATGCTTACGTACGGGTGGAATCAGATTTTCAGTGTCATAAATCGGCCGCTCCACCCGTGCATTCTCTAAGTCATAACCCGGATGATATCTCGTTAAGTCCGCTTCATCGGCAAGCTTACTGGCAAGAAGGCGCATATCTTTGGTTAAAGCACGAAGGTCTTCAGTAGATAAGGCTGACTCGTCTTCTTTCATGCCGGGATAACCATTCATGGCTTCCGCCAGATCAAAATCGGGAACCCATGCCTTGGCCCGGGTTAGCGCCATTAGAGAGCCAGCTCTAGCAGCATAATTCTTCACTTCAACAAGTCGAGCAGGCAAGATAGATAATTTCTCCAGAGTACCTTGGATGGTGGTCGGCGCCGGTTTATTGTGCGACATGGCACTGATGGTCCTTTGAGCACCGGAGTAGAGTTGTTCCACCAAGGTATAAGCAGCCTTCTGTTTCCTCCGTACATCATCCCCAAGATGAGTCACGCGCCTCCCTGTATACAAGTGATGAGTTAAGCCGGAGCAGCATAAGATTGCAAGGATAAAGCATATGAAAACAATTACTCACCGAAGATGGCAGATGTCATATCGTCTATATGCTGCTTTAACCCGGATAACTCTTCCGTCGCCGGGTTAAGAGCAGCCTCCGCATCCTTGGCACTTTTCTCTAGAGCAGCCCTCTGTACCTCCCAAGTGGACCGCTCCGCTTCAAAATCTTTTTTGAGCTTCTCCATACTCGCTAAAGCAAGGGAAAGCTCCTCTTTGGCTTTAGTTGAAGTAGTCTCTTGAAAGGCCAGGTTATTCCGGAGTTCAGTGGTGTCCGAAGCCCTCCGGTTGGAGAAGACAGAAAATGTTAGAAGAACAGTTCAATCAAAAGCCTCAAGCACATAACAAGTTATGCACTCGACACTTGGGGGCTAATGTACAATTGAAGTGAAAGAAAGCAACTGTTTCAAACAAGTCCCAAGCACATAACAAAGTTATATCTTTGGCACTTGGGGGCTAATGTAAGGTCATTCTCAAACATGGAAGAAGTCCCAATTCATGCGCAATGAAGTAAACCGGCCCTTGGGGGCTATATATGCACATCAAGTTATTTCAGTTAATCTATCAAAGTCCTGGTTCATCCTAAAGGCTAAACCGGCACTTGGGGGCTACTATGGCCTAATGGTACAATTGCAAAATACAAGCAGAAATGAAAGGCGAAGGGAAAGAAGTTACCTCATATTTCTCCTCATCATGTTTACCAAACCGGCCTCATGGTCGCGGCTGGTGAAGAGGTGGTTCAGATACCCAGAGTGGAGCTCCTGGGCACTGAGCTGGGCATAACTAGACAAGTCAGTGCTCCACTTGCCTTTATCTTTTTGGAGAACCTCCTCCTTGGCAGTATGTCTAGCCAAGATAACAGGTTCCGCGGGAGCATGAAAACCTATTCCGGTAATCTCAACATCTTCTGCTGAGGCAGCAGTTGGCCTAGGGCGGGGTCATCGGTGCGCGCTGTACTAACGGGAGCCGGGCTAGCCCGAGGAGGACTAACCCGGACAGGGCTGACCGGTTTAGCACGATGACCGAAGGCATCGTGAATAGGTTTTTGAGCTCCACGAAAGCCGAGATGCTTTAAAAGAACGAGACGGAGATAAGATGTCCGTGTCAAAGATGCAAGCTGAAGAGCCTTATTGCGGACCCGGATTCCGGGCAGGTGCGGGACCACCTCATCTTGCGTTGTTTCATGGATGGCTATCGGTGGCAAGGTGATGAAGATGACTACGAAGTCGTCCATGGGGGCCGGGCAAGAAATGAGGAAGGGCAGCAAGACAACCACCGCGGCTCGGGTGGGCGAGAAGACGAAGAATCCCGAGGAGATGATCACAACGGTGATGCTGTACACAGTCATCATGTAGAAGATGCAGGATGTGATGATGAGGAAGATGCCGGAGCAGACGACGGGCATGATCATGAAGATGATGATGCCGGCGGAGCAGACGACGCTGGACCATCGATGGGCTGGGTGCAGGACCCTCATATTCAAGAGCTGCTTCTCAAGCAGACGGATAACGCAAGAGCTGCCGCCCGAGGGAAAGCCGAGATGGATCAACTGGAGTTAGACGTGGTTACTCCATTGTATGAAGGATGCAGGCCCGATGATACCCGCCTGAAAGTAACGCTCATGGCTCTGGAGATGAAGGTAAAACACAAAATGACCGACGCATGCTTCGACGAGAACATGTCATTCTGACACGAACGTCTTCCCAAGGGGAACTTTTGCCCGACCAGTTTCGAGGAGGCAAAGAAAATCGTGTGTCCTCTGGATTTACCGCACGTGAAATACCATGTGTGCATGAACAATTGCATCATTTATCGAGACGAGCACGCGGAGTCTAGCATATGTCCGGTGTGCGGCGTCACTCGATACAAGAAGAGGAAGAAAGCTCCTCAAAAAGTGGTGTGGTACTTTCCGATCACTCCTCGTCTACAGCGGTATTTCGCGGACCCTAAGGTAGCAAAGCTCCTGCGTTGGCACACGGATAGGGAGGAGAAGAAGCGAGAAGATGACGCAAATGATCCAGAGATAGATAAAAAAGACAACATGCTGAGTCACCCTAAGGATGCGAGCCAGTGGCAAGCTTTGAACTTCGAAGACCTAGAATTTGGGAACAATCCAAGGTACATCGTGCTGGGCGCGAGCACTGATGGAGTCAATCCGTTTGGCAGCCAGAGAAGCACACATATCACCTGGCCTGTGTTTGTGTGGATGTACAACCTTCCCCCTGGTTGTGCATGAAGAGGAAGTACATTCACATGAGTATGCTAATTGAAGGACCGAAACAACCAGGGAATGACATCAATCTGTATCTGGGGCTGCTGAAAGAGGAGCTTGACACGCTGTGGAAAACGCCAGCCAATACGTGGGACGCCGCAGAGAAAGAATATTTCCCTATGAGAGTCGCGCTCCTCACGACGGTGCACGACTATCTCGGTTACAGATATGTCGCGGGGCAGGTGGTCCACGGATTTTCTAGATGCGTCAGGTGCATGGATGACACAACGTATCGCCAGCTAGATAGAGATCCCGGGTCTTCGAAAACCGTGTTCATGGGACATCGAAGGTGGCTTCGCGACGATGACCTGTGGAGAAAACGCAAGGATCTGTTCGATGGTGAAACCGAACCCCGAGGATGCCCGCGTGCGAGGAGCGGCGAGGAAATATAAGAGCTGTTGAAAAATTGGAAAGATTGCCCACTGCCGGGAAAGAAGCAAAAGGCGCCAGAGCCGGGAAAGAAGCGAAAGGCGCCAGAGCCGCTGCTGAAGGTATGGAAAACGAGCTCTGTTTTCTGGGACTTGCCGTACTGGAATATCCATCGTGTGCCTCACAGCCTTGATGTCATGCATATCACGAAGAACGTGTGCGAGAGTCTGCTTGGTACCCTGCTCAACATGCCAGAGAGGACCAAAGTTGGGCCGAAAGCAAGGGCAGACTTGAAGTCAATGGGCATCAGGCAGGAGCTTCACACTATATATGATGATGATGATGATGATGATGATGAGATGAAGCAGGACACGGAAAGTCGTCGCAAAGGCAAAAAGGCCAAGAAGACCGGAAATGACTACCCTCCCACGTGCTTCACTCTAAGTCAGGAGGAGATCGAGCAGTTTTTCACCTGCCTCGTAGGAGTAAAACTTCCTTACGGTTACGCGGGGAAGATAAGCAGATACCTAGACACAACGAAGCAGAAGTTCAGCGGGATGAAGTCACACGACTGTCACGTGCTGATGACGCAGATACTTCCAGTTGCAATCCGTGGGATCATGGACGCGCACGTCCGTGAAATGCTATTTGGCCTATGCAACTTTTTCACGTCATCTCTCGGAAGTCGGTTGGCGTGAGGCAACTCAGAAGGCTACAGGAAGAGATCGTGGTGATACTATGCGAGCTTGAGATGTACTTCCCGCCCGCATTCTTTGACGTTATGGTGCATCTGCTGGTCCATATCATGGACGATATCATCCAACTCGGGCCGACGTTCCTGCACAGCATGATGCCGTTCGAAAGGATGAATGGTGTCATCAAAGGATACGTTCGCAACATGTCATGTCCAGAGGGAAGCATAGCCAGGGGCTTTCTGACCGAAGAGTGCATCTCCTACTGCACGAATTAGCTAGGCATCGAGAAGGGTGCCTACTACGCCATCCATCACATGCAGGCGATCGTACGGGACCATCATCAACTTCTGCTACCGAGTAAACTCAAAGATTGGGCCGCGAGCGTGTCGGCAATCCAGGACGCGGACATCAGACAAGAATTCTTTCGCATCCAGTCGGAGTTTGCGGAAATCATCCATCAAGATGTCCTTCGTACCTCGGGGCAGTTCTACCTCAGAAATCAACCGTCCAACAGTGACATCGACACAATGCTACAAATGTAGGCTGACAACACCCGCGATTTCATGACTCCCATGATAGACGGCGGCTTCATCCACGCTCCGGTCGCTTGAGTCGAGTCGAAAGTAGTGATGCTGTGTCTAGTTCTGAAAAATTGATTGGCTCATGTTGTAATTAAACTTTAATGAACTTGTAGTATGTCTCTTTGGTTTCGACTGTCGTTCAACTTAGATGTAATCGATGCTATTAATGTCTTGCTTTTCTTTTCCGATCATTCTGTTGCATACTTATATATTGCTTATGTATTGTCTGTGAATTGGTACTAACGTTTCGTTTGGCTAGTGCATAGAGATGCCGTCGTATGTCGTGTACAAGGGTAAGGTTTTCGGAGTCTACGACGACTGGGAGGAGTGTCGGAGACAGGTTCACCGATTCAGCGGTAACAGTTACAAAGGGTACACCACTAGGGCCGAGGCGGAATCTAGATACGCCCGCTATCTAGCGGGAGAGGGGAGGCAGCGTTGGAGGAACCGGATGAAGACGAGTTTCATCGTGATGACCGCAGCTCTCTTCTATGTGATGGTAGTTTAGATGATCGATATCGACTTGTAATGTGAAGACAAACTCGCTACTCGCGGTCTCGAGACTTGTAATATAATGTTCTATCTTTGTTCGGTCTTTTCAATTCGGAGACTAATATGATGAATTGTATTGGGAGACTAATATGATGAATTGTATTCAGAGACTAATCTTCTATTATATTCGATGAATCTATTGTTGATGTGTGTTGTCTATATTCTGTCCAATAATACATTTTGTAACCTGTGCAAAAAACAGAAAATTAAAAAATAAATAAATAACCTAATATTCATACTAATGGCGCATCACATCATAGTGCGCCATTAGTATGCCAAAGGATACTAATGGCGCATCATTAAACAGTGCGCCATTAGTATGCCAAAGTTACTAATGGCGCATCTGGCAGTAGTGCGCCATTAGTATGCCAAAGCACCTGGGTATATATATGCCCCCTGGGAAGCATACTAATGACGCACCGTGGTATATACTAATGGCGCATCTGAGGTGCGCCATTAGTATACCAGATACTAATGACGCACCTGCGCCATTAGTAAAATATACTAATGGCGTGGCACTAATGGCGCACCACTAATGCGCCATTAATGGCCAAAATAAGTGTGCCATTAGAAGGCCTTTTCCTAGTAGTGGTCGGTGGGGCGGCTCCGGGG
>LR738712.1:675653065-675694465 GCA_902687465.1 Secale cereale
GGGGGTGGACAAAGCATCTCCAGTGGGGACTACGAATGCGCCACCGAGAAAGAGCTTCGATGACAAAGGAGTGTTTTCCATGCACAGAGCAGTGCAAACGTTGGCTCCATTGAACTGACAGCCGCGAGCACGTGAACCTCCCTGCGGTATCAGCAAACCGCACAACTGCAACTCGACGAGCCGCACACGCCGATCAGGGAACCGCACGGCTACAGTTTCGAGCTGGCCGGCGACGCCTGCGAGTTCGTGGAGCAGATGGGATGCAGGGGCAAGTTCTGTAACAACAATTTCAATGCAACCTAAATAATGTCTTGTACCAAACTGTGTGAGATACAATTGGTATGGGAGATACAATTGGATAAGAATGAAATAAAAGAGATAATGATTACAAGTTGTCCACGCACCATCTCATGAATATGAATTACGTAGCATCAAAACTTAAATACCTTTAAAAGCAGGCTAGCACATGATGTGAACATGCTGACGGAGTACCTAACACTAATTCATGGAAATATTAAATTGGAGCACAACCAGGATGACAAAAGAAAGTCTTGCTACAGCAAAAAAATTGATCGACTAAAATAAATGCACATCACTATTCTATTAGTACTGTAAATACAGGGTAGAAGATATTAACCATATTTGAATGGATGGCTCTGCAAGATAGGAAAATAGGTCAAATGTGAACAAAATCAAAGTCTTACATCATATAGGAATTTCAAACAAAAATAATATTGCTGATCTTCTTTACGTATCCATGGCTACGGAAAAAATTAAATTGATGGAGCATAGCTAGAATCGCATTTACTCATCAAAAATGGCACATTCCCATCCGATGTATGCTACAAAAACAAACAAGCAATAACCAGAAAGAAAAAAAATCACATTTCCCTGTTATACATGATTATTCTTGCATTGACAGCAGGTTAAACCAAAATATTAGTGAAGATTGACGGGCTGGATGAGGATCAATGTCCACCTCTTGGCAATAGAAATAAATCAAACTCTAATTTTTGCAGCTTCCGTGACTATTGACAGGCTGGGAGACGGTGAGTGTCCGCCAGCATAAGGTGTCCAACCAACCACATAAAAATCTAGCAGTTCAGAGTTAGCCCACATTCGCCAGCCGATGTAAGAAATTTGAGAGACGAGTTACGAGATGTGGGGCCAACATAAAATAGAAGCATGTACAAATAATACATTTCCAAACTTGCATCCGATATAGATTGCATTGCTTCTTTACATCGACATAAAATAGGAGCATGCCCGGCTATATCGTTCTGTTTATTTCACCATGTATCAACAGATCAAAACTAGAAATAAAATAGGTGCTTAGCCATTCAGCGTTCGCCTAAGATCAATGTGAAAATATGAGAACCAAACCTGAGAAAGTTTAGTGTACTGCTGGTGTATGCAGTGCTTTCAAAGAGGTGACAAAGAGCAACAAATGTACCATGAACTGGAAAAAGAAAAGCTGATCCTGCATCTTGCACTTTTCACTAGTTGATACCATGTCTCAATATTATTCAGGTCTGCGCCTACAATATCTCACAATTGTTCAGTTCTACGCCTAGAGAAATTCAAAAGCCTTCCATCCACATATAGACAGCCACTGGTCAAAGTGAAAATCCATACTTTTACGAGGAGGATTCAAGTTTAAGAAAAGACACATTTGTGTTCTTTATTAAGATTAGCTAATCGATAGGTTCAAATCTCCATTAGTTCAGAATATGATTGCACCAGATGGCAGTGGCTCAACTAACTCAAAAGCTAACTAAACATTATACTCCCTATCAACAAGCCGGTGACATTGTGCATTAAGATTACAGTTACTTGGGCATGAATGTTTTGTGCTTCTTTTTGGGGCATGATTTTTCGATGCGAGGCTTGTTTTTTCACATTTTCTTGTACTTTACCCTTTCTGAGTTCTTTATATGCCTTCTGCAACAATGCATATTTACAATGATGGGATGACCATTGTCATACACAAGCAGCATCCCAACTCCATTCTAAGTAAATGGCCGAACATGGTATTTCTCATTTCTCAATACTACTCCCTCCATTCCAAAATATTGTTAGTATAAAGTTGGATCATCTATTTCGGAACGGAGGGAGTATGTGACAGTCTAGTTCATTCAAAACGGTGGAGCTCCAATGAACAAAAAAAAGGACAGTTTATGTATAACAGAGTAGAAACAGGGCCATCGCCTTTGGCTGGATCTAAGGAGATACTGTACTGTTGTTCCTTCTCCGCAGCCTTATTCGCCTCGAGTCCTCCTACACCATGCCATCCACCTCCTCCTTGAATTGATCCCACTTCCGAGCGCCAGTGTCAACCATCAACCTACATTAGTTCTATTGTTTGGCAATGCAACTCTCAATTGATTTGGGTGCATACACGCACGTATATATATACAAGGAGTGGTCCACGGCCTCGGCTATACAAGGAAACTAGAGGCGGGACTAGGTAGGAAATGATTCTACATATACATGCGATATATTGCCTATACAAATATATTCAACACCCCCCGCAGTCGATACGGCATCTGTGACGCATAGACTGGACCGAAACTCCTCGAACTGAGTCGTCGGTAAACCCTTGGTCATAACATCGGCGAATTGCTGAGCAGTGGGAACATGCAAGACTCGTATGTGTCCGAGAGACACCTGCTCACGCACGAAGTGGATGTCGAGCTCGATGTGCTTCGTGCGACGATGATGAACGGGGTTGGCGGAGAGGTAGACTGCAGAAACGTTGTCGCAGTAGACAACGGTGGCCTTGGCCACACCGAGATGCAACTCCTGGAGAAGCTGCCGCAACCAGGGGCACTCAGCCACAGCATTGGCCACAGCGCGATACTCAGCCTCGGCGCTCGATCCGGACACCGTGGGTTGTCGTTTAGACGACCACGATATGAGAGAGGGCCCGAGGTAGACGCAATAGCCGGAGGTGGAGCGGCGAGTGTCGGGGCAGCCAGCCCAGTCGGCGTCTGAGTAGGCCACCAGGTCGGTGGAGGATGACGCTGTCAGCGTGAGGCCCAGAGCCATGGTGCCGCAGATGTAACGAAGGATCCTCTCCACCAGGGACCAGTGAGAGTCACGCGGAGCGTGCATATGGAGGCACACCTGCTGGACGGCATACTGCAAGTCGGGCCGAGTGAGCGTCAAGTACTGAAGAGCACCAACGATGGACCTGTAGAAGGCGGCATCCGGTGCCGGAGTACCCTCAAGAGCGGAGACCTTGGCCTTCGTGTCGATAGGCGTAGGTGCAGGCTTGCAACTAAGCATGCCGGCGCGCTCGAGCAACTCGTGGGCGTACTGCTGCTGATGAAGAAAGAACCCATCGGCACGCCGTACCACCTCGATCCCGAGGAAGTAGTGCAAAGGACCAAGGTCCTTCATGGCGAACTCGGTGCCGAGGCGAGCTGTGAGTTGGCGAAGAAGCTCGGCCGAGGAAGCGGTCAGGATGATGTCGTCGACGTAGAGCAGCAGATAGGCCGTCCCACTGGTGTGCTGGTACACGAACAGAGAAGCATCCGAGCGAGTAGCTTGGAAACCAAGCTGCTGAAGGAAGGCGGCAATACGCTGGTACCATGCACGAGGGGCCTGCTTGAGCCCATAGAGCGAGCGCGAGAGCAGGCACACGTGATCCGGCTGGGTGGCGTCGACGAAGCCGATAGGCTGCTGACAGTAGACCTGCTCGGTAAGATGGCCATGAAGAAACGCGTTGGAGACATCCATCTGGTGGACGGGCCAGGCGCGAGAGACCGCCAGCTGCAGGACGGTGCGGATGGTGCCCGGTTTGACAACCGGGGCGAAAGTGTCGGTGAAGTCCACACCCGCACGCTGGCGGAAACCACGAACGACCCAACGAGCCTTGTATCGCTCGAGGGTCCCGTCAGGTCGAGTCTTGTGCCGAAAGACCCACTTGCCGCTGATCACATTAGCATGCGGCGGCCGAGGCACCAGCTGCTAGGTGCGGTTGCGCTGAAGCGCATCAAACTCCTCCTGCATTGCGGCGAGCCAATGAGGGTCACGAAGAGCCGCTCGAGCCGACGATGGGAGAGGTGAGGGTGTCGAGGTGGAGGCCGCGAGAAAGTACTCGTCGGCGGAGTACCACTGACTCGGGCGGAGCGCTCCAGTCCGGGCGCGAGTCACCATGCGGTGAGGTGGCGAGTCCGGGGCGGCAGCGGGCGAGGCTGATGAAGAGCCCGCTGCGGCCGAACTGTCCGAGGGCGCCGAAGAGACCGGTGCGGACCCGGATGACCCGGGTGCTGAGAATGCCGACCCGGGCGTAGGGAAGGCCGTCGTGGTCGGCGCGGCCGAGGCCGCCGGAGAGGCCGGCGCGGTCGTTGCGGCTGAGGCCGCTGGAGAAGCCGGCGCGGGAGAGCCGGCGGAGGGTGATGCAGGCGCCGATGCAGCCGTCGCTGCGGAGGAGGGCGGCGGGGACGCCAGAGCGTCGACCGAAGCCGCGAGGCTGGGCCTCGAGCTCGCAGCCGTCGAGCGGGGCAGCGGGCCAAAGCCGGGAGGCGGCCCAAGGTGGGCTCGAGGGCGCGCATGCACACCAAGAGAGCCCGATGTTGAGGGTCCAGGAGCCGGTGGTGTAGTCGTCGAGGAGTCAGACGGTGGCACCTGCTGAAACGGAAAAACCCTTTCATCAAAGTAAACGTGTCTAGATGTGAAAACACGATGGGAGATCGGGTCGTAGCATCGGTAGCCCTTGGTGTTGGGAGGGTAGCCCAAGAAGATGCATGCGAGAGAGCGTGGAGCTAGCTTATGAGGGGTGGTGGAGGCGATGCTAGGGTAGCAGAGGCACCCAAAGATGCGAAGATCGTCATAAGATGGTGGGCTCCCGAAAAGCAGGTGGTGCGGTGCAAAGTTGCCGCGAACACGACATGGCCGAATGTTGATAAGAAGTGATGCGGTGGCGAGGGCGTCGGGCCAGAAACGGGGCGGCACATTAGCATGGAATAGTAGGGTGCGAACGCAATCGTTAAGAGTGCGTAGGACCCGTTCGGCCCGCCCGTTTTGTTGCGAGGTATAGGGGCAAGTGAGACGAAAAATCATCCCATGTGTGGCGAGGAGATTGCGAACCGCAAGGTTATCGAATTCCTTCCCGTTATCGGTTTGGATGGCATGGATGGGGCGACCAAACTGTGTGATGACATATGAATAAAATGCGGTGAGAGTGGAAAGAACGTCGGATTTCCGCCGTAACGGGAAGGTCCACACATAGTGCGAAAAATCATCCAAAATGACGAGATAGTAAATATAGCCTGTATTACTCGCAACTGGAGAAGTCCACACATCACTATGAAGTAGTTCAAACGGATACGATGCAACCGAGGATGCCGTGCCAAAAGGAAGACGAGTATGTTTGCCTAGACGACATGCATGACAAGTGTGACCGTCGGTCTTATTACAAGTGAAGGAAAAACTCCGAAGAATATGATGAAGAGTGGTGTCGTTGGGATGGCCCAACCGAGCGTGCCAGAGGTCCACACCGACGGAGAGGGCGACCGGAGAGGTGTTGGTGGAGGTGGGTGGGTGGACCGGGTAGAGCTCGTCGGGGCTATCACATCGGTGAAGCACCATCCGGGTACGGGCATCCTTGACAGAAAAACCACACATGTCAAATTCAACGGTAACGGGATTGTCACGAGTAAGAGAACGAACAGAAACAAGATTTTTAATGAGATGGGGAGACACAAGTATGTCAAATAAAGATATCGGTGTGGATGTAGACAGAAAATAAGCATGGCCTATATGCGTAATGGGAAGTGATGATCCATCACCGAGAGTAATACGGTTGGAAGTAGCAACTGGATAGGAGGTATGAAGAGTACCAGGGTTGGCAACCATATGAGCGGTGGCGCCGGTGTCCATATACCAGTCGCCGCCACCCATATAGTTGGCCGGCGAGGGGGCGGAGTGAAGAGCCGCAAGCAGCACGGGATCCCACGGAGCTGGCGGAAGAGGAGGCGCCGAAGGCTGGGCGGCGTATGGCGCCGCGGTGTAGGAAGCCGGCGGCAGTGCGGCGTAGGGCGCCGCGGCATGGGGCGCCGGAGGGGGCGCAACATACGGCGCTGGCGGGAGCGCTGCGTACGACGCTTGGGGAGCGGCGAACATCGCCTGGTGAGAGGCCGGGCGCGGGCCCAGAAGGCCAGGAGCGGGCGGGCGGGGTACAGGCATGCTGTACGCATGGACCAGCCCCGTCCATGGGTTTTGGGCCGCGGCCCAGGGCGCGGCGGCCTGCTGCTGACGGGGCGGACCGCCCTGGCCGTTGCCCTTCCGACCGCGACGCCCACCACGGCGGCGATCAGAGGGGGCAGGCTGGGGCGCCGGTGGCTAGGGAAAGCCCGCCGCGGGGTGCGGGTACTGGCCATAGGTGGCCGCCGGTGGAGGGAACCGCGGTGCCGGAGGCGCCTGGGAGGGCGGCGGTGGCGGACCACCGCGAGACATCCCGGCGTGGAGGGCGGTGTGGGTGGCCCTGGCTTTGGCCATCTTCATGCGACGCTCTTCCAACCGCAAATAAGCCACGACCTTCGGAAAAGTCGGCTCCGGGATCAAGGTGAGGTTTGAAGCGGCGTTGCCGAATTCCTCATTGAGCCCGGCGGTGAGAGTGCTGAGGAGGAGTTCGTCGGAGATGATCTCGCCAAGGTCACGGAGCTCATCTGCAAGTTTCTTGAGACGCATGCAAAAATCATCGATAGACGAATCAAGTTGATGAGACCCAAAAAATTCTTGCTGAAGAAAAACCTGGCGTTGGAGTTGGTTGTCGGTGAAGAGCCCGTTGAGTTTAGTCCAAACAGAGAGGGCATCATCCCCGTCGGTGACCACCGTGTGGAAGAGATCCTTGGAGATGGTGGAGTAGAACCAACGAATAAGCGTAGCATCGATGGTCATCCACTCTTCATCACCCGCCATCTCGCGAGATTCAACGGAACCATCGCTGTGATCCTGAAGATGATACTCGCGGAACACTAGGTTGAGGTAGGTTTTCCAGGCATAGTAGGTGGAGGTGGAGTGATCGAGGCACACGGGGACACGGCGATGGATGTCGAGGTCACGGATGATAACGGGATCGGGACCGGCGAAGGGATTGTTGTTGGAACCGGAGTTGGAAGAGCGAGGTGAGGCCATGGCGGCGGCTAGGGGAGAGGTGGCTAGGGGAGGTAGGCAGCGGCAGCTAGAAGGGGAGGCGGCGGCTGCGCGTGGTGTGGCGGCGGCGGCGAACTAGGAGCGGCAGCGGCGGCAGCCTAGGGCGCGGTGGCGGCAGGAGCGGAAGCTTTAGGAATAGGATCGTGAAAAGGAAACTGATACCATATTGTTTGGCAATGCAACTCTCAATTGATTTGGGTGCATACACGCACGTATATATATACAAGGAGTGGTCCACGGCCTCGGCTATACAAGGAAACTAGAGGCGGGACAAGGTAGGAAATGATTCTACATATACATGCGATATATTGCCTATACAAATATATTCAACAAGTTCATCACCTCTTCATTATGCAAGATCCTCTCTTCTGTTTCTTTTCCTTTCTTTGTCTTCTTCTGCCTCGCTCCCAAAAACCAAGAACCCTAACCCTAGAAATTAAGAAATTTGTGGAGGAGCAGAAAGAGGAGGGAGATCTTACCGGCGAGAAGAAAGCCGACGAGGGAGAGCGACGCTAGACAAGGCCATTGTTCTCGCCCAGCTCGTGTCGAATCGTTGCACTGCCTATCTCGCCTCGGTTCGCTACCGGATCAGATGCGCAAAGTGGAGTACTTCACGCGCGAGAGATGGGAGTAGGCCTCCCCTCTGGTGCCGTCGCCATTGCCAGAGAGGAGAGGGTCGGGACAGAGGAACACCTGCCCGAGCCCGTGAAAACCGCTCGCACCTGATTGGAAAAAGTTCATGTACGTGGTGAGTGGGCTAGCTCCTAGCGACAAGCCAAAGCCCAACCGTTTCCTTCGACATAATTTTACAGTGGGCAAACATAATTTTACATCGGTTATTAAGCCGGACCATCTCTTGGTCGATCGACTCGGGTGAGGAATTACTTATTCCTCACCCAGGGTTATCAATATATATATTAGAAGAATAACTATTATATATTAGAAGAATAACTATTCTGATAACACTTCCGCACTGCACGCTCAACGCAAGTGCACATCATTGTTTGAACCAAGTGTGCTGCAGTACTCAAGCGAGTGAACTTCTGTCGTAAAAAACTGCACGCGGGTGTTTTCTCAGTACTATTTTCGCTCCAGTTTTTAAAACAGTTGTCGGAACAAGATGTGTAATATACTGTTGATAAGCTACGGATTAGGCGCAACTTCGCCATGTTGAAAGTTTTTCGAGATTCGTCATGGTTTAACAACAGTTTTGAAAATGGTGCGACCCACGACGAGTGGCAGCGAGCGTTTTTTCGTGTTTTTTTTTCTAAACCGCTCGTCGGATTGAAGCAAACGATACACTGTTGGAAAGATATAGTCGAGGCGCATCTTTTTTATATCTATTTTTTTCTCTAATTTGTTACGGTTCAAGAGCAGTTTCAAAATTACTAAATCGCGGAATTCTGTTTTTGAAAAAAATTCAATTTTTTTCTACTATTTTCGCTTCGTTTTTTAACCGTTTGTCGAAACGAGGCATGTAATATACCGTTGAAAAGCTATGGACGAGGCGCAACTTTCATATGTTGAAATGTTTTTTGAGATTTCTTATGGTTTTAAGTCAATTTTAAAAATCGTGCGACGGACGATCATTGGCAGCGGCCATTTTTTCGTAATTATTTTCAAACCGCCGGTCCGAATGATTCAAATGATACACTGTTGGAAGGATATCGACGAGGCGCAACTTTTTCATGTAGAACACTCTCTTTAATTCCTTATGGTTTAAGAACAGTTTCGATTTTTACCAAAATGCGGACACTCTGTTTTTCACGAAACCAAAATCGACGCGTGCACTGCATCAGACAAAAGAATGCACTGTTTGAGACCGAAAACAGCACCGCAACGTGGATAAATGAAAATGCAATCTTATTTTTTTTGCTAATATTTTTTTCTTTTTACAATTTCATCTCAGCTGCTAGGCTGACTGTAGAACGACACACGAGGACGAAGTGCACTGCAAGTGCTGATACATTTTTTTGCTAAAATTTTCTTTTACAGTTTCTTCTCAACTCCTAGGCCGAATGTAGTGAACCGCATCTGAGGATGAAGTGTACTGCAAATGCCGACTCAATTCACTTTTTTAACACAAAACGCCCCACAAGAATGAATGCACAGTTTTGCATCGGAGGAAGTGAACCATGCCTCAAATCAAAAACAAACTACATGCATTTTTTCATCATTTTCTGAATTTTTTACAAGTCATCTAGACTACACTACACGGTCCATTTTTTACAAAGCAACCCACCAAGGTTTTTTAAGAGTGAAAACACATCATGCTTTCAACATTCTCTTTTTAGAAAACAGGTCAAAAAATAAAACACAAAAAAAACTTCAAACACGCGTCGCGCGAGCCGCAAGAAGTGCACCAACAGACTGCATCTATTTTATATACCTTTACATGTTTTTCTCGCACATTCAAGAACAAAGTGAAAATAAAAAAAATGATGTTATTTCTTCTGTAGATCTCCGGTGAACTGCATGTCCACGCCCGCACGATGACGAAACCTTCACGCACCCGAGGAGAAGAAAACCTCCAGGCGCACTGCAGCACCGGGGCAAGCGAACCCCATCGAGAAGCGGTGCGAACTGCACCCGCATGTCACACGGGCTTTGTCCTTGCAGTCAGCCGGGAGCAGCTCGTCGTGGATCGCCCCGTTTGATGCCTTCCCTTCCGAAGACAGCGCAAGATGGCACCACATAGCCGGCTTGCACGCACGTGCTCCCCCTCTTTGAGTTGCATTCTAAAGAATCAATTAAGAGAAATAGAGAATGAACTATAACAAAGGAAGAGGGAGCTGGGGTCACACCGGGACAGCCAGGGATGGGTGTGCAGTTCGCAGTCACCCGTCGTGCGTTTCACTAGCGCCACCGGGAAAGGGCTTCGAGGACAAAGGAGTGTTTTGCCATGCACAGAGCAGTGCAAACGCTGGCACCATTGAACTGACAGCCGCGAGCACGTGAACCTCACTGTGGTATCAGTAAACCGCACAACTGCAACCCGGCGAGCCGCACACGGCGATCAGGGAACCGCACGGCTGTAGTTTCAAGCTGACCGGCGACGCCGACGAGTTCGTGGAGAAGATGGGATGCAGGGGCATGTTCTGTAACAACAATTTCAATGCAACCTAAATCATGTCTTGTACCAAACTGTGCGAGATACAATTGGATAAGAATGAAATAAAAGAGATAATGCTTACAAGTTGTCCACGCACCATCTCATGAATATGAATTACGTAGCATCAAAACTTAAATACCTTTAAAAGCAGGCTAGCACATGATGTGAACATGCTGACGGAGTACCTAACAATAATTCATGGAAACAGTAAATTGGAGCACAACCAGGATGACAACAGAAAGTCTTGCTACAGCAGAAAAATTGATCGACTAAAATAAATGCACATCACTATTCTATTAGTACTGTAAATACATGGTAGAAGATATTAACCATATTTGAATGGATGGCTCTGCAAGATAGGAAAATAGGTCAAATGTGAACAAAATCAAAGTCTTACATCATATAGGAATTTCAAACAAAAATAATATTGCTGATCTTCTTTACGTATCCATGGCTACGGAAAAAATTAAATTGATGGAGCATAGCTAGAATCGCATTTACTCATCAAAAATGGCACATTCCCATCCGATGTATGCTACAAAAACAAACAAGCAATAACCAGAAGGGAAAAAAAATCACATTTCCCTGTTATACATGATTATTCTTGCATTGACAGCAGGTTAAACCAAAATATTAGTGAAGATTGACGGGCTGGATGAGGATCAGTGTCCACCTCTTGGCAATAGAAATAAATCAAACTCTAATTTTTGCAGCTTCCGTGACTATTGACAGGCTGGGAGACGGTGAGTGTCTGCCAGCATAAGGTGTCCAACCAACCACATAAAAATCTAGCAGTTCAGAGTTAGCCCACATTCGCCAGCCGATGTAAGAAATTTGAGAGACGAGTTACGAGATGTGGGGCCAACATAAAATAGGAGCATGTATAAATAATACATTTCCAAACTTGCATCCGATATAGATTGAATTGCTTCTTTACATCGACATAAAATAGGAGCACGCCCGGCTATATCGTTCTGTTTATTTCACCATGTATCAACAGATCAAAACTAGAAATAAAATAGGTGCTTAGCCATTCAGCGTTCGCCTAAGGTCAATGTGAAAATATGAGAACCAAACCTGAGAAAGTTTAGTGTACTGCTGGTGTATGCAGTGCTTTCAAAGAGGTGACAAAGAGCAACAAATGTACCATGAACTGGAAAAAGAAAAGCTGATCCTGCATCTTGCACTTTTCACTAGTTGATACCATGTCTCAATATTATTCAGGTCTGCGCCTACAATATCTCACAATTGTTCAGTTCTACGCCTAGAGAAATTCGGAAGCCTTCCATCCACATATAGACAGCCACAGGTCAAAGTGAAAATCCATACTTTTACCAGGACGATTCAAGTTTAAGAAAAGACACATGTGTGTTCTTTAGTAAGATTAGCTAATCGATAGGTTCAAATCTCCATTTGTTCAGAATATGATTGCACCAGATGGCAGTGGCTCAACTAACTCAAAAGCTAACTAAACGTTATACTCCCTATCAACAAGACGGTGACATTGTGCATTAAGATTACAATTACTTGGGCATGAATGTTTTTTGCTTCTTTTTGGGGCATGATTTTCGCTGTGAGGCTTGTTTTTTCACATTTTCTTGTACTTTACACGTTCTGAGTTCTTTATGTGCCTTCTGCAACAAAGCATATTTACAATGATGGGATGACCATTGTCATACACTAGCAGCATCCCAACTCCATTCTAAGTAAATGGCCGAACATGGTATTTCTCATTTCTCAATACTACTCCCTCCGTTCTAAAATATGGTTAGTATAAAGTTGGATCATCTATTTCGGAACGGGGGGAGTATGTGACCGTCTAGTTCATTCAAAACGGTGGCGCTCCAATGAACAAAAAAAGAGGGACAGTTTATGTATAACAGAGTAGAAACAGGGCCATCGCCTTTGGCTGGATCTAAAGAGATACTGTACTGTTGTTCCTTCTCCGCAGCCTTGTTCTCCTCGAGTCCTTCTACACCATGCCATCCACCTCCGCCTTGAATTGGTCCCACTTCCGAGCGCCAGTGTCCACCATCAACCTACATTAGTACATCACTTCTTCATTATGCAAGATCCTCTCTTCTGTTTCTTTTCCTTTCTTTCTCTTCTTCTGCCTCGCTCCCAAAAACCAAGAACCATAACCCTAGAAATTAAGAAATTTGTGGAGGAGGAGAAAGAGGAGGGAGATCTTACCGGAGAGAAGAAAGCCGATGAGGGAGAGCGACGCCGGACAAGGCCATTGTTGCCGCCCAGCTCGTGTCGAATCGTTGCACTGCCTATGTCGCCTCTGTTCGCTACCGGCGCAAAGTGGAGTACTTCACGCGCGAGAGATGGGAGTAGGCCTCCCCTCCAGTGCCGCCGCCATTGCCAGAGAGGAGAGGGTCGGGACAGAGGAACACCTGCCCGAGCCCGTGAAAACCGCTCGCACCTGATTGGAAAAAGTTCATGTATGGGGTGAGTGGGCTAGCTCCTACCGACAAGCCAAAGCCCAACCATTTCCATCAACATAATTTTACTGTGGGCAAACATAATTTTACATCGGTTATTAAGCCGGACCATTTCTCGGTCAATCGACTCGGGTGACGAATTACTTATATATATATATATATATATATATATATATATATATATATATATATATATATATATATATATATATATATATATATATATATAGTGTTACTATTCATCACCCAGGTGCAGAATAACTTATTCTTCACCCGAGGTAATCTTACGATCATTTCATTTCTTATGATCATTATATTTCAAATACAAATAATTACATTAATATTGATTTAATGCATAAAATTTGGCATAGCAAACAAAATATAGATCAAAAATTTTATTTTATTTACATTTTGCACTATATTTTTACATTTGTAATTTTACGTAACATAAAATATTTTTTACGACGATTATAGGTTTTCTTACGTTCTTTTTTTATGTCTAAAATAAGACAAAATTTACGAAACGTAAAATTACGGTGCATAGACGATAAAATAGAGGTGGGTGAAGAATAACTATATACACATTAATTATACCTCTTTATCATTCTCAATATACTTCATTAAATATTCTAAGATACCCCAATACGAGTTTTGTTGAAAAAATATTATCCGCGATGTACTTTTTGTAATATACCTTTTTCACGTACAAACACATCAGTATATACGTAAACCTTTAAAATATGTAGACTCGCATGAATTTTTTCATTAAAAATCATTTTGAGGTATCTAACAATTACTAATGAAGTATATTAAAAATAATAAAAAGGTATAAAAGATTCATCTATATGGTATATGAGGAGCGAGAGTACGTACTCCCAGGAGTACGAACCGAGGCGAGATAGGCAGTGCAACGATTCAACACGAGCTGGGCGACAACAATGGCCTTGTCCGGCATCGCTCTCCCTCGTCGGCTTTCTTCTCGCCGGTAAGATCTCCCTCCTCTTTCTCCTCCTCCACAAATTTCTTAATTTCTAGGGTTAGGGTTCTTGGTTTTTGGGAGCGAGGCAGAAGAAGAGAAAGAAAGGAAAAGAAACAGAAGAGAGGATCTTGCATAATGAAGAGGTGATGTACTAATGTAGGTTGATGGTGGACACTGGCGCTCGGAAGTGGGATCAATTCAAGGAGGAGGTGGATGGCATGGTGTAGGAGGACTCGAGGAGAACAAGGCTGCGGAGAAGGAACAACAGTACAGTATCTCCTTAGATCCAGCCAAAGGCGATAGCCCTGTTTCTACTCTGTTATACATAAACTGTCCTTTTTTTTGTTCATTGGAGCTCCACCTTTTTGAATGAACTAGACTGTCACATACTCCCTCCGTTCCGAAATAGATGATCCAACTTTATACTAACAATATTTTGGAACGGAGGGAGTAGTATTGAGAAATGAGAAATACCATGTTCGGCCATTTACTTAGAATGGAGTTGGGATGCTGCTAGTGTATGACAATGGTCATCCCATCATTGTAAATATGCTTTGTTGCAGAAGGCACATAAAGAACTCATAAAGGGTAAAGTACAAGAAAATGTGAAAAAACAAGCCTCGCAGCGAAAAATCATGCCCCAAAAAGAAGCACAAAACATTCATGCCCAAGTAACTGTAATCTCAATGCACAATGTCACCGGCTTGTTGATAGGGAGTATAATGTTTAGTTAGCTTTTGAGTTAGTTGAGCCACTGCCATCTGGAGCAATCATATTCTGAACTAATGGAGATTTGAACCTATCGATTAGCTAATCTTACTAAAGAACACAAACGTGTCTTTTCTTAAACTTGAATCGTCCTGGTAAAAGTATGGATTTTCACTTTGACCTGTGGCTGTCTATATGTGGATGGAAGGCTTCTGAATTTCTCTAGGCGTAGAACTGAACAATTGTGAGATATTGTAGGCACAGACCTGAATAATATTGAGACATGGTATCAACTAGTGAAAAGTGCAAGATGCAGGATCAGCTTTTCTTTTTCCAGTTCATGGTACATTTGTTGCTCTTTGTCACCTCTTTGAAAGCACTGCATACACCAGCAGTACACTAAACTTTCTCAGGTTTGGTTCTCATATTTTCACATTGATCTGAGGCGAACGCTGAATGGCTAAGCACCTATTTTATTTCTAGTTTTGATCTGTTGATACATGGTGAAATAAACAGAACAATATAGCCGGCGTGCTCCTATTTTATGTCGATGTAAAGAAGCAATGCAATCTATATCGGATGCAAGTTTGGAAATGTATTATTTGTACATGCTCCTATTTTATGTTGGCCCCACATCTCGTAACTCGTCTCTCAAATTTCTAACATCGGCTGGCGAATGTGGGCTAACTCTGAACTGCTAGATTTTTATGTGGTTGGTTGGACACCTTATGTTGGCCGACACTGGCCATCTCCCAGCCTGTCAATAGTAACGGAAGCTGCAAAAATTAGAGTTTGATTTATTTCTATTGCCAAGAGGTGGACATTGATCCTCATCCAGCCCGTCAATCTTCACTAATATTTTGGTTTAACCTGCTGTCAATGCAAGAATAATCATGTATAACAGGGAAATGTGATTTTTCCTTCTGGTTATTGCTTGTTTGTTTTTGTAGCATACACCGGATGGGAATATGCCATTTTTGATGAGTAAATGCGATTCTAGCTATGCTCCATTAATTTAATTTTTTCCGTCGCCATGGATACGTAAAGAAGATCAGCACCATTATTTTTGTTTGAAATTCCTATATGCTGTAAGACTTTGATTTTGTTCACATTTGACCTATTTTCCTATCTTGCAGAGCCATCCATTCAAATATGGTTAATATCTTCTACCCTGTATTTACAGTACTACTAGAATAGTGATGTGCATTTATTTTAGTCGATCAATTTTTCTGCTGTAGCAAGACTTTCTGTTGTCATCCTGGTTGTGCTCCAATTTACTGTTTCCATGAATTAGTGTTAGGTACTCCGTCAGCATGTTCACATCATGTGCTAGCCTGCTTTTAAAGGTATTTAAGTTTTGATGCTACGTAATTCATATTCATGAGATGGTGCGTGGACAACTTGTAATATTTATCTCTTTTATTTCATTCTTAAACAATTGTATCTCGCACAGTTTGGTACAAGACATGATTTAGGTTGCATTTAAATTGTAGTTACAGAACTTGACCTCTCTGTCTTGTTTCTCTATTTACTTTCGATTCATACCTGTAGCTAGTGTGTAAATGTGATTCTCATAAATCTGGTACATCCAAACTTCCCTTGTGATTTTTTCAGTTTAAGATAGTAAAACCTCAGTCTACAAGTGTGATGTGTTCTAGTTTGTCGGTGGTCTCTACCTGTTTGTTGGTATGCTCCTCAGAACTAAAAATATTCTGTTTTTTCAGGTCTATTCAAGTGGATGACGACAACTGTATGAGGGTAGAGAGGAATGAGTTTTCTGGAACACGTGTTCGTATTTTAGTGTATGGTGGGTACAGGTATTGTTTGATTCAAAATTTAGACCTTTTTGCCAATAATTAGAAGGAAAATTTAGGATTGTTGAGAAGAGAGGTGAAGCGAAAGGCTTCAGTACTATTCTTAGGATACTATATGTTGCTTCCTGGCCATGTATAAGAATTGTTCAGTTACTTGAGAGATTGTTGAACATATGAAATTGATGGAAATCTTTGGGCACCCTCAAGTTAAGTTGCTTGAAGACCAAGTTCAAATATGTGTGAGGGCAGTGCAGTTGGGCATGCCAGTCTACTGCACCTGATGTAATCAGTGTAGTAGATCTGTTTTGAAATAGTGCTTTCGGAAAATTTCCTGCGGTCACCAAATGGCATTCAATTATCTCCAAATGATTTTTTTCTATACTCATAGGGATAGTTTTAATTACGTGAGATATTTCCCAGAACCATTAGTTAGTCTTGTACACTGAATCTATTTATTAGACGGCTTTGTTATTCCTAGGGCCATGTTGATCGTTCTTCCATTTGTTACATAACATTATTTTAGGGCCATCAGGCTACCATCCATTCCATGGGCTCGTGATTTTACTGTGTTCGTGATGACACATCTGTCCCTTTTATGTTTGGTTCTTCGGATATTAATGTTGTCATCTCAATCAGCGCTGAGCATCGTTTATGGGCTTTTGGATCGTTATCAACACTGTAGTGCTGATGTACCTCCCAACAAGAAATATAATGTGGTAGGCAGAGGCACCTCTTATGGTATGGTTTAGATTGAGGCAAAGCAAAGCTTTCGCCTCCATTTTTGTTACGGACTTGTGGCTGTATTACAAAAAAATGTTTCAAGCTGATTACAGTTGAAATATCTGAGACAAATCAAACTTTTGGAATGCAGTTCTAGGATTCTGGATATGGCATTTTCAAGGTTATTTCGTACTATAAGAAAATTTTCGTTTGATCTGCACATCGCAAAGTAAAGTTAACAACGCTCAGCAATCTTTTTGTGTTTCTGGTCTAAGTCAACAAGATGATGTAGTACCTCGCCCAAAAAAAAGATGATACGTTTGACAACTGTCGTGCAAAACATTGGAGAAAAAATGCAAACAAGAACTACACTGTAGAACAATTTATAGGAACACAGTCATATCCTACAAAAAAAAAGTCAGGCACGCTTCCTACTCATCCTAAAATTACAGCAACATCATTTAGTTTTTTTATAGTGTTATTACTTTGTTGTGTCGTACGGATTTCTCAAATGCCTGATGTAACTTGTTAGCATGCAAAAGGTAATATTACGTCTGTCGCTTTTGTTTTGTAGAACGGAGACAGTTTCCTACTTCAGGCTGTAGTCTTACCTCAAGTGCCTTTATTTTCTTACGTTTTGAAGGTATGTACGTGGGAGATGGCTGTAATCTTACCTCAAGTGCTTTTGTTTGCTTACATTTCTCACAAAAGCTAATGTTTTCTTTGACAAAATTACAGGAAGCACATCCTGCTATTACAAAAACAAAAATCTGTAAGTGGTTACTCTTTTGTCCATTTTCATAGATTCTAACTTACCCCATACATATACATTGAGAGTGAATAGTGAATACACATCCCAACTCAAGAATTTGCAGGTTAGGGATTTCGTTAACGCTTGCTTTGATGCATTTTACCTCTGTTATTGTTTATACAAATACAATAGTAGGAGTCATCGGTGGCATCTTGCTAATGCTGCTGCTTTTGAACATTGTCACATGCAGACAATCTGGTTAAGGTTCTGCTACGAGCTTTGCTCACGCGTCTTTGCAGTTCTTATATCATCCAAGAGCAAAGGGTATCTCCCAGGCGCCATCACCAACATGTTTCTATCGAAGGGCCCACTATATTTTCTTCTTTTCAACAACCCTGTCCCTAATTCTGCTTTCTTCTTAACAATTCCAACTATCCTCGTTCCCACCAACCTCGTCACAATCTACACTGCTCTCCGGCTCCGCTTTCCGGTATCCTACCGGTGTGGTGTTAATGCCCCAAAATTATCTTATAATCGAGATGGTATGAGTTTGATATCCTAAGTGTCCCTACCGGTGCGACCTCTATTAGACAACTAGCTTGAGCACGGAGCACCAAGAAACTTCGGGGTCCAAATTCCAACAGAAATTTCAAATATTATCAGCTACTTGACAATAAGCAAATGCTTACATTATGTCGGTGACACATAATAGGTGTGCGGCGGCGCCATCCAGGCGCAGCACCGTGGCCAGGTGAAGATGAGGCAGACACAAGGGAAGCATTGCCGGCGGGCCATGGGCCCGTCTAGGCGATGTGTGGTGGTGCTGGCGTGCAACATCGATCTCCATCTTGGCATGGTCCTAGTAATGAGTGGCGAACATCGAAGCTTGATTTTGGCAGTGAATATGCATTTAGTCTCTTTAACTACCTTGTCGGTTATAGAAATCATAAGAGCAAAGGACCCAGTTATGGTTGCGTATTAAATACAAGTTGTATCTCATGATTTGTTTTGTTCTTGTCAGACATGGCTTTTGTGGGATGATTATTATGTGGATAGGTTGCATGTCAAGAGAAATATGATAGTAAGGATGAATTATTCAAGTATTATAGATCTCATATTGAGTGGTTATTGTTGTTGATGGTCTTATTCCATCAAAGGAATTGATCATTGTTCCTCTTGAGCAGAAATTTGGACAATTTTTGGTTTATTTCATAAGCATAGCTCCTATTTCTATTCAATTATTAATGGTTGTGTAACAATATACTAACATGGGAATTATTCTAAATCCAATGTTCACATTCATTCATCTTTAACATGCATAACATTTGACCAAGAAATAGAAGTATTTGACTTTAATGAAAACACTATGTGACACACAATACCTAGAAATTCTAAATCCGCAAAACATGTCAACAAGAAAAAGAAAAATATTCAACTATAATGAAAACACAACGTGACACATAGATAAAAAAATCTTCACGGCCCAACACCACTAACATTGAACATGTATATTATTGCCTTGAGCGGACTCAGTAAATTGTCCAAATGGTTACAAATTTTCAAATGAAAATGTAACTAACTTTTATTCAATATAGCACTAAAATGGAAGTGCTAACTAGCGTCTAGCTAGAAGAAGATTCTGGTGGCGCACCAGCATGAACCCATCCACCAATTCCCACAGAAGATTCTCCTACATCGGCACCATTATAGCCCATGTAAGCACCCATCTCTGGAAATCCATTGTAGAATGGTTGATCCGATAGGCCATAACCCGACGATTCATACCCAAATGGTTCATTGATGGTCAAATCATTGCCGCCAGAGTTGACCAAAGGTGGAGAGGCCACCAAATTATACCCAGTTGTTATGTTAGGGTTTGCATTGTTCTGTTGTGGGCTCACTGGGTTGGAAGAAATTACATAGTCGTTGATGCTTATATCTAGTGGTGGGGGTAGCCCAAGTGCCTGATTGGATGTGGTTTGTAGCTGGGAAGCTATCTGTGGCACTGAAGCAGATGGTGCAGGATGGAGCATTGGTGGTACCTGTGGAAAATGTGGTGCCACCATCTGCCCTGGTGGTGATCGTAGTGGAGACGAAGGCATCTGGTGTTGTGGCAGATGGCGAGCCCACATTGAGTGCACTGATGAAGGGACTGTCTTCATGTGATTCGATGGCGAACCACTTGATGGCAGCATATTTTGTATCATGCTTGCACCACTATTCATGGCTTTGTGGCCATCATGCAATGGTGGCAACCGGTGTCTAATGTCCTCATGGACACGATAGATTTCATTGGATAGATTTTTTAGATCTTCAGGGCTGAGTTCATCTTCCTTCGAGAAGATAAGGTTCGCCACCATACTTGGGTGTTGCTCTAGGATTTGTTTCATATGCTCGATGGAGAGTTGGTTTTCCTTGGACTCTCTCATGCAACGCATATCTAGCTGCGCCACCTCTCTTTGTAGTTGTGCAATTCTGGCAGTTGTTGCCTCATCGGTAAGTGGAACTGCTAGTGGTGCTCCTTCTAGGAAAGCATCAGCAATGGGATCAGCAGATGGTGTCCCAAAGGAATTCATCTTCCCATTTTCCTTCTCTAGGACGATAGCGACCCTAGCATTGGTGACGGCAGAGAGGTCAGTAGCGATCTTAAACAAACCGTCACGTCGCTTGAAGAACGAGAAATCACGCTCTTTGTCATCATCGATGTATGTGATAGCTGACCGCCTGTCGCTCCTTGGCATAATAAATCCTATAACGACAAATAAACTTACTACTAGAAATAGGAACGACAAGGATCTACAATGTGCTTTAGATTTACTAAAGTCGTTGACTAACGACATATTGGTGGGAGATATGTGGAGATGTACTCCCCTTATATAGAAGGGAAGGGTTGTGAACGCCCCAAGGACCCTTCCATTCTCCAAAAGAGAGTTTTACTAATAATGCAAAAGTTCCATCTTTCTATGCACATGTTGGGTCTACTTGTCAGAGGCATGACTAGATTGGTGTATGAGAAATATTTGTGATCATAATAGTTTTGCATAATATGAATGATAGTAAATGTTCATCCTCATCCCTACATCCAAATTTAGTACCAATTGATATATATCCATTAATGTTTGAGTAGACTGGTTCATGTAAATCTGTAGTAGGCATTAACATATTACAAATTTATACACATGCCGGTTTTGTATAGAATTTATTTTTAGTCAAATATCCATATACGAGTACATTAATAATATCATACTTTTCAATCGATGTGTATGTTACTATATGTGTATATCTATATCCTTATTTAGAACCATTAACAAACTTCCAAACAAATTAGATAATTAGAACCATTAGCATTGTAAATTAATGAGGAGTTAAATCCTACTAAGTTTTATTTCTATGGATAACACCGTTGTGGTAAAATGCTTTTGGTGATGAATTGCATCCAAACAATTACATTACATTTAAATAATTTAACGAGAAAATTTGTTACATCCAAAATTTCTACTAATAGTTGTTTTCTCTAGTAGTATTTATTTAATCCATAATATGTTGTGAAAGAATGGACTTTCGTGCCTTCACTAAAAAATGAGCTACTCCCTCCACTAGAGTTTATAGGTTCAAATTTCAAAGTACCCCATGCCAAGGTTCTAGCGCGAAAGTTGGGCCATATTGGGGTTACAAAATTGGCCTGCTAACTTGCTCAATTTCATAGCTCAAATTTATTTTAGGCCCATGAAAATCTTGCATGTAGCAACTAATATATAGTTTTTGGAAGATGTAGCACCTGTATAATGCTACTCTCCTCCCTCTCTATTAATTTTTAATAACATGGCCCACCTTGTCATGCCTTGTATGGCATCATTTTCTCTCATCCGTATTTTGCACTACATGCACAATAATTGCTAATATTCCATTATGTCTTGCATTTGCATACATTCATATAAGTAATGTCTCTCATTCATGCTTGATACTAAACACACGTGCAACACAAAGTGCTAAATTGTCGGAAGTTGATTAGGGGGTGACGCGGCGTGCGAGAAATGAGTTAGGTTTATGCTTAAAAAACCAGCCCTAAATATTCAGAAAACGGACATTGGGAATTCCGCACCAAATCCCTGGATGGAAGGATTATGAGATATTGGGAGCAAATAATAAATACTAGTACATAAGTAATTCATGTTAAATTACCTTCCCCTTCAATTCGTGAGTTCCCTTCGGATAGAGAACTGTGGTTGCTCCTGCCAATTGGCATCACTCACCCCACATATTGGTAAGTTATGCCATTCTGGTGTGGAACACCCATGCACAGGGGAGGCACCATGTAAAAAGTATCAGCTATCCACTCTGCCATCTTCTAACCTTACTTCCCATCACTCCGGATCAATTATCTTGCTCCTAGAATTGAATCTGCCCCTTCAATTCCACTGACCTACACTTGTAAACCAATACACCCTGCACACATCGATTCATTTTAAAATTAAGTTCCATTTCTGCTTAATATTTATGTTTTGTACTAAGTTACTACTAAAACCAGAAGGTAGGTTTCCTTTTTGTATGGCTAAGATTTTTGAATCTGTCAAAATTCATAAAATTATGTAAACATCATGTAAAGATTAATTCCCATGATAATCCATGCAAGGGGGAGAGGTGTGCCTTAGGAGGGTCTCTGATACATTCTAAACATCTTATATTTACTAATTGGAGGCACCATACGAGGATCACTGTTAATCCTCGAGTTTAGAAAACTTCATCCGTTGGATTAATCTATGATCTATTTTGAACCGTGTGCATTATATATGGCGTTTTAAATAATTTGTATATGCATTACATTCTAGGTATGCATTATATAAAAGATAAACATACTGCAATATTCTAGGTATGCATTATATATGGCATTTTAAATAATTTTTTGGCAAGCATAATGTGGACGTTATCTATTCTTACAAAGTGATCATGCATTTGTACGATTGATTCTGTTTCACGACAATAAAGTATGTTTCCTTGCCATGTAATTTGATTCCTGCAATTGGTAATGGATATTTTTTGGGGGGGGGGACTAACTAAATATATGCTCATATTTAAAAAGGTTAAGATGAATTATATTGTAGTGATGGTTCAGGATAGCAGGACTTTTGCGCTCTTACAATAACAGACTGCTCGTATTGGTAACAAAGTTGTTTATGTAAGGTCGTAAGACTGGGTACCCTTTCGTAGCCACCGCCTCCTCCTCCTCCTCCGCAAAAAGCTAGGGTTTTTGCCTCCCGCCGCCGCCGCCGCAGGTCCGCCTCCTCTCCGGTGGCCTTACGGCCATGGGGCGCGGTGGATCTCGGCAAGGGTTGGCGGGAGGGCTTCGTTTTTAATCGTTTCTTTCAGTTTTGTTAGGGTTTGTGTCCTGCTCAGGAAGACGAGACGGCGGCGGCTCCCTGAAGATGGATTTAAGGTCTCGCCACCTAGCCCTCGTTCCGTCGATGCGTCTAGCATCGTTGGTGGGCGTGTGGAGGTGTGTTTCTGCCGGATCTATCTTTGGTGGATTTGCTCGGATCTCGTCGTTGTTCGTCTACGTTCGTGTGTCTTCGGATTGGATCTTTCTAATCTACGTTATTCTTCATCTGCGGCGGTTACTGTTCTGGTGTGCTGGTCCTACAGGGCCTTAGCACGACGACTTCCCGACTGTCTACTACAACAAGTTGTGCCCGCCTCCGGCGATGGAGGGGCGATGACGGCGGCGCACCTTCGGCTCGCTTCAGTGATGGTAGTTTTCGCTAGGTGGTCTACGGATCTGGATGTAATTTCTATTATTTCTGGTATTCGTTGTACTGCCATGATTGAAGATGAATAGATCGGAAATTTTCCCGCAAAACAAATAGGAGATGAAGAGAATACTAATGAAAGGAAAGAGACTTCCCAATATCCTCCTATTATTTTTTATGATGAATCAAGTAACGAGGAGGAGCCTTCTATTCAACCAATCTCATTAATAAAGAGCTCCGAAAATAGGATTAAACCTACACACGATGTGAAGAAGAAAAAGAAAAAACGTAGAAGGAAAGATAAAAAGGTATCCCTTCCGAATGATGTTGCTCCTATTACTCATTGTGATGATGATAATTGCTATACTATCGGTGCAATCCATACTATTAATGATGAGAGCGATTATGCTTATGATATGAAATGGCCCAAGCTTGGGGATGCTATGTTTGATGAGAATAACATGTTTGAGAATTTATTTGCTGCAATTAATGTTTTTCCCAAGCTTGGGGATGCTATGCTTAATGAAGATGATATTTTAGCCTCCCAAGTTTTGATATGCAAATTTATTATGATGATAGCATGCCTCCTATTTATGATGAGTATTGTGATGACACTTATGATATAAAAACTAGTGATGATAATTATAATGCTTTTCATGATTATGATTACCCTTTTTTTGAACATTACTCTTTTAATGTGGAAACAATCTATAGTATTCAAGTTTCTTATGATACTCCCACTATTCCGAATGAGAAGAATTTTGCTTATGTGGAGAGTAACAAAATTTATATGATTGGGGATCACAAAAAGAATGCTTTATGTGATGGTTATATTGTTGAATTCATTCATGATGCTACTGAAAATTATTATGAGGGAGGAGCATATGCTTGTAGGAATTGCAATAATATCAAGTTTCCTCTCTATGTGATTAAAATCTTGAAGTTATGCTTGTTTTGCTTTTCTATGCTAGGTGATTATTGTTCCCATAAGTTGTTTGCTCACAAAATCCCTATGCATAGGAAGTGGGTTATGCTTAAATGTGCTAGTCATGTTCTTCATGATGCTCCCTTTATGTTTCAATTCTTATCTTTTATGCGAGTATTATTGAAATCGTCATGCCTAGCTAGAGGCGTTAAACGATAGCGCTTGTTGGGTGGCAACCCAAATCTATTTTCTTTGCTTTTGCTTCTGTTTAGTAATAAATAATGCATGTAACTTCTGTTTAGATGTGGTTTTGTGTTTTAATTAGTATTTGTAGCAAGTAGAACCTTTGGGGAGACTTGGGTGAAGTTTATACGATCTTGCTGTAAAAAGCAGAAACTTTTGTGCTCACGAGATTAGCTACCATTTTTTACAGAAGAGTGCTTTTAAGTTGATTATTTTTGCATATGATTAGCAGACAAATTCGTCACGTCCACCAATTTATTTAAGAATTTTTCGAGTTACAAAAGTATTCGAAAGTTATAGACTGCTACAGACTCTTCTATTTTTGACAGATTTTGTTCTCTATGTGTTGTTTGCTTATTTTGATGAATCTATGAGTAGTATCGGAGGGTATGTACCATAGAGAAGTTGGAATACATTAGATATTACACCAATATGAATTTAGAATGAGTTCACAATAGTACCTAAGTGGTGGTTTTATTTTCTTATACTAACGGAGCTTACGAGTTTTCTGTTGAGTTTTTTGTTGCGAAGTTTTCATGTTTTGGGTAAAGATTCGATGGAATATGGAACAAAGAGTGGAAAGGGCCTAAGCTTGCGGATTACCAAGGCACCTCAAGGTAAAATTGAAGGACAAACAAAATCCTAAGCTTGGGGATGCCCCTGGAAGGCATCCCCTCTTTCGTCTTCGTCTATCGGTAACTTTACTTGAGGCTATATTTTTATTCATCACATGATATGTGTTTTGCTTGGAGCGTCATTTTTGTTTTATTTTGTTTTTCTTGCTGTTTTAATAATATCCCAAGATCTAAAATTCTTAAATGATAGAAAGTCTTCACATAGTTATATAATTATTTGACTACTCGTTGATCTTCACTTATATCTTTTGGAGTAGTTTGTTGTTTGCTCTAGTGATTCACTTATATCTTTTTAAGAGCACGACGGTGGTTTTATTTTGAAGAAATAGATGAACTCTCATGTCTCAGTTATAGTATTTTTAGAGTATTTTATAACATCATGGTAATTTGCTTTGGTTATGAATTTAGTAATAATATGATGGGCATCCAAGAGGGATATAATAAAAACTTTCATATAAAGTGCATTGAATATTATGAGAAGTTTGATACTTGTAGATTGTTTTGAGATATGAGGATGGTGATATTAGAGTCATGCTAGTGGAGTAATTTTGAATTTGAGGAATACTTGTGTTAAAGTTTGTGATTCCCGTAGCATGCACGTATGGTGAACCGTTATGTGATGAAGTTGGAGCATGATTCATTTATTGAATGTTATCCTTTGTGTGGAGGCCGGGATCGCGTGATGGTTAACTCCTACCAACCCTTCCCCTAGGAGCATGCATTAAGTACTTTGTTTTGATGACTTGTAGATTTTTGCAATAAGTATATGGGTTCTTCATGACTAATGTTGAGTCCATGGATTATACGCAATCTCACCGGTCCACCATTGCTAGCCTCTCTTGTACCTCACAACTTTCGCCGGTACCATACACCCACCATATACCTTCCTCAAAACAGCCACCATACCTACCTATCATGGCATTTCCATAGCCATTCCGAGATATATTTCCATGCAACTTTGCAACATTCCGTTCATATGACACGCTTCATCATAGTCATATTGCCATGCATGATCATGTAGTTGACATTGTATTTGTGGCAAGGCCACCATGCATAATTTTTCATACATGTCACTCTTGATTCATTGCATATCCCAGTACACCACCAGAGGCATTCACATAGAGTCATATTTTTTTCTAGCTTAGAGTTGTAAGTTTGAATACAAGTGTGATGATCTTCATTATTAGAGCATTGTCCCAGTGATGAAAGGATGATGGAGACTATGATTCCCCCACAAGTAGGGATAAGACTTCGGACCAAAAAGAAAAAAAAGAGGCCATAAAAATATAAAATAAAAGAAGAAAAGGCCCCAAAAAAAGAGATGAGAGAAAAAGAGAGAAGGGGCAATGCTACTATCCTTTTTCTACACTTGTGCTTCAAAGTAGCACCATGATCTTCATCATAGAGAGTCTCTTGTTTAGTCACTTTCATATACTAGTGGGAATTTTCATTATAGAACTTGGCTTGTATATTCCAATGATGGGCTTCCTCAAAATGCCCTAGGTCTTCGTGAGCAAGCAAGTTGGATGCACACCCACTTAGTTTCTTTTGTTGAGCTTTCATACATTTATAGCTCTAGTGCATCCGTTGCATGGCAATCCCTACTCACTCACATTGATATCTATTGATGGGCATCTCCATAGCCCATTGATACACCTAGTTGATGTGAGACTATCTTCCTCTTTTGTCTTCTCCACAACCACCACTCTATTCCACATATAGTGCTATATCCATGGCTCACGCTCATGTATTGCGTGAAAGTTGAAAAAGTTTAAAAAACTAAAGTATGAAACAATTGCTTGGCTGAAACTGGGGTTGTGCATGATTTAAATATTTTGTGTGATGAAGATAGAGCATAGTCAAACTATATGATTTTGTAGGGATGAACTTTCTTTCGCCATGTTATTTTGAGAAGACATAATTGCTTTGTTAATGTGCTTGAAGTATTATTTTTCTTATGTCAATATTAAACTTCTGTCTTGAATCTTATGGATCTGAACATTCATGCCACAATAAAGAAAATTACATTGAGAATTATGTTAGGTAGCATTCCACATCAAAAATTCTATTTTTATCATTTACCTACTCGAGGACGAGCAGGAATTAAGCTTGGTGATGCTTAATACGTCTCCAACGTATCAATTATTTTTGATTGTTACATGCTATTATATTATCCTTCTAGGATGTTTTATGGGCTTTTATATACACTTTTATATGATTTTTGGGACTAACCTATTAACCTAGAGCCCAGTGCCAGTTTTTGTTTTTCCCTTGTTTTAGAGTATCACAGAAAAGGAATATCAAATGGAGCCTAATTGACCTGAAACTCAACGGAGGACGGTATTGTACCAGAAGAAGCCCAAGGATTACCGGAGGAGGACCAAGCGATTCCCGGGCTGCCCACGAGGGTTGGGGGCGCGCCCCCAGCCTTGTCGACAGCCCGGAGACCCCCTTTACTTGTTCCTGACTCCAACACCCCCTATATATAAAGAAACCTCCGAAAAATAACCTAGATCGGGAGTTCCACCGCCGCAAGCCTCTGTTGCCACCAAAAACCAATCTAGACCCGTTTCGGCACCCTGCCGGAGGGGGAATCCCTCTCCGGTGGCCATCTTCATCAACCCGGCGCTCTCCATGACGAGGGGGGAGTAGTTCACCCCTGAGGCTGAGGGTGTGTATCAGTAACTATGTGTTTGATCTCTCTCTCTCTCTCTCTCTCGTGTTCTACAGATGGAACGATCTTGATGTATTGCGAGCTTTGCTATTATAGTTGGATCTTATGATGTTTCTCCCCCTCTACTCTGTTGTAATGGATTGAGTTTTCCCTTTGAAGTTATCTTATCGGATTGAGTCTTTAAGGATTTGAGAACACTTATGTATGTCTTGCATGTGCTTATCTGTGGTGACAATGGGATATCACGTGATCTACTTGATGTATGTTTTGGTGATCAACTTGTGGGTTCAGTGACCTTGTGAACTTATGCACAGGGGTTGGCACACGTTTTCGTCTTGACTCTCTGGTAGAAACTTTGGGGCACTCTTTGAAGTTCTTTGTGTTGGTTGAATAGATGAATCTGAGATTGTGTGATGCATATCGTATAATCATGCCCATAGATACTTGAGGTGAAAATGGAGTATCTAGGTGACATTAGGGTTTTGGTTGATTTGTGTCTTAAGGTGTTATTGTAGTACAAACTCTATGATAGATCGAACGGAAAGAATAGCTCCGTGTTATTTTACTATGGACTCTTGAATAGATCGATTAGAAAGAATAACTTTGAGGTGGTTTCGTACCCTACAATAATCTCTTCGTTTTTTCTCCGCTATTAGCACTACAAAAAAATATGCTTCCGTGATGATACGTGTTTGTTACAGTAGGTCACGTTTTCTGTCATGCATGTTCATCCATGACAAATTTATGACAGAATCAAGATAGTCATACCTGTGCTGTCGTAGAAGTGTTCCATGACATTACCAAAATTATCATCACGGAAGTGTCCACTTCCATGACGATAAATCGCGCGTCACAGAAGCGCTTTCGTCAAGGGTGACCGACACGTGGCATCCACCGTAACGGAACGCCGTTAAGCTATCGGGTCCGGTTTTGGATCCGATAACCCGTTAACAGTCGCGACCAATGGGGATTTTCCACGTGTAAAATCATCATTGGCTGAAGGAAACACGTGTCGGCTCACCGTTGGGACAGATGTCATCCACTCATTGGACCCAAAGCGCCAATGATACATCGACACGTGGCACGGCCCAATAGAGGCCCATTCCTGTGAAAAGGTCGGCCCGTTTGACTTGGTCAAAAGGTGGCGGGCTGGCCCACGTCAAGCATGTTAACGGCATGTTCGCATATAGCCCATTTACAGCCCGCTAACCCAGGGCCCATTTACGGCCTATTCGAATTAGGCCCAGTAGCGTCATCTACTCATTGGACCCAAAGCGCCTATGATACGTCGAGACGTGGCACGACCCAACAGAGGCCCATTCCTGTGAGAAGGCCGGCCCGTTTGACTTGGTCAAAAGGTGGCGGCCCGGCCCACGGCAAGCCTATTAACGGCCTATTCACATATAGCCCATTTACAGCCCGCTAACCCAGGGCCCATTTATGGCCTATCCGAATTAGGCCCAGTAGCGTCATGTGGGCCATCCAATATAATTCCATCCTGTTTTTAACTTCCGACCCATGTATGGCCCATGACGTCTTTTGGCCCATATGAGGCCCTTAGTAACACACGGCCCATCAACGGCCAATGGTAAAACTGGCCCGTAATGAACAACGTATCACTTTATACCCATTAACGGCCCATTATTACGTTGGGCCGTTTCCAGCCCATGTTACCTTTCGGCCTTCTCAGGGTCCATTTATTCTTGAGCTCATTTCCAGCATTCGTTTACTTTCGGCCTGTTACTGTCATTTTCTGCTTGTGGGCCAAATTCAGCCCGTAGTTACAGTCGGCCCGTTTGTGGCCCATTAATATGTTGTGCCATTTTCATAGCATAATCAAATACGGCCTATTAACGACCCGTTATGGTTAGCCCATAAAATGTATGATTCCACTCTAGCCCATTTACGGCCCCTTATACGGCTCGTACAAGGCCCATAGATGAGAGGGCCCATAGAAGGCCCATGTATCCTACGGGACGTAGAAGGCCCATTGACCCGATGGCCCATACAAGGCCCATTGATCCGACGGCCCATAGAAGGCCCGTGGATCCGCTAGCCCATAGAAGGCCCATGGATCCGACAGCCGATAGAAGGCCCACGGATCCAACAGCCCATAGAAGGCCCACGAATCCGACAGCCATAGAAGGCCATGGATCGTCCGTCTCGTAGATGGCCTATGGATCGTACGGCCGTTTGGGCAAGTTGGCCCCCGTTTGAATGATATAGCATATTCAAAGAATTATCCCAACTCTATACTATAACCTCTAAAAAACATACACTATACAATAAAGAGACTAAGGCATATAAATGTCGAATAATCCTACAAATAAAGAAATTACAACCGATTATACCCACTGGGCATTATGGTTCGGCACCAGTGATAATAAAGCATACACAAACATCAAATTACATACTGGACAAATACAGCTCACACATCATGGACATGCATCAACATAACTTACCATTTGAACTATAATATCTTCATAAAATAGGATCGGCCGGATTTAGATAGCACAAATTTTAGTATGCAAAATCTCCAATTCCTTTATTGTTACCTCAGTGTTTTGTTTCATTTTTTTGACTCCTGCATCTAGTACCTGCGTGTCCATTCTCAACTTGTTGATTGTACGTTCAGAATCATGTACACGTTGTCTTGCCACCTCTAGTTGATGCTCGAGAACATCAGCACATTCAAATTCCAATCCATAATCATTCGGTAAGGGCCATGCCACACTACCCGCAGATCTTTGTGTTGATGTCACTTCATCTTGAAATGTTTCTGAAAGTACACATGACTAGGGCAAAAATATAGTTACAACAGTGAAGCGAGCAAGACAGACTATTTTGTACATGGCAAAATAGGACTAACAATAATGTTACACGTCATGAAGCATAAGCAGGTGATATTTTAAACATTATAAAAAAGGTAGTCTGTGCAGCCTGCATACAGAAATCTCTTAGCTCACCAGAGGAGCATGATGTTGGGGCACAATCCAAAACACAGACAAGTTACAAATTTATACAACACGTTGCGTACAAGTAAGCAAGCAGTTGGCCATTTTGTAGCTCAATTAAAGTCTTAGGGAGCATAATGAATAGGAGAGAATTTCATACAAGCATACTAAAGCAAGCAAAACTATGCAATCATTAGCCTAGTATAAACTAGATTTTGAGACTCATTCAATAATAGTTGGTTAATAGACTTCAAAGCTTCAGGCACACTTCGGCAGAGAAATTAAATGGTAAGGCCTTTAATTATGTCAACTAATAGTTATACAAGTACCCAACATCAGGCATCATTCTTTGGGCATCTCATTCACTGAGGACAAATAAAGCAATTGAAAAGAGCAAATTAACTATGCCTGAAACAAACAAGGAATTGAACTGTTGAGTTGGATACAGTGACTTACCTTAACAGGTTGAAGATTCTCGGCACAGCTCCTATGTCAGGGATATTACTATCAGGTATAAACCGGCTAGGAGGGTCCGTTTTACGTCATCAAGATTATATTATCAGAAGCCCAGCAGAGTATGTAATAGGAGTTTATAGCCCGAAGAGGCTCAGGGCCCATGTGTAAGGCCCATGGTTCATAAACCGTCATTATGTAATTTGGGATGTAAGGTAGAAACAGTAGAGACCGAGGCGGACACGTTTATGAGGCAGGCTCGGGGCTCTGTAAACCGGACCGGGTGTCACCTCTTATATAAAGGGATGACCCGGCGACGGTTCATAACAAGAAACAACAGCTCAAGACACAGGCAAAGCGGATTCACTCCCTGGTCATCGAAGCCCAAGCAATATCACACCAAAGTAGACGTAGGCTTTTACTTTCATCGAAGTGGCCGAACTAGTATAAAATCGATGTGTCCTTCGTCCGCTTTAACCCCTTGAAGCTAACCCGTAGTGATGGCTTCACGACTAAGTCCTTTTACTAGGACATCTGCCGTGCTAAATCCACGACAGTTGGCGCCCATCGTGGGGCTATCGCACGATGGTTTCGAGTTCTTGAAGGGCAGCTTTGAAGGGCTCAAGGGCTACGCAGTGGGCCAGATGACTAAGAGTCGCCGCGGCCGGATCTACATCGACGATGCAGGCTGGGGTCCCGAGGCCGATTCAATCGAATACGGGTACCGGGTCCCCTTCGGCGCATCCACGCTTTCATCGGTAAGATCGGCGAACCGGGCCCTGAGCCGGACACCTTCCCCAACATCATCGAGTCGGTCAGCGTGCGAGACCTGCCCGGATTCAGCCCGCCGTGAAGCGCGTCTTCGTTGGAGCAATGCATGGAGTACAAACCGAGGATGGATCGGACTCTGGCGGCGAGACAGTTATTTATTCCGGCGATGAATCTTCATCCGAAGAGACCGAATCTTTGTATGTGCTGCAGGACGACCGGTCTGAGGGTTGTTCCGACGGTGAAAGTATTCCGGACTCCCTCGATCCGCCAAACAGGGTTGCTGTTTTCATGGCCGGATCACAATCCATGCAGCAGCCCTCAACGACAGGGGCGTTAACCTCAGACGCGATGGGAGCTAGACCTGAGACCTTCCCCCGTCGCCCTCTGATGCTCTATCCACCTCAGTCGACACTTTGACAGAGCTTGCAACAGCAGAAGTAGCTCAGGCCGACAAGGAGCAGCATGATGCAGAGATCGCTTAGGTGAAGAGCCGAATTGAGCAAGCCAAGCTGGATCTGGCTGCGGAGAAAGCTAGGATGGCTACAAGGCAGGCAGAGCTGGATTCTCAAGCTTTTTGGCTCAGGTTATATCAGAACGCTTCACAGGAGGTAATGTGGAGAAGACAACGATCTCGTTTGCCGCCGGTTTATGAGGCGAGGAATCTCATTAGCATGCCAGGCGCAGGAACCAGTAATCATCCAGAGGTAAACCGGGGAGGAGCACCGAGAACAGGCGCGTCGGTTCACCCAACGGCCGCAAAGACAAATCGCCAAGTTGCGCCGGCCCAACACGTGCCCACCCCTCCGGGTCATTACTCTAATTCGTTGGACAACATAGTTGCAGCCGCTTCACGACTGGCCACCCTTCCCATTGAAGGAACGTCCCCCCCTAGCAGTGGAGGCACGACGGGCTAGGGAATTGCTTGATACGGCCCTGACTCAACATCAAGCTTATTCATATAGCCGGGAGAGGATTCATTCGACCCGTCGCCCGAGCCGGAGTAATACGAGGCGTCTGGATGAACCGACTGTATCAAGCAGCCCACGGAGATGGCATCGGTAGAGGCAGGATAATCCGGCAGGAGAAGAAGCAGATGCGCAAGAGGTGGTGGACCAGGCCAGGCACACTGCCCAGTACGATGCTCGTCAGGCGACGCCTGTTCATACCACCACCATAGTTAAACCGGGGGTCATGTCCAGTTCCCTGGGCGTACAGTGTCTCATCCCCGCTTTACGGAACGTGAAACTACCCAAAGATTTCAAAGGTCCACGCAAGGTGCCCAACTACACGACGGATTGGCCCCGGAGGCGTGGGTTGAGAGTTATGAGATGGCTATGGAAATGCTCGACGTGAATGAAGCAGCATGTGCTAAATACTTCACAATGATGCTCGAGGGCACGGCCCGGACATGGTTAAAGGGTTTGCCACCTAACTCCATCGGATCGTGGGGTGAATTGCGGCGCCGGTTTATCAATAATTTCAAGGACACATGCAAGCAGCCGATGTCTATTGTTGATTTAGCGGCGTGCGTTCAAGGAGAGCAAGAGTCCACAAGCAGTTGGGTGCGTCGAGTGTCTGAAATCTTGCACTCCTCCAATAGCATCAACCCAAGTACAACAATAGTAACCTTGGAAGGCAATTGCCAGTTTGAACCTTTGAGGCAGAAATTGGGACGGCTCAAACGTGATTGCAACGACATGGGAACACTCATGGGTGCTTTGGTAAAATATGGAGACTCTGATAATACCAAGTATCCAGACGCAGATGGAGACAAGTCAGGAGAGGCGAGCAAGAACGGTAAACCGTCGCAGGCCAATCTGGCGGGCCAGGGGTACAACGTCAAGCCTAAAGCGGAGGGCAGCTCAGACTTTGTGGCCAATGCCAACGCTCAAGACAATGGGCAGCGCCGCAAGGGTAAACCACCCCCATGCAACGGGAGGCCGCCCATTAATCTAGAGCGCCAGTGGAACATGCCTTGCCAAGGCACGGTACAGTGGCAAACCCGGCTACACATCTCTGGAAAGACTGTTTCATTATGCAAGAATTTATGAAACAGGCTAAATATGATCACGGGCCCCCCGGTGGATCAGGTCCCGGTTTTCAAGGTCCGGGTTAGCAAGGTGGTGGATCTGTTTCAGGATACCACGGCGGTAACGGCAACCATAATGGCAACAATCAGCATCAACATAACCAGCAGCATGGTCAGGGTGGATACAACAACCAAGGAAATCAATAGCGTCGGCAGTAGCAGCAATCTGGATATCAGAATAATCCGAAGGAGCTGAGCAGTGGGCAGTATCACGTCTTTACCATGAGCTTATGCAAACGGGATCAAAAGGTTTTGAAGAGGGCAGTGCATTCTGTTGAACCGGCGATACCATTTTTTTTTGCGTTGGTCTGAGCAATCCATTGTGTGGAGCTGAGAGGATCACCCACCCCAAGTTGATAATCCGGGTCAGTTGGCTCTGGTGGTGGCACCACAGGTGGGTGGTTATAAGTTCACCAAAGTGCTTATGGATGGTGGCAGCAGCATCAACATCCTATATTATGAGACTTTTCGACGTATGGGGTTGACAGATAAAAAGCTCCGACGGTCCAACACAGTGTTCCATGGGGTGGTACCCGGTAAATCGGCCTATCCAGTTGGCAAAATCGATCTGGAAGTTACCTTTGGGGATGAGCATGACTCTAGATCGGAGACTGTGACCTTTGAGGTTGTAAAGATCAGGCGTCCATACCATGCTCTATTTGGGAGGCCGGTTTATGCCAAGTTCATGGCTAGGCCATGTTATGTCTATTTGCAGCTTAAAATGCCAGGCCGCAAGTGGACTATTACGGTTCATGGGAGCCGCAAAATTGCATTGGAGTGCGAGGAAGGAGATGCAGCTTATGCTGAGACGGTTTGTGCTACGGAGGAGCTGAAGTTCTATAAGGACAATGTTGATCCGGCGGATATGTCCCCGCTGAAGAAGCCAACTACAGAGCATGATCCGGCGTTGAAGTTTAAATCGGCTGAGGAAACCAAGCAGGTTGGCTTTGTTCCGGGCGATTCATCCAAGCAGTTCACTATCAGCGCTAACCTAGATCCGAAATAGGAAAGCGTGCTCATCGAGTTCATCCGTGAGAACCGGGATATCTTTGCATGGAAGCCTTCTGACATGCCAGGTATACCGAGGGAACTCGCTGAGCACAATCTTATTATTGATCCTAAGTTTAAACCGGTCAAGCAATATCTGCGCCGCTTCAATGAGGAAAGGCGCAAGGCTATTGGAGAAGAAGTGGCCAGGCTCTTGGCTGCAGACTTTCTAGTCGAAGTGTTTCATCCGAAGTGGTTAGCTAATCTGGTGCTAGTACTCAAGAAAAATGGAACTTGGAGAATGTGTGTTGATTACACAGATCTGAGCAAGGCTTGCCCAACTAATCCTTTTGCTCTCCCCCGTATTGATCAGATCATTGATGCTACGGCAGGATGTGAGCGGCTAAGTTTTTTGGATGTATATTCAGGTTATCACCAAATTAAGATGGCAGTTAAGGACAAGGAGAAGACAACCTTCATAACTCCTTTTGGAGCCTTCTGTTATGTATCTTTGCCATTTGGGCTCAAGAGCGCCTAGGCAACCTACCAGCATTGTGTGCAGAACTACCTACAAGGGTAGATTGGAAGAAATGTCCATGCATATGTTGATGACATTGTGGTGAAATCCAGGAAGGAGGAGACACTGATAGAGGATCTAAAGGAAACCTTTGACAACCTCTGAGTTTACAAAATGATGCTTAATCCAGAGAAGTGCGTTTTTAATGTTCCGACAGGCAAGCTCCTAGGGTTCTTAGTGTCAAACAGAGGGATTGAAGCTAATCTGGAGAAGATCAAGGCGATCACGTCCTTGGCTAGACCGGCGTGCATCAATGATGTCCAACGCGTGGCGGGCCGTATTGCCACACTGAGCCGGTTTATCAGCCGTTTGGGGGAGAAGGCAATCCCGCTCTATCAGGTGATGAAGAAGACGGACCGGTTTGTCTGGAGCGATGTCGCGGATGCCGCGTTCGAGGATTTGAAGAGGCAATTGGCAGAGCCGCTAGTCCTTGCTGCCCCGGTTGACAATGAGCCGCTGCTGTTATATGTGGCTGCCAATGCCCGTACAGTAATCATGGCCATTGTGGTAGAGCGCAAGGAGGCAGGCAAAGAATATCCGGTTCAACACCCGGTTTACTACATCAGTGAGGTGCTCATTGAGTCGAAACAGAAATATCCGCATTGGCAGAAGCTGGTATATGGAGTGTTCATGGCAAACCGGAAGTTGAAGCACTATTTCCAGGGCCACCCAATCACCGTTGTCAGTTCAGCTCCGTTGAGGGATATAATCCAGAACAGAGAAGCCACTGGTAGGGTTGCAAAATGGGACATTGAGCTTAGCCCGCACAGATTAAAGTATGTGCCCCGTACTGCTATAAAGTCCCAAGTGCAGGTGGATTTCATTAATGACTGGACAGAGTTGCAAGCACGTGAGGAGAAGCCGGATCATACATACTGGACTATTCACTTTGATGGTTCAAGGAAGTTGGAGGGCTCGGGGGCTGGAGTCGTGTTATCTTCCCCACGAGGAGATAAGTTTTGCTATGTTCTCTGTTTCATGTTCGCTTTTACTAACAATGCTGCTGAGTATGAAGCTCTCCTCCATGGCTTGCGGATGGCCAAGGAGATGAAATTGAGCCGGGTTAAATGGTTTGGCGATTCAGATCTGGTGGCACAGCAAGTATCTGGTAAGTGGGACTCCAAGGATCTGCTTATGGCAGCCTACCGACCAGAAGTGGACGCTGTCGGTGGACACTTCAAAGGATATCAGGTGGATCATATAGACCGGCGAAAGAACGAAGCAGCTGACGCGTTAAGCCGGCTGGGCTCCCAGCGTAAACCAATTCCGCCTAATACCTTCTTGGATGAGTTGCACAATCCGTCGGTGCAGGTACTTTCAGAGGAGGATTTGGCTGTTCCTGATCCGGCAGCGCAATTGGTTGCAGCACTTCATGTCATTCCGGATTGGACACTGTCGTACTTAGCATACCTGAACCGAGGCGAGTTACTAGAGGACGAAGTTGAGGCCCGGCAGATAATCCGGCGGTCCAAATCTATGACTATCGTCAATGGAGAACTTCATCACCGCAGCGTTTCCGGAGCGTTTCAGTGGTGTGTATCATCAGAAGACGGCTGTGATATTCTTCGAGAGATTCATGAAGGGGATTGTGGTCATCACGCCGGTTCAAAATCTTTGGTAGCTAAAGCTTTTCGTCATGGGTTCTACTGGTTGACAGCTCACGCCGACGCAGAGGACTTGGTCAGAAAATGTGATGCTTGCCAGAAATTCTCACGGCGCGCTCATATACCGGCACAGGAGCTGAGGATGATTCCAATTACTTGGCCGTTTGCAACCTGGGGGCTGGATATGGTCGGACAAGAAAACCCACCTGTTGGTAGCAGTAGACAAGTTTACAAAATAGGTTGAAGCGGAGCCTGTCAGTAAGTGTGATGCAGCAACAGTGGTTCAGTTCATCAAAAAGGTGATTTTTCGGTTTGGTTTTCCATACAACATTATAACTGATAATGGCACCAATTTATCCAAGGGGGATATGGAGGAGTTCTGTCAACGAGAGCATATTCGCCATGATGTATCATCAGTGGCTCACCCTCAATCTAATGGCCAAGCTGAAAGAGCCAATCAAGAGATCTTGAGAGGCGTCAAACCCCGGCTTATGGTTCCTTTACAGAGAACACCGAGTTGTTGGGTGGAGGAATTACCTTCTGTCTTATGGAGCATCAATATTACACCTAACAGATCCACAGGGTACACACCTTTCTTCATGGTATATGGAGCTGAAGCGGTCCTCCCTAGTGATATCCGGCACGACTCGCCGCGGGTGGCGGTTTATGTTGAAGCGGATAATGAACAAGCAAGACAAGACGGTTTGGACCGGCTGGACAAGGAACGGGACACGGCAGCAGCGCGATCAGCGATTTATCAACAAGACCTGCGCCAGTACCATAGCCGCCGGGTCAAGACCAGGACTTTCAGGAAGGAGATCTGGTGCTCCGGCTCATCCAGGACCAGCCAGATATGCACAAGTTATCCCCGCCTTGGGAAGGACCCTTTGTGGTCAGTAAGAACCTGCACAGCGGATCATACTACCTTGTCGACGTTCGAGAACATAAGGAATCACGTATGGCAGAGGAGGAGACCAAGCGGCCATGGAACATCGCTCTTCTTCAACCTTACTATACTTGAGCCATTGGCTCCGCTTTATGTACAATGTATATATTATGATTAATAAAATAAATCAGCGCCCCGGTAAATCGGGGAATCAGCCATCTTTTTCACAAAAGAGTATCACATGGGGGCTTCCAAGGAAGCATTCCATGGCCTCTTAAACCGGCGCCCTTGATAAAATCAAGGAATCATCCGTCTTTTCTATACAAAATAAGAATCACATGGGGGCTTCCGCGGGCAAGGGAGTTTCCCATGGCCTCTTGAGCCGGCGGCGATATGAAGCGCATCATAAGAGCACTACTCTGGTTGCTTCGGCAATTTCCACATGATGATGAGGGGTAAAAGAGGGTTTGATGCCTAGCACAACTCAAACGTATGCCCCGACGAGCAACGCTCACACACTACCTGGGGGCTCTCAGCGAGTTGAATACCCTTGTAGTGAAGATGGCTTGGAAGCCCGGTGTATACACCTAAAACCCCGGATTAACCTGCCTGCATCAAGTAAATCACGCCGTCCAGGTAAACCTGGTATGACCCATCGAACGTATCACAAGTCAATCCTTCGGGACCCTGAACTTGGTCACGTTAAATTGACGATCATCGAGTGATTACCCAGGCCAAAATATTCATGAGATTTTGAAATATTGGGTAGCTATTGTCATTGATGATTTAGTTAAAGATTGCGGATCATCTTGACAGGCTTTGCTAAAATGGTTAATGACAGTAGCCTGGCAGCTCATAAAAAGCCTCGAATTTGGAGCCTGGCAGCTCGTAAAAAGCCTCGACTACATGGTCTTATTTGCCTAAAAACTTTATTTTTTGTTTTTTTGTTTTCACAAATCTTTATCATCAAGGTCATTGGTTTTTCAACCAAGTCCATTTATTCAAGACCGGACTACTACAAGGTTGTCCATATGTCTACAGAGTTAAAGTCTGGGTCATGAACACCAGCACTAGTTAAACCGGCGTTCATCATAACCCGGATCGGCCTTCATACTAAGCCGACAAGAGAGCCAAGGGAGTCAACAACACTCGCGCCTTGGATTATTTCTACCGGGTTAAGGTTTACAGATACACTTAATCATAGGTATGATACATGTTTGTATTTCATATACAGTTCAAGTTATTTACTTAGAACATGTGTCAGGGCAGTATAACCCGTCCGGTGGTAAACCGCCAGGACATCTTTTAGCGTTGTTCATGTAGACACATGTAATATAAACTGTTAAAGCATTGCAAATAGGATATAATTTGGGAATTGCCAATCAAAGTAATACCATGAAGGATAACAGTAGGACAAAGACAATATCTCAACTATTCTATTACAAGGCACTTGCAGACCCAAAAGAATATTAGTTTCTTGCAAAGTACTCAGCACATAAGATTAAACCGGAGCCAGTTTAGGATTCTTCCTCGGCTCGCTGTGAAGACTGAGGGTTAGCTTGCTCCGGGCCTTCGTCGGCCTCTGGCAGCTGCTGGAAATCAGGAGTGCTCCAGTCAATCTTGGCAAGGGCGCGGAAATATACTTCATCGTTTATGAGTTCTGACGGTTCAATGTAAGGAGCGAAGGTATGCTTACGTACGGGTGGAATCAGATTTTCGGTGTCATAAATCGGCCGCTCCACCCGTGCATTCTCTAAGTCATAACCCGGATGATATCTCGTTAAGTCCGCTTCATCGGCAAGCTTACTGACAAGAAGGCGCATATCTTTGGTTAAAGCACGAAGGTCTTCAGTAGAGAAGGCTGACCCGTCTTCTTTCATGCCAGGATAACCATTCATGGCCTCCGCCAGATCAAAATCGGGAACCCATGCCTTGGCCCGGGTTAGCGCCATTAGAGAGCCAGCTCTTGCAGCAGATTTCTTCACTTCAACAAGTCGAGCAGGCAAGATAGATAATTTCTCCAGAGTACCTTGGATGGTGGTCGGCGCCGGTTTATTGTGCGACATGGCACTGATGGTCCTCTGAGCACCAGAGTAGAGTTGTTCCACCAAGGTATAAGCAGCCTTCAGTTTCCTCCGTACAACATCCCCAAGATGAGTCACGCGCCTCCCTGTATACAAGTGATGAGTTAAGCCGGAGCAACATAAGATTGCAAGGATAAAGCATATGAAAACAAGTACTCGCCGAAGATGGCAGATGTCATATCGTCTATATGCTGCTTTAACCCGGATAACTCTTCCGTCGCCGGGTTAAGAGCAGCCTCCGCATCCTTGGCACTTTTCTCTAGAGCAGCCCTCTGTACCTCCCAAGTGGACCGCTCCGCTTCAAAATCTTTTTTGAGCTTCTCCATACTCGCTAAAGCAAGGGAAAGCTCCTCTTTGGATTTAGTTGAAGCGGTCTCTTGAAAGGCCAGGTTATTCCGGAGTTCAGTGGTCTCCGAAGCCCTCCGGTTCAAGTCAGCCTGCAAAAGACAGAAAATGTTAGAAGAACAGTTCAGTCAAAAGCCTCAAGCACATAACAAGTTATGCACTCGACACTTGGGGGCTAATGTACAATTGAAGTGAAAGAAAGCAACTGTTTCAAACAAGTCCCAAGCACATAACAAAGTTATATCTTTGGCACTTGGGGGCTAATGTAAGGTCATTCTCAAACATGGAAGAAGTCCCAATTCACGCGCAATGAAGTAAACCGGCCCTTGGGGGCTATATATGCAAATCAAGTTATTTCAGTTAATCTATCAAAGTCCCGGTTCATCCTAAAGGCTAAACCGGCACTTGGGGGCTACTATGGCCTAATGGTACAATTGCAAAATACAAGCAGAAATGAAAGGCGAAGGGAAAGAAGTTACCTCATATTTCTCCTTCATCATGTTTACCAAACCGGCCTCATGGTCGCGGCTGGTGAAGAGGTGGTTCAGATACCCAGAGTGGAGCTCCTGGGCACTGAGCTGGGCATAACTAGACAAGTCAGTGCTCCACCTTCCTTTATCTTTTTGGAGAACCTCCTCCTTGGCAGTATGTCTAGCCAAGATAACAGGTTCCGCGGGAGCAGGAAAACCTATTCCGGTAATCTCAACATCTTCTGTTGAGGCAGCAGTTGGCCTGGG
>LR738712.1:675694495-675725284 GCA_902687465.1 Secale cereale
GGGGGGTCATCAGTGCGCGCTAGACTAACGGGAGCCGGGCTAGCCCGAGGAGGAATAACCCGGACATGGCTGACCGGTTTAGCAGCGTTCTCCATGGCGTCGCCCTCCGGAGCAGCAAGATCCTCTCGGTCCATTGGGGAAGGATCATTGAGTGGAACTCAGTGTTCTCTTCCAGAGGATTAGCAGCTTCAACATCTTCTGCCGGTTCAGAAGTGTTTCCGGTTGCCGGTTTATTTAATTTCGCCTTCTTACTAGGCTTGGGCATACTGCAAGATTAGAAGAGTAATCAAAATCACAAAGTCAAAACGGAAAGGTAAACCGGACATTTGGAAAGATGACTTACCCAGGAACGGTCTTAAGCACCGGGACTTGGGTGGCAGTTAACTCACCGGAAGAAGACAGAGGAGCTTCCTTATAGTTGGGATCAGACGGTTTAAGAGGTTTGCGAATAAGACCTGCTTTTGGATGAAGAAGGGTTGGAGTAAGCAAAACCTCCGAGTGGCGTCTGCGAGCTGGCGTGTGGGGTAATCCGGATGATTCAACCACGTGACCACTATGGCGTGTGGTCCGGCGAGCCTTGTGCTGCTGTTTCTTCAAAAGAAAGTTGGGATCCAATTGAGCATAAGGGTGAGAAAACGCATATTTCCGGGCTACCCGGCGAATCTTGGGTGGCAACGGTTCTGAATCAGATGAGAGATAAATTACCTCTGCTTCATCCGCTGTACTCCCCTCCGCTGGATCCTGGGAAAAGACATTATTGACATAAATGCAGACAAAGGGAAATCAAAGGACATAAGAGTCAAGCAGTACCTCAGAAGCCGGATCATCTTCTTCGGGGTCTAAACCGGAAGCGGCGGCAGGTTTCTTTTTCTGTTTCTTTACGGCCAAGCTCTTCTTGCGAGTTGGCTTCGCCGGTTTGTCTTGGGCCTGCCTCTTCCAGAAGGGATCATTGGCCTGAATAAAGGAGTAAAAACATATTGAAGACAAGTAATATGGATGGATTAAAGAAAAAAGAAAGGGACAAAAGAATCTTATGGATGGCGGTTCATAGTTTGCACAGAAAGGAGCTAAACCGGTTCGGCTGCACTCCTCCAGAGGAATGTTCAACATCTTTTTTGCAGATTCAGTAACTTCCTTGTCAGGAAGCACTATGTTTGTGTGACACTGAGGGTCTTCCGGATTGCCAGTATATTCGCACATTAAGTTTGAGTGCCGGCTTAATGGGAGAATACTCCAAGAGAGCCAGCAGCGGACAAAGTCAACCCCGGTTAAACCGTTAGCTACGAAAGCCCTGAGCTTGGAAAGTTGGGGGGCATATCGAGCCCGGTCTTGGGCACTCAGATGCTGCGGGAAAGGATGATCCGGCGTCAGGCGGAAAGGACGGTAACCCGGCAGCGGATTTTCATCCTCTGGTGAAGTGTCTTTGCAATAGAACCAGGTCTGATTCCAATCCTTGGGGTGGCTGTGAAGAGTGGCGTGAGGGAAGCTGACATCCGTCCTCTTCTGGATGCTCACACCGCCAAGTTCAGTATGGGGCCCGTCGGAGAATTCAGTCCGGCGATTCAGATGGAAGAAATCGCAGAATAGCTCTACAGATGGCTCCTCTTGCAGATATGCTTCTGAGAAGACTTGGAAGTTGCAGATGTTTGATACGGAATTGGGACCTATATCTTGTGGATGGAGTTGAAAATCGGCTAAAACGTCGCGGAAGAACTTTGAACCGGGAGGGCTAAAACCCCGGGCCAGATGATCGAAAAAGACTATGGTCTCTCCCTCCTTAGGCTTAGGAGGACACTCTTTTCCAGGGGCCCGCCAGTGTAGAACCTCTTTGGACCTAGAACGCCAATTGAGGCCGCCTCTACTAAATCGTCCTTGGTGATCCGGGATGGAACCCAGTTGCAGGCAACAAACTGTTTCGCCGTGGAAGCCATCTTTTTCAAGGAAGGAAGGCTGAAAGAGACAATACAAGATCCGGTTTATGATTTGCGCTACAATGAACCGACACGTTCTATAAAAATCATTTGATCTAATTGATGGTTTAAGCAAGGGACTAATGGTATCTACTGATCCAGAGCAAGTATGAACGAGACAGCTATCGGTTTATGAATATAGAAGGAGAAAGTTAAACCGTCAATTACAGGATGCAGTCTAAATCTAAACCATCAGTGCAGGCATATAAGGCACATGTTACAATTGAACCGGTGACATAGGAAGACGAGTTACAGATATAAATTGTGAGAAACAACTTTCACAAGAGCAGAGGTAAAACATGGATCTACGGTGCAGGGAAAAATCAAGATAATTAAGTCATATCCGTCGAAGGCAGTGAAGTTTTCTACAGATCCAATCTAAGCTAGCAATATTGGAGGAATTAAGGTTATAAAGGTGGAGCGGAATCATGCACACGAGAGATGACTTAAAAGGTTATACATCTACAGCTAAAGAGCGGCCTACGGTGATGAACTGCGAAGAACAAGTGTTCATGGCCGAGCTACAGAGAAACCCTAGAGCTAAGATCTATGGGGAAAAAGAGATAACATACCCGAGGAAGCAAAGGATAGCGACGAGTCTCTGGACGCGTTCAGGTCGATGCAGCGGCCGGGCTTGGTGAAGGCGACGAGCTCGAAGAACGGCGGCGGAGCTTGGGCGCTGGAAGACAGAGGAAGATGAAGCAGAGGTGGTAAAGAGATGGCCCTCGGCCCTATTTATAGGCCGAAGAGATAAAACGGCAGGCGCGGGAATCGAGGAGACAAAAAATTGGATATGGATTGAGTTTTCGCCTCGATCTTCGGGCTTTAATAAATAAAGGTAACAAACAGGTACATGCATTAAATGCACGGATGATGTCATGACGGTTTAAAGAGATCCAAGAAGCTGACGTCATGCCGGTTTACGAAGTATACAGAAGATGCAAAAAGGGAAACCTGTACAAGACTTTGAAGACTGACATGAACAAGTTCAAATCAATCTCGGGCCTAATGTCAGGGATATTACTATCACGTATAAACCGGCCCGGAGGGTCTGGTTTACGTCATCTAGATTATATTATCGGAAGCCCAGCGGAGTATGTAATAGGAGGTTATAGCCCGAAGAGGCTCAGGGCCCATGTGTAAGGCCCGTGGTTCATAAACCGTCATATTATGTAACTTGGGATGTAAGGTAGAAAGAGCAGAGACTGAGGCGGACACGTTTATGAGCCGGCCTCGGGACTCTGTAAACCGGACCGGGCGTCACCTCTTATATAAAGGGACGACCCGGCGACGGTTGAGAACAAGAAACAACAGCTCGAGACACAGGCAAAGCAGATTCGCTCCCTGGTCATCGAAGCCCAAGCAATACCACACCAAACTAGACGTAGACTTTTACCTTCATCGAAGGGGCCGAACTAGTATAAAATCCATGTGTCCTTCGTCCGCTTTAACCCCTTTAAGCTAACCCGTAGCGATGGCTTCACGACTAAGTTCTTTTGCTAGGACATCTGCCGTGCTAAATCCACGACGTCCTACTTCTCTTGCAAGGCTCCTTCCTAACATCCTGTACTTGGAAATCCTCAATCTTATCTTCATTGCACCCCCTCTTCAAGGTGACACAAACTAGTTACTCGTCTCCTTGGAAGAAAAATATGCTTACTTTCCAGTCTGTGAACACAAAAGGATGAGATTATAACAAAATAACACCACATAATGAAACATACCGCATCTCTTGCACTTGCACACAATGAAATGAGCATTTACTATACCTGCACTATGTAAAAACTAGGCATATCTTCGAACTGTATCTCCATGTACTCTTGGAGAGCCTACTTTAGTGTACAACCAAACCTTTATGTCACCTATGCGTTCGAAAAGGCCCAACTACAGCAGCCCTTAGTGTTTAAATCGTTGACAAGCTCTGTTAGAGTGTTAGGTCTGGAACAGCAAGTAATCAAATCAAACAGTGATGGTCATGCGTTTTTGTTTAAATTAGGCAATGGGATCTCTATGGAAAACATTGACCAAAGTAGATTGTGCCAAGTAGATGGTATCTTTGCATTTGCATTTTGAGCAAATAGTGATGGTCTGTTTTCCTATCATATTAATTACTGCACTGGGTTCAATTTGTTTGCAAGTCAAATTAATTTTCACATGGGCAGCAAAATGAAAAAATATAATGCAATCTAGACTTTTCAATGATCATACCAAAGATAAGCTGAAAACGCAATGGAAAGAACTGGTTGGCTTATTACATGGAGCTTATATTCACATGTGCTTATTTTCTTAGGATAACTCGTAATAACTGTCCCTGGGAAACTTGGCCAATAGAACTGACATACAAATAACATGTCACGATGATTGCAATGGAGGAGTGACATACCATAGCACATTGTATAGGCTCACCGCTGGCTCTCCTTTTTTCCGATGTTCCATGAAATTGCCACATACATCTTGTACTTTTTCATTGTGTAACCCTATCTGCAAGTTGACACGGCTAATTTCAGACATCTCTACATGATAATACATTGCATATCCCTTGCACATATTTAAACCACCAATTAATGATTGTGTGCGTAGCATAAACTAGCCATCACTCTGTGTGCTGGACTAGCAGGCACTCTACGGGAGCCTAAAGTAGTGTACTAGAATTCCTACATGCCAGCTACGTTTTTGTGTAATGTACTACCTCTGTTCCTAAATATATGTCTATGTAGTGATTCCAGTATGGACCACATACATATGTATATTGAAAGTGCAACTAATCCTCGGGTGGTTTTGGTAATTAATAACAACATATATATCATTGAACCAATGTTTACTTGAGAATCATTTCAGAAAAGTTCGATGATATGGGTATGGAAATGTCTGAAGAAGTGGACCCCTCAAAATGCTAAGACAAGCATTGGCAAAAGCTCAAGTCTCCATTTTTGGTTTAGTGATCAAAGATCACATTGAGTCCATAGGAAAAGCCAATACTATTAAAAGGGGATGAGGTTGTGTTAATGTTCTTGTTGCTCAAGTGCTTGGTGATCTAGCTCCCTAAACTATCAGCACTCTTCACTATTCAACACACTCATAAGTAATCTCGGACAAACCGATTCTGCAAACTCAGTCCCACCGAGATGAACCACTTCAGTTATTTCCCCAAACCCTAATTTCTCGGTCCATCCGATTCTGAGTTTCGGTCTCACCGAAAATGTTCTGCCAACCTTCTGTAAACCATTGACAGCATTTCGGAATATCCGAGTTGTTGTTTTCGGTCACACCGAGATGGCAAACCCTAATCTTTGACTCACTTCGGACACACCGAGATGGTATTTTCGGTCCCACCAAAAATCCCAACGTTCACTATATTTGAACTTTCGGTCTGACCGAGTTTTAACTTCGGTCTCACCGAGATTGGTCAAATGTGTGTGTAACGGTTGGATTTTGTGTGGAGGCTATATATACCCCTCCACCCCCTCTTCACTTGTGAGGAGAGCCATCAGAAAGTACCACCACTTCTACCATACACTTTCTGAGAAGTGAACCACCTACCCTTGTGTTGAGATCAAGACATTCCATTCCTACCATATGAAACTTGATCTCTAGCCTTCCCAAGTTGCTTTCCACTCAAATCTTTCTTCCACCACAGCCATATCAGTGAGGAGAGTTGAGTGTTGGGGAGATTATCATCTGAAGCACAAGAGCAAGGAGTTCATCATCATCAACACCGTCTATTACCTTTTGGGGGGTGGTGCCTCCTAGATTGGTTAGGTGTCGCTTGGGAGCCTCCGTCTTTGAGATGTGGAGTTGAACCAAGAAGTTTGTAAGGGCAACGAGATCGCCTACTTCGTGAAGATCTACCCCGAGTAAGGCTAGTCCTCCGTGGGCGTAGGCCGTGATGGAATAGACAAGGTTGCTTCTTCGTGGACCCTTCGTGGGTGGAGCCCTCCGTGGACTCGCGCAGCCGTTACCCTCCGTGGGTTGAAGTCTCCATCAACGTGGATGTACGATAGCACCACCTATCGGAACCACGACAAAAATCTCCGTGTCACCAAACTGCGTTTGATCTTCTCCACCTCCTATTTTACATGTGCAATTTACTTTCCGCTGCATATACTCTAGAATTGCATGTGTAGGGTGTTACTTGAATTGATCTTAATTGTGAAACTGCCAAAAACATTGCATGATCTAAAGGCAGATTTTTTATATTGTCAAGTAGTCTAATCACCCCCCCTCTAGACCTACTTTCGATCCTACAAGTGGTATCAGAGCTTTGGTCTCCATTGCCTTGGTTTCCATTGCATTGGACTCCATAAGCTTGGTTTCACAACCTAGGAGAGTATGGCGTCTAGTGAGGGTAATTATCGTAGAGGTCCTTACTTTGATGGTACAAATTTTGCTAGTTGGAAGCATAAAATGAAAATGCATATTCTTGGTCATAACCCAGCCGCATGGGGCATTATTTGTGTTGGTATGCAAGGTGATTTCTTTGAAGAAGGAAAAGTTCCGGATCGCGAAGCTACACCCGAAGAGTTGCGGATGTTGCAAAACAATGCTCAAGCTTGTGACATTCTCTTCAATGCTTTGTGTCCCGAAGAGTTCAACAAAATCAACCGTCTTGAGAATGCTAAAGAGATTTGGGATACTTTGGTTGAAATGCACGAAGGTACTGAATCTGTGAAGGAATCAAAGCTAGATATTCTTCAAGGTCAACTTGACAAGTTCAAGATGAAGGATGGTGAAGGAGTCGCTGAAATGTACTCCAGGCTTGCTCTCATCACAAATGAGATTGCCGGCTTAGGAAGTGAAGAAATGACCGACCGATTCATCATTAAGAAGATTCTCAGAGCTTTGGATGGAAAGTATGACACCGTGTGCACTTTGATCCAAATGATGCCAAACTACAAGACTCTCAAGCCAACTGAAGTCATTGGAAGAATTGTTGCTCATGAGATGACACTTAAGGATAAGGAAGAGCTTCACAACAAGTCAAGTGGTGCTTACAAAGCTACAAGTGATGCTCCTACTACCTCAAGTGACAAGCTAATTTCCAATGAAGAGATAAGCCTAATGGTCAAGAACTTCAACAAGTTCTACAAGAATAGAAGCAAAGAAAGAAGCTCAAAATCTAGATCATATGATGAAAAGAGATCTTCTAGCCGTGATCGAAACTGCTACAATTGTGGAAGACCCGGACACTTCTCAAATGAGTGTACGGCTCCCCACAAAAGAAGAGAAGAATCTCCAAGAAGAAGAGCAAGAGATGAGTCACCTCGGAGAGAGAGAAGGAGTAGAGATGATCGTTATGAACGAAGACCTTCTCGGAGAAGCAAGGATTCGGAGAGGAAAGACAAGTCATCAAGGAGCTACACAAGAAGAAGACATCAAGCTCATGTTGGTGAATGGGTCTCCGGCTCCAACTCTGACAATCAATCCGATGGAAGCTATCACTCCGACTCCGACTATAGTCAAGATGAAGGTGTTGCCGGACTTGCACTCGTATCCTCCAACTCCAACTCCTACGACTTATTTGATTCACCAAATGAGGGAATTGGAAGATGCTTCATGGCTAAAGGCCCCAAGGTAACACACCCTGAATTCATTGACTTTGATAGTGATGAGGATGACTTGCTAGGTGAAGATGAGCTCTTGCATGATAAATCTAGTGAGCTTAGTAATGATGAAAATGCTAGTAGTCTTTATAGTCGAGAAGAGTCGAATGACAATGCTATGAAGGAGATTGAGCGTCTAACTAAAGAACTAAACACTCTTAAGTTAGCTCATGAAACAACTCAAGAAGATCATAGAGAGCTCCTAAGATCTCATGAGAAGCTACGCTTCGAGAAGCTCACTCTAGAGCAAGAACATGAGTTTCTAAAAGTGATCAATGACGATCTTCGAAAGAAGAGTTCTTCATATCTTGCCAAACGACTTCTCTTGTCTAATTTCTTGCCACCTATTAAGACTAAGCATGACAAGCATAAGAAAAGTTCTTCCTCTAGTAGTAACAATAACAATGTTAAATCCAATATTGTTGCTTCTAGTAGTTCTCTTGATTCCACTAACAATGTTTCAAGCCAAGTTACACTTGAGCAAGAAAATAGCTTATTGAAGGAAATCATAGAGAAAGGTGTCTACAAGAGTCTTGCCGGAAGCAAGAACTTTGAGGAGATTGTTCGCAAACAAGGAAGACACCGGAAGAATCAAGGGATTGGTTTTGAGCGAAAGTTCAACGCCGAAGGTGTTGAGTGGGAAGAAGGTCAATACCCTACTCCACAGTTTGTCTCACAAAAGGAGAAGTATGATCCTACTTCTTCCAATGTGGAACAAGCTCTAGATGACCTTCCACCACAAGACCACAAGCTAAAGGCCAAGGACAAGCTTCAAGAGGATATTGATGCATTCATTGAAGCACCTCAAGCCATGGTCAAGTGGGTTCCCAAGGACACATCAAGTTCTACTTCGTCAAGCTCAACTGCAACACCAAGGATTCCCATCAAGATGATGTGGATCCCAAAGAAGAAGAACTAGTAGGTTCTTGAGGGTGACTCCGCCAACAAACTTCACTCATATTCATTTTGGCAAGAACTTGTGCAATCAACTTCCACATCATGCACTTGTTCATGGAGTCACAAACCCTCTTGTTGGTAAGTCAAGGGACAAGGTAATCATTGCTTTCATGGACATCATCTTTAGTGAACTTCACTCTATGTCTATGGATATTCTTGTTTGTTCCTTGTGGGACTAACCCATGTAGGTATTGAAAGTGCCCTAATCCAAAGGATTGCTCCCAACTCTTGATGATCTACATCAACATTGAGCATCCACATCTTCAACATCTACATGAAGTCTTCTACGACAACCCAAGGTTAGTTTGACCCTTTAAAAGGGGTTCTCACATCAAGGGGGAGCTTTGCTCTAAAAATTGAGCAAAAGCATCTCCAAATGATGTGAACACATAAATGCTTTATGAAAAAGTGGTAACCCCACTTGTGCTTAAACGATGAGTATGACCTATGATCAAATGTTCTCATTTGGCTCCTAAGTCAATATACTCATATATAGATGACCTAGTCATCGACAAATTGTGTGCTAGTAGCTAGAGTGATTGGTTGTGCATGTTTGACACATATTTCAGTTGCTATCTTATTGTGTGAGCATGTTGAATGCATGATTTTATCCATTCAAGGACATCCATTTGTTGTTTTGATTGTTTTGGTTTTTCTTTCTGGCCAAATGGATGGACAAGAATGCCTAAGCACCTTCCCTAGCTATCTATGCTTTCTTGTCTCAAATTCTATTCATGCTCATATCACAACTTTGAACAAGTCTTTTTCGGACAGTCCGAGTGAGGAGCACTCGGAACCACCGATTCGTCTAAGGCTGACTTCCAAAACCTTCTAAGTCCATTTCGGTCTGACCGGTTTCTCAATCTCGGTCCAACCGAAACGCTTAGACTGATCTAGGTTTCATCTCGGTGAAACCGAGTTCAAACTCTCGGTCTGACCGATATGCATAACTGCACAGCAGTTATACATCTCGGTGACACCGAGTTTTTCAACTCGGTCCCACCGACAGCACGGGGTTATATATACCTGAGGGGCTGCGCGCGATTTCTTTCTTCAAACCGTTCGCCCCCAAGACCCCTGCTGCCGCCGCCCTGGTCTACGGATCGTCGCCTTCGTCTCCTGTGTGCCCTCGCCGCAGGTCTCCGCCGCCGTCAACGGTAATCATCTCCACCGTTGCCGCCGTAGAGGGACACCACCAAGTTAGGGTGTGTCCCGATCCCTTTTCGTGCTCCACTTCTGATTCTTGCACGATAGGCTGCCATGATTCAATCCACGTTTGATATGTTCCCCATACAATAGTTCAGATCTTCTAGTTTCGAGGAAAATTCTTAGGTTTAGGTTTCCACGGAATGCATCTCGGTGAAGCCGATTTTTGAAAATCGGAATGACCGATTTGGCCTCTGGCCATTGCACTGCGTAATTCGGTTTAACCGAGTTGTGCCAATCGGAACGACCGAAAAGTAGTTTCAGTGAAACCCTAAGTTTTCGGTAGGACCGAAACCCATTTCGGTCTGACCGAAAGTGGTGTGTAGGTTTCTGTTGAGCACTTCGGTTGCACCGAAACCTGAAATCGGTTTGACCGAAATACATTCTGTGAAAACTCAAAACTAAGTTTTGAACTCATTTTTTTTTGCAAAAACTTCTGCAGTTGTGATAACTCTTCTATTCTGCCTATACCTTATCTTTTCACAGGTTTTTCAGCCATGTCAGATGTCAGTGACAGCCAGAACAGGTCTGAATCACCGTTTGCTGAAATTCCAGAGGCAGATACAAGTCCTGCAAGCAGCTCTAGTGATGATGGTGAGAGGAGCACCCCTAGTGGTCTGCCTCCTGCAGCCACGAGAACCAGGAAGAAGAGAACTTCTGATGACGAGGACTCCGACTTTGTTGCTGAGGAAGTTACCTCCAAGCCCAAGAGGAATGTGGTTGCCAAAGAGCACCAAGGGCAGCAGCCAAGGAAAGGCACAAGCAAAGTGAAGCAGTCAGCAGTTGCTAAAAAGCTCAACTTGGAAGAACCTGCTCCAAGCAAGGTGAAGAAGACTTCCAAAAGGAAGAGGGTTGTTTATGCTGAACCTCAAGTTGATGCTGAAGAAGAAGAAGAAGAAGCACCCCAGCCTCCTCCTCAGAAAGCTAAGTTCATGGGTGATGCTATTCGGGCTCAAGCCTCTTCTAAGCCCAAGAAGTCTGCTCCATCCAAGGCAGCTCCAACCAAGCCCAAGAGAACAACCAGAAGCATTCCAGCTTCTGAGAAGAACAAAGGTGAGATGCCACCGTCTGAATCAGATGAAGAGCATGTGTTGCCTAAGCTCCGTCCCAAATTGCCACTCCACAATGATGCTCATCCTCAAGCTGAGGACATGAAGGCAAGGAAGGACAAAGGTCTCAGGCTATGGAGACAGTCTGATCCATATGCCGTAAGGAGAAGGACTGCTGTGGACCCTAGATTTCACACCAGAGAGCAGCATGATTTCTATGAGACCGTGCTAATGGATAAGAAGCCCATTGTTGCTGACACCAGGTATGTTGACTGGAAGTATATTGACAGTGAAGAGCACCGGGACTTCTTTCCCCATGTGCATGAGAGCTTTACTGCATGTGGAGTTGCTGACTTTGTGGGTCAAGAGCTGACAGCTTGGAATGACGAGATGATCATGCAGTTCTATGCCACAGCCCACTTCTATCCTGATGGCAAGATCACCTGGATGACTGAAGGTCAACGGTTTTCTTCGACTGTTGAAGAATGGGCAGAACTTCTGAACGCTCCAGTGCAGAGAGAGGACGACATTGATGTCTATGGGATTCCTAAGAAGAGTCATGATTCCATGAAGAATATGTACAAGGAGACCCCGGCTGCTGATTTGGAAGGATGGAAGCTTGGCTCAGTGTACTATCTCCAGGCAGGTCTGACCACCACTAACACTATTCTGAGGCATACTTTGATGCCTAAGTCAGGAGACCACCGGATGATTCGAGGCTATTCTATCAACATGCTGCACATTCTCGATGAGAAGGCACCTTTTAAGGTGATGGACTTGATGGTAGAGACCATCAAGAGGACTGCAGCTGACCAGAAAAGGTCGTGTGGGTTTGCACCGCAGATACAGATGCTCATCAACGCCAAGTTTGGCACGGGCAAATTCATGTTGGATAGGAAGCACTTGCCACTGCAGCCAGAGCATGAGGACAACGTAGTTGTGATGGATGAAGAGGATCCCACCTCAGTTGAAGGACAAGCCAAGATCGAAGCTGCGAAGAAGGCTAAAGCTGACAAAGAAGCAGCAGCAGCAGCAGCTAAGCCAAAGAGCTTTGGAGAACAAATTCTTGAAGCTACCCAGAGGATTGAACAACGCCTGGCCAGCATTGAGCAATCTCAGGAGAGCCTTGAGAGGATTGTCGAGGACAAGATCCACGCTCTGGACGTGAAGCTGACTGAGATTCAGGTGTCTGTCAACAAGCTTGAGGCAGACATGGAGGAGACTAGGCAGGAGAGAGCAGAGCTTATGCAGGATGATCTAGTCCAGGACTCTCATCGCCAGACTGCTCAGGTTCCCAGAGGATCCAGATCTGCAGCTATCCCAGTGACAGACTCCAGGGCTACCACTTCAGCACCAGCTACAGCTCCAGCAGTTCCTCCAGCTCCAGCATCCACTCCTCCACCGCAGACTTCAGCAGAAGTCTTTGCAGATGCAGCTATCTCTACACCGACATCTACCCAGACGGGAGCCGCCAGCAGAGCCCGCAGTGACGTTTAGCTCTATACCTTTTTCGAACTTTTTGGTAACTTGTTGCCAAAGGGGGAGAAATTGTTATAGATCATAGGGCTTCGAGAGAGAGAGTGCTCTTTCGTCTTTTCGTTCTTTTGCCGGTTTTTTCTTGAGATACATTGGTTTCTTTTGGTTCCAGATACTTTATGTGTGCTTGCTACTACGTTTGATGCTACTTTAATGTGTGCTTAGTCATACTATGCTTTAATGTGTGCTTAGTCATACTATGCTTTAATGTGTGCTTATTGTTTATTCTATGCTATTCCTTATTGTATGGCTATTTACTCTTGTCTTGGTGATTGAGTGCATGTTACTCATTCTTATCATTTTGTGCGCTCCACCAAGATGTATGTGACATGGAAGAGTGACCCATAATCCTAATCGATTGTGCATTTGCATTCAAACGCAAATTTCAAATAATGCACAAATTTAGGGGGAGCTCTTGTTTATCACATACTTCTCAAAGCGACGATATTATTCCTTGATTATATCCTTTGTCGAAGCTTTGATCTATATGTTGTCATCAATTACCAAAAAGGGGGAGATTGAAAGTGCAACTAATCCCCGGGTGGTTTTGGTAATTAATAACAACATATATATCATTGAACTAATGTTTACTTGAGAATCATTTCAGAAAAGTTCGATGATATGGGTATGGAAATGTCTGAAGAAGTGGACCCCTCATAATGCTAAGACAAGCATTGGCAAAAGCTCAAGTCTCCATTTTTGGTTTAGTGATCAAAGATCACATTGAGTCCATAGGAAAAGCCAATACTATTAAAAGGGGATGAGGTTGTGTTAATGTTCTTGTTGCTCAAGTGCTTGGTGATCTAGCTCCCTAAACTATCAGCACTCTTCACTATTCAACACACTCATAAGTAATCTCGGACAAACCGATTCTGCAAACTCAGTCCCACCGAGATGAACCACTTCAGTTATTTCCCCAAACCCTAATTTCTCGGTCCATCCGATTCTGAGTTTCGGTCTCACCGAAAATGTTCTGCCAACCTTCTGTAAACCATTGACAGCATTTCGGAATATCCGAGTTGTTGTTTTCGGTCACACCGAGATGGCAAACCCTAATCTTTGACTCACTTCGGACACACCGAGATGGTATTTTCGGTCCCACCGAAAATCCCAACGTTCACTATATTTGAACTTTCGGTCTGACCGAGTTTTAACTTCGGTCTCACCGAGATTGGTCAAATGTGTGTGTAACGGTTGGATTTTGTGTGGAGGCTATATATACCCCTCCACCCCCTCTTCACTTGTGAGGAGAGCCATCAGAAAGTACCACCACTTCTACCATACACTTTCTGAGAAGTGAACCACCTACCCTTGTGTTGAGATCAAGACATTCCATTCCTACCATATGAAACTTGATCTCTAGCCTTCCCAAGTTGCTTTCCACTCAAATCTTTCTTCCACCACAGCCATATCAGTGAGGAGAGTTGAGTGTTGGGGAGATTATCATCTGAAGCACAAGAGCAAGGAGTTCATCATCATCAACACCGTCTATTACCTTTTGGGGGGTGGTGCCTCCTAGATTGGTTAGGTGTCGCTTGGGAGCCTCCGTCTTTGAGATGTGGAGTTGAACCAAGAAGTTTGTAAGGGCAAGGAGATTGCCTACTTCGTGAAGATCTACCCCGAGTAAGGCTAGTCCTCCGTGGGCGTAGGCCGTGATGGAATAGACAAGGTTGCTTCTTCGTGGACCCTTCGTGGGTGGAGCCCTCCGTGGACTCGCGCAGCCGTTACCCTCCGTGGGTTGAAGTCTCCATCAACGTGGATGTACGATAGCACCACCTATCGGAACCACGACAAAAATCTTCGTGTCACCAAACTGCGTTTGATCTTCTCCACCTCTCTTTTACATGTGCAATTTACTTTCCGCTGCTTATACTCTAGAATTGCATGTGTAGGGTGATACTTGAATTGATCTTAATTGTGAAACTGCCAAAAACTTTGCATGATCTTAAGGCAGATTTTTTATATTGTCAAGTAGTCTAATCACCCCCCCTCTAGACCTACTTTCGATCCTACATTGGGTTACTAGGTTAGTCCCAAAAATAATTTAAGAGTGTATGATAAAGCCCATTAAACATCCAAAACAGAATATGTAATAGCATGGACCAATCAAAAATTATAGATACATTAGAGACGTATCATCCATCTGTTGTTGAAGGTATCCTGCTCGGTGAAAGTGCAACTAATCCCCGGGTGGTTTTGGTAATTAATAACAACATATATATCATTGAACTAATATTTACTTGAGAATCATTTCAGAAAAGTTCGATGATATGGGTATGGAAATGTCTGAAGAAGTGGACCCCTCAAAATGCTAAGACAAGCATTGGAAAAAGCTCAAGACTCCATTTTTGGTTTAGTGATCAAAGATCACATTGAGTCCATAGGAAAAGCCAATACTATTAAAAGGGGATGAGGTTGTGTTAATGTTCTTGTTGCTCAAGTGCTTGGTGATCTAGCTCCCTCAACTATCAGCACTCTTCACTTTTCAACACACTCATAAGTAATCTCGGACAAACCGATTCTGCAAACTCAGTCCCACCGAGATGAACCACTTCAGTTATTTCCCCAAACCCTAATTTCTCGGTCCATCCGATTCTGAGTTTCGGTCTCACCGAAAATGGACTGCCAACCTTCTGTAACCAATTGACAGCATTTCGGAATATCCGAGTTGTTGTTTTCGGTCACACCGAGATGGCAAACCCTAACCTTTGACTCACTTCGGACACACCGAGATGGTATTTTCGGTCCCACCGAAAATCCCAACGTTCACTATATTTGAACTTTCGGTCTGACCGAGTTTTCACTTCGGTCTCACCGCGATTGGTCAAATGTGTGTGTAACGGTTGGATTTTGTGTGGAGGCTATATATACCCCTCCACCCCCTCTTCATTCGTGAGGAGAGCCATCAGAAAGTACCACCACTTCTACCATACACTTTCTGAGAAGTGAACCACCTACCCTTGTGTTGAGATCAAGCCATTCCATTCCTACCATATGAAACTTGATCTCTAGCCTTCCCAAGTTGCTTTCCACTCAAACTCCTCTTCCACCACAGCCATATCAGTGAAGAGAGTTGAGTGTTGGGGAGATTATCATCTGAAGCACAAGAGCAAGGAGTTCATCATCATCAACACCGTCTATTACCTTTTGGGGGGTGGTGCCTCCTAGATTGGTTAGGTGTCGCTTGGGAGCCTCCGTCTTTGAGATGTGGAGTTGAACCAAGAAGTTTGTAAGGGCAAGGAGATCGCCTACTTCGTGAAGATCTACCCCGAGTAAGGCTAGTCCTCCGTGGGCGTAGGCCGTGATGGAATAGACAAGGTTGCTTCTTCGTGGACCCTTCGTGGGTGGAGCCCTCCGTGGACTCGCGCAGCCGTTACCCTCCGTGGGTTGAAGTCTCCATCAACGTGGATGTACGATAGCACCACCTATCGGAACCACGACAAAAATCTCCGTGTCACCAAACTGCGTTTGATCTTCTCCACCTCCTATTTTACATGTGCAATTTACTTTCCGCTGCATATACTCTAGAATTGCATGTGTAGGGTGTTACTTGAATTGATCTTAATTGTGAAACTGCCAAAAACATTGCATGATCTAAAGGCAGATTTTTTATATTGTCAAGTAGTCTAATCACCCCCCCCTCTAGACCTACTTTCGATCCTACATATATAGATGCATTTTTAGTGTAGATTCACTCATTTTGCTCCGTATGTAGCCAATAGTGGAATCTCTTAGAAAACTTATATTTAGGAATGGAGGTACGAGGCAGTATCATGTATGACATCTACATATCTAATTTAGCAGCCAGTAGTAGAAATCATTGTCTGCACAAAGGGATTACTGGTCGAAAATCCTAGCAAAGCACGCTGGCAGGCATAGAACAATACAAGAGAGAGAGAGACACGCTTACAAGATCATAGCAATGACTCGGTCCAGGATCTTGGTTGGCCAAGCTGTTAGATTTAGAAGAAACGTCGTCCTTGTAGTTTTTGTCAGCTGCATAACAGGTAACAGCGACATGTTAGTATATTTGAAGTACATCGGGCAGGTGATGCTGGACGGGTTTAAAGGTGACAAGTACGTAGGCCGCGGCGGGTGCTTGGCATCTTGCCAGACGGTGGGAATCAGGTTAGAAACTTCAAGGGTGATGACGCTGCGCTGGCTGTCGGGGTCCGGTAAGGAGATCTAGAACCGTCGAGTAGGTTGTTTGTGGAGCGGCTCCGGTAGGGTGGACTATGGTGTGGGCGAAGTGGATCTATGGACATGGACGAGTGCGTAGGTGAAGCTGCTCCGGTGGTTGGGTTAAGGATGGTGTCGACGATGCGGATCTGCGCCCGTGGACGGGGCGTCAGAAGCTGCTCCGGTAGGTTGGATGAGGGTGTGAGGAAGCGGATCTGAGGTCGTGGACTTGTGAGTTGGCAAAGCAGCCCCAGTAGGGTTGAAAATGGTATAGGCGAAGCTACTCCGGTGGGGTTGACAATGGTGTCGGCGAAGCGGCTGCGGTAGGGTTGAGGAAGGTGTCGGCGAAGAGGATCATAGGCCGTCGACCGAGGCGTCCACTACTAGAAAAAGGGCTATAGATGGGATTAACACTAATGGCGCACCAGACAAGCGGTGCGCCATTAGTATATACTAATGGCGCACCACCTTCTGTTACGCCATTAGAGTTGAATACACTAATGGCGCACCTGGCTCAGGGTGCGTCATTATTATCAAAAAAAAATTCCTTTTCCAAACATACTAATGGCGCATCCAGACACAGTGCGCCATTACTAGTTGTAACTAGTAATGGTGCACCAGTCACAGAGTGCGCCACTACTGTTGTTTTGTTTATTATATTTTTTATTCTTTTTTTTGCAAAACTACTAATGGCGCACTGTTCCACAGTGCGCCATTACTAGTTTAAACTAGTAATGGCGCACTTTGGCACAGTGCACCATTAGTATGTTTTTTTTGCAAAACTACTAATGGTGCACCACTTGCTGGTGCGCCATTAGTAACCTGGGTTACTAATGGCGCATTTTGATGTGGTGCGCCATTAGTAAGTTGGCACCAACAAGATATTTTGGACAGCCACTCCTACCCACTCACTTTCTCCCCACTTCATTCTCTCCACCTCCTCCTTGTCTCGGGTGCCTCCTCTTTGTCACCTCATTTCCACCATAGATTCATTCAAATTAAGTGGTTAAATTACCTTGTTTTGATAGGTAAGTAAGGGGGGAAGCTATATTTATGTTGTTCTCCCTAGAACAATGTGCACATGCACTTTTTATGGCCTAGCTAGATCTATGTATGTTCGTGGTGTTGCATCTGTTTGTGGTGTTGCATATGTGTTTGTGTTTGGAGGTGTACCGGAATATGAAATGCGAAAGTTGCCAATATTTTTCCGGAATGTTGATTCATTTCCGTTTCGGCGAGAATTTTGGCATTAAGCATTCTTTTTTGTCTTATTTTTAGGGAAAGTCATGCCACATTTTTTCTTGGTTCTAAAATATCATTTTGCTCTACCCCGCAGGCGACCATGGTCCGCACGATGACCGAAGGCATCGTGAATAGGTTTTTGAGCTCCGCGAAAGCCGAGATGCTTCAAAAGAACGAGACGGAGATAAGTTGTCCGTGTCGAAGATGCAAGCTGAAGAGCCTTATTGCGGACCCGGATTCCGGGCAGGTGCGGGACCACCTCCTCTTGCGTGGTTTCATGGATGGCTATCGGTGGCAAGGTGATGAAGATGACTACGAAGTCGTCCATGGGGGCCGGGCAAGAAATGAGGAAGGGCAGCAAGACAACCACCGCGGCTCGGGCGGGCGAGAAGACGAAGAATCCCCAGGAGATGATCACGACGGTGATGCTGTACACAGTCATCATGTAGAAGATGCAGGACATGATGATGAGGAAGATGCTGGAGCAGACGACGGGCATGATCATGAAGATGATGATGCCGGCGGAGCAGACGACGCTAGACCATCGATGGGCTGGGTGCAGGACCCTCATATTCAAGAGCTGCTTCTCAAGCAGACGGATAACGCAAGAGCTGCCGCCCGAGAGAAAGCCAAGATGGATCAACTGGAGTTAGACGTGGTTACTCCATTGTTTGAAGGATGCAGGCCCGAGGATACCCGCCTGAAAGTAACGCTCATGGCTCTGGAGATGAAGGTAAAACACAAAACGACCGACGCATGCTTCGACGAGAACATGTCATTCTGGCACGAACGTCTTCCCAAGGGGAACAAGTGCCCGACCAGTTTCGAGGAGGCGAAGAAAATCGTGTGTCCTCTGGATTTACCGCACATGAAATACCATGTGTGCATGAACAATTGCATCATTTATCGGGACGAGCACGCGGAGTCTACCATATGTCCGGTGTGCGGCGTCACTCGATACAAGAAGAGGAAGAAAGCTCCTCGAAAAGTGGTGTGGTACTTTCCGATCACTCCTCGTCTGCAGCGGTATTTCGCGGACCCTAAGGTAGCAAAGCTCCTGCGTTGGCACGCGGATAGGGAGGAGAAGAAGCGAGAAGATGACGCCAATGATCCGGAGATAGATAAAAAGACAACATGCTGAGTCACCCTAAGGATGCGAGCCAGTGGCAAGCGTTGAACTTCGAAGACCTAGAATTTGGGAACGATCCAAGGTACATCATGCTGGGCGCGAGCACTGATGGAGTCAATCCGTTTGGCAGCCAGAGAAGCACACATAGCACCTGGCCTGTGTTTGTGTGGATGTACAACCTTCCCCCCTGGTTGTGCATGAAGAGGAAGTACATTCACATGAGTATGCTAATTGAAGGACCGAAACTACCAGGGAACGACATCAATCTGTATCTGGGGCTGCTGAAAGAGGAGCTTGACACACTGTGGAAAACGCCAGCCAATACGTGGGACGCTGCAGAGAAAGAATATTTCCCTATGAGAGCCGCGCTCCTCACGACGGTGCACGACTATCTCGGTTACGGATATGTCGCGGGGCAGGTGGTCCACGAATTTTCTAGATGCGTCAGGTGCATTGATGACACAACGTATCGCAAGCTAGATAGAGATCCCGGGTCTTCGAAAACCGTGTTCATGGGACATCGAAGGTGGCTTCGCGACGATGACCTATGGAGAAAACGCAAGGATCTGTTCGATGGTGAAACCGAACCCCGAGGACACCCGCGTACGAGGAGCGGCGAGGAAATAGACGAGTTGTTGAAAAATTGGAAAGATTGCCCACTGTCGGGAAAGAAGCAAAAGGCGCCAGAGCCGGGAAAGAAGCGAAAGGCGCCAGAGCCGCTGCTGAAGGTATGGAAAACGAGGTCTGTTTTCTGGGACTTGCCGTACTGGAATATCCATCGTGTGCCTCACAGCCTTGATGTCATGCCTATCACGAAGAACGTGTGCGAGAGTCTGCTTGGTACCCTGCTCAACATGCCAGAGAGGACCAAAGTTGGGCCGAAAGGAAGGGCAGACTTGAAATCAATGGGCATCAGGCAGGAGCTTCACGCTATATATGATGATGATGATGATGATGATGATGATGATGATGATGATGATGATGATGATGATGAGGCGAAGCAGGACACGGAAAGTCATCGCAAAGGCAAAAAGGCCAAGAAGACCGGAAATGACTACCCTCCCGCGTGCTTCACTCTAAGTCAGGAGGAGATCGAGCAGTTTTTCACCTGCCTCGTAGGAGTAAAACTTCCTTACGGTTACGCGGGGAAGATAAGCAGATACCTAGACACAGCGAAGCAGAAGTTCGGCGGGATGAAGTCTCACGACTGTCACGTGCTGATGACGCAGATACTTCTAGTTGCAATCCGTGGGATCATGGACGCGCACGTCCGTGAAATGCTATTTGGCCTATGCAACTTTTTCGACGTCATCTCTCGGAAGTCGGTTGGCGTGAGGCAACTCAGAAGGCTACAGGAAGAGATCGTGGTGATACTATGCGAGCTTGAGATGTACTTCCCGCCCGCATTCTTCGCCGTTATGGTGCATCTGCTGATCCATATCATGGACGATATCATCCAACTCGGGCCGACGTTCCTGCACAGCATGATGCCGTTCGAAAGGATGAATGGTGTCATCAAAGGATATGTTCGCAACATGTCACGTCCAGAGGGAAGCATAGCCAGGGGCTTTCTGACCGAAGAGTGCATCTCCTACTGCACGAATTATCTAGGCATCGAGAAGGGTGCCTACTACGCCATCCATCACATGCGGGCGATCGTACGGGACCATCATCAACTTCTGCTACCGAGTAAACTCAAAGATTGGGCCGCGAGCGTGTCGGCAATCCAGGATGCGGACATCAGACAAGAATTCTTTCGCATCCAGTCGGAGTTTGCGGAAATCATCCATCAAGATGTCCTTCATACCTCGGGGCAGTTCTACCTCAGAAATCAACCGTCCAACAGTGACATCGACACAATGCTACAAATGTAGGCTGACAACGCCCGCGATTTCATGACTCCCATGATAGACGGCGGCTTCATCCACGCTCCGGTCGCTTGAGTCGAGTCGAAAGTAGTGATGCTGTGTCTAGTTCTGAAACATTGATTGGCTCATGTTGTAATTAAACTTTAATGAACTTGTAGTATGTCTCTTTGGTTTCGACTGTCGTTCAACTTAGATGTAATCGATGTTATTAATGTCTTGCTTTTCTCTTCCGATCATTATGTTGCATACTTATATATTGCTTATGTATTGTCTGTGAATTGGTACTAACGTTTCGTTTGGCTAGTGCATAGAGATGTCGTCGTATGTCGTGTACAAGGGTAAGGTTCCCGGAGTCTACAACGACTGGGAGGAGTGTCGGAGACAGGTTCACCGATTCAGCGGTAACAGTTACAAAGGGTACACCACTAGGTCCGAGGCGGAATCTAGATACGCCCGCTATCTAGCAGGAGAGTGTTGGAAATATGCCCTAGAGGCAATAATAAAAGAGTTATTATTATATTTCCTTGTTCATGATAATCGTTTATTATCCATGCTATAATTGTATTGATTGGAAACTCAAATACATGTATGGATGAATAGACAAACTTTGTGTCCCTAGTAAGCCTCTACAGGACTAGCTCGTTGATCAAAGATGACCGCGGTTTCCAGGTCATAGACATGAGTTGTCATTTGATAACGGGATCACATCATTAGGAGAATGATGTGATGGACAAGACCCAAACGTTAAACATAGCTTTTGATCGTATCAGTTATTGCTATAGTTTTCTGCATGTCAAGTATAAGTTCCTATGACCATGAGATCATGTAACTCACTGACACCGTAGGAGTGCTTTGTGTGTGCCAAACGTCACAACGTAACTGGGTGACTATAAAGGTACTCTACAGGTATCTCCGAAGGTGTCTGTTGAGTTGACATGGATCGAGACTGGGATTTGTCACTCCGTGTGACGGAGAGGTATCTCCGGGCCCACTCGGTAATACATCATCACAATGAGCTCAAAGTGATTAAGTAGTTAGTCACGGGATTATGTATTATGGTAACGAGTAAAGAGACTTGCCGGTAACGAGATTGAACTAGGTATAGAGATACCGACGATCGAATCTCGGGCAAGTAACATACCGACGAGACAAAGGGAACTGTATACGGGATTGCCTGAATCCTTGACATCGTGGTTCATCCGATGAGATCATCGAGAAACGTGTGGGAACCAATATTGGTATCCAGATCCCGCTATTGGTTATTGACCTGGGAGTGTCTCTGTCATGTCTACATGATTTCCGAACCCGCAGGGTCTACACACTTAAGGTTCGGTGACGCTAGGGTTGTTAGTGAGAACAGTGCATGGTTACCGAAGGTTGTTCGGAGTCCCGGATGAGATCCCGGACGTGACGAGGGTCTCCGGAATGGTCCAGGGACAAAGATTGATATATAGGATGAAAGGTTTCGGAGTCCGGAAGTGTTCCGGGGAGCATCGGGAAATCGGCGGATGGCCGAAAGGGGTTTCGGGGTCCCGGAAGGGGTTTCGGGCCTAATGGGCCACAAAGGGGGGACACAACCGCCCTCATAGGGCTGTGCGCCCCCCCTGGGCCCTTTCCTAGTGCGCATGGGGGGCTGGCCCCTCCTAGGGCTGCAGCACCCCCTGGCTTGGGGGGCAAGGCACCTAGGGGGGGAAACCCTAGGGCCTGGCGCAGCCCTTGGCCGCCGCCCCCCCTCTGCCCTGGCCGCCGGCCCCCCTAGGGGAAACCCTAGGGCGCCCCCCTCCCCTCTATTCCCCCTATATATAGAGAGGTAGAGGGAGGGCAGCCAACACACGTTTGTGCCTCAGCGCTGCCCTCCCTCTCCCATAACATCTTCGTCTTCCCGCGGTGCTTGGCGAAGCCCTGCTGGAATCCTCCACCACCATCACCACCACGCCGTCGTGCTGCCGGTCTCTCCATCAACCTCTCCTCCACCCCTTGCTGGATCAAGAAGGAGGAGACGTCCCCGAGCCGTACGTGTGAAGAACGCGGAGGCACCGTTGCTTCGGTGCTAGGATCTTCGGCGATCTGAATCGCGGCGAGTACGACTCCATTAACCGCGTTCTTGAACGCTTCCGCTTAGCGATCTACAAGGGTATGTGGATCCAACTCTCCCCTCGTAGTTGCATCTCCTAGATTGATCTTGGTGAACGTAGAGAAAAATTTTTGTTTCCCATGCAACGTTCCCCAACAGTGGCATCATGAGCTAGGATCTTGCGTAGATGCTTTCACGAGTAGAACACAAAAGGGTTTGTGGGCGTTGATGTTTAGATTGCTTCCCTCCTTAGTCTTTCTTGATTCAGCGGTATTATGGGATGAAGCGGCCCGGACCAACTTTACATGTCCACGTACATGAGACCGGTTCCATCGACAGACATGTGACTTTTTTTGCATAAGATGGCTGGCGGGTGTCTGTCTCTCCTATCTTAGTTGAATCGGAACAGAACAAGGCGGTCCTTGTAGAAGGTTAAATAGCAACTTAAATATCACCGTTGTGGCTTTGCGTAGGTAAGAAGCGTTCTTGCTAGATACCCATAGCAGCCACGTAAAACATGCAACAACAAATTAGAGGACGTCTAACTTGTTTTTGCAGGGTATGTATGTGATATGATATGGCCAATGACATGATGAGATATATTTGATGTATGAGATGATCATGTTGTAATAGTTAATATCGACTTGCATGTCGATGCATACGGCAACCGGCAGGAGCCATAGGGTTGTCTTTAATTTTTGTATGACCTGCGTGTCAATCATTAAGCGCTTTGTAATGCTTTACTTTATCGCTAAACGGTAGCAATAGTAGTAAGAGCATGGTGGGCGCCGACAACCCCGATGGCGACACGATGATGGAGATCATGATGATGGGGATCATGGTGTGGCGCCGGTGACGATGGAGATCATGCCGGTGCTTTGGAGATGGAGATCAAAAGCACGAGTTGATGGCCATATCATGTCACTTATGATTTGCATGTGATGTTAATCCTTTTATGCATCTTATTTTGCTTAGGACGACGGTAGCACTATAAGATGATCCTTCACTAAAATTTCAAGATAAAATTGTGTTCCCCCCGAGTGTGCGCCATTGCGAAGGTTCGTCGTTTCGAAGCACCACGTGATGATCGGGTGTGATAGACTCTACGTTCGCATACAACGGGTGCAAGCCAGTTTTGCACATGCAGAACACTCGGGTTAGACTTGACGAGCCTAGCATGTACAGACATGGCCTCGGAACACGGAGGACCGAAAGGTCGAGCATGAGTCATATAGTAGATATGATCAACATGTAGATGTTCACCATTGACACCACCTCATCTCACGTGATGATCGGACTTGGGTTGGTAAATCTGGATCATGTCACGCTCGAATGACCAGAGGGATGTCAATTTGAGTGGGAGTTATAATTAATTTGATTAGGTAATAACTCACTTATCATGAACAATAGTCTAAAATGTCTTTGCAAATCTTTTGTTGTAGATGGCTCGCGCAGTAGCTCCCCTGAATTTTAATGCGTTCCTAGAGAAAGCTAAACTGAAAGATGATGGGAGCAACTTTGCGGACTGGCTCCGCAATCTGAGGATCATCCTCACTGCTGCCCAAAAGGTTTATGTCCTAAGTGCACCGCTAGGTGAACCCCCCGCTCCTCAGGCCTCTGCGGACGTTATGAACGCCTGGCAGTCGCGTTCGGATGACTACTCAGTGGTGCAGTGTGCCATTTTGTATAGCTTGGAAGGAGGACTTCAAAGGCGTTTTGAACGTCATGGAGCATATGAGATGTTCCAGGAGTTGAAGTTCATCTTTGAAAAGAATGCTAAGATCGAGAGGTATGAGACCACCGATAAATTCTTTGCTTGCAAGATGGAGGAGAATTCGTCTGTCAGTGAGCACTTACTGAAGATGTCTGGGTACTATACCCGCATAGCTGATCTGGGACTTGTGTTCCCGGATGAGGCTATCATTGACAGAATTCTCCAGTCACTCCCTCCAAGCTACAAGAGCTTCGTACAGCAGTATAACATGCAAGGGATGAACAAGACCATCGCCGAGCTGTTTTCGATGCTGAAAGTCGCTGAGGCAGACATCCAGAAGGAGTATCAAGTGTTGATGGTCAATAAAACCACTAGTTTCAAGAAGAATGGCAAGGGCAAGAAGGGTAACTCTAAGAAGGGTGGCAAAGCAGTTGCTAATCCAGTGAAGAAACCCAAGGCTGGGCCCAAGCCAGAGACTGAGTGTTTCTATTGCAAGGGGAATGGCCACTGGAAGCGGAACTGCCCCAAGTATCTGGCGGACAAGAAGGGGGCCAACAACAACAAAGGTATATGTGATATACATGTTATTGATGTGTACCTTACCAACTCTCGTTGTAGTGCCTGGGTATTTGATACCGGTTCGGTTGCTCACATTTGCAACTCTAAACAGGAACTGCAGAATAAACGGAGGCTGGCGAAGGACGAAGTGACGATGCGCGTGGGAAATGGTTCCAAGGTTGATGTGATCGCCGTCGGCACGCTCGCTCTTCGATTACCATCGGGATTAGTTATGAACCTGAATAATTGTTATTTAGTGCCTGCGTTGAGCATGAACATTATATCTGGATCTTGTTTATTGCGAGACGGTTACTCGTTTAAATCAGAGAATAAAGGTTGTTCTATTTATATGGGTAATATCTTTTATGGTCATGCACCCGAAGTGAGGGGTTTATTCTTATTGAATCTCGATAGTGATGATACACATGTTCATAACATTGATGCCAAAAGATGTAGAGTTGATAAAGATAATACCACTTACTTGTGGCACTGCCGTCTGGGTCATATCGGCGTAAAACGCATGAGGAAGCTCCATGCTGATGAACTTTTGGAGTCTCTTGATTTTGAATCACTTGACACATGCGAGCCGTGCCTCATGGGCAAGATGACGAGGACCCCGTTTTCAGGAATAATGGAACGGGCAAGTGACTTATTGGAAATCATACATACTGATGTGTGTGGTCCGATGAGTGTCACGACACGCGGTGGATATCGTTATTTTCTCACCTTCACTGACGACTTAAGTAGATATGGGTATATTTACTTAATGAAGCATAAGTCTGAAACTTTTGAAAAGTTCAAGCAATTTCAGAGTGAAGTTGAAAATCATCGTAACAAGAAGATCAAGTTCCTACGATCTGATCGAGGGGGAGAATATCTGAGTTATGAGTTTGGCAATCACTTAAGAAAATGTGGAATCGTTTCACAGTTGACGCCACCTGGAACACCACAGCGTAATGGTGTGTCCGAACGTCGTAATCGAACCCTATTAGATATGGTGCATTCTATGATGTCTCTTGCCGATTTGCCACTATCATTTTGGGGATATGCGTTAGAGACAGCTGCATTCACTTTAAATAGGGCTCCATCCAAGTCCGTTGAGACAACACCGTATGAACTATGGTTTGGTAAGAAACCTAAGTTGTCTTTTCTCAAGGTTTGGGGTTGCGATGCTTATGTCAAAAGGCTTCAGCCAGAAAAGCTCGAACCCAAAGCGGACAAATGTGTCTTCATAGGATACCCAAAAGAAACTGTTGGGTACGCCTTCTATCTCAGATCCGAAGGCAAAGTGTTTGTCGCTAAGAACGGGTCCTTTCTCGAGAAAGAGTTTCTCTCGAAAGAATTGAGTGGGAGGAAGGTAGAACTTAATGAGGTTATTGAACCTCTGCTTCAACCAGAGAGTTGCGTAGCACAGAAAGATGTTTTTGTGGAGCCTGCAGCGGTTGAAGAGGAAGCCAATGATGATGATCAAGAAGCTTCTGATCAAGTTACTACCGAACCTCGTAGGTCGACAAGGGTACGCACTGCACCTGAGTGGTATGGTAACCCTGTCTTGGAGGTCATGTTGTTAGACAACGGTGAACCTACGAGCTATGGAGAAGCGATGGAGGGCCCGGATTCCGACAAATGGTTAGAGGCCATGAAATCCGAGATGGGATCCATGTATGAAAACAAAGTATGGACTTTGGAAGTATTACCTGAAGGGCGGAAGGCCATTCAGAATAAATGGATTTTTAAGAGGAAGACGGACGCTGACGGTAATGTCACCGTGTATAAAGCTCGACTTGTGGCAAAGGGTTTCTCACAAGTTCAAGGGATTGACTACGATGAGACTTTCTCACCCGTAGCGATGCTTAAATCTGTCCGAATCATGTTAGCAATAGCTGCGTATTTCGATTATGAAATTTGGCAGATGGATGTCAAAACAGCGTTCCTTAATGGTTTTCTTAAGGAAGAGTTGTATATGATACAACCGGAAGGTTTTGTCGATCCAGAGAATGCTGACAAAGTATGCAAGCTCCAGCGTTCCATTTATGGGCTGGTGCAAGCATCTCGGAGTTGGAATCTTCGCTTTGATGAGGTGATCAAAGCGTTTGGGTTTATACAAGTTTACAATGAAGCTTGTATTTACAAGAAAGTGAGTGGGAGCTCTATAGCGTTTCTAATATTATATGTGGATGACATATTGCTGATTGGAAACAATATAGAACTTTTGGATAGCGTGAAGGGGTATTTGAACAAGAGTTTTTCGATGAAGGATCTCGGGGAAGCTGCTTTCATATTGGGCATCAAGATCTATAGAGATAGATCAAGACGCTTGATAGGACTTTCACAAAGTACATACCTTGATAAAGTTTTGAAGAAGTTCAAAATGGATCAATCCAAGAAGGGGTTCTTGCCGGTATTGCAAGGTACAAAGTTGAGTAAGACTTAATGCCCAGTGACTGCGGAAGATAGAGAAAAGATGAGTGTCGTCCCCTATGCTTCAGCCATAGGCTCTATCATGTATGCAATGCTGTGCACAAGACCAGATGTCAGCCTTGCCATAAGTATGGCCGGAAGGTTTCAAAGTAATCCTGGTATGGATCACTGGACAGCGGTCAAGAATATCCTAAAGTACCTGAAAAGGACTAAGGAAATGTTTCTCGTTTATGGAGGTGATCAAGAGCTCGTCGTAAAGGGTTACGTCGATGCAAGCTTTGACACTGATCCGGATGACTCTAAGTCTCAAACCGGATACGTATATATTCTCAATGGGGGAGCGGTAAGCTGGTGCAGTTCCAAGCAAAGCGTGGTAGCCGATTCTACATGCGAAGCGGAGTACATAGCTGCCTCGGAGGCGGCAAAGGAAGGTGTCTGGATGAAGGAGTTCATAACAGATCTTGGAGTTGTGCCTAGTGCACTGAACCCAATGACTCTGTTCTGTGACAACACTGGTGCCATTGCTCTAGCCAAGGAACCAAGGTTTCACAAGAGGACCAGACACATAAAGCGACGCTTCAATTCCATCCGCGATTCAGTCAAGGAGGAGGACATAAACATTTGCAAAGTACACACGGATTTGAATGTTGCAGATCCGTTGACTAAGCCTCTTCCACGGGCTAAGCATGATCAACACCAAGACTCTATGGGTGTTAGATTCATTACCTTGTAATGCTAGATTATTGACTCTAGTGCAAGTGGGAGACTGTTGGAAATATGCCCTAGAGGCAATAATAAAAGAGTTATTATTATATTTCCTTGTTCATGATAATCGTTTATTATCCATGCTATAATTGTATTGATTGGAAACTCAAATACATGTATGGATGAATAGACAAACTTTGTGTCCCTAGTAAGCCTCTACAGGACTAGCTCGTTGATCAAAGATGACCGCGGTTTCCAGGTCATAGACATGAGTTGTCATTTGATAACGGGATCACATCATTAGGAGAATGATGTGATGGACAAGACCCAAACGTTAAACATAGCTTTTGATCGTATCAGTTATTGCTATAGTTTTCTGCATGTCAAGTATAAGTTCCTATGACCATGAGATCATGTAACTCACTGACACCGTAGGAGTGCTTTGTGTGTGCCAAACGTCACAACGTAACTGGGTGACTATAAAGGTACTCTACAGGTATCTCCGAAGGTGTCTGTTGAGTTGACATGGATCGAGACTGGGATTTGTCACTCCGTGTGACGGAGAGGTATCTCCGGGCCCACTCGGTAATACATCATCACAATGAGCTCAAAGTGATTAAGTAGTTAGTCACGGGATTATGTATTACGGTAACGAGTAAAGAGACTTGCCGGTAACGAGATTGAACTAGGTATAGAGATACCGACGATCGAATCTCGGGCAAGTAACATACCGACGAGACAAAGGGAACTGTATACGGGATTGCCTGAATCCTTGACATCTTGGTTCATCCGATGAGATCATCGAGAAACGTGTGGGAACCAATATGGGTATCCAGATCCCGCTATTGGTTATTGACCTGGGAGTGTCTCGGTCATGTCTACATGATTTCCGAACCCGCAGGGTCTACACACTTAAGGTTCGGTGACGCTAGGGTTGTTAGTGAGAACAGTGCATGGTTACCGAAGGTTGTTCGGAGTCCCGGATGAGATCCCGGACGTGATGAGGGTCTCCGGAATGGTCCGGGGACAAAGATTGATATATAGGATGAAAGGTTTCGGAGTCCGGAAGTGTTCCGGGGAGCATCGGGAAATCGGCGGATGACCGAAAGGGGTTTCGGGGTCCCGGAAGGGGTTTCGGGCCTAATGGGCCACAAAGGGGGGACACAACAGCCCTCATAGGGCTGTGCGCCCCCCCCCCTGGGCCCTCTCCTAGTGCGCATGGGGGGCTGGCCCCTCCTAGGGCTGCCGCACCCCCTGGCTTGGGGGGCAAGGCACCTAGGGGGGAAACCCTAGGGCCTGGCGCAGCCCTTGGCCGCCGCCCCCCCTCTGCCCTGGCCGCCGGCCCCCCTAGGGGAAACCCTAGGGCGCCCCCCTCCCCTCTATTCCCCCTATATATAGAGAGGTAGAGGGAGGGCAGCCAACACACGTTTGTGCCTCAGCGCTGCCCTCCCTCTCCCATAACATCTTCGTCTTCCCGCGGTGCTTGGCGAAGCCCTGCTGGAATCCTCCACCACCATCACCACCACGCCGTCGTGCTGCCGGTCTCTCCATCAACCTCTCCTCCACACCTTGCTGGATCAAGAAGGAGGAGACGTCCCCGAGCCGTACGTGTGAAGAACGCGGAGGCACCGTTGCTTCGGTGCTAGGATCTTCGGCGATCTGAATCGCGGCGAGTACGACTCCATTAACCGCGTTCTTGAACGCTTCCGCTTAGCGATCTACAAGGGTATGTGGATCCAACTCTCCCCTCGTAGTTGCATCTCCTAGATTGATCTTGGTGAACGTAGAGAAAAATTTTTGTTTCCCATGCAACGTTCCCCAACAGAGAGGGGAGGCAGCGTTGGAGCAACCGGATGAAGACGAGTTTCATCGTGATGACCGCAGCTCTCTTCTATGTGATGGTAGTTTAGATGATCGATATCGACTTGTAATGTGAAGACAAACTCGCTACTCGCGGTCCCGAGACTTGTAATATAATGTTCTATCTTTGTTCGGTCTTTTCAATTCGGAGACTAATATGATGAATTGTATTCGGAGACTAATATGATGAATTGTATTCAGAGACTAATCTTCTATTGTATTCGATGAATCTATTGTTGTTGTGTGCTGTCTATATTCTGTCCAATAATACATTTTGTAAACTGTGCAAAAAACAGAAAATTAAAAAATAAATAAATAACCTAATATTCATACTAATGGCGCATCACATCATAGTGCGCCATTAGTATGCCAAAGGATACTAATGGCGCATCATTAAACAGTGCACCATTAGTATGCCAAAGTTACTAATGGCGCATCTGGTAGTAGTGCGCCATTAGTATGCCAAAGCACCTGGGTATATATGCCCCCCTGGGAGGCATACTAATGGCACACCGTGGTATATACTAATGGCGCATCTGAGGTGCGCCATTAGTATACCAGATACTAATGGCGCACCTGCGCCATTAGTAAAAATATACTAATGGCGTGGCACTAATGGCGCACCACTAATGCACCATTAATGGACAAAATAGGTGTGCCATTAGAAGGCCTTTTCCTAGTAGTGGTCGGTGGGGCAGCTCCGGGGGGGGGGGGGGGGTGG